>CM034709.1:17188510-17276502 GCA_020142125.1 Phrynosoma platyrhinos | reverse complement strand
TTTTCATAGCTGAAGGTTCACAGTTTGGTCATTGCCCTGGCCAAGGGCTTATTCCTTGTTTCAGTAACTATAGCGATACTGAAAGTAACAGAAAAAAACTTCAAGGTTGATTTCTCCACTCCCAACTCCATCAATGTCATCAACAAAATTGTTTTCTTTATTTATTCATTCATTTATATCCCAGCTTTTACTCAATGACTTTTGCAAAATATGTAAACTCAAAATATGAGTTAATATGCCAATATGGGCAATTAGTGTACCATGGCATCACAGTAAACTGAACTCTTTGGCATGCCTTGAAAATCAATGACTGCAGTAGACTATGGAAGATCTTTGTGATAATTTCTTTATAGTTTGGTCTAGTGGTGTATGAGTACAGTACAGAGAATATGTGCTTTGGCCTTAAGCTTGAAGATGTTTCAAATACATATGCAAAAGTGACAAAGTTTGTGATATACTCTCTTTTTTTTATTATAGCCACTTACACTGAATTATGGAACTTCCATTTATGTTGAAACAGGGCAGGCTCAAGAGATTTCCTTTACTCAATGCAAAGAACAAGGTTGTATTTGCATTCTCATTTACTGTACAGAGAAAGAGTTGACTGGGCAGAGGAAGCACTCTTTAGCATTGGCAATGAGACAGTGGATGTTTTCACACGCGGGTCTCTAGCAACTAGCATAATTCTGGAATGAACGAAAGCAGCATCATTCCGGTATGCTTCTGGTCATGCAAATGTAATTCCCAATGAAACCAGCATGCAAAAGAACGGGGATGATGCCGCAATGGGACGGGGATGGGAGGGGGATGGGAGGGGGTTCTCTGTGACATCGTGTGAACACAGGGGCAAAGGATCCGCAATGGGACGGGGATGGGACGGGGTGCTGTCTGCTTTAGACCCCGTGTGATAACGTCCAGTGTCCTTTGCTACCTCTGAAAGCAGAAAGGAGCACAGAGTCCTCTGCATCATATGCAGTTCTTTCCTCCAACACCTTGCTGCCTTATGGTAGGGCCAGCCCCATGAAGAAATCTAACATGAGGAAAAGGCTAAGTGAAGACCACTCATCCAGATACAGTATAGTTTTCATTTGCAGGGAAGTGTTTTTGTGTTTGTAGTACTTTTTTTTATTAACATGGGAAATTTCCCCCTATGTGCAACCACTCTTCCAAGGATATAGGAGGACAAAAGGTCTAAGGTTGGTTCCAGATGTGAGATTTTCATAAAATCCTTTTGCTTATCCTGGTCAATGAGAGCCAATCTGTTTTTAAGCATTCCTGAAGTAATTGGAGGCATGATCTGAAGATCAAGAGCCATTTCTGCCCTTCAGCTCCTGTGAATGCTATATCAGTCCAGTCATAAAAACCAGCAGCAGATATGAAGCTTCCATGGCATGTAAAGGAGTGGGCTGGATTGGGGATTATGAGATGCGTTTGTGCTTTTTCCTCTTAAAGATAGATCCCTCCTTCCTTTTTAATAGCCCTTGTGCTTTCTGCCAGTTTGCCTGATTTAACCTTTTCCTTTTTTCTTTCATTATCAGGGGAGACTGGATTGACGTTGCCTTGTGCTACCCAAAGGGTACCGTGTTCACTGTTGTGGGAGACATTTATCATCAACAGATAGGGAAGGCACACAGTGTGAAGTACTATATGGCTGCTTCTTCCCATCTAAGCATGTTGAATGGAACTGAAGATGAACGGCTCTTTTATTTTGACAATGCATCAGGGTGAGTGAAAGTGGCAACTCTGGGTTAGTCTTTCGAGTTGCAGGCATTTCTGTTGTATATAGCTGTATTGTATACACTTGGAGAAGTTATTTGCTGGACCAACCTTACCAGTGGCTGTGCTGCCTGGCAGACTCTGGGATTTGTGATCCAAACAAGTAACTTTCCCTAGACTTTGTATCCTGTTTGAAAACACAACTAAATGGAGAAACTACATTTTGTCACCCAAGACACCAGTGAGGGTTTGCCTGCTTTATGCTACCCCACCACATCCTAATTGAGCCAATTCCTGTAACAACAAAAAGCCACCAAACACTTATACCGGGGGTAGGCAACCTTTCCCTTTAAGGGCCGAGGGACTTCAGCTCCCAGAATCCCAGGAGCTATTGGCCAACATGGGACTATTGGCCAACATGGCTGAGGCTTCTGGGAGCTGAAGTCCCTCGGCCCTTAAAGGGGAAAGGTTGCCTACCCCTGACTTATACCTTTATTGGGTCAATCAAAATGTACAATATATATCCTGAAAGCTTTCGAAGCTTCACTGGCTTCTTCATCAGACAAGGTGTTATAAACCAAACAGGAGAAAAAAATTGAAGAATAATGGTCACTGTTTGGTGGATTTTTGTTATTACTGGTATTGCTATATGGCCAACATGGTTCCCTCTGGATTTTTTTTTAATTGAACCAAGGCATTAACTGCCTGTCCAACTCCTATTTTGAATGTGCACTTGGAGAATTGCCTGAGTATAAGAAAAGATCCACCTTGAAACCTGTTTTTCAGGGGGATTGGGAGGGTTGAGCGGAGATCTGAGGCTTCCTTGCCTTCAATTTTTGTTGGGGCTCTATCACACTGCACAGTTATAGCCCTATGATTACACTTATGGTGACATCCCATGGAATCCTGAGTTTTTTAGTTTGGTGAAGTACTAGAGCTCTTTGGTTGAGAATTCTAAGTATCCTTCCCTAAACTGCAAATCCCAGGAACCCATGTGATGGCATCATGGCAGATAAAAGTGAATTCATAGCACTGTAACTGTGTGACGTGAATGAGCTTTTTCAGGAGTTCTTCCGATCCTGAGCTGTACTTGGCAATAGTATTGAACCTAGGACCTTTGGCATGCAAAGCATGTTCACTTTCACTGAGCTGCACCTCTTCTAAAGTAGTTCCCCTGCTTCTATAACCCACGTACTGCACATGTGCCTGTTTATATGTCCCAAAGCTCCATTACGAATTTTTGGTTCTTCTGTGGTATGGATGATAATAGAAAGCTAGCTAAAAATAGTAACAGCTACATATGTTTCTCTACAATGTCGACCACATGTTTGTAGTTAATTAAAAAAAAACAACTAACCATATGGAGGGATACAGTAGAATTAGCTGCTGAAATTGGGGCAGGGGGAGTGTACACTGTGTACTGACATGTTTTTCCTGCATTGCTTAACCCTAACCTCATAGTTTGTAACTGTCAGTTTGGGAACTAAAAATAGAATCTTGGGTTGTATATTTAGATATCATCATTGGCCCATCAAACCTTGGAATGGATTTTGCAGAATGCAAAGAAACAGTTTTGTACATTGCATCCTTTATAATGGGAATTGGGAAATAATTGTTTTTGTCTAGTCCTTCTTGGTGAAGCTGTAAGAAATGTTTCTGCAAAATTATGTAAACAGATTGTTTACCAATGTGCAGTTTCATCATGCAGTGACTCATAATGACATTTTGTAAATTCTCTCTCTTTTTAAACACTCAGAACATTGATTCAGTTTATTTCTTGTTTTTGGCTTTGGCCTTCTAGGGTTCAATGGTTTTTCCATATTGCAAATACCTGGTTTTTCTTTTTTCAATTTTTCATTTCATGATCAGAATGAAGCTTTCATCTACTTTTATGAGGAAAGTATAATGGCTAAGAAAATGTCATAAATGAGGATGTTTCCTTGGTTCTGTTTTTCCCCCCAGGAGCTCACTAGAAGCCAAACAAAACGTGATGCGATTCACATATAGTGATGTGTTTTGTTTTGCCTTGTTTTGCCTTTTATTGAATAGCCATGACTATGTTACAGATGGATTGATTCAGACATGAAGCCACAGCCTTGAGTTTGTAAGATGTGTTCGTTCAGGACTGCTAATGGCTGTAGCTCTTGGCAGTCTTTCTTTAATAGGGTCACCATGATGGCAAATAGCAACAAGGCAAATAACAATCGCAGGGAGAGTCAACACTGGGACTATAGCTCTGGAAGTTGGATAACGGATTTAACTTTTTGTCTGCACCACAGACTCTGTTGAGGATCTGTTGAGGATTTCTAACCCCCACCCCAGTGAGAGAATAGCTCCCATTGGTGCCGAAGCTATTTAGTAAACAGGCAAACCAAAAAATAAAATAAAATAAAATAATTGCATGAATAAAGTGCCCTGATTTGGACCTAGATGACCTGAGGCAAGCCTGTCTCTCAGCCTTCAATCTGCAATATGGGATACTGGTATTGATCTACCATGCAGGGATGGCTAAGGATTGCAGCTAATGGCATAGTGGATCCAGGGATTACAGAGCTGGAGCTCTAGGACTTTTAATTAATATATGGCATCGTCTGCCATTCCATCTAGTTTTTCTCTTTCTTCTTAATTTAGCTTCATTCCAAGGTAGAAGGGAAAAAAATATTTTTCCTAACGACAGCATGGTGTTGCCATCTAACCCTGTTATAATGAAAAGTATGTTGAAGTGATTTTGCCTTGAATGAGGAAAGAAGCCCCTTTAGCTCTACTAAAGATCTCTCAGTGGTTCCAGAACTGGTTTGCTGATGCAGATTCACACAGCTGCCACATTGTTAGTCTCTCTCAGGATGTCACTCTAGAACTGTTAAGATGAACACATGCATTTCAGAATTTACAACTACTCCACTGAGTTCCACCAGGTCCCCTTATTTTGTAAGAGTAAAAGAGCAACTTCATTGTATAGAACTCTACTGTGAGCTTCTTGGCAGAAAAGTGGGATATAAAATTAGTAGAATAAAGAATAAAAACAATATTGTAATGTGATCTGAGCACTCTAAGGCAGAGATGGGAAACTTGTGGCTATCCACATATTCCTGAGCTGCAGCTTCCATTTGTCCTGGTTAGCATAGCCATAGCCTGGGAAAATGGAAGATGTAGTCCAGCATCATCTGAAAAGCAGTCAGGTCCCCAAGCTTGCTTAAAGCTTGCATACTTTCTCTCTCAACTGTATTACTATAATTTACGCAGGGAAGTGTGGACTAAGCTGCCTTAAAGGGTAGGTAATGGACTCTCCTTCTTTGGAGGTCTTTAAACAGAGTTTGGACAGACATTTTTCAGGAGTACTTTCATTGTGTGTTGCTGCATGACAGGGGATTGAATTAGTCCTTGTGGATCCTTCCACACACACCCTTTTTTACAGGTAGGGACTAAATATGTCTTTTCTCAAATGTAACTTTTGAGTATTATTGTCTAAAATTCTGCCATCTCTTTCTTAGTAATCTGTAGAATAGTTTTAGACCCAGTCTAAACAATTTAGACCCAGTTTAGACAGTTGTTAGGATATTAGACTGGGACTCTGGAGATAAAGCAAGCATGGTTGAGAATTGAATTCCAGGAGACCAGAGTTTGAATCCCCATTTAGCCTTGGAAACCCACTTGGGAAAGTCATACACTCTCAGCCTCAGAGGGAGGTAAAGGCAATCCCCCATTATAGGGTTGCCATAAGTTGGAAATAACTTGAAGGCACACAGCAACTGTGAAGATCCAGGTTCTGCTCAATGAGAACTAGTTATTCACTGCCTCATCCTAATGTATCTTGCAGGGTTGTTTTGAGGACAAAGTAGGGAGGAGGAAAGCTATATAAGTTGCCTTGTGGAAAAATATAAGTGTGAAAAATATAAGTGTGACATGTTTGAATGGTCAGGCAAATACACTCAAATCATTGGTGAGTTATTAATTTTCCTGGGCCTTTTTGCAGCTTAACATATGTAGTTCTTTAGCATCTGTATTTTTAGCAAATTAGTAACCTTTTCCTTGCTATGGCTCAGGAGTAGTGGCAGAAATGTTTTTATTCCAAATGGTGACTATGTTTAATTTTTTGTTTTTATTTTTAATTTATTGCCATGCTGTTTTTGTTGCCAGGTATCTCTTTGTCCAACTTCAAGCTCATGAATTTCGGAAGGGACATAGCTACTGCTCTCAACATGGCTGTGAACGTCTTAAAATAATGGCCTCTATGTCCTCTAGCCTTCCTGGGAGCTGCACTCCAAATCCCTTTTTGGAGAAAGGTTTCTGGAAGAAAGCTTCACAGCCATTGAGGATTTTGCAGCGGGCTCAGCCTTGCAGTCAGTGTGGTTCTCCTTGGGTATAGTACCAAATTCTTTTTTGTTGTATTAAGAAGGACAAGTTTGAGGCAACCTGTAGTGCTAAAATGATCTGCGGGTACTATCATGACAGTCCATATAGCCATGCCCCAAGGAAAAATCCAGTCAGAGGTGCTAATCTGTATCAACAAACCAGCTCAAGCACTTTCCATCTTTTCCCTCTTCCTGTTGTTGTTGTTGTATGCTACAATAGCTATTACACAGCTATTTGTTTGAAAGGCTGTTAATGGTATAGCAGACAGAAAAGTCAAATGAATGATCAGTTTTACAACAAATTGTCAATCCTTTTCCAGTTAAGGGTGTTAGGTTTTTAGGATAAGCTCTTCTTTGCCCAGAGGTGCAGGGGAGATGGTCCCATTTCATCCTAAAAGGAAACAAGAATACTGTACTCCATGAGCTTCCCAAATAATAGTTGCACAAAATTGTTACCCTTCATCTGTCTGTTTAAGGATATGCTGCTGACTTCAGTTTTAAGAACATAATTGCCATGATGGGTCAGATTAAAGGACTGGTGTTGTGCCTCCAAACTGTGGATAGCCACCCAGACCCCTAGGGAGAGATCCACACTAATGTACAGATTCACCCACCTATATGCTGCTGCAAATATTCTGTTGTCTCTAGACAATTGCTTTGTGCTAGCACCCAGAACTTCATGAAAAACATCCAACCCACCCAGGAATCTATACATTGAGGCTAGTGTGTGTCTGTGATGCTTGAATGGTAGCTACCATGATTTATGCGGTTGTGGAACTGTGGAAATAATTCCCATGTGATAGAGGCCCTGATTTACAAAATGGGTGATTTGGGGTGCTGAATTTCAGGCCTGTGGGTGGCTCAACATACCCCTGCTAGCTATTGTGTGTGGTTTGCCTATCATTTCAACTGGGCCATTCTTTTGGAGAGTTCCCCATCATCTGTAAACTGAGATTTTTTCCTCAAAACAGACGTTTCATCCTATATATTCATTCTTTCATCTACTGAATGTGGTAGCCAAAACAGCACCTCAAAGGAGGGGCGGGGGGAACAGCAGATGTTGAAGAACCTCCTGGTTTGCAGAAATGTACAAAAAAGGATGTGTGTGTGTGTGTATATATATATGTATATGTATGTGTATATATATATATATGAGTAGCCCTCAAAACATCCCTATGAGGAACTGAATGTACTCCATTGGATTACTGATTTGGTGTGTGAGAGGATTACATAGAAATGGTGGGAAAGGGAGTATTGGAGTGTTCTGGGCAGAATTGGCTGGATCCCTAGTCAGACTATAGTATTTTCTTACAGGTGGTATTTTATTGGCCCATTAGCCATAGTGAGACTTTCTACGATTTATTTATTTATTTCTCCTACAGGCAGAGTAGCTTACAGTATTTTCATTTAACTAATCCTTGTGTAAAGCCAATCCTGCTTGTAAGCTTTACAACTTCCTAAAGCAACAAATTCCATAGATGAATTCAAAGTGACGCTTCTTCTTTTATCGTTACAGGTTGCAATCACTAGTACACCTTCAGTTAAATATGTTCGTATTCAGATTCAGTCTGCCAGGAGGGGAGATGTGGAAAACTTTTCAAAGTTGGCTTTTATTAAGGTATTTCTGATCTTACATTTCCAACAGATACACATATCTAGAGCATACATTTCAGCATGGGCCAGTGTTGTATAGTAGTTAGTGCAAGAGTGGGAAACCATTGGTCCTTCAGATATTGATGGATGGCAACTCCCCTTAGCAGTGACTCTGCTTTTTTGGAGATAATAGGATTTGCACCCCAGCATCTGGAGAGCCATGCTCTGTTCATGTGTTGTTAGATTGTTGGAATAGATCCAGCAAGAACTGGGCTCAGATTCCCATTTTGAAATGAATTTGCTCAGTAACTTTGTAACTCTCAGCTAGGCCTACCTCACAAGTTTAGCTGGGAGGATTAAAGCCGGGGACAGGATTAGGGGTATGTGGGGAGAGAAATTATGGGTACTATACTGAGCACTTTAGAGGAAGTGTTAAGTGAAATTATTGCATATATCTGGAATAATATATACGCATACACATATACATAGATCAGTTTCCAGCCTTTCATGCAGCTGATTTAAAAAAATTCCAAACTTCATATTAGGGTAATTTGTTTATTAAGGCAACTCCTCAAAAGTACAAAATTGTAAGTAACAATTTGGGACCCCCAGATCTCTTCATCAGGCAAAGAGTGGGAAAGAGGAAAGAGAAAACAGCAAAAGTGGAACTGATCTAAAACTCATTCTGTCTCTGGGGTGTCTTGATTTGAGTTGTGAGAAAAAGTCAGCAGATACTCACTCAAGTTTGGCTTTATCATATGATACCCTGATGTTCTGGGTGTTAACCACAAAAAACAACACTTTATCGAACTTGGAGATACTTTTAGAAGCTGCACTAAGTTAATAAAAGCCACATTTTCTAGTCTTACCTAGTAGTTAAAGTCAACTCTCAGCACAATGCACTTTTTAGTATACATGAACTGAACATGTCCCAGGAGTCTTTCATTTTTCCATCTTAGACTGCAAAGTGACACAGTTTCTCATTAGATATTTGAATGCAGAATGCCCATAGACAATGCTTATCTTCTTTGTTACAGATCAATGATGAAGTCTTTTTATTCCACAACTGGGGGATGCTTCTTGTGGTTCTAGATGCCTGCTCTGGCACAGTTGTGAGTCGGCAGCACTTTGATACAGCCAGTACTGCAAAGACTGTCGGCACAGTAACCAGTTATGTTGAAAAGTCTATAAAAGAGAGGTGAGCCCTGCACAGCAAGCTTATGGGTGACTTTACTGGGAGTATAGGAGGATTACACTTTTGCAGCTAAAATATGTATCTAAAATAATCTAACAAATGAGAATTACTATTTTTTAAATCCAGACCTTGACTCTCTCTGAAGATGGCTTCCTAGATCATGGCAGATGGAAATGTAACCTTGGAAAACTGGCTGTAACTTTAAAGTTAATGGTTTCTTTTCCACCAAACATTAGATAAGAGGTTTTTTTTTACTGTTTCCTTCACCAAATACCCAAGCTGAAAATCACAGCTATTTCCTGGCAGCCAATGAATCCCTTTTCCATTTCTCATACTTGGCCTATTTTTTTTCTTGCCAGGTTCTTCTTCCAGGTTCTCCTCTCTCACTTTAATCTCACAAAGTGACAGATTAAAATCAGAGGTGTTGCCAGACTATTCTATGAACCTGATGGTAGACCCTCCCCTTTTAAAAAAGCAAGTAACTCACTGACTTATCAATATGCATGCTGAATTGTTTTTGATTTAGATATGTTTTCAGCAGCAAAGTTGGATCCTCTCCATTTTGCAGCTGTTCCACATTCTTTGTGGTTTTCTCTGTTGCCACATGAACATGAAACAACAGAGATTTACGGTATAGACAAAAGTCTTGGCTGCTAGCAAAAGCAGGTCAAATAACCTGAAAACAGATTTCACATCCAAGTTGTTCCAGGTTAGTTCATGACCACACAGACCCCAAATGCTCTGAAGCTATTGCATAACTTGATATACTTTCCTTGGTTTTTTAATTTCTACAGATTTTTTTTCAGTCCCTGCTTGGCCATAGAAACCCACTGGGTAACTTTGGCAAGTCACATTCTCTCACCACAGAGGAAGGCAAAGGGAAACCCCTTCTGAATAAATCTTGCCATGAAACTCCACGATAGAGTTGCCTTAGGTTTGTCATAAGTCAAAATGGCTTGAAGGCATGCAACAACAATAAAGGTTATTATCATCTTGTTGATATTAACCTGAACATGCTTTATGATGCCCTCCAGATATTTTGGATTGCAACTCCTACTTGCCCAGGTTAACATGGCTAATGGTAAAGAGTTATGGGAGTCATATTTCAAAATATCTGGAGGCACTAGATTGCCACCTAAAGACCTAAGCTATTATTACTTAAAATGAAAGTAAATGAATAACAGGATGAACACAATTTGAATTTATCTCTCATGAGTTAAGTCCCAACATGGTTTCCCCATCTCACATTAATTGTAAAATAACCTTGATTGTATTGCAATATTTCTCCCAAGGGCCATAGGGCCCCCAATCTTTGTTCTACGGACATATTGAATAGGAAACGGCTCTAGCTGTTTTGGACTACAGTTCCTACAATCCCTAACTATTGGCCATTCTGAAAGGGGCTTTGAGTAGTTAATATCCAAACCTTCTAGAGGACTATAGATCCCTCTTTTGGTGTAAGGGAATGTGGTAATGTACCCTCCCATTATCTGGGCAACACAGCTGTGGTGATAGTCTCTCCTTCAGGTGAACAAAGTGTTAATGATGTGATGGTACATTTAGTGGAGTCAGAATCATAGAAGAACAACAGAGACCTGAGAGCCAATTGCCCCATAAGATGACCAGTTGGATGATGTGCCAAAGGATTTTCTTAGGCAAGGAATCCTCAGAGGTGGTTTTGCCAGTTCCTTCCTCTGAAACAGAGCTCACATCACCTGTTATTCATTGGTAGTCTCGTGGTAGTTGGCTGATCCTGCTTAGCTTCCAAGATTAGATGGGATCTGGTGCCTTTGAGGTATTTTGACCACTTGTTCTGAGGATAGCCTTGGCTAAGTTTTTTCTTCAACTGACTCATAATACATTCCTGCAGAGAGTGGGCTTTGATCTTGCCATTCACAGTGTTGTATCTCCCCTCCTCCTATTTCTCTTTCTCTTCCAGATCAATTGTTCTTATTTGTACTAGAGACATCACAGAAGTAATGGCAGCCTACGAGATGCCCATTTTTACAAAATTAGGTTCTGCAAAGCCTGTTTTCTTCCACAAAAAAGGTGACTCTATGAATCATATACACTTTTATTCAGCAGAAAATGACTCTTTTGTTGCTGCATCATTTACAGTGGGCCCTTGGTTTGGTAACAGGATCCCCACCCCCACCATGGATACCAACATCCATGACTGTTCAAGTCTCATATACAATGGGCTGGTAAAATGGTATAAAATGGCATTGTATAAAATGGCAAAATCAAGATTTACTTTTAGGAATTAAAAAAAATGCAAATTGTGTATGGTAGAATCTGTGGGTGCAGAATCTGTTGATATAGAGGGTTGACTGTACTTGCCTGCCCCACTTCTATTACTGCTGTTCTAAAAACAATGTATCCATGTCTTATTTCTGCAAATGGCTCATAAGCATGTTTAGTATAATTGCAAACTTGGTGGAAGTTAGCAGAATTTGCTCAGACATAGGAGTGCCGTGAGTTGCTCAGGGTGTAGGCCCTACTATTCGTTGAAGTGAGGCAATGACATCAGACAGAAGCAGTTATGGCATGGCAGCCACCAGCCCATAGCCATTCCTCCTGAAAACCCTGGCCCTTTACTTCCACTAGAGAGCAAAATTTTGGGTGCCACATGGGTTGCCATGAGCCCACTGAAATACCTTCAATTGCCAGTCCAGTTTGTTTCTTTAGGGAACTGAGGGTGAGGGCACAATTTTGCTTTTGTCTCTTCACTATTTTTTGGCCAAAATATGGCAGTGCAGGTGCCCACATGAGAAATAGCCTCTTCTCCTTCACAAAAGTGGTCATGCAATAAGCACATGCTTGCTTGATCCTGTCCAGGGAGGAACAAGTGGAGATACTGATGTCATGAGAAGCAGGTACGGAAGTACCTGATGCAGACATTCCTATTCTACTCCAGTAGATGACATTTAGAAATACCCATGGCCAAAGAAGGATGCAAACAAAGAAATAGGGCTAGAAATCTTTGAACTGTTTCCTCATGGGAAGCATTCTTTGCCACACAGTATGTGAAACAAATAGAGAGACACAGCATGGATTCAGGGTACTGAATAGAATGAGAGGAGCCCTGCTAAATTCAAAGTGTAGAAGCCCTTTGACCTTACTGAGATTAAGGAGTACATTGGCCTGGTACATCATAGGCAACAAGAACCTCTGGAGGAACTGTGGCATCCAGCCTCAGGGCATTGCCAATCCACAGCCTGAAGAGGCTTTGCACATTCACAAGGTATCTGAGATTTGACAGCAGAGAAACAACAGGGATGCCTAGAGTTGCTGATAAACTGGCTGCCTTTCAGGACACATGGACTATGTTGGTTGAGGAGCTTTGAACTTAGTACATACCAGTGATGGATCTAACCACTGATGAATAGCTTGTTGAGTTCAAAGACAAAATGCCCATTTGAGCAGTATATGCCAAGTAAAATGAGAAACTGTGGCATCAAAGTGTAGTGCTGCTGTGATGCTAAGACATCATATCCTCGGAAGGATTTACCTGGGCAGGCAGCCTTGATGACAGTGCTAGTTCAATGTCAATTGAACTTTATTTCCTCAGTGGTTGAAATGTGGTGAGAGACTCTTTTTTCTCAACAGCTTAGAAATGACAGAAGGTCAGCTAATGAAGGACCTAACCAAACCTGGCACCTTCAATAGAATAAGAGATCCCTCCTTCCAGTATTACCTCTGCAGTAGGGGAGTAGATAGGAGGACCAGTAGACAGTAAACATGCTTGTAAGGACCATGCCCCATCCAAGTGAAATCCTCTGGATGTCTGTAGAGTGGCTGGCACAAAGAATGGCCCTTTACTGGGAGACGTTTCCTTCAGCAGGAACTATTTTACCATTAGGATAGGAAATTGCCTCATGATACCTTTAGTACTAGGTCTTCCTGCCAATAAATCAAAACAACTGTTTTCCTTCACAGTTAGTGTCCATTTCCGAATTTTGGGGGGTTGTAAAAGAGTTTATTTTGTTTTTTGTTGGGAATAACAGTAGGACACAGAAATTATGGTCGTCACATTTTTTTCCACAGAAAAGATTATTTGACAGTTCCTTGAAACAAATTTATCTCATGTGAACATAACATTTCACACTATTTAGGAGTTGTGGAATACTGTTCATTCTATACACACAAACACACCTGTGGATATGGGGCTTTTAAGTCCCTTGTAAGACACTAAAATTCTTAAGGGATCTGAAAAAATTAAAGCTATCCAATTGCCACTTAATTGGTGCTAGTGTGGACAACTGAAGCTGATTCACGGGTAGTGTAAAATAATCAGATGGGATTATGAAAAATATTCAAATGTAAAAGTGAATCCAATATAACAGTGTTTAAATGGGCATTTTTTCATGGCCCAATGGATTATTTCTTGAGTAAACCCTAGATATCCCCCTTTAACATTCAAAGCAAAATGACTGAAGTGGTAGAAAGTAGATGAAAGGGCTGCTATTTTTAGAAATAGAATTAAACCGACATATGCAAAGAGCCTATTGCTATTCTGAATAGTCCAGATAGAATATATACTATCATTGTTGACTTTTAAAAAAACCCCCTTCTTTGGTATAGTAGAAAATTCCCTCATTTGGAAACAATGACCTTTTTTGCTGGAGTGAAAGCCAGTCAGCAGTTGAAAGCCATTCCGAAAACATTTGGGTGAATAAAACATTGGCTTCCACCTTCACTCCTCAAGGCTAGAAACAGACATTCCAGCTGATCATATGCAAAGTCCTTGTTTAGCTGTATCCTTAAATTGTTTGGGGTAGAGGCTCACTTCCAAACCAAAGAGGAACAGATAATTTTAGATAACTCTGTCTGGACAGAATTGGCTCGCTTGACTTTTAAGTGTTTGACCATGACAGCAGCCAAAACTGCCTTTGGTAAAGTAATTATTCCCATGCTGGTTCACTGCACTAGTGCCACTTCACTTTCCCAAATCTAAACCAGAGGATAGGAATTATTGTGCTGGTTCTGAGTGAAGTCCATCTAACAGACTGGTGTTTCTTACTGCTATTATGTTGGCAACTTTTCCTTGTTGGCTGTACAGAATTTTGGAAGGTTCTTCCTTTGAAATGTGGAGCTTTCATTTAGTGACCATAACATGGTGTCCAGATCAGAGAAGGGAATGGTTCCACTCCATGATGTGCTAGTTAGACTTTGTCCAGTTCTGAATACTACATTTTAAAAAGGATATTATCCAGAGGATGCCAACCAGTATGGTCTAGAGATCAAGTTCTGCAAGAAACACTTGAAAAAGTTTGGTTATGATTAGCCGAGAGAAGTAGATACTGGGGCAAGAGGTGATATCTGTTGTCAGTTATCTGAAGATGGCACAGACATATTCCATAGACAATGGAATCAATGGATGTAAATGGAAGGTGACAAATACCACTCACCAGATCCTGTCCGATCTGGGAAGCTAAGCAGGGTCAGCCCTGGTTAGTACTTGGATAGGAGACCGACAGCAAATACCTGGTGTTGTAGGCTATATTTCAAAGGAACTGGCAAAACCGCCTTTGAGTATTCCTTGCCTAAGAAAATCCTAATAAATTCATTAGGTCACCATAAGTCAACAGGCAACTTGAAGGCACACACACACAGACACACACATGCTGTAGTTACATGCATTCTGCAATGCAGATTCTACTTTGAGCAGAGGATTGGACAGGACTGGACATCCTCCAAGTACTGTGCAACTCTTTGTTTTTTTTAATCATTATTAATAGTAGTTGATATGATAGGTTTGTTCTCCTTAATGAATTTAACAGTAATTGAGGCCTACCTTCTCCAATTTAATGCCTACCAGCTTTGCAAGAATACAACTTCCATATCCCTCTAGTTAGTTATTGAGTTATAATACCCTGAAGACAGAGTTCCTTTTTACTGCAGAAATCAGTCTGGAGAACTAAAAGAGTAGGAAAACTTTTACAGTGCAAAGGTCTGCAGAGACATTCTCAAAGATGGGGTTGTAGAATAACAAAAGAGTGAGATTCCAAATACTGGCATATTTTAGCTTTGTGCCAGGAACTAAGCCTTGAGAAAGATGGAGAAAATCCATACAAAAAGAGAAATCACTAGACAATAGTGTCATGGAGAAGATGTTATGGCCCCACCATGCCAGATTCAGACCCTAGGAGAGCCAGATTTGGCTTCATGGCCTGGGATTTTTCACCTCTGATCTACTATTCTATCTATCTATCTATCTATCTATCTATCTATCTATCTATCTATCTATCTATCTATCTATCTATCTATTTATCCATACACACACACACACACAGTTGGCCCTCCTTATCCATGGATTATTTTTATCCACGGATTCAAGCATCCATGGCTTGAAAATATTCCAAAACAGTATAAATTCCATATAGCAAACCTTGATTTTCCATTTTATATAAGGAACACTATTTTGCTATGCCATTATATTTAATGGGACTTGAGCATCCATGGATTTTGTTATCCACAGGGGATCCTGGAACCAAACCCAAGGGATAACTCTCTCTCTCTCTCTCTCATGTGTGTGTGTGTGTGTGTGTGTGTCAGACCTCACTCAGAATATTGTGGCCACATTTGAGCTATTTAAAGCAACAAGTATTCAATCCTGTGTCTTCTGCCTTGGTGATATCTATTGTTCCAGCAATGGGCAACAATCTTTTCCACCTATGGTTCTTTTTGCTAATTAAATAAACAGTCTGGGGTAGGGGATATGTTCAAAACCACTTTTAGAAACATGGCTTTGTCTTACTGGAAATCCAAAGAACTAACAGGCACTGCACATTTGAGAGGCAGCCCCAAGCCCCAAGTAATGGATAAATTCCTCAACATGGTGTCTATTGGGCCATGCCATTCATGACTGGAAGAGAGCTTGAAGGATTGATCACATTCAGCCTTGTTCCTTTCATACTTTCCCAAAGAGCAAGGAGTGCTTAACCCCCACCCACCCACAGCTGTCCTAGTCAAATTCCTGTCTGGATCATCACAGTTGGGCTAATTAAAATCCGTTCCCTGGCAGCTTTGGAGCATGTGGTATTTGCCCTTACCTTCTTTAATTACATAGCTTTTGGAAAGGGACCGTCACATTCCACTTGGGAGGTGGCCATAGCAGGATGCAGAGAAGAAATATTTGCTGGATAATTACAAAGTCTGCTTTTCTTTTTTCAATCAGTAGATTTGTTAGCCCTCCATAGACACGCAGTCTGTATGTGTGATGCTGGTGGGGGGAGCTTTCCTGGCTCTCACATCCTGCACATCTCTGCAACGGATTGGAATTCACGATAGCGGCCTAATTGTATGGATCTCCGTTGCAGCATGTATTTGAATGTTCCTGTTGCCAGATGTGACCCTTGCAAAAGCAAACTCGGATGCATGAATGAAGGGGGGGGGCAGGACGAGGTGATCCCACCATGCAGGCAAGGAATAGAATTTAACAAAATTCAAAATGTCCTTTCATGATAAAATATTTTCTAACTCAGTAAACTTTCAGTAACAACAATGCTTGGAACATTAGGAGTACTACTGCCTGATTTAAAAATTGCTCAGAATCTTTCTTCTTTGGCCTTCCAATAAGTATCTCACTGCTCAGGTCATCCAAGTGTTGTGGAAATGGCAAATAGGATCATGATGTGGGATCTTGAATGTGTGGCTATGTATCTGGAATGTGTAGCTATGTATTCACAATTACTTTTTTGTGCCAAGGAGATCCAGATCTCTGCAGTGATGCAATACCAGATCGGTGTTCCCACTACGTTTTCCATTTCCAGATCTCCATGGCATTTTAACCCTGTTGCCATTCACACTTGCCATAGTTTTGGTTTAAAATGGAGGCATTTCTCCATTTCTGGGAATGATGCAGTGCAATCCGATTCGATCCAACAGCTTATTCACACTACCAGAGATATCAAATCCTAGCCAGCATAGCCAATGCTCGGGGATTCTGGATGCTGGAGATCAAAATATTTGGACAGGAACAGCTTGAGAAGCAATACTCCAACAACATCTCTGTGAATGTTTTGGGCAGTGTCACAAGAGAAGTGAATGTGTTGGACAGTGGTTAATTTATTTTTTTAAAAGAATATTTATACCCCACCTTGCAGCCTAAAAGTCTCCCAGAACACTCTCTTTTTCTCTGAAGATGCTAGCCACAGATGCTGGCGAAACATCAGAAAGAAACTCTTCTAGAACATGGCCACACAGCCCGAAAAAACCCACAAAAAAACTATGGATGCTGGCCATGAAAGCCTACGACTTCTCCCAGAACAGCTTGCTCATTGTTAATTTGTCAATTCCCTGCCCCAGACTTACCATCTAATAAGACATAAAACAAGGAAAGGGGGGGGGGGGTGGCTGTGGGAGAAGGAATAAATTCCAGCAAATTCTTGCTGCTGTTCTCTCTTTCAGAGGCCAGATCAATGGCAGTTGGGATGGAGGGAAAGCCTTTCTTCTGCTGCTGGAATCAAGGCATGATGTGTTTGTGCCTGGCTGCTATGGTTAATTCATTAGTGATACTCAATTATTAAGTTTTTACCAATGATGCAAGTGTCAATGTGTGGCGATTTCATCTTCAGTTCCCATTGCATATTTTCTCTTCAAGGTTCAAATATTTAACCCTGTTTGTAAGGAATGCTCAGAAATCAGAGCTGCCAATTAAACAGCGTTAAGAAGCTTGGATTGCAAGTCAGCTGAGTGGTGCCCAGGATCTGAAACCGAATGTGAACAAAATATGCATGAATAGGTGATAGAGAATCCTTGACTGGTTTCTTTCAAAGTACATTTCAAATGCATGCATGAATTCGGAAAATGTTATCTGTATAAGGTTTTCCATAGTGTGAGGGCAAGACTTAACTGGAATTTGGAAAACCTAACGCTGCACAAATTGTAATGATTTTATCTTAGATTATTTGACAAATGATTCAATAGTAATCATATCAAACTTCTCTCTCCTTCTGCCTCTCTCCTTCTTTGCTCCCCCTCTCCTTTTTGTCTTCATCACAGGCAGTTTTGTTATGCTTGGATATAATGGAAACCCCAGACCCCCTTGGATTAAAATCCATAGCCAGACCGCTAATCAGAAATCTGCTTCCCTCCAATATTACGTACCTCTGAGGTTGAGGGAATATGGATGCTCAACTGATGTGACAAAACTTTAAGACTGTGTTGAACTAAGGGAGGATATAACTTCACATAGCCTGGAAAACCTGTGCAACTGGATCTCCTGTGTCCATTGCCTTACTTGCAGAGAGGGAGCATATCTCCAACATTCTTCTTTATATAAGGAAACTGCATTTGTACAGTAACTTCATTTTACAATGAATAAAATATATTCTGATCTGACAAATTGAGGGTGGGGAGTACAACTTATTTGTTTTCCTGTTCGGGATCCAGCACATCTATAAACAGATTGCTTTATGAGTCTTGAGAGCACACTGGGCTTTTGCTGTGAGCTCTTTACAGGGAAAGTCCAAACACATCTACTTAGAGGTAAGCTCTGTTTAATTCAGTGGGACATACAGCCACTGTGTGAGATGTTTTTAGCTGTATCCCCTGTTTACTCAAGAAAATAGCCAGCCTTATGGTCACCAATACATGCCATTAGTGTACCTAGGATACAAAATTACAGAGGAAAATCAATTATTGTAAGCAAGGTAAGCAGAGTGAGTTAGCCTCATCACTGATTTTGATGTTAACAGAGAAACTAATATTTTGTTTTTATTGCTAGGGAAGAAGGAAGGTGCTTATATCTGGACTGTATTTGGATTGTAATTCCTATCATCCCTGGCATACCTTTGGCTGTGCTGACTGAGGCTGATAGCAGATATAGTCCAGAAATATCTGGAGAGCCACAGGTCCTTCTGTCTTAATACAGACAGTAGCTAGCTACATACATCAGTAGTTTGACTAGGTATAAGGCCATTTTCTGTGTTGTTAGTCTGTCCTAGAAGCTTTTGCAATAGACAGGAATTTGGACCAAAGGATCCATTGTGGAAAACTGATAAGGAAAGGTTTCTCTGAAGGGAGAACACAGTTCTGAAAAATGGTTTTAAGAAAAGTTTGTGTCCTCCAAACCCAGTTGTTTTGACACAGTTTGAATAGAAAGTTACCTTGACAGAATTGTCTGCTCGGAGGCTTGTTTTGAACAAAAGCAGCTGATCGTGTGCTCTCCCTTCCTTCAGGAGTAAATATTTTCTTCAGGATAATTATATAGTGAGATGGTTAAGAGTAAAGTGAAACCATTAATTGGTTGTTGAGGCCAGCGTGGTACACCACTGTTCTGTTGTTCTGCTGAATTGCTGATCGATCTTGCTAAGGTTACCTTAGCATAGGGTTTCTACAACTTTTATCTGTGTTTTAACCAAAAGGACTCAAGGTCCAGATAGATCCTCTGCACTTTTGAGGTTAGCTGTGTTGTCCAAAGTTTTGCTCCCTGGTACGTTTCTTTCTTGAGCTGGCAGTCTTGCCCGCCCGCCCGCCTGCCTGCCTGCCTGACATCATGCTGGCTGCTGAGTCACTTCCAAACCACGGAGCATCAATTGCTAATGCAGTTCAAAACTATGTCAAATAAAGTGCGGGGTCTCTTGAGAATCCTGTGGCAGAAGGACACCTGAGGCTGCCAGAGAGAAAACAGACTGAGGAGCAAGGAAAGGAGAGCCAAGCTTGCTTTACTAAGTAGCAGGTAGGAGAGCTGTTGTCTTTTCTTTTAACTGGCACTAGAGAAAACATTGCAGAATACTTGAGCATTGGTTTATTTTTATTTTTCGTGCATAACACATAATGCAATAATAGAACTGCAACAGTTGCATATAAATCATTCTAGGTGTATGGCTGTTAAAAAAAAGTATGAATTATGGCTCTTGTACCTGTGTAGTCTTCAAGTCTATAAAGAAAGAGCTCCTCCAGAAGCACAAAATGGTTATATAGACATATCACAAATTAATGTTCATTAATCTTTTTTAAAAATTTACATTTCTTTCCCTAACAAATCCTTAATCCTGCTAAGAACAGCTTGATCAGCAACAGTTAGCAGGTGTTGGGAGTCTGGGTAGCACCATGCCATGCAAATCTTTGCCTGCAGAATTCTGCTGGTTAAACGTCTTAAAGGGAAAAAGGAAACTAGGTCTGTATGTGTGTGTATATGTATGTACAGTATTTTCTTGGCCAACTGGCAAGGCCCATCTATGGACCAAGTGAATGAGGATGACTTACTTGACTACCAAAAGCAATTTGAAATTCTGCTCCACAGTAACTCCAGTTCCATTTCAGTTGAAATAACTGTGTTTACTAAATTAAAATAGGTTTCATAATATCCTTTTGATGTATTTAGCTTTTACTAGTTGTGGAAGGAAATCAAGTATTCTGTAGATCACAGAAGCCCTAAATGTGACAAGAAAATCTGGCTTAGCTTTTCCTTAGCGTCTGAGACTGTTGGTGTTGCCCACACCCTTTCAAGCTTACCTGTGTAACCTTGAGAACTAGAAACTGCTGGATTTTTTTAAACAAAGAAAAAGTGATTGTCATATGACATCTTTTACTATGTAACTGTAGAATGCTTACAAAACTACCAATACTTTGCGCATATGGAGAAAAAATTCCTATAACTTTTATCCAGTAAAGTGAATGATTAGAGGTCTTGGGATGTAAGGATCTCAACTTGTTCTGAGACTTTACATGAGTAAGAAGCCCGTCTTACTTGCCTTGAGCTGGGTGTGGAATATGGAAATACCTGCAGTTTTATCTGGTATCTGTTGTAGCTGTTGTCTCCTCAAAGACATTTTCTTTGCCAGCGGCCTAAATACCCTAAAGATACCAGATCTCATCTGATTTTAGAAGCTAAGTAGGGTCAGCCCTGGTTAGTAGTTTGATGGGAGACTGTCACAAATACCAGGTGCTGCAGGCAGAGGAAGAAACTGGTAAAACCACCTCTGAATATTCCTTGCCTTAGCAAACTGTTTTTTGTGTTTTTTTTAATTCATGGCATTGCCACATGTTCCCTATGAAATTCATAGGGTCACCATTGTGGAAGAAACATGCTTCCCTCCCATCAGATACAGTCTACATGGCATAACTTGGTTTGGCAGAGACAGTCTTTATCCTCGGCTGTCCCACTTTTCCAGCTGCTTTTAAAATGTCCCAGTTTCTCTCCCTTCCATTTTCCCATTTTGTCCTCAGCTTGCTTCAGGTGATGCAAACTGAGTTCGAAATGCAAAAGTAGTTTGTACTCAACTCATCGGGGGAAAGGAGAGTAGGCTCAGGCAAAAGCAAACTCCTGCAGCCCCTCCTAGTTTAGGAGATTATCACATCAGCTTCATTATCAAGATAGACCTGGGATGTAACTTTCTGAAGATGGATCTTATCACATTCACCCACTGCCAGGCAATATGCAACCCGTATGCAACCCAGACTTCTCCAGGCTTGTCCCACATTTTTTCAAGAACAGAAAATCCCATTCTTGCAAAGCTGCAAGAGAAGCCCAGGTTGCATACAGGCTGCATACGGCCCATTGATGGGTAAATGAGATAAGATCTGCCTTAAGAAAGTTACATCCCGGGTCTATCCCAGCAGCGAAGCTAATGAGATAATCTTTTTTCTTGTTCTTCCTCATTAATACCTTTTGCCATCTTAATGGCACACTGATGTTGTATGGCCTTACATGTCCCTGTTTAAATCTGTAAAATGTTGGAGGGTTTGACATGGAGATGATTTTTTTTTTTTGTATTGGAGGAGTGGAACCATGGAAAGAAAAACCTACCACCACTAAAGAGGTTTAATTCAAAACGCTCATTTTAAACAAAGACTAAATTTTCAGGGAACATACTTGTTTCCCCCCCCCCCTTCCCTCTTTTGCCTTATCTAAAAAGCTTGGCCTTCATGCATCATGATGATGATGCCCTAATTTTTCTTCTTTAGCCAAGGGCAGAAGAGCTAACAACACAAAAGTAGAAGAAACAATAAGCTTGACCTTCTGGAAAATTACACATATTCCAAATCCATGCTGAAAGAGGGGGAGGCAAGGTGAGAGGAGCCATTTGTAAACAAGATTGGTGCCACCGAGGCACAAAAGAAAACAATCCCCACCCTGCTGCATAAAGGCAAGCAGTTACAAAAACAGCAAATGGCAGGCAGTTTCCGCAGCAAGCCTGCTGGGCCAGTGGAAAGGTGATTATTGCACTGTGCAAGGGAAAAAGCCATCTGTTCAGCCAGAGAGAGCCAGTAGAAGAAAATCATATGTACTGGGATTGCTGCAGGTATGTTGCAAATTGTTACCTCTTGGTAGGCATGGGCAGGTCTCAGTTTAGCTGTCTCCCTCATTTGAATTTTGTGGATTTTGGTAAGTTTCCGATCTTAATAAGGAGTTGAAAATTCTCACCTAGCTGCATCTCCAAATGTTCCCCAGGTGGATCAGGACAGGCAGACTTCATCCCTCACAGGTTTTCATTTAATCTTGGCCAGTGATGGAAAGCCATTTGTGATAAGTCTGTTTTAGCAAATCCAATATGTACCAGACTAAATAATGTCACACCCAGGACAGGGGATCTGTCATCAAGTTTTTGGTAGATCTGCTGACAGAAGTAACAGGAGCGCAGCAAGTCTACAATAGATTAGTAGAGTAGGCTCTTGTAAAAAGACAAATAAAACAAGGCAGTGCAATCGTACACTTGAGTATCTGGAAGTGAGCCCTATTGCAGAGGTGGGCAAAGTGTGGGCTCGGAACCACATATTGACCCCAGTGTTTTTCATAGTGACCACCTCTCCCCTTTAACCTTTTTTTCTGGCAAAAAAAGAAAAAAGTTTAATTGTCCTGCTTGGAAATTTCCAGGAGTGGTGATTCATCTTTTAAATAGGTTGCAACCCTCCATCTGTACTGTTCATTAGTCTTTAAAAGTGTCCACTTTTCAAAATCAAAGTTTGACTTCTGGCCATGGGTAGCGAAGGAGATTCATGTGACCTCTGGAGTATTTTAGGGCCAACAAATGGGTCCTGGATCTGCTCCAATTGCCCCCTATCCTGTTGTGTTCAGTGGGACTTACTCCCAGAGAAGAAAGTACAATAGCCATATCGGTGGGCATTCAGTTCTGGGCATCCCCACGAATGCCAAAAAATGTGGATGATCACACCCCATATAATTCAATGGCAGTGATCTGAATGCACATGCTTCAATATGTGTGCCTTCATGTTGCTGTCACTGAATAATACAGAGCATGGCAAACCACAGGCATTTGAATTAGCAGATCTGAAGCCTGCTGATATGGAATGTTATCTGTATAGTATTGAAATCACAGTGTTCTGTGGTATCTGAAACTTCCATGCATATCATTCTAGCATTTTATATTTGCAGAGGTTATCCCCAATTGGAAGGAATTGATTTTAAAAAATCCCCTTTACTCTGTTGTTTTTTTTAATTACTATTTTGCTGCAAGTTGGCTAATCAGATCAAATAAACCCATAAAACATTTTCTGAGAATACAAAATAAGGATAAGGATTAGGAAAGAGAGACTTCAAAATATGACCAAGAATCCTAATACATGTGCATAGTTTTTTGATGTTAGCACAGGATTTTTTCTTTCAAAGCATGTTTCTGGTCCTGAAGTGTGAATACAGGCTTGAAAATGTGTGGACATAATCCCTGGAGAGAAACATTTGAAGAGTGTGTGCTTGGTGCATATTTTCTGGGGATCTGGGAATGTAAGCTTAAATGTTCTGTGTATTTCCATTTCCTGGGATTAGCCCAATAAACCATACAGTAAATACTTGTTACTTTTAACTCAATTTTAGTTATTTTATTTATCTAAATTGAGTGGGCAAAATGTGGCCTTTCAGGGTTAAAAATGATTTGCTCCAAAATGCTTCCAATGCATTCTAGGGTTTGTGGAGGGCATTTCCACCACATCTGGAGGCCTTTTACGCCCCTGAGATCAAAAATAATTTTTGCAAAATGTATTAAAATTTTTGCCCCTAAATGCCCAGAAATGTCCTCTAGAGAGCATCTCAAGCAGGGTCCTACCTTCCCCAGTCAATAGAGGAGATTATCGCACTGCCAATTCCCACCAAGATAGACACGGGTTGTAACCGTAACAGACGGATTTTATCAGATAGCCCCATGGCTGGGCAGTAGACAGCCTGTATCAAATCCGGATTTCTCCCGCAGCTTTTCAAGAAGCACAGATTTGATACAGGCTGATGACTGCCTGGCTATGGGGCTGTCCAATAAGATTCATCTGTTATGGTTATAACCCACATCTATCCTAGAGGGAACTGGCAGTGCGATAATCTCCTTAGGCACCAGTAAGGCATTTTTTGAAAAAAGAAATGAACAGGAGATTACTTCTGTTTACTTCCTGCTGTTTTTTAAAAGAAGTCCTCTCCTGGGTCCCGAAACATAGTGAAAATGCTCCATATACTCATAGAGGGCATTTGGAGTTGCAAAAAAGATACTATTTTTGGTGGGAGCAGGTGCATAGAGAAGTGTGGTCTCCGGGTGTGTGTCTGTGTTAATGCAGCCCCCTAGCCTTCCACAATTGCCCACCCTGATGTAGCTAAATCTATCTTTATGGCATAAATGTTTTGATTGTCTCCATTCAAAAGCAACCACCACCTTGTTTTATATTGGTTTCGGTTTGCCAACCAATGCACAGTGATGATTATTCAGTCTGTTTCAGTCTGTAATGTGTTGAAATGTGTTTTGATTCATGTCAGAGTTCAAAAGAGAAAATACAATTACAGCAGCCAACCTCCTGGAATAACCCAACATCAGCCACTGTTGAGGAAGAAATGGCAGAGTGAGAGGAGCATTAGCAAATTGGGTGTTAGGAGACGGTTAGAGACTCTAACCCTGCTAATTGATTCTTCATGTCTTCTGCCCTGAGTAGAAATTGGACAGATTTGAAGCCCCTCTTTGCAATAATTTATGTCAGGAGATTGACACCTGCAGTCAGCAGCTGGTGAAGGCCCGGACTAACTGCGTTCTCTATCTGCTTTTTGCATTCTTGGCTAATACTTGCTCTTTGGAAATATCTCAACAGCTGGGAATCTTTTTTCAAAGCGAGCCTCTTGCCAGAATCAGGGATGCAAATCCCACTCTCTTTTCATTGCCAAGAGGTATTTTAACAGCTATATTTTCTTGCTCAGTGGACAATTTTGAAGAGGGAACTGGAGCGTTCTTCAGTAGTTCCACCAGATTGGCTGCCTGATAAGCCTGCTGCCTTTAAACGTGGGATAGGGGAGGAGAGCGTTCAAGAGCTGCCTTACAGACTAAAATTAAATTAAAAATTAGTTAAGCTCTCCTTCTTACCCACATGTCTATGCTTGAAAATGATGCCCCTGTTAGATTCTTCTGTGTGAAAGTCAAAAAATGTAGGCTAGGTTGGGCCTTCCAGATCTTGTCACACTGCAACTCCTATCATTCTGCACTAATGCAATTCTTCACAAATGACTGTCCAGACATGATAGGAGTCTTAGTTCTGCAGTATGTGGAGGGCCACCCAATCCTACTCCTGATGTAGATCTCTGTGTTTAAAACAAGGATGTTGAATCATGTATGGACCTATTAGATTCCAACTTCTAGCAGCCCTAGCCAGCATAGCCAGCTTTGAAACATAATAGGAATTGTAGTCCCAATGCATCTAGAGAGGCTCATGTTGTTCTCTGGGGTCTCCAGTTCTCAGGGCAAAGTAGAGGAATCTCAGGGCAAGGATGCTGGCTTAAAAATGTGTGCATATATCTGAGAAAAAAAGAGCATATCCCAGAGCAGGGGTAGGCAACCTTTCCCCTTTAAGGGCCAAGGAACTTCAGCTCCCAGAAGCCTCAGCCATGTTGGCCAATAGTCCCATGTTGGCCAATAGCTCCTGGGATTCTGGGAGCTGAAGTCCCTCGGCCCTTAAAGGGGAAAGGTTGCCTACCCCTGTCCCAGAGTGTTAGTTAGTCCTTTGGGGGAAAAAAAAATATGAAGACTGGATCTGTTAGGAAACATCCTCCCTCAGCAGTGTTTAGCAGAAGTAACACCTTATTCTTCCTGGCTGAGACTGGCTTAAGATTTTTAGAAAATAACAGGCAGTATCAAGTTGCAAACTAAAGAACTTTACTCATTGTTTTTAGAATGCAAAGACAATTGAAGTACTTACATCCTAACCAGCTAATGGAAAGAACAGGTAAAAAGAAGAGCTCCAGGGAACTTAAAACTTTAACTCTCTATCTTGAAAGTGAGAACAAAGTATTGTGCTTAATGGTGTCACCAGAAGTTGACCTTTGTAATACCAGCTTTATAACATCACTGGGACCTGTCCTTGTGACATTACAAGGGGGGGGCATCTCTAGGACTTAGTTTTGGGTCTGAAATTTCAGAGCTTGGAATGGTCATGACCAGGCAACTCAGTTCCCTATCCCTTATTTTAGAAAAGAAAAGGTTGTAGGTTTTACTAGTTGTTGCAGCCTTGTGGTAAAAGCAAGCAAAAAGTGTCTCACTAGTGGTTATAGAGTTCACTGGACTTCGGGGGCAAAGGAGTCTGGGACAAGGTACCCTGAATTTGTCCATCCTTTCTCCTCAACATCATTGCCAGTGCCAATTGTTGTGTTCCTGTATAAGTTTGGAATATTAAACATATTAATGATGACAGGAAAGATTACTTTACAGTAGATCCTAATAAGGTGGCAGCTATTCAAGTTAAGATGAAATGCAATTGCTTTATTTCCACATGACTCTGGAATTACACGCTTATTAAAATAGCCAGCTGGCAGCAGGCAATATACTAAAATTCTTCTTGGAGTTAGGAGCTCATAAATAGATCTGAAAGAATGTGATTTCTGCTTCTCCTTTTCCCATCAAATGCCTCCCTATTGCTCTAATGTACTGTGTCAGTCTTTTGAAAAGGGCTTCTTGTTTGCCAAGGAATAATAGTGATGACCTTTCCATGTTGCCCATGCAATTCAAAACATGGCAAGCTCCTCTTCTATAAGGTTGGTGTCTCTTAAATGGTTCAGGTTTCTATAACTTTCACAGCTGTTTGAGGCAGGACACCGAAAGGTGAGGCTTGTTTTGGGGAAATCTTAATATAAGACAGCCTTCCCAAGCTTGGGAAATAAGAATTCACCAAATGACCTCCTGATATTTTAGAATATAACTCCCATCAGCCCCATCCAACAGGGGTTGTAGGGAATTGTGGGGAAAGGAGTCCAAAACATCTTCACTGCTTCAACCTGTCCTAGAAGCTCCCATTACCTCCAATCCAAAGCTTGAAAATAACTATGTACAAATAACTAGTTACTTGTAATTCATTCTTTCCTTAATAATGATAATATAGCGACAATTTTGATTTTGATGATTTGATGATTTGGATTATGATTTTGATGTTGGGATAATGTCAGCCCCTTATCCGTGTAAATGAAAATATTAAGTTACTTTTATGCTTGTGGGGGTTTGGCCTCACTACAGCATGGAAGAGGAATGTCACTTGGTTGAAGGGCTGAGTTTCATGCAGCTGAAATACTCAGAGGTTGTTTCAGGGATGTAGCTACAGTGGGGCAAATGAGGGCATTGCCCCCATATAAGGATTCTCCTCCGCCATGAAATAGCATTGCTGTAATTTAACACTTTTTTTGAGCATTTTCAAATACAGTGTAGGCACCCAAAGGAAAGCGGAAACTAAGTAGCTATCCTCCTGGGTTATTTCTTTTAAAAGTAACAGTGAAATTTGTTTTTGAGAGATGGGGAAGTAAGTAGTTAAAAGTGTAACATTAACAGGAGCTAATTATTTTTAGCCTTGGAATGTATACCTTGGGAACTATAACTGTTCACTTCTTTAAAATAATGTTCATAGCTCTTCTATAAATATCCTTCCATAATTCTGGGTGTTCTCAAATTGGATAGGGTGAAAGCAAAGAAGCCTTGGCTAGACTCCTATTGGTTAGTCCTGGCTAGACCCATTGAATCAAATGCTGTATTGTGAGTCCACACGCAAGCAAATCACATTGATTTAATGGCTCTACTCTGGTTGGGACGAACAATAGGATTCAGGCCCTTACATGTTAAATTCCAGAAAAGTTGTCATGTTACACTATTGCAACAAAAACAACTAAGAGTTACAAGCTTGTGCAAGGTTACAGGCTGCAGATTGTTCTCTTTCTTCCCCCAGATGCGTTATCCAAAGTATTATCCAAAAATCTGGCTGATGCACATAAGTGCAGACAGAATGGAATGAGTGGGTGGGAAAAGTTGTTATTATAAAGCAAGTCTAGCAAGCCCCACAATGAGGGCAAGTAGAGAGATGTGTTGTATTGACGCACAGTGCACAAATGAAAACAAGATCCGAGTGGATTTGTTCCATTCCCAACTGGTAATGTAAGTAAAGTGGACTTCAACACCCAAAGACTGAAGGACAACTGTTGGGGAAAATGTCTACACAGTACTTGAAGGTTCATACAGTAGTTCATGGCTTGTAAATATTTTGGTTCATGGCTTGTAAAATGTACTAGATTTTGTGTGTGTGTGCTCTCCCTTCCCCCAACTATGGAAAGTCACTTTTTTTTTTACTATAATTCCCACTCACCATGGTGTCTGGAGGATTCTGGGTGCTTCAGTCCAAAAATTAATTTTTCCAAACTCTGTTCTTGCACTTGCTGGCATCCAATTCTGTGGCATCGGTAGAGATGCTCACTGAAACGTTCAGGCTTTGAAATCCACAAGAATCATGAAAGACATGAAGTGCTCAATGTTGATAAGAGGAACATCTAGAAAAAAATATAGGTTGTGGGGTCAGTTTGAATTCAGGGTCCTGGCTATTTATGTTGGTACAGAGCTTTGAAATGTGTAGCGACTGTATTCATTGTCATACCCTCCAACATTTCACAGATGAAAAGTGGGGCATGTGTGGCCAGGCAACATCAGAGTGGTCAAGATGGCAAAAGTTATTAATAAGGAAGAACACACAAAAGGTATTAATAAGGAGGAAAAGGTATTAATAAAAAAGGCAAAAAGGTATTAATAAGGAAGAAAAGATATTAATAAGGAAGGGAGAAGGTGCAGTGGTTTTCTTTTGCCTGCATCTATAGGGAAAGGAGGATTTCACCATCTCATCTTCTCTTTCCCCTGCTGAATTAATTGAATGGAAACTACTTTTGCATTTGGCATCCATTCTGTAGAAATTGAAGTAAGTTGTGGACAAAGGGGAAAGATGGGAGGAGGAAAGAGAAATTGGGGGGGGGGTATTTTAAAAGCAACTGAGAAGATGGGATGATAGAGAATCAATTGGGACTGTCCCAGCCAATTTGGCATAGTTGGAGGGCATGTATTATCAGGGCTAGCCCAAGCATTAGGCTGAATGAGACTTCAGACAGCACATCTTCAGTTTCATAAAACAACAGTCAATTTTTAGCTGTTTAATTTGTAATCATGGCGTTTTTAATATCAGGGAAGAGTAGAACAAAGGTTGATAACAAGCAGGGCCATTCTACGAGTTTTTGCTGTCTGCATAACTAGAGAGATTGCTTTATCCTACATCACCCTGACCATTATGCACAAAGAACATCTTTGCAAGCTTGGGGTGGCTCTGTCATCTCTTAAACTGACTTGGCAAATTACTTACTCTTAAGGTACTCCATTTATGAAACTTGCTCTGCACTAGCCTAAATACCTGAAGGCACCAGACTCTCCTTCTGAACTTGGAAACTAATCTGGAAGGATGCTGTAAGTTGTGTTTCCAAGGAAGGCAATGGCAAACCACCTATGATTATCACTTGTGTAAGAAAACCTTATGAAATCCAAGGGCTCACCATAAATTGACAAGCAACTTGAAACCACATTGTTGTTGTTGTTGTTGTTGTTGTTGTTGTTGTGTGCCTTGAAGTAATTTCTGAAATGACAACTCTAAGGAGTTTTCTTGACAAGTTTTGTTCAGAGTGGGTCTGAGACTGAAAAAGTATGACTTGCGCAAGGTCACCAAAAGGGTTTCCATAGCTGAGGGAGGACTGGAACCCTGTTCTCCCAGAATCCTAGCCCAACACTCAAACTACTACACTATACTGTCTCTCCTTGAAGGCATATACATACATACATGCTCTAAGGTTCAGGTCTCACCTCTGTGATGTCTTTTAGGTACTAGATGGATGCTACTTGGTTTTTCTCAGATTTTTAACCTGAGCTTGGAAAAGTTACTGACCACTGGCTGTGGGATTCTGGTAATGGCAATTCAAAAAAATAACTTCTGCAAACACTGCATTTAACTTCTAATGCTCTTTTAAAAAAAAATCTGCTGCAGTTTCTTATTAACACTGCAAAATACTGTTGTCAACCGTGCGTTTTGTGAGCCTTTTGTAAACTGACCAGGATGTATTTTCACTGAAGGGCAGTAAAAAATATTTTATGTATATAAATAATATTAAAACAACTTTAAAAAAACAGTGTACTAGTGTTGTGTTTTTATGGATACTCTCACGTCAATTGAATTCAATCTGTCCAACTAGTTTTTTAAAGATGCCTTCTTCTTGGGTGATGGAAAGATTGCTTTTGCTTGTTCTGCATGTTTGAAGCTGGCACCAGTTTGTCAGATTTGAACCTCAGTGTAACTTTTGTCAAGTTTCATTTTAAGGCTTGTGAATGTCAGGTTCTCATCACTTGTACGCTCATGCAAGATGTTTCTTAATTCCTGTGCATTGCGTGCATTTTTTATCCCAAGTGCTATGCTTTCATAAGAAGTTATCCAAGGTGGATTGCAGTGGACAGGAAAGGAAATTATGCTTGATAATGTTGGCGTCAACCTAGACAATAATTTAAAGATGTACCTGGCAGCAGAGGTTTCTGTCTTATTCTAGAAAAGTTGCAGGTGAACCAATCCAGGTTATGGCTATAGCATTGGGGTATCTATACTTGAATTTTTATTGCCAAAAAGTGGACCATTTGTTTCCATAAATCACATTTTGGCAATAAAAACTGCACACATAGAAGGAATCAGGACTGATACAACAGCATAAACCAAAGGCTATTGATAACATTTCTCCCTGCTTCCGTTGTACATTTGCATTCTGATCCAGATTTAGTCCTTGGTGGCTATTCTAGTCGAGAGATTTCCATACTCTGGTCCTCCAGGTGTTTTGGACTTCAGCTCCCAAAAGCCCAGTCAACTCAGCCAACAGTCAGGAAATATGGGGACTGAAGTCTAAGTCATCTGGAGGAGTCAAGATTGGGAATCACTGTTTTAAAAGGTTGGGCAAATGAACAGGGGCTGGAAAGCAGTTCACCACCCATTTTAAGAAGCCTGCTGACTCTCCAAAATACCTTCCCCCCCACACACATATCAACCAGTGTTGAACAGAAGTAAACTCACCATTTGTCTGATATGCTGCCCAAGAAAAAGGTCTTCTGGGCAGTGGGATGGCAGTATGGATATAGGTGTGTTTGGATGCTTGAAAGTGTTTATGCATGGTTTGGGGTCTTTGGTTGTAGTTGGGGCATGAAAATACACAAAAAGCATTTCACAATTTAAAAAAATGGGTATAGGGGGATTTTAGGATTGGGTTGTGATTTGTGAAATGTTCCCAGGGTTGTAGCCACAGGGAAAGCAAGATGAGGGCATTACCTCTCCAAATAAGAATTCCAATTTCCCAAATGAAATTTTTGTTCACTCCTCAAATGTGCAGCATTGCGGAAAATGAAACAAGGAAAAATTTGCATCTATTTGTTTGTGTTCCCTTGAGGACTCTGCTTGCACCCTTTCTTTGGATGCCCAAACTGTATTATTAAATCCTCAGCTATAGAACATTTAAAAATTTTAATGCTAGAAATCTGAGGACTGATGGAAAATTTCATGAGGGTGCAGAATCCTTATGGGGGGCAATGCCCTCATTTTACCTCCTCCTCTTACAGCTATACCCTTGCACTTTCCCCATCCTTGTTCTAGAACATGCTTTTCAGGCTATGCGGTTTGGTGGGCTGGCAATTATTTTCCCCCAATGTGTCAGGACTGGTACTGTATTTGTGTCCAGTGGCTACAATTGCTTTTTTCTTTCTTGAAAATTCACAAGGATCCAGCAGCAAATGACTTGGGGACCAGCACCAGTGCAGGGCCCATCACTTTGAACAGCACTGTTGTAGGATAGGAATAAAAATATGTAGCTAGTAAGTCTAGGTTGATCCTAAGCTCTGCAAAGTTAAGGAAAGTAAACATGTGCACATTGGTACAGCTAAGCCTCATCTTGCTTAGTCCTGTTCTTTGCATAAAGCATACTTTCAAGATATACTGAACAACTTCTCATACTTTTATTTTCCACTTGTTTGCAGGTCTATAGAAGATAAGGGGTATCAAAGAGTATCTTCAGACTCAAAGATGTCCCTGACCATTGGCTTCATTTTCTTTATGTTTATACTGCCTGCTTTGCATATGGGTGAGTTCTCCCACAAGACTATGGATTTTACTGAATGTCTTTACAAGATTTTTGATGTCACCTTTTAATAATTACATGCAGGGGTAGCTGTATTGGCCATTTAGCAAATTCAAACAAAAATCCATCAAACAGTGATACTTTTATTGGCCAGTCAAAATGCACAATATACTTGCTGCAAGCTTTCGAATCCCCATGGGCTTCTTCATTAGGCAAGATGTTACTGTATCACTTTTAATAATAAGTTATGCTTGTTGGCTTCCAAAATAAAACACTGGATTGGAAAAATAAAATAGTGCTATATACCGCCCATTGGTGACCCAATCCGGGTGGTTCACAACATTAAAATAATACAGCCTAAAACCAACGTATTTCCCACCCACCCCTAAAAAACTATTAAACCAGATTTAATTAAAACCAATTCCAACAAGTTTAAAATATACAATAATAAAACAACAATAAAACCCCTGCAGCTTCAAAAATCTGCAATTTTACCTGGAAAAGAAATTTTGTTTAGATGCCTTAGATCACACACTGGAAGAATGGATGGGTATAAATTAAATGAACAAGCAAGCAAGCAAGCAAGCAAAAGAAATAGTAAAAACACCTGCTCTTAAATGTGTGCTTTAAAAAACAACTATAGGATGAACAGTGTGATAAAAACCAGGATTATGGCAGGGTTTAAAATTTTTTGGAATGAACCAGTGGAACAAAAAGATATCTCTTTTATCTGGTTTGGCCCATAATCATGATAAGAATATTTATATACTGTTTTCCCATTCACCATTGTTTGCTTTGCCTTGCTTACCTGCTGTTTTTTTCATTGACTTTCCAAATATGCCTATGTAGAATTCAGACCTGGAGCCCTGTTAAATTACAGTTAAACCTGCCTCTTAATTAATTAAATTGTGAAAGCTATAGGAAGGCCAAAGCCCATCATTTATTCTCAGCACAAAGATGGGAACACAGGAGGAGGATAGAGTACAATTGGATTGCAAAAGATGAGGAGCTACACAGCTGGGTATGGAATTTCATCCATGATGGGGTCAAATTGATACAGTAGGTTTGAGGAACATGATGTGCAGAGAGATGCCTCATGAAATTCACCCTGATATTGCTGGAGCTTGCAGTCATTTCTTTGATGCTTCCTAAGCTTGGCCATCAACCATCTGTGTTATGTAAAATTCCCCCATCCAGTGCTTGAATTATTTCCTTAAACTGTCTTTATAATAAGCTATTAAAACTGCCCCTTCTGTTCAGTCATCTGTGTATCCACTTGCAGAAGCCAAGGCAGGTGCACATTTAAGTGTTTTTATGGGCCACTCAGCTCAGTGCATGGTCTTTAATTCATTCTTGTTGTCAGGTCAGTGTTCCCTCTAGCCCAGCTTTCAGTCTTTCAATTGTGGCCAGCCAGATGCCAAGAGCACAGATCCTGTTGGAGATATCTGTCTCCTGAAGTTTCGCCCTAGTATTTGGTATTGGAAAGTATGTTTTCGTGATTAAAGTCTATTAGCATATGAATATGTGCTGCAAATCCATACTCTCTTTTGGTGACATATTTCCTCTGGTAGATATGCTAAGCAGAAAAAGGCCAATTGCTTGTTTTAATGATTTTGTATAGAAGAGGGTGCTCTGGCTCAACTGCTTTTTCAATCTGTATAATAAGCTGCTACACCTGTAGAAATCCCTTTTTTCAGACAACAGTGAAAGAAACAAAAACAATGGCCTCCTTTTACATATGGTAACCCAAATGATAAGTACAGCAGAGGATGTGGTCAAGAAACCACAGGGCAGTGCATTGATGGATTCATTTCAGCCCTGAACTACATTTTTGGAATGTGGCAGGAAACTCACTGCAGATGGGAAGAGTTTATTTAATTCCATTTATCCCACTAGTGTTGTGAAAAGAGAGAGAGAGAGAGAGGTGTCTCTGTCAGTCGTAGAGTTTCTTGAATATCTACATTGTAAAATATTTACAGTGGACAAAAAACCACATTGGCTGCTCTAAGGAAATGTGATTCTCATCAACATGCTGCCCAGAAGTCATTCAAAGTGGTAAGAAACTTGTTAAGCCCAGCGAGACCCCAGAACCATTCCACACTATACAAATCTAGCAGAATAATTCCACTTTAACCGCCACTTTAACTGTCATAGGCCGCAACCTATGGAATTCTTGGGCTTGCATTTGATGAGACACCAGAGCTTTTTGGCTGAGAAACCTAAATGCCCATAAATTGCCAATACCAGGATTCAACAAGGTGGAACCACAGCAGTTAAAATGTATTCATATATTTGTGTAGTGTTAAAGGACCCCAGGAATGCAACCTTCAGTTGCATGCTAGGAAAACTTGGCCAGGTAAATTATAATTCCCATCAAGGTGCCCAATTACAAGACAATGTGAAACCTGTAAAGGTTTTCTGGGTTTCTCAGAAAAGAACGTGAGGAGCCATCAGTGAAAAGACATGTACTATTCACACATACTGGAACTGATGAGAAGTATCTCCACTACAAATGTTGGATTTATGGAGTCATAATGATGCAAGTTTTCAGGTTGGAAAAATCTCAGAATCAGTTCTGCAGGGAGGAGGACTCTTAAGATGTAAATAAAGTTCTAGGTTTAAGGATAAATGGAAAAGGCCAAAGGAGAGGAGTCAAAACAGAGCTTGAGAGATAGTTAAACACAGTTAACAAACAGTTCTTCATCTTGCCATCTGCCTGAATAGTTAACTGTGAGATACTAGAAGCTTGGGTAACAAGACATCACCTGAACAGCCGGACCTGTGGAATAGGGGCACTGTGGAACACAAGGAATATCATTTCTATCTGGCCATTGTCAGGAGCCCAAGCATGCAAGAGATTTCCTTGATGCTCTACAGATAATTTTGCATTGACTGTATGTTTCTGGCTAGTCCAAATTTCATGAGAGCAAGCTGCTGATGTAGTCTTCATAAGAACACACAATATGTGGCTTGACTTTAGTTAGCAGGAATAGACAATGCAGTTCATCTTATGTGAAAGGTTGTACTGGGCATGAGTGAGTTGTCCCATTGGGAACTGGAAAGGATTCCCCACACAAGCATACCCATTTCCTCTAGCTTGGGAAAGCCTGGGCATGTTCCTCATACTCCCTTGTTGTTTCCCAAGGGTACTACATTGAATATACAGAAATTACAGGCTCTTCTGACTTCCATTATTTTCTGATTGATTAAAGCAGGGGTAGGCAACCTTTCCCCTTTAAGGGCCAAGGGACTTCAGCTCCCAGAATCCCAGAAGCTATTGGCCAACATGGGACTATTGGCCAACATGACTGAGGCTTCTGGGAGCTGAAGTCCCTCGGCCCTTAAAGGGGAAAGGTTGCCTACCCCTGGATTAAAGCCTATAAATAAATGATGTTGTAGTTGTGTTTCAATCCAAGAATGGTATTCATTTCTTTCTTGCCAGTTGCACATTAATACTTAGGCAGGGAACCAGGCTGTGAGAAAAGGTATATAAGGATCACAAGGAAATACTCCTTTTTTAAAACTGAAATGCTGGCTGACATTTTCTTTTGTGTGCAAAGCCCTCATAATGTATTCATTTCCCCTGGCAAGCAAGTCTGCGTTATTAATCACTTCTTTCACTTATATCAGCAGGAGCAGCCCCATCCTGTCCTGATTTGGATCCAGAACTGGAACTCTGGAATCCTGGGCATGATGAAGATAATCGCGTGAATATCAGCCAAGGCCAAAAGTTACTTCTGTCATCTTCTGCAACTGTCCATTCCATCCACATCACAAATGGAGGTAATGTGTTACAGCTTGGTAAAAAGGCACCTACATTATGTACCCATAGAACTTGTTCAGAAATTGTGCAAATGCTTAAGGGGGCAATGACAGCTGTACATACTGAAACCAACTATTTCATTCCCTCATCTTGAAATGTGATGTGTTGAATCTTCCATTTTACCAAGTATGGATAAAACACTTTACAATTCACATGGGTTATGGGCCCCAGAGCTTAGAAAAGTTGTGTTTCAGTTTTCAGAATCCACCACATTAATCATGCTTGCTGGGGGATTCTGGAAACTGTAGTTCAAAAAAGTACAGTATATACTCATATACAGTAGTTGACTATAAGTCAACCTCATATATAAATACATAAGTCTAGAAATTTTAGTCAAAAATCGATCCAGAAAACCTGGGTCGACTTATCCATGGGTCACTGTACCTTTTTATAAAAACAGGAACCATTCCCTTATCTTATTAAAGTGGAGGAAGGTGAGAGCTTAGTCCATCCCAAGAGAACCTAAAAGAAGCACCAAACCCCTCTACTCTTTCCCCTGTAGTGCTGCTTCTGGCCTTTTTTAACATCTGGGTGAGAAAATAGCACCATGCTTTTGCATTCTTTTCCTTTCCTTCATCCTTTACATCCTTTGTTACATGCTCCTAAACTATACCCACTTAAACACAGATTATATGAAAATCTATAATTTTTGCTGCAAAACCTGCTCTTGATTTATATATGATTTATATATTGATTTATATATGATTTATATAGTCAACTATATACAGTAATTTTTCCTAACTCTTGCTTGTGTGATATGCACCTGTGAAAGGCAGCTGTTGTTTCGCTCAACCTAAAGATAGGGTCTCCTGCCTAAATACCCTAAAGATACCAGATTCTGTCTGATCTTGGAAGTAAACTTGGATGGAAGACTGCCAACAAATGCCAGGTACTGTAGGCTATATTTCAGAGGAAGGAACTGGCAAAGTCACCTCTGAGTATTCCTTGTCTAAGAAAACCCTATGAAATTAAATGAGGCCACCCTAAGACAACAAGTGAATTGAAGGCATATACACATGCAAAGATAGGGCCAGAGCTGGGAATGATGCAACTTCCTGAACTTTCTGAAAAAAGTAAAATGGCCCAGAACCAACTCAGTTCTGAACTTGGCTCAGAACCAAACTCAATTTTGAATATTTAGCTCAGAACCAAACTCATCATCTCATGAGTAAGAGAGCATCAGTTGAGCCATCATTGCTTCTAGTGAGATTTGATTTGCTTGAAGTTCATTCATTTGTCTTTTTAGCAGGCTATAGTATCCAAAGAACTCTACTTCAGCATTACATTTCAGTTGAGTTTATTTGCTTCCTTCCAGTTGTCTTCACTGTCCAGTTTTCACACCCTACACAAAAAATGGCACTATGGCATCCTAGTCTGTAGCTCAACTAACTTGGTTGTTTTGGTGAAAGAAATGGAAAAGCCAATCCAATGCATTTGATGACTGTGTGGTTTTGTGGCTTCCTTTTTCAGCACCCTTCTAACCAGTCATTGTGCACATAATTACAAGAGGCAAAGGCCCAAGCAGCTATAAATAAAAAGACAGTGCACTGATGATGACTGGTACTATGGATGACAAATACATTATCTGTCTCTATGAGATTTTACTGTATAGGCATCACTCTGTTTCGATTTAGAACAAGCATAGCAAATGTATGCGCCTTCAGATGTTGCTGAACTGCAGCTCCTACCATACCTCTTGGTTAAATTGGCTAAAGCTGGTGAGAATAGCAGTTTCAGCCTGGAGAATGGCATGTTTCCCATCTCTGGTGCAGCATCATATTGTTAAATGTAGAACAACACATCAAAACACATCACTTCCATAAGCTGGTCTGCATTGGGGGGGAGGCACAAAGATTATTAATATAATTCAGCACAACTACTGGGTAGTTAGACACTCTGGTTCTTTTGTCCCTTCTAAACTATAGTACTAAAATGGGATTGCAAGTCTGGATAGGGTAAAAGGAAACTCTTAACTCTGATGTGGTAAAATCTTAAAACAACAACCTTTTCCCTCCCTTTAGGAAAGCTAGTGATTAAGGACAAGACAAACCCTATTGTCTTGCGGACTCGACACATTCTGATTGAAAACGACGGAGCACTCTATATTGGGAGTGAGAGCTGTCCTTTCCAGGGGAACCTGACAATCATTTTGTACGGACGGTATGTATTTAAGCAGTCATCATCATGTAATTTTGAAAACTAGCCCTTCAAAGCCATTAAAAAAAAGAGACTGATATATCAGCCTAGTGCAGTTGGGAAGAAAATTAGGACAATGATGTTAGTGCAAAGATTAAGTATGAGGCTCTGACTTTCTTAGGAGTGTCTCAAAGCGCAGAGCAAGATAAAGAAAGCATCCAGAGGTGCAGGCATATTACAGTCAGCTTTTCTTTTCTGCAGGCTTTGCCATCTGTGAATTGGAGCTCCATAGATGGCCCTGCCCTGTTCTTTTTAATGGCATTCACCATGCCAACACAGTCGCACACATGTCATGCCACCATTGAGGAGAATAGGACTTGAGGTCCCATGGAATTCGTCATCCTCAGCGGGGTCCAGAATGGAATCCTACAGATATGAAGGGCCGACTGTATTAATCACAAACAGTACTGGTATTCAATATTGCATTTAGGAATTTGTAACTGGTATATTCAGTAAGTCTGAATAGTCTTAATTGAAACATACATAAATGCCACCCCAACTCACTTTAAGAGCCAGCTGCTAGATTGGGCAACAGATCAGGCATTCAGCTGGTGACTGGGGCACAAGGAGGATACTACCCTCTTCCTATCTGCTAGTAGGTTTGAGACAATCAGAAGTCCTTGGTCACAGCTTTACTAGTTGGTTGGAAAGGAATAGAAACATTGTCCTTCTTCCACCCCAACCAGAACCTCCTTTGACTGATCTGGTAACTGGCTCTTAAGGTGGGCTGGAGGGAGAGTTGTAATTATATAGCTGATCTAGGATTCTGGTGTAAATCACCAAGAGTAAAAAATACACAAAAGAGGTTACTATCTATATACTATAAAAATTAAAATCTGTAGTTCTTGACAACATTTATTATTTACATGGATAACTTCATACTTGCCTTTCTTCAACAAGGGACTTTATCACGCAGGAGGCAAGCATCCTCCTTCCATGAATAAAAAGGCATTAAATCCCATTTTGCTGCTTTATTCATGGGATAATTGCAGGATAATGGTAATGTTGGGGGACGTCATCTGAAAAACATTCTGCTCTTGTGGGATAATGATGGGATTTAATGCCGCTTTATTCACGGGAGGAGGATGCTTGCCTCCTGTGTGATAAAGTCTAATCTCAAGGCATGTATGTATGTGACTCTCCTCTCCACTGTATCCTTACAATAGTCCTTTGAGACTGAAAGCCAATATGATGGAATAATTCAGAGGATTAGTCTGGGATCAAGGAGGTCCAAATTCAAGTCCCTACTGAACTATAAATCCCACTGGTTGATCTTGGGCCAGTCACTCTCAGTTAAGGATTGCTGTGTGGAAAAGTAGGGAGGAGTGTGGCATGAATGCCACCTTGAGCTCATTGGAAGAAACTGGAGGAAAGGCAGGATATGAACATGGAAGAAATCAGTCAGTCAGTCAGTCATATATAAACATGTAACTATACCAGTTCAAATAAGACAGCTGATTGTAATGCTATATTGATACTTAAAAAGTATTGATTTTCTGATTGTATGATCTGAATGGGATCATGAATGATTTAGCTAGTCACCCTGGAGATTTTCAAATGTATATATTTGTACTCAAAACATAAATATGTTTATACATTTTGGGGATCCTTTATTACTGTATGGTAAGTGTGAGGGCTTCTATTTATTTCACCACTGCCACCAAAAGTGAAGACCTCCTCCTGTCCCACTGCTCTGGCATCAAATGTGGGGACCTTCTAGACGTCTTTGTAGTTCCTTTGCGAGACTTTTTATTTGTGTAATCCCACCACTGGACACTATTCCCCTTGAACTCCAGAATTCCAATAACCCTAACATAGCATAAAGTTAAAGGTAACTTATTTAAATTCAGCATAAAGTTAAAGATAACTTATTTAAAACATCTAAAACCTGAATGACATGAACTCTAACTCACATCTTTCACTCATATTTCTAACTTTGACACTCATATTTGTCAGCTCCGCTCTCTTAGACTCTGACTGACCTGAGTTTGACTAATCGCTGGCTCTCACTCAAACTCACCTAACATCTCTAATTTGACACTCATCTCTCTCTCTCTCTCTCTCTCTCTGTGATCCTAGCCTTTTAAAAATCCCTTCAAATGCTCAGCTAATCACTATTTACTGCCCATATTCCAAAACTGTACCCACTCCCAACAGATCACTTGCTTTATTCCATCCCCATACCTTACCTTAATTAATAGACCTAGGAGAACAATGCAATGCAGTGCAAAGATTCTTGTTAGTGAGAGGTTTGCAGTGTTTACACATGTCTACTGGACAGTAAGCTGTACCCAGTTAAATGGGACTTTTAGATAAATAGATATATGCTAAAGTGAAAAATAATTGTACAATCTTAGAATACCAAATTTTTCATACAGGGTATAAAGAATTACATTATAAATGACTTTTAGTTACCAGATGGAGCACTCAAGTCTACATCATTGGTGTAATGATCCTCTTGGTTTGTGTTGTTTTAATCATAGTGCTGATGATGGCATCCAACCAGACAGCGATTTTGGGAAGAAGTATATTGGGGTCGTCAGTGGTGGAACTTTGGAGATCCATGGTGAGAAAAAGCTCTCGTGGACTTTTCTAAACAAGACTTTGAATCCAGGTGGCATGCAGGAAGGCGGCTACTTCTTTGAACGAAGCTGGGGCCATCGTGGTATTATTGTCCACGTCATTGATCCAAAGACAGGAGCAGTTATCCATTCTGACAGGTACATTTTATTTTATTTTATTAATATTCCACATTTCTCCGGCCCTGGGACTCAAGGTGTCATATAAAAATGCTGAAAAAAGAAAAATTAAGAGCCTAATACTGAAAAAGTAAAAACACAATTAAGCAAGTTACCATATTAAAAAGCCATTATTATTTTAAAAAGTGTAAAATCATTTAAAACTCTTTTAGACTCTTAGATTTAAAAACATAACAGTAAAACAAACGGCAACTCCCCCGCTCCTTGAAAAAAAATTATTCCCTGGAACCAATTAGAATCATAGAACTGGAAGAGACCCCATCCAGTTCAATCCCCTGCCATGCAGGAACTCACAATCAAAGCACCCCTGACAGATGGCCATCCAGCCTCTGTTTAAAGACCTCCAAAGAAGGAGACTTCACCACAATCTCCGAGGGAGTGTCTTCCACTATCAAACACCTCTTACTGTCAGGAAGTTCCTCCTAATGTTTAGATGGAATCTCTTTTCCTGTAGCTTACATTCTCTGGAGCAGCAGAAAACAAGCTTGCTCCATCCTCAGCATGCCACCCCTTCAAATACTTGAACAGGGCTATCATATCACCTCTTAACCATCTCTTCTCCAGGCTAAACATACTCAGCTGCTTAAGTCTCTCCTCACAAGGCACGGTTTCCCAACCCTTCACCATTTTGCTTTCCCTCCTCTGGACATGCTCCAGCAATTGCTCATAACTGTTTAGTTTGGCATGTTGAACTTGGTGAAGAGAAGATCGAGGGGTAACATGATTGCACTCTTTACATGCCTCAAGGGCTGTCACAGAGAGGAAAGGGCAGGCCTGTTCTTCGCTGTCCCAGGACCAGTTTTAATGATTTGAAGTTACAGGAGGTTAGATTTCAATTGGGCATTAGAAGCAACACCTTGATGGTAAGAGCAATTTGGCAATGGAGCTAGTTACCCAGGGAGGTTCTGGGGTGTCTTTCTCTGGATATCTTCCAAAAGTGTCTGGGTAGCTATCTGCTGTGATGCCCTGTCTCTACCTAACTTAAAGAACAGGGTGCTTTCATGAATCCAGAAAAGATTTATTGAAGATTAGGTTCAGCACAGTAGCAAGTTCTTAAAAGCAAAACCCGATCTGAGGCTCCAGCATAGGTTTTGCTTTTAAGAACTCCCTGCAAGCCACTCCATCCTTCCCAAAGGCCTGAATATTTTCCCAGTCATATTTCCCTACAAGGATCCTTCATCCTCCTGCAACTGCTCACCACTCCCAACACATTCAGGCTCACTCCAACATGGCTCCAGAGCATCTAAGGCATCTTTTGCATGGCTGGGAGGCCTGTGAGTCTGTGGCCTCTATGACATTCTGCTGCCCCCCCCCCCCCCCCCCCCGCTAAACTCCCCATCCTAAAGCAAAGCACAGGCAGCAATAGCATCATACATGAGCAGATTACCTAGATAAGGCATGGTTGACAAATTAACTAAGATACATCAGCCAGGCCCCAGGCTTGCCAGGATACTTCTTATGGAAGTCCCAAACCAATCTAGGAGCTTGAACATGCATGTCATCCACCCACTCAAAATGTCCCATAGGAAAATGTTTCCCCTGTCCAAAAGGTTTTGAAAAGTAATGTGTCATTGTGATTTTTAAGAAGTTAGTTCCCAGTTCTGCCGTGAAAAGGAAAATCATTCATACGTGCGCACTGAAAAGCCTTGTACTGAGTTATATTTGAAGTGCCACACTAGCAAAAGTTGAGGAGTTTGCTAATAGTAGAAAGCTATAAGGATCCTGTATGTTGATGTTTGGGTCTCCCCCCCCTCCCTCCGCCCCATCAGCATGTATTTTGCCACAAATGTAAACGGGGGATCTCTTGTGGCATTTTCTCTCGAATTTCACCTTGTGGGAGGTATGCATGCCTGACATCCTGAAGCCTAGTGGAACCTTTCATGAAGTGGGTTTTGGATATATTACTATTTGGATATATTACGATATATTAGTTTTGGCTGAATTACTACCTGCTTGGGCTTTTGGTGTTGGTGTGAAATATTTTGTTTAGATCTGTCGTAAGCTGTTTCAAGAGCCTAATGTTGTAAACAGATGTCACAGTGACAGTTCTATGTGAAGTGTGTGTGTTCAAAGGCCAAAAGAATATAGAAGAAATTCAGAAGAAAATGCTTCTTCCTTCGGGAGGAGGAGATTGCCTTCTAGAATGTGTCAAGGTGGCATTGGTGGAGCTCTGGACTCACTTCATCAGAGTCCCCTTTTCTCTACAGCAGTGGTTCCCAAACTTTGGTCTTCCAGATATTTTCGACTTCAGCCCCCAGAATGCCTGATTGTTGGCCAAACTGGCTAGGGCTTCTGAGAATTGAAGTCCAAAACACCTGGAGGACCAAAGTTTAGGAAACACTGCTCTACAGGGTTAGTGCGAAAAAGAAGCTGCTTCCCTTTAGCACTGAGTGGGGATACCCTGATTTTAATTTTGGTCACTGCTTAAGGATAAGAGTGGGCTTTCTTCACTTAGAACTAGAGATAGTGTTTGTCTTTCTGTAGCAATAATTATTGAGTGGACTTGACTGGTTAGTTGGTTGATTTCCAGCAGGGTGAGCAGCACAGCTAAAGGAATACCGCTTATTTTCCAACAGCACAGATGCCCTCACACAGTTTGTAAAAAATTGTCTTCCATTCCACATTGAGTGTTTGGAAGTTAATGAGACAGCCTGGAAGGGAGTCAGTAACTTGGCTGCAGATATTTTATTGAGATTCTTCAGCGCTTGAGAGTAAATTTTACTAGGGCACTGCATTAACCCTCTAGGAGAACAAAATGGGCCATCCCCTCCACTGCATCCGTTCCTGAAAAATAAATTGTTCTCACATTTTACCAATTGCCCCCTAGGGAGCATGGGGACATTCTCACCATGTTTTGGGCCTTTCTGGTACCCCTTAAAAAAAAAAACATAGCTTTTTAAAACCCTGGGTGTCCACCATTTATGGTAGAAATTCTCTCCATATTCCCTACAGGTAATTTTGGACCAATTTTTTTTGACCCCTTGAGGATTAGAAAAATGGCCCTGGCAGGTCACATGCAACCCACAGTCCACACTTTGTCCACTCAATTGAAAGTATTTATACCCCAATCCTTCATCAAAAAAGTGTCCCAGGGTGACTTAAAGGTAAAGGTATTTCCCATTGACAAGGTTGTCAAGTCAAGCCCGACCGTAGGGGTCAGTGCTCATCTTCATTACTAAGCTGAAGAGCCAGCGTTGTCAGAGACTACTCTGTGATTCTGTGGCCAGCATGACTTCACAGAACGCTGTTTACCTTCCCACTGACAAGTGGTACCTATTTATCTACTTGCATTTGCATGCTTTCGAACTGCTAGGTTGGCAGAAGGTGGGACTAGAGACAGGGTCTCACCCCATCATGCAGCATCCAGGCCTCGAACTGCCAACCTGCCAATTTCCCATCCAACAAAGTTAGGGCCACTGCAGACAGACTGGGGGTAGAGTTGGGGCAGAGCAGCTGCATGCTGGCCACCTCAACCCCACCCCGACACCATCCTGATACTGCACGCCCTTACGTTTAAACATGCTGCGCCAAAAGGGCACTGAAGAGCCACAGTGCTGGCTCTTAGGGCGGCCTTTTGCTGCCCCTAAAAGGAGTGACATTTTGCCGCTTTTTTCGGGGTGGCAAAAGGGAGGATCAGGGCTGCAGCATGGTGTTGCCGCGGCCCTGATCTGCCACTCCCCGGGGCAGCTCTGTGCCGCCTGTCTGCAGAGGCCCTTAGTGTCTTAACCGCTTGAGCCACTGCATCCTCAGGGTGACTTACCAATCATTAATTTGACAGTTCCCATCCCTCAGGCTTGCAGCCTAAATAAGGTACGACACACAAGGAAAAGGGAATGGCATTGGAGGAAGGGATTAAGTCCAGCAGATGCTAGCTTCTCCTCTTTCTCTCAGAAGCCAGGGCAATGGCAGTTAGGACATGGAGAGAGGGCCTCAAACCGCCCATGGACTTACTTCCAGGGCTGGATTCAATCAGTGCCATGAAGGTTCTCCATTGGTGGAGGTTCCCCATCATAATGCTAACAAGACTATGCTATCAGAACAGTGTCATTGTCTGAAACCTACTGTATCATCCATTGATACAGACAGAGCTTAGCTATGAGTTGCTGCAGAAAAAAGCAGATGTTGTCATTTATTTCTCCACTTAATCTATGGATAGTTATATGTAGTTATATGTATACATTGCTGCTCTTGCTCCTGCTAAGCTGCTCCTCTTGATTTCTTTAGATTTGACACCTACAGGCTCAAAGGCGAAAGCATCCGCCTTGTCCAGTATTTGAATGCAGTTGATGATGGCATGATCCTCTCAGTTGCAGTGAATGATGAAGGATCCAAGAATTTGGATGACTCAGCCAGGAAAGCAATGACCAAACTGGGCAGCAAGCATTTCCTCCACCTTGGCTTTAGGTAAGAGCTTGCTTGGTCAAGGCAGCACAGCACAGAGGCCTTATTGTTTTCTTCTTGTAGCTAAAATAATACCGCTTATTTTCCAGCAACACAGACGTCCTCACACATTTGTAAAAAATTGTCTTCCACTCCACATTGAGTGTTTGGAAGTCACTGAGACAGTCTGGAAGGGATTCAATAACTTGGCTGCAGATGCTTTATTGAGATTCTTTAGAGAATGAAAGCAAATTTTACTTTGTTGATGAAAGTCTAGGGTTGCTTGGTTTGATAAGTGTCCCTTATTATAAGGGATCTCCCCTAATTGAAAGTTGGAAAGCTTTACCTTTTATATAGACTGAAAGAGATGTCAAAACCTGTATTTTCATGAAGAGAAAAATGTGTGTGTTGTGTAATTTATGAACCGTGGACAATGTGGTAATTATACACAGAAATACATGGTTAGGATAACTGAAAACAATGCCTTCATTTTATATTTAGGTAAAACCCAAACTCATTAATAACTACTTCCTGACTACCAACCTGCATATCATAAATGTTGATGGTCCCTTATTGTTACTTAGAAAACCTGGAAACACTCCCATGAAACATTTGTTGTTGTATTCCTTCAAGTCATTTCTGACTTATGGCAACCCTAAGGTGAACCTATGACAGGGCTTTCTTGGTAAGGTCTGTTCAGATTGGGTTTTGCATTTGCTTTCCTCTGATGCTGAGAGAGTGTGACTTGTCCAAGATCACCCAGTTGGTTTTCATGGCTGAATGGGGATTTGAACCATGGTCTGCAGAGTTGTTGTCTGAGCTGAAACCACTCTAGGCTGTCCCCATGAAACCTATCTAGAAATAAATTTTCCTTCTGAGTAAACATGCCTAGGGTCACACTGCAGGAGACTTTGTTCCATATTGGCTATGAAGTATCTTTTTACCTTTCTTGCTTTTGAGGGTGTGTGTGTATGTGTTTACATAGAATCCTGTTTCCCTACTTTATTAAGTTTATCAAACAGATTTCATTGGCGTGGCTTTGATTTTAACAGATAGGCATGCATATAAGAACAATAACAAAACCCTCCCAGCAATTCAAAGCAGTTGGCATGCCGATTCTCCTGCTAGTCCATCCCACTCATTTGGATGGAGATCATAGTTGTCCAAATGCCTTTGCCTATGTGTCACCAAGGGGGAAAGTGCCAGCAGTCACACCTGGCTCCCTGACAAATCTTGTTGTCTCTATTTGACAGTTGCCTGAGAAGTTTCTCCTGGGTTTCTTGCATAGAATCGAAATTAGACATTGCTGCAACTTGAGCAGAGTATGGGGAGGCAGTTTTGAGCAAAAGTGACCATTGCAGTTTAGGATGTTATATTTTAATGAGAGCTGGGGAGCTTTTTGGACTACAACTCCCTAGAATTCTCCAGCGAGCAATTGCTGTGTGATTCTGGAATTTGTCCAAAAAGTGAGCTTTACAAGTTCTATTTTTTAAAGCTGCTTATTTAGAAATACTCCTAGAGCTGTAGACAGTTTGCCCCATATTGACAAAGCTTTCTGATCTCCAATCATTTAAAAATAGCAGCAACAAAATTTGGGCTTTTAGAGAAACAGCAAAATTGATAATAGTAATCTTGACTTGTCTACTCAGCACTGCAATATATGAAGACAGAAGGCTAACAGTGGAGATTATCCCACTGCTCTAATAACCCGGCTTACCTCTTCCGAATTTAAGTTTAATTCAGGAGGTAGCTGGGTCCTATCACAAGGATTTTTTCTGCCAAAGCCGCTGGGCAAGTCCAGCCTGGCTGCAGCCCGGGTTCCCAGTGCATTTCGGTGGCCATTTTTTGAAGTCAGAAAGCTCCCAGTTTCGAAATAAGGCTGGGGACCTGGGCTAGACTCACCCAGTGGCTTTGGCAGCAAAAAATCCTTGTGATAGGACTTGGCTGCCTCCCAAATTAGACTTCAATTCGGAAGAGGTAAACCAGGTTATTAGAATGGTGGGATAATCTCCTGTGTCTTGTGCTCTTGCCAAGGAGTACAGCTAATGGTATATAGTCAGCCGGTCAGGTGTAGATAACTTATGTTTTACTTTCAGCCCTTGCAGTTCATCCTTCTTTCTGGGCAGCCATAGTTTACTAGCTCGGAAAATGCATACATTTTACAAAATGTAAAATAGACGGATTTGTCTGCTCCTAGGTTCGATATGATTTTTTGAGGCCAGAGTTGCAATGGAGCATTCATGAAATGTAAAAAATAGCTGGTTAACCCTCACTTTAGTCCAGGGAGGTCATGTCAGTTCATGTCAGAATTGGTAGACTAGAATTCCTTAAGCATCCTTTGTTGCAATTTGTATGGGCCTGCCTCAAAATCATCTTGGCTTTGAAAAGGTATTTTGTTCTAACCTCATTTAAAAACCATCAGTCTTTCAGAGGTAACAATCTTGTAAGACCTTTTAAATGACAGGTTTATTATGGCACAGATTTTTATCAGATGCTTCTTTCATTGGTCTTGGATTGGACAGTCACTCAACACTTTATTCAATTCTTGTCAGTGTCAGTGAGAAATTGCCCTCAGAGAGAAAAACTGTTGCTAATGTTTTAACAAAATTATTATTCTTGCACCCTATGCAACTGAATTGTGTAACAGGGGATTAAACTATTTGAAATCATTATTCCCACGGAATAATGTGTTTGTTTTTAAAGTTACATTTCTGGATTCTGTACAGACTGTAGGAAGCTTAAGAAGTCTGTGTTCTATGCAGTAATATAAATGTATGTATTTAAATTTGTGTATATGTATGATTCTATGTTTGGCTTTCTATTGTTCACTATTTTCCAAATATATGTTCATTCTATCCTGTTTCAACATAGTTTCAGGTTGCTTTAAAAAAAAAAAAAGCCTGCAGGAAAATTTGTACACATGTGCACTAATTACGCATATTTTTGCAACCAAATGCATGCATTTTGAGGGTGCAGAATTGCATTTTAAAATTCAAAGAAAACCAAAACCATACGCTAAATACATTTACATTCACATATTAATTTGAGAAGTGAGAATTAGCTCCATTTGTATTAAAATGCAAACAAAATGAATCTATTTAAACAAAAACAATGCTTCCTCATGCATTATATTAAGTTGTCCCATCCCCCTGCCCCCCGGGCCTGGGTAGTGATGGGCATAACCCATATATTATGGATTTTTCTGCTCTACCAGTCCAGTAAATACATGTACCTTTTTGGATACCATTTTACAGTGTGTGTGTGTATATATATATATATATATATATATATATATATATATATATATCAAGTATATACCCAAAATATCATCCTAATCCTCAGGAAGGATTGTACTTAATTTGGGTTATAGTGGCACATTCATAGGCATCCTACATCAATGCAAACAAATCTGCTGGGGAATCTTCAAAAATCGGCTGCCAGGAATGGCTGGGGAATGGCTTGGGGACGTTGGTGGTGTTCTTCTGTGTGGTAACTTGCGTTCTCACTCCATTCTGTCCCATTCTGTACTGTTCAGTTCCCATTCCAGAAAGTGCCATACAATAAACCTTTTACTCTCAAGTAACTGTGCATAGGATAGACGGCAAGCAGCCTTTATTAGTCCTGGAGAGCTCAACAACAGCTGTCTTCATATTTTTAGTGCTTGATCGTTTAGGACACTTCTGATTGATAATTCCTGAGGAGGCTCAACTACATACGGATCTTAGTGGTCCAATTTTGCCAGAATGTTTTGGGAGGGAGCTCAGCTCTCTGCTGGGATCCATGGCTTTATATAAGGTGCCTGTCTTATAATAGAGATTGGTTCAGTGGCTATGAAAAAGGGAGCAAAGGAACTGGCATTCTAAGCAATCACACATTTTTTCATGTGAAGGAATACAATAATTTTTTTTATTTCAATTTTTTCCAGGCACCCCTGGAGCTTTATCACAGTAAAAGGAAGTCCTTCTACTTCTGTTGAAGACCACATAGAATACCAAGGTAACTGGAAGAAAATGGCAGCTATGCAAGTAGGGTCCAGATTAGTCAATTGTCTCCAGAATGGCTCCCGTGCTGAATGCAGTGATTCATTTGTGCTAATCATAGTTAAAGGTAAAGGTAAAAGTATTCCCTGCTGACAAGGTTGTGAAGTTGTGTCTGACCATAAGAGGTGGTGCTCACCTCAGTTACTAAGCTGAAGAGCCAGAGTTGTCAGAGACTACTCTGTGATCCTGGGGCCAGCATGACTGCACAGAATACTGTTTACCTTCCCACCAAAATGGCACCTATTTATCTACTTGCATTTGCATACTTTTGAACTGCTAGGTTGGCAGAAGCTGGGACTAGTGACAGGAGCTTATCCCATCATGCAGCACCCTTACCTTGAAATGCCAACCTGCCAATCTTGCAGTCAGCATCTTAACCACTGGAGCCACTGTATCCCAGATATTAATCATAGTTAATAACTATTAATCATAGTTAAACTATTAATTATAGTTAATAACCCACAAACCATGAGCTTTCAGATATATAGCAGGAAAGCTATGGTATAGCATTGTATGTCTGCTTTTGTATTCCATCTATTTGAGACCCAGCTTCATAAATGTATAGTGCAGCAGCTTCCTGAACTTGACTTTGTCTGCAGTCTGCAGTGAAACACAGCAGCAGGACCATTTACAAGCTCTGATTTTCAAATCATGCTTTGTGAGCTGGCTTGTGTGCAGATGAAAGGGAAAATAATGGCTAAAGAAACCAAGTACCTCTCACGTACACCTAGATGCCATCCCATGGCATGGCTGCTCCTTTGACCGGACGCACAGTCACATGTGCAATGCTCTGCCTGTACAGGGCATCAGTGCCTCAGTGTGCAAGTGATACATTGGCAAAGCACAATCATGGAGACCACCCTACATGCCTCCTTCAACCCCCTTCATCCCATGCCCCTGTTGGATTGTCTGGTTTATGTATATTGTAATTACATCTGTTGGATGTTGTTGCACTTTCATTTCTTTGATTTCCTGCAGCCCCACACTCGCATCAGGGTGTTTATATGCAGCAGCGAAGATGCGTATTTTGTGCTTTCAGTTGGACTGGAAACTGCTTTATTTAGCCCATCAGTTTCATTCCTTAGTCTCTGGAACTTGCTCCATCTTTAATGTGGTATTGCTTTAGATGGCTGTTAAGTTGCTCTTAATTTGTTTTTTACAGGACGTAAAGGCTCAGCAGTGGCCAAAGTATTCAAAGTGTTCCAAGCAGAAAATGGAGAGCATTTTAACGTGTCTTCAACCAGCGAGTGGGTTCAAGGTGAGATGATTTCCTCCTCCTCCTTCCTCTTGGCTAGTTTGAAAATGAGAGCACATGCAGACAGCTAAATAATACAGTTGCAATTTTTTCCTCCTTGTTGTATAAATCATCATTCCTCTGGGCTTAGTAATAGCTGTTCTATTACCACAAAGTGAAATGTATGTCTTCCAATGAACCAACCATTTGATAAACAGTGATGCTTGTTTTCTAACTATAGTTATTGTTTGTCATTATCACCCACATCTGTTCAGATGGGAAAGTAACATACAGTAAACAAAAGAGGCCTATGATTAGCTAACATGTGTAGGAAATTACAATTTGACATCTTCATTCTCTGTAAAATTGAAGATTAATTGCAACATTACATTACCAGCTTTTGCAAGCAATAGTCCATCATGTTTCAGAACCGGTTCTGTTAGCAATGCCTCAAACCAAAACAGCAGCACCAAACAAAAAAGATCTTGCTTGTATTTGTTGTTGCTGTGTGCCTTTAAGGCATTTCCAACTTATGGCAACCCTATCATGGGCTTTTCTTGGCAAGATTTACTCAGAGGTGGCTTGACATTGGTTTCCTGCTTATATACTCACTTATTATCATATTCAGTAGGAGACGATATGCTTTTTCAAACAGTAAGGTGCACTTATCATTCCACCGGCAATGCAGGCATGGACACCACACATGAATAGCCCTCAAATATATTTGTATTTTATTTCCATCCCATCTTCCTCCAAGGTGCTCAATGCAGTGTGTATGTCTCTCCTCCCCAGGGTTATTGTAATCACAATAATTAGACTGACAGATTGATTGGCATAAATAGTGAGCTCAGTAGAGATTTGAGTCTGGATATCTCATACTGTAGTCCTACACTCTTAACTACTACACCACACTGTCCCAGATCATGTGATCTTCATTCCCCTTGCTGTGCACGATGGATGGCACCAATGGGGCCATATAATCAATGTTGGTATGTGTTTACTGTCCACATCAAATTTGAATTTGGACCCCACACAAGGAAGCCCTGTCTGGGTACATTTGTGAACCAGGCAAGTGATCCTATATATTAGGGCTTAAGTGTACAGCCATTATTTTTTCATTGTTGGCTAATATACAAAGAGAGTAATGGAACAATGCTGCATGGCAGCCTTCCCCAGCCTACCACCATCCATGGCTTCATTCACATTCCCATCATTCCCAGGCAGTATAGGATTTGTAGTGCCAACATGTATAAAGGGTTGGCAGGTTGGGGAAGGCTGCATTATATTGTTAACTCCCATGTATGCAATACTTTCTCTCCTTCCTTCCCATGCCCCTCCATGTTGGATGCACTTCATAACATCCTCAAATAGCAGCTGACAGATCCAGAGTGAATGCCAGGAAGTGGGCAGTAGCTGAGGAAACTTAACAGGGTTTGGCATCATCTGTGGAGCACATTTTTGTCACATTGGTTAAGGGTTTTCTGTCCTAATGACCTTTTGTTGAATCAATGGCTTTCCCTCCCCACTAGATATTGCATGGACTGAATGGTTTGAAAAGCCTGAAAAATCTAAATCCAAAGGTGGGGAGAGACTTTCAGACTTCCAAGCTGCTCACCCAGAAGTTTGTGACAACCCTGTTGATATCCAGGTATGTCAGCCAAGCTGGTTGTTCTTCCTTATTGCCATCTCTACTTCTCTTTAACTATCTTTTGCCTTGAAGATGTGTCTTTCATTAATGCTAGTAGCCCCTCCAGCACAGCAGCTAGTAAGTATTTCACACTGTCTGTTGCATTCGTAGATGCTGTTGCATCACCAGTGATGCCCCAGAGGCTAGCTCTTGGTAGAATATGCCTGTCATACTTTGTTGGAATAATCGTTGAGAATCTAGGGATACTTCTATGCTATAACTTAGCAGAGCAGGACTTTAAGAAGGTTAACTATCTTTTATTTCTTATTATTTAGTGTTAGATTTATATCCCATTTTTCCTCCAGTGAGCTCAAGCTGGTGTACATTTTATCCTACTTTTCACTTTATCTGCACAATAACCCAGGGAGGGAGGTCAGGCTGAAAGCAACTGGAGGACTGCTCCAAGTTTTATGGCTCAATGTGAACTAGAACCTGGCATCTACTTGCTCCAATAAATCTGTTGGGGTGATAGAGGGAATGTGAGAACAAAACCAGTTCATTGAAGCAAACAGTTTGAACACTTGCAGTCTTTCCTATTCCTAATGTATAAGACTGTAGCTGTAGTCACTATGTGGACTCATAAGTAGTGTATCAGTGGTGCTTGTACTTTTAACAGTTAAGGCATGAAACAAAAACAGTTAATTTAAGCAAATTAACTGCCTTGAAAAGATGTGCTGAAATCAAAAACTAAAACCATAGTCATGGTTTATAGCAATACTTTCTAGCTAAATTCTGTCTCTTCTGTTGTAAGTGCATTGTTTGATGTGTAAGCACAAACACCTGTTTTCTTTAGTCTGCAACTCAAGGTATGGCAAAGCATATTGTCTTTATTATTAATTTTTTACACTTGATTACTTGGTTTGCATTTCTGTTTTTATCTCAGGCATTCACTCTTGATGGAGCTAAATTGACAACTGAGGTTCTCTACAAAAATGGTCGAGATTATAGGTTCTTTTGCCGTGGTCCAGAACAAACTCACAGAGCCTGCCATAACTATAGAGTGCGCTTCTTATGCGGCAAGCCTGGTATGTGACTCATTCTGGAAAACTGTGGGCACCATAAAATTGGGGAAAAGACATCTTTACTGAAACTTGCTTCTACTGACTTTTTTATTATAATGGAAGTTAGACTTAACCTCAGAACTGCAACTACTTCTGTAATGGAGGATTTACATGAAAATTTGAAACTACAGTTGCCCCTCCCAATTTGCGGGGATCCTTTCTGGACCCCCCCCCCAAAAAAATGGAAAACTGCAAATATTTGAGCCCCATTGAAAATAATGGCAGCACGGTCCCTCATGCAGCCCTGTGTGCGCATTATGGACACACACACCATTTTGTCCCTCCTGGCTTTCCGTCCGCAGAAATTCAAAACTGTGAATGGGAAGTCAGCACATCCAGAGGGACGATTGTATTTCAATTGCACAGTATCTATTTTCCTCTCTCATCCAAGCCCTTTCATTTCTGCTTACCAAATTTCCATTCTCCACATTAAGTTATTATCCTCACATGTATCTCCCAGCAATATAGTCACAAAGTATTTAGCGGTTTAAAGACATTTTTAAAAATCCAGGAATCCACAGACAGACTGAATAATGCAATTTACACATGCAGCTGAACGAGGTGGTAGGAACTTTTAGAGTAGTTATATAAGCTATTCTTTCTCATTTGGGTGAAAAAGTTGGGGGTATAATTTTATTTTGTTTATATAGAGGGAATTTCAAATAGCTCAATATGAGTGAAAAACTACCAAAGCACGAAGAATACTAGGTTGAGTTCAATTTGGTGCCCTAACTTTCTACCTGCATTGAGTTGGTGTTTCTCAATATTTTCTTGCTCACAGTGAGAACTCAGAAATGGCACCTCCCACCTATAGTCTGAAGTAGGGATGGCAAAAATATTTGAAAATGGTTGCCAAATGATTGTAAACAAGTTTTTTTTTTTTTTGCATGTGGAGAAGAATCCTACACTAAAGAGAATTTTCACAGTCCAGGATTTAATCTACACAAAATTCGCACATGGTTGTTCTGTACAAAAAATGGTATTTCTATGCAGAAACATTATTTTATGTGTAGAAAATGCTATTTCCTGCTTAGAAAATGCTGTTTTCTGTGCAATGCAGGTACATTTTGCAAATTTTGTGCAGAGTAAGTACCATGGTTTGAAAAATTTTCTCACAGCAAGAAAACTGCTAAAATAACTCATTGCTTCCCTTGAGAAGAAAATTAGTGGGGGAAAAATTATATCTCTAATCTGAAGTGAAGCGAATTATGCCTTCTTTGGATTCTACCAATGTCCTGGAGAAATTCATGGATGAGTTAGTTTTGTCAGTGGCTACTGAACATGATGGCCGTATAGTGCCTCCATTTTCAGAGGGAACAACATTATTGCCCAGTATACGGCGTCTTCAGGAGACATAGTTTTCTACATACAAATGTTATTCTTTTGCACAAAAGATTTTTTTGACAAACATTCCCAAAGTGTGAAAAAGCATGCTGCAGTTTATTGTTTTCTAAATGGTCAGAGAAAAATTGTGAGCACCGTACTGTATATTTTAAACATCTTTACACAAGAACATAGGAAGCTCACTTGGTGCAAGGCAGAACTTTGGTCCATCTATTCAGTATCTTTTGTGCTATTGGTGGGGAAGATGTAGGTTCTCTACATCTTATCCATCAGCAACGGATGAGCTGGCAGGGGCTGGTGGGAAGCATCTAGAGGACCACCAGTTCCCTTACTTTGGTCTTCAGTGACCAGAAGCAACCCTAGAGATACCAGGGAATGAGCCTGGGATATTTTCAACCAAGAGCCATGTCTGATCGTTTTTCCATTCCATGTATGAAAATGGGCCCAAGACAAACAAACTGTAGCGGAACGGAGTGACATACTGGTATTGCTAATTTCCAGCCAACCTACATTGAAATACTCAGTACAACCCACAAAAGTTCTCTACTCCATCAAGCCAACAAAGTATTTATTTTGGTTAATATTTTAATCCTCCCCACCCCCCCCCCCCACCCTCCAGTTCAAGAAGCACTGCTTTAGGGAATTTTTGTTTGTTTGTTTTTGCAGTCTTTGATTTTTAAGAAAACTAATGGTTCTGTGCAGTTCTTTTAACCTTTTTAGGGAGGCAAAAAAGGTGCTCATTTTGTTCACTGGCATTTAAAACAGTCACTATGTTGGCTTCTACAGCATCTTGAAATGACAGATCGGAGTGGCCATAAATGCTGGGAGGAAAAGGGTGTGGTGTAACGGAGCTGTGGAGAGATGCATTTAAATTTAGTTAAGAGTCTAGTGGAAAAATACATTTGCCAATATATAATGAATAGGTCCTATTTTGTATTCCTTGTTGAATTGTGCAAACCAATTTTTTTTTAAAAAAAAAAAAGTCAGATCCAGTAGCATGGTTGCAGAATCTGTCTCATATTTAACTGGGGACATTCCGCCACTTGGTTTTATTGGTGTGAAAAGCAGGGTTTTGTTTTTGTTGATGTAAAAAGCAGGGTTGATGTGAAAAGCAGTGAAACCAGGCCTTGGAGGGGCAGTACTATGACTTTTTAAATAGTGGGAATGATTTTATAGCCTACCACTCAGCTCAGGCTTCCTAATTCCCCCTGCATTTAGTTGCAGTCCTCATAGTAACTGCAAGAATTGATTTTTCTATAAAAAATATATATTGTTTCAACAACGTTGAAAGGCATAGTCATTTTAGTCTGTTTGAACGTAAGAAAAAAGGGTCTTGTAGAACCTTTAAGATCAGAGTGGGCAATTGCACAAGGATGAGAACCAATTCCTTTTAGACCAGTGTTTCCCAAACTTTGGTTCTCCAGGTGTTTTGGACTTCAACTCCCAGAAGCCCTAGCCACATGGGTTAATGATCAGGAATTCTGGGAGCTGAAGTCCAAAACATCTGGAGGACCAATTTGGGAAACACTATCCTAGACGATGCCCACACAGGCTACACCCTCCTCATGCCAAAGTACCTTGGGCTTTCTTCCAAATCTCTCTCTCAAAATGGTCAACGGAAGTAATATCACATTACTTCTGGCCACCACTTTGAGAAGGATTCTGATGAAAATAGAGATATTTGGGTTGGTGCTGGTAGGTAGAGTTGTTTTGCATGTTTTGCATGTTTGGCGGGCTTACTGTGAAGTTTTGGAGATGGAAATTGCCCAGATATTTCAATTATTTTTTTCAGTTTTGGGGAGGAGTGATGGTGGATGTGGGACTTTGGGAGACCCAGCTTCAGGGATCAAAATAAAAGCAGCCCAGTGGTTGCACTCTTCCCAATCCAATTTTAAGATTAACTGGTTTATTTCATGGATCCTTTAACTGAGGGATTGGATTGTAATTTACAAAAGCTTGTGCTAAAGTACATCATAATCTTAAAGATGCTACTGTACTCTTTTTTGTTATATTGGCATGAGTGATAAGTTTTGTAACAGAGATACCAGGGTTGATTAGCTGAAAATTAAATAAGAATTGTATACTTTGTGATAAAAGCATGACATTTGGCACAGAACTTGTTTACTAAATATTAAATAAATCTGGATATTGTTGGCTTGCTGAAGATGTTCCTGAAGGTCCCTGGTTGCCTTTTTTCACATGTAGAAATGCATCTTAAGAGACAATGAGGCTGATCCTATTCGTTCCATATTATATGTTATATTAAAATATTGGATTGGCTCACCTGTCTTGCTCAAAGATTTGTTAACCTGCAAGATATTAAACAAACCTACACATTAACATAGCTGATGTTTCAGTTCCCTTTATAGCACTATTAACCAGCAATGTCTACATAGTGATATTGTTTTGCATTTGTTTAAATCAGGAAATATTTCTTATGTTTTACATTGTAGGAGCTTTCTGCCAATACAGAGAGCACACATATGGGTAGATTATTGTCAGTCCTTGCATCAAAGAGAGATTCAAAAGCATAAAACTAAAATAAAGCAAGACAGTGGCATTTTTGTCCTAGTCCTGTGTCATTAACTTTGACATTGTTTTCTTTAAACATTTGCTCTCTGAACAAGTTTCATTTAAAACAGTATCAGTGTCCTTGTTCATGTTTGAGCTGATGGTTGCACTGTAATTTGCCACTTCCTTAAAAAAAAAGACACATTATAATAGATGGAAGTTTGGCCTTTTTGCAATAGCATCATTTCTTGCAATCCTTTTTGCAATTGCATGACATCAAATCTTGGCAGGTTGTAGCTGCTTCTTGCAAACTTATCCAAATAAGTTCATAATCCTATCATAAATTTTAGTCCAACCCTATTTAGTTAGTTCTGGATGTCCTAATCTCCGTAGGCTTCCTTGTAGGTGGAATTAATTGCATGTTATTCTTCTTTACAAACAGCATCCATCTTGCTTTATCTATGTTAGTACTGATGCTTGCTTGGTCATAGAAAAGAATCATAAGTCTTTCCATACATGGTATCATCTGGTATGATGATCAGTGATGAAGATACCTTCAGTAATAGCCAGACATTTTTCTTTCCATGCCCAACAGAACCTGCCACAGTGTCATATCCTTTCATAGCATGGAAAAGGGGAATGCCAGAGCCTTCTTGAGCCTAATGCATAAACATTTATGTTGCATAAAAACGGCATCAAATATATTTTTTGCTTTGAAGATGATGTTGCTTTTGGTGGGCATTTTGGGAAACAGCCACCTGAATCTTCAGAGTGGATCAATCAACTTGTCCACCAATATCCAGATCTTTTAAATATTATAAAGAGCTTTCTTTGTGTCAGAGTTAAAGCTTTTATCACAAAGTGCACAATCTATTGCTCTGAGTATTTGGTATTTAGCTATCTCTTGGGCAGTTAGGACTTGGGCTTTGCAAAAGATCTAGTGGATATGAAAGCTGCTAGACTTTGATTGTTGGTTTTGAGATAAAGTGTTTTCTCTTAGTGCTGGAAAAAGAAACTCATGGAAAATCTTGCTTTTGGCTCCGTGCTGTTTGAGGACATGTTCTATCTTTCTTTACTCATGCACTCCCATTCAGCCAAATCCAACATACTAACCACTACATTGCCAGGTTATCACTCTATAACTCCCACATTATTCTAATAAACTGGGTATTGTACTATGTACTGCTGATCTCTGGCGTATTTATGAGAGACACTCTTTTCTTTGTGGCACATCTGTGAGGATTACCATGATGAGTTTGCACCTCAGATTTACAGCCACCCAAAAATGCTCTGTAAGCTTAAGTGAAAACTGTACCCTCCAACTGTCCTGATTTGGCAAGGACAGTCCCAATTAATATTCTGCATCCCACATTTTGATCTGCTTTTAAAATGTTCCAGTTTCTCTCTCCATCTCCCACTTCCCCCCCTTTTGTCATTAGCTTACTTCAATTGCTACAAATGGAATTCAAAGTGCAAAAGTAGTTTGCTCTGAATTAACTCAACAAAGGGGAAAGGAGTGGCAGAATCTTACCATTCCCAGTAGGCAAAGGCAAAAGCAAACTGCTGCAGCCTCCCCTGGCTTATCTGTTCTTCATCATTAATAACTTTATATTATTATTATTATTATTATTATTATTATTATTATTAGTAGTAGTAGTAGTAGTATCCCACTCCTTTCCCAGAACTGGGATCTCTCCTAGCTTGTCATTATTATTATTATTATTATTATTATTATTATTATTATTATTATTACATGGACACATGTATCCCAGTTTTCATCTGTGAAATGGGGGGGGGGAGGATATGGAAACCTCTAATTGAATGATTGAAGAATCATCTTAATTACTCTTTTGTCTCTCCCCATCTTTTCCCTCCTTCTCTACAGTGAGACCCAAGCTTACTGTCATTGTTGACACCAATGTAAACAGCTCCATCTTGAGACTGGCAGATAATGTGCAGTCGTGGAAAGTTGGAGATAAGATTGTTGTGGCCAGTACAGATTATTCTATGCACCAAGCAGAAGAATTCCAGATCTTGCCATGCAGAGCCTGTGGACATAATGAAGTCAAAGTGGCAGGTACAACATACTTTTGATGTTAAGGTTGCTGGAATCAGTGTCAGTATGAAGGAGAGTTTTTTCTCTCTCCCTCCTTCATCCCTCCCACTCTTTACAAATACTTTACCTCATGACTAAAATCAGTGAATTAGTTTTATGGTTTGTTTGACTTTGTGTTTTGAGAGGAACACAGGAAACCAGCTTGGTATGTTGGGTTTAAATACAAGAATAGTGATAGGTGAACGAAAAGGACAAGGAGGAAAGATGGCAAAAAAGATGGCAAGAAAGAAAAGGAAGAAGAGACTGGATATAGAAATTTTACAAATAAACCCATCAAAGCTAGCAGTCCTATCATTAGGGCAACTAAATGGAGATGTATATCTCCTATCTTAATGAATCTGCTGCCCTTAGGTACATTACAGGCAGTGTCCCATCATGAATAAAGTCCTCATGCCAGTCCAGTTCACTTCTGTACATAGAATCAGAATCAGGCACCATTTTGTCCTTTGCTTTCAGCGTCTCCTAAACATAGGGGTTTATCACACTTTACTTTTAATTTGACTGCTCCCCAACAGGATACAGTCACGTTTCGGGTTGCTACTGTGTGTTATCGCATGTAATTCGATGTGCTTCGGAGGTCGCTTTTCCAAAATGGGAGTTTGCCATTTTGGAAAAGCAGCATCCAAAGCACTACTGGGACCCGGGATGCAGCCAGGTTCCACTCACCTGGCAGCAGTGATGGTGAATTACATGCGATAATACCCGGTAGCAACCTGAAATGCAACTGTATCCCATTGGGGATGAGTCTCATTTTTTCTAAGTGTGATAGTCTGCATAGTTAGGGTGTCTGTTTTCATTGATTGGGAAAACCCATCAATGAGCTATCAATAGCACAAATATCCAGGTGTGAAACATTGCTGTTGAGGCAGTTGTGATATTGCCAGTCACATGGTGTCAGTGTCCTCTTCTCTCCCCTTATCTCCGTCCTGTTCACTATTTCCAAGCAGCCTGGTTATCTTTTTCTCCCCCCTATTTCTTTTCTAGCAGAGATCTGGAATTGCATCAGCTAAGAAACAAATAAATAAAAATTAAAAATAAAAACAGTAAAAAGCAAGCTGGGTAGGGCAAAAGGCAGAGAAGTGGGGTTAAAGCACAATGGCGGCACAGCCCCAGTTGCACAATTCCAAGATATGTGATATTGGGGCTCTGAATGTGGTATGCTTCCCTTTCCCCCCTGGTGTGATTGCTGCAAGAACAGGGTTCATGCCCTAAAGAGTATTTTGAGCATCATGCCCCATTATCTCAGTAAAAACATGCTCCATTATCTCTGATGCAACTGGATCAATAAGAGCTGTAGCGTCTTGGCTCATTTTTGAATGGACTGGAAGGAAGATGATGGTTTGTGCCAAGATAAATATTGTTGTGGTGGCAAATGCATCACAGTCTCATGACTATAGATGGCAGGCAGCTCTCCATGGCAAAATATAGTATTGTTTTTTCCCTTTCCTTCTCTTTCTCCAGGAACACTTAGATGATTGGAAAAACCACATTAAATGTGTGTGATACAAATGACATCATGAGAACAATTTTGGGAGATAGTCAATGAAAATAAAGCTGTAGCTGGATGTATTTTTAAAGTCCCAGAGGCATCTAAAAACAGTGATGGGGTAGAAAAATTGTAGAGGGAAATGGAGGAAGATGAGTTAAACATCATCTCCCCCCCCCCTCATTCACCACTTCACCACAAGCAGCATCTTGAGAGAGAGAGAGAGAGAATGCAATTAACCATGTACATGCCCAGAGGGTGTGAAATTGAGATTTTAAATCCTGTCATCCCTGTCCTTGTGAAAATTAGTTCAGACACTGAGATGCATTACATCTGAACTTGCAGAATTAGAAAAACACAGATAATACAGGCAGTTAGAGGAAGGCAGGAAGGGTGGAATAAGAGTGTGAAAGATCAAACAAGGAACAAGAAAAAAAAAAAAACACATTCCCAACCTTATCTATAAAGTACGGGAATGTATGCGAAGCTACTTCAAACCCTGATAAGTTGCACAAATGGGCAGGAATTATGCAACAGCCTTTTAATGTACCAGATAAAAACATGAATGAACTGGTGGGGACTTACGGACATCAGATATGCCCCATGGACTGGTTGCACATCATTGTTCAGACCAGCCCATTCTCCAATAGATGACTGATTACACTTCATCTCTGTTTATATCTTGAACCAAACTGGACTGTCACAGTCTGATTATCAACAGAGACACTCATGTTCAGACTGTGGGAATCCGAAATCGCAAGAAGAGTACTTTAGAGCTGGATGTTCCTCAAATCAGATAGTCGGATTAGTTTCCCAAGGATTGCCCATCTGTACATTTTCTTAAGGAAACAACTCATTCCCTTTTGTATAGCTGGCTGGATCTCAAATACCAGTATCTATCATTTGTAGTTAAGCTTTGTGGATCAAGTGAGCCGTGGATAGTGGTTATCTTAGCAAGTGGCTGGTGTGTGCGTGTCTGTCTGTGTGTGTCTGTGTTCATCCTGTTGGGTAATACTGCTAACTATGTACACATACAAACCAATTCAACTCTTGGTGTCAAATTAAGCCCAACTCAAGACATTTTGCTGTCTTGGGCAAAGGACAAAATGGCACTTTCTTCATTTTGTGTAAGGAAGCTAATAGAAATTGGAATTAATTGGCAGTGAGGTAGCATACTTTACCCTAGAGCACTGATTCCCAAAGTTTGGTCCTCTAGGTCTTTTGGACTTCAGCTCCCAGAAGCCCTAGCTAGTTTGGCCAACAGTCAGGAATTTTGGGAGCTGAAGTCCAAAACATTTGGAGGACCAAAGTTGGGGAACCACTGCCCTAGAGGGTACTTTAAGGGGACTGCTGGCCATGTGGCATATACATCTCACTTCTCCAAGTATGTGCGCACTTGACTACAGAGCAGTAGTTCTCAAATGTTGACCCTCAAGATGTTTGGAATTTCCAACTCCCAGATTTTCTGAACATTGACCATGCTGACTGGGACTTTGGAGAAGTTGGAAGTACAAAACATCTGAGGGACAATAGAGGGCAAGTTGGGAACCATTGCTCCATTTTTGGACTTCAGATGCAGGAACACCCAGCCAACTTAGCCAACAGTCAGGAAGTATGGGAGCTGAAGTCCAAAATGTCTGGAGGATCAAAAGTTGGGAACCACTACTCTAGAAGAACATCTGCCACTCCCCAGATGTGCAACTTGAAGGGCTAATTGTCCTTATCACATTGCAACAATTGTACCTAGTGCAACATTTAGGCTTTTAAAAGCCTCTTGTGGACTTCAGCTGGAGGTTTTTTTTTTTAAAAAAATGGATAGGTTCAGTTGCTGTGTGTGTGTGTGTATGTGTGTGTGTGTGTGTGTGTAAATGCATGATCAAGTGCATGTGTGTGAATGAATGGAGGGTGAGTGTATGGCTTTGTCCCCACCCAGAACTGGCACCATGTGGTCTCTAGAAGGTTACCTACAAGGGGAAATAAGAAAGATTCCCCACCCCTGATATTAGCGCTGGCAGCATCAAAACTGCTTGTCCACGCTCAGTTGATTCTCCAGTAAATCCCATTTTGCTCCTGCCATAAGAACCCATTTACAGCCCTTCTGGGTGCGATGTTTTTGCTGCCATAAAAATTGTGCAGTTCTTCCACACCTGTGTCCAGCATGCCCCATGGACTGGTGGCACATCAAGCGTCTAATGTGCATTGGCAGCATGTGCTGTGTACTTGTTAGCCAAGATTGTGCAGCGCAGTATTCTTGCCATTGCAGGTCTCTTGTGCACTTTTGTTTTTCAGATATTTACAACTTGCCTCTCCCTTCTGCTTGAGGAGACTTACAGACATCAGATAAAAAAAGAAAACCTTCCCCCCAAAGCTAAAAGCTGTTAAAAACTTAAGTGCTATGCAAAATAAACAAATAAGTAAGCATTTTTCAAAACCAACAAAAAGCACACCCACACCAAAAACTCCTGGAGGGAATGCTCTGTGAAATAAACAAGTTCTCTCGTGCCTTCTAAAGATCAGACACGAACTACATCAGGGGTGGAGAGCCTTTGGATCTCCAAATATTTGGGATTCCAACTCCCCAAATTTCATCTAGCATGGCCAATGGCAAGGGGATATAGGGAGCTATGGGCAAAAATATTTGCAGAAGTAATGGTTCCCCCACCCTGAACTGCATGGGCTAGCTGCCCAAAGACAAGTAACAAATGGTGACCTTCTTCTAAGACAAGATGCAACCTGGGAGCCAAGTTATTTTGATACACAAGGCAGAAAATCTTATGCATGCCTTTCCCTATCCCTAGCAGTGAAAAAATACAATAACAACAAATTAAATATGCAAAGGGATCTCGTAGCACCTTTGAGACACAACTGTGTGAAAGAAGTTGTAGCATAAGCTTCATGAATTTGGTCTACTTCCTCTATGAAAGCTTATGCTACAACATTTTTTGCACAGTTAGTTTCAAAGGTGCTATAAGATCTCTTTGCATACTGTCATTCCAGATTAACACAGTTATGTCTCTGAATAAATTAAATAGCTAATCATTTTCTACCTAATGCCTCCCCCCCAAATATGCTGCCTGAAGCAACCATCTCATTTGGCTGGCTCTTCTCATGAAGGCATGGGGCAGGACATATTCTCCAGTATTTCACAGATGAAAAACTGAGACACATGTGGCCAAGCAACATCAGAATGTGGTCAAGTTGCCCAAAATTAGAGAGTCTGAAACAGTTTGCTTTTGCTTGAGCCTACTGGGAAGGGCAAGAGACTACTCCATCCTCCCCTTGTTTTGCACTTTGAACTCAATTTGTATGGGGTGTGTTGTCCTTACTTTTATCCTTTCAGTGAAGTGTAGAAGTGGAAATTGTGTCAAACAACACCTGCTGGAACTTCTTCTTCTACATAACCACTAAAGGGACAGGAGTACTGTGCCTTATTACAGCTGGCAACCCTATCGATCCCAAGTCAGAAGAAACACAGTATATTAAATGAATAAGTAAAATTCTGGTCACGTGCAATTTTAGATATCGTTATAAAGTAACCTTCCCCTAGACACATTTGCTGTGTGTGTGTTTGCTGTGTTTGCTATGAAATATCCAAGGCTTCACTTTTTTTTATTAAATAAATTTTAATACTTAAAATTTACACACACATATATATCACACTCTATATTCTCCTATGCATGATTCAATAAACATCTCAAATAAAGTCATAGATCTTAATTATGCATAAATCAACTTCACGGTAGCATTTAAAAAAGATTGTCTATACATCATCCATTCGACCTTACATCTTCTTTATCTAGACAAAATTAAAAGAAAGAAGGAAAGATTTTAAAAAGTATAACAGAATATCTTGTTTAATCTTTACATTTATCCAAAAATGTCTTCTATTCTGCTCCTCAGTATCTCATCCTTCTATATGGTTAAATACACTTCCACGCTTCCAGTTTCTTTCTTCTCAATTCCTTTTCTAATCTCCTCTCTTCTCTCACTCCTCTCACAAGGCCTTCACTTTAAAGCTAATGGACATGACAAATATGATGCCAATGCTTCTAAAAGCATGGAAGAGTGCATGGGGAGGAAACACAACCACTGGAGACTGTTTCCTTATCTTTAATACAGCAAGTCAGCAACAGCATGATATGAAAACAAACAGCCAGCACATATTATATAGAGATCTCTCAGTGCATATTCCACATTCTTGCTAGCATTTAACATTCTTAGCATGTCTGTGCAAGCATTAAACAAGACTCAGAACACATCAAAGCCTTAGATTCTGTTGTTCTACAATCCTGGCATATGTCCGTACTACAAAGCAAAGGCTGCTGCATAGTCGATCCATATTATTGATTTATTGGTTTTAGAAAACATTATGGCCCACCTTTCTGATACCCTTGTGTTATTGGGGATTAAAACAAATTATAAAACAAATAAGCCAGCTTAATTTTTTTAATAACAAAATGGAAACCAAGCTGTGCTCAAAGGACAGCTGCATTTGTTCACTTTATTTTCACAATAATGTAGAATGTTCCTATTTGAGTCTTAATATGTGTACATGGATTTAAGAATATAAAAGCCTTGCTGCATTTGAACATAGGCTTGGGTAGTCCATTTTTCTGCTTCCCAATTAGATGATTCCAGGAAGTATTCAAATAGGGCAGGAAGAAAACAGCTCTTTCCTATTGTTTTGTCCCTTTGGAATTCAAAGATATAATGCCCCTGATTATGGAAGATGCCAACAGATATGTCTTCCTAGAATTTCAGAGAATCATAGCATTGCAGAACTAGAAGAGATCACAAGGGCCATCCAATCCAACCGCCATGCAAGAATACACAATGAATCAAACACAACATGTCTAGTCTCGTCTTTAAAACTGTGAAAGTTAGTGGCCATTGCTGCATTTTCTGGTAGTACCATTCCTTAAATGTATGCATTGTGGAGGAAGTACTCTTTGTTTATCCTAAAAATTACTGCTGGTCATTTCCATAGCTCTTGCCTTTTGGATGGTCCTAAGTTCTAGTACTATGAGAGAAGGGGATAAATGGCTACTTCTTGTCTTCTTACTACACACCAATACCTGATGTATGCTCTGATCTGTTTTAAAATATAACCCTGGAGGTGGGATCATTTGGTTCTATAGTTATTTTGGACTTCAGCTCCCAGGAATCCCAACCAACATGGCTAGTTGGGAAGGGTCTGTGGGAGCATTAGTCCCAAATATCTGGAGGCCCCAATATTCTTCTGTTTAATACAAAGTAAAGGAGTCATATGAGGACAGCAGCAGAAGCAGCATAGTGAACACTGGAAATGCACATGCCATTTTGCTATGTTTATTCATGACCTGCCTGAACATTTGTTAAAGCTGCCCCTCTGTTTGGTTTTTCACAAGCAGCAATTCTTTCTTAAATGTTACTGAACTTTTGTATTTGTTTCCAGTTGAAGAAAGGCAGGTTATAAATTTCACTAAGAAAATAATTGATAAGACTAGTTGGATAGACCATCCACACTTGAAACTTTCTCAGCCAAAGTAATACTGTTTTTAAAAAGAAACTAGACTCAGCCTATTTAATAGCAAGAATCCCAGCCCTCTCTCCATAGCTTTCACTTGACCCTCCTTTTGTCCATGTGATCCTGTCCTCAGTCTATTATTTCTCACGACTGTCCAAACACTCTGATAAGTTGTCTGTGCTGTATCTTTCAGTACTGTAAATATTTGTTATATAAAGTTTAATTTGTTTTGTTCATTTAGGAAAAGCTAGCTTCCTTCATACAGGAGAAGTTATTGACGGAGTCGATATGCGTGCCGAAGTGGGCCTGCTAAGCCGGAACATTGTGGTGATGGGAGAGATGGAAAAACAATGCTATGAATACAACACTGATCTGTGCTCCTTCTTTGATTTTGACACATTTGGCGGCCATTTCAAGGTATCACTTGCTGTCCTCCAGCCATGTTTTCCTGTACTGCAGTATCTCCACTTCATGGGGAGGATGGAGAGCGCCTATGTAACGTTCGAGTCTCAGAATTCTTGGAAGAGAATTCTTCTATGGACTTGATGCATGGCCAGTCTCACCATTACATGCATAGTAAGGCAACCTCCAGCAGTTGGTGCTGGGCGCATCAGTGGTAACCTCTATGCTATTCCTCCTGACCATTGCTATCTCTTAGAACAGGGGTAGGCAACCTTTCCCCTTTAAGGGCCGAGGGACTTCAGCTCCCAGAAGCCTCAGCCATGTTGGCCAATAGTCCCATGTTGGCCAATAGCTCCTGGGATTTTGGGAGCTGAAGTCCCTCGGCCCTTAAAGGGGAAAGGTTGCCTACCCCTGTCTTAGAAAATAAAGCTCTTCCAGAAAGTCTGTCCTGAACTCCTAGCTGAGTTCAGCTGTGGCAGACAAGCCTATCCTATTCCCAATGTTGTTGTAGACTCAGCTGCCAGTCCAGTTGGCTTCTGTATGAGCCATGATTGGTTTCTATAGCATCTGCTCCCAGGCTGTGGAACTCTCTACCATGGAAGGGCCAATTGTCCCCCTCTCTGCTCTCTTTCAAGACCTTTTATATTTAGGCAAGCCTTCAAAATCATGTTGCAGAACAGTGTTCTGAAAATGATGTGGTGTGTTTTTATCTTTTAAAATCATGTCTTAAATATGCTATAAAACTGTTAACCGTGAGCCATGTGGGTTTTAATATGATTGCTGTTTAATTGGGTTTTTTTTTAATGTTTGCAGTATAAGACTTTCAGGAGAACTTTGTTTTAAATTATTGTAAATTGCTTTGGGTCCCATGCAAGGAGAAAAGTGGAATATAAATTAAATAAATAAAAACACAATCTTGTCCTCCACCTCTGGGAACAAAATGCCTTGGGTTCCCTGGCTGAGCATAGTTCAACCCTAGTGGAGTGCTTTTAAAGCTGATTAATTTAAAGAGAAGTATGCTAGTACCTGCTCACATCTCTCCCACTAAATACAATTCTAGCTTTGACTGGATCACTATTTTTTTAAAAAGCATAGAACATGCATGGCCATGGGAACAAGTTTTGGAACTTCTCTTCTGTAGCTTAACTTGCAATTTGTTATTCTTCAGTTTGGTCTTGGGTTCAAAGCTGTCCACCTGGAAGGGCTGGAGTTGAAATACATGGGCCAGCAGTTACTGGGACACTACCCGATCCACTTCCACATGGCTGGAGATTTGGATGAGAAAGGGGGCTACCACCCACCTACCTATGTGAAAGACATGTCCATCCATCACTCCTTTTCTCGTTGTGTCACAATCCATGGCTCCAATGGTTTGCTGGTAAGAAACATAGAATCAGTGTTGTACCACTGCAGATGGTAGCAAATGAAACCATTGTAGGAGTTTTGTAATGCAACGTCCTCCATTTACTCAACTTAGATTGTGCAAGTAGCAAGAGCCAGTGTGCTCCCAGCAAACACATAATTAAGCCAGAACCTATTTCAAGGCTGTAATGGATTTTCATTGACATAATGGTTATTAATGGTTATATGCCTCAGTCTTTGTTGATGCTTCAGAATTTTCAGGAAGTCACCCTTGTCCCAAAGAATAGACATTTCTCAAAGCATGCTCAAGATAGGGTCCTCCTCTGATCAGGTAGATGTAGGTTTTGAATCCCCCTCCCATTAAATGTAGGTGATCTTCCTGGTTTACATTGCGACAACTTAAGGACCCCCCAGAGAGGGATGTCACTTCCATCAACCTTAGCTAACAATGTTTTTAGTGAAATCAAATCACTGAAACTAGGGGCTCTTTTCACACTAGAACTCAAACTTACCCACACAATCTAGAACTCTAAGGCAATAATAGGTCATTCATCATGAAAATTAAATGCACACAACAAGACATTGCGTTGCGGAGGGGTGGGATAGAAATAAATTCTATTATTATTATTATTATTATTATTATTATTATACTTCAAAATCCCAGATCTCAGGAACTAAAGGAGACAGGCTGTTTCCTTACATCCTTTTTGTAAGCTACCCAACACTGGGTTTTTCTTAGTACAGATGTTTATAAGAAGGATGGCCAAAAAGGTGATCATCCAAATGTGTTCAGCTGCAGCTGCAGTATACATCAGCCATAGTCAGGACTCAGAATAGCCAGTGTTAATGGATGGGTAATAATTTCTCTATAGATAGACTTCTTGGCTACACTTATGTTGCTTCTAAATGCATATATCTATGGGCCTTTGCAGACTGCCAGAAATGATGCAAATTGAGTCCACTTTAAGGGTTAGGGTTAGTGCTAGGGAATCATGGGAATTGTTTTTTTTTTCCCTGAGACATTGAGCCTTCTCTGTCAGAGAGCTCTGGTGCCACAATAAATTACAGTTCCCATGATTCCCTAACCCTAACCCTTAAAGTGGACTCAATTTGCACTATTTCTGGCAGTCTGCAAAGGCCCTATATCAAGGCTGTGAAATTGCTTTCTAATTCAGAGGTTGGAACTGGTGAGTTTCAATCCACATAGGCAATTGTAATGTTACATTTGTGGGTAATCAGGATATAACAAACCCATGTTTCATAAGTAATGTTATGTGTGTGAGAGAGAGATGGATAATGTTTTCTAATTACGTTTTGAGTAATGTTTGATTCAAAATTCAAAGCCTTATACCACTGACTCCCTGGCTAGAGCTTCTAGGCTATGTTTTTGGCAGGGCCCCAGCTTTGTTCTCCTCTTGCCATTCTTGGACAAATGTTACTTTCACCATAGTGTTTTAAAAGTCTGGTTCATTCTGTTTTCTTCATGACCTTGCTAGTGAATGTGCTGCAAGCCAGGGAACCCCCAATGTTAAATTCTGCCCTGAAAGAAGGATGTTTATTGCAGAAGAGAAAGATGGAGACAGTATGTCAAGCCAGAAATGATCAACATACTCTGTATATTCTGCAATAGAAGCTGTCACCAGGGATAAAATTAAATGAAGCTTAAAAACCTGTCTGCCAAGGTTTTCAAGGAAGAATACTAAGGGGAGGATACACATCAATGCCAGCTAGTTGCAGCAGCTTTGCAGCTGGTGTTAAGTAATTCAGTTTGCAATTCATGACTCTTGCTTTGCTTGAAGACACAATGCCCGCTGAAATCTTCTCTTAAATTTAGGCATCAAGCAATTAGGAACTGCAATGATTTAAAGTTTTGTCATATTTTTATGTACATGCTGAAAACTCTATATGTATGCCCATGTGTGTAAAAGAACTAAAACAAACATTCCCAGCCAAGATATACTTCTTGGTTGCCTTTACATTGGCTGGGGCTGATAGCCGAAAACATCTGGATAAAGGTTCCTTCATTAGGACTTAAATATATACAAAATGACCTTTTGCAGCAGCATTAATAACTCAGCAGTGTTTTTTATTTTATATTTTAGACTAGAATTTATCCAGTCTCTTACCTTTGGGTGGGTGGAAGGAAGCCTGTTATAAGTTAAAAACATCTGGGGAGCAAAAGCTTCCCCAGCTGTGATCAAGACAGACACAATTTTGAGTAGCTAGGAATACTGACCTCCTCTACCTCCTTTTATTTTTACCCACAGGTCAAAGATGTTGTCGGGTACGATACCTTGGGGCACTGCTTTTTTACAGAAGATGGCCCTGAGGTGCGTAACACATTTGATCACTGCCTTGGACTTGTGGTGAAGCCTAGCACATTGCTACCATCTGATCGGGACACGAGAATGTGCAAGACAATTACAGAAGGCGCTTACCCGGGATATGTCCCAAAACCTAGACAGGACTGCAAGTGAGTGGAAACAGATAAAACAGTGGCATTGGGATTAGGAAAGCCAATTGATTGGTGCCTCTGGATGCGATGTTGGGGAACAATTTAAAGTCTATACACCATACATACACATTTCTTTAAAAATATGTTCGATTTTTGTGGACAGTGCATAAGCCAGATGGCTATAATACATTGGTATTAAAACCTTAAAATCCATCTTAAAATCCTAGCATTTTCCTTGTTTCCCTTTCTCTTTATGACTTTTAAGGTTCCAATTAATGTATCCCTCTCAGTGCCCCTGAATGCGATTTCTTCATTTGCTTCCCTTGAAAGGTGGTTCAGTTTACACACCTTTTTGATACACTAATAGCTGACTCTGATGACTTTCTGGTACCCCTGTGCTATGGCTACCAAATGTAATTATTTTCCATAATCCTACCTCTGCCACCAGATGTTTTTTTCCCTACGTATCCCAACCACTGCCATCAAGTGTGGGACCACCTCCTGTCCTACCACTATGGATTAAATATGAAGGTCTTTTAGATGCCAGGACTCTGCAAAAATTTATATAAAGGCAGTTATCAATAAAATAGGCGTAGTTTCTGATATCAGCCAGGACTCTGTAAATTAAAAGATACTTGTCATGAAAATTAAGTTGTTTGCCAGGTATGAATGGTTGGAGGTGAAGAAGAAAATGAAGCGAGAGGTTTTTTAAAACACACACACATCTGGAGGGACCCCCAGTGCCTTGAAAATCTTAAGGAATCCCAGGCACAGTGAAAAACTGAAAGAAGCAGCCCAGTTCTTCCTTGAGCCTGTGTGTAACAAGTGTAGGGTTTTCCCCTTTTACTATTCTCTGCTGGGTTATAGAAGGAAGCGCTTATCACACCATAAAATGTGACATGTAACAGCTTCATAACTAGCTTGAAATTTCCATTGAAATTCGTCCTGGAATTCCTTAAGGCTTTCAAGACAGGGCTGTGTTTGCTTGCTTTGTAGACAAGGCTGAAAGCTGTGATGTATGGGGTGGGCAGAAACTATATACGCCCCCAACTATATACAACTATATACACCCCCAAAAAGATCTGTTGAGTTGTTTGATCTGGCTTGATTTTCTTAATTTGAATCCCTCTTTTTTTGCACGCTCCATTCTGAATGCAATTTTCTTCACACTTGTCTTTGTCTCTATTATCCATCCAACAGTGCTGTGTCCACTTTTTGGTTGGCCAATCCACACAACAACCTTATAAATTGTGCAGCTGCAGGATCTGAAGTGAGTATAAAGGCTTCTCTTTTTGTGATGGAAAACATTTGGACAAATTATGTTTGATTAGCAGTTTGGTTTTTCCTGGAACAAAAGCACTGGTAGCATATAAAACTGCCCTGGAAGACAAATACCATGGCTGAATCCATTTCAAATTGGCAGAAAAAGCCTGTCTACCTTTGCCGACTCTGACAATCATTTGTTAAAAATTACCCATTGTTTCGTAAACCTCTGAGCACTGAGAGACATTATTGTGTACCTGTGTTTTCTCAGGAAGAAAGAAATGGTTTTGCCATATCCTTCCTCCAAAATACAGCCTACAGCACCTGGTATTCATTGGCAGCCTCCCATCCAAGTACTAGCCAGGGCTGATCCTGCTTAGCTTCCAAGATCAGACAGGATCTGGTGTCTTTTTGGTATTTTGTTTCACCCCTTTAAAATCAAAAGCATTTTTAAGACCTGAAAAGTATCATTTTGAGAGCATGAGGGTTAGAATTACCTGATTGCAGAAGAACAATTCTGCTTGTCTGCACACATGTGTGCTCACAAACCTTCTCAAGAGCCATGTTTCTGTTTCAACTGGTTTTTAATAAAAGCACAATTCCACATCAGAAACCAACAGCACTGACTCATACAGATACCTAGCTTCCTCTGATTCCAGGTAATCCATATGCATTTTTGTCTCCCACTGGAGTGCTTGGATGATCCAACCAAATTGAGCTGAAAGACATGGGAGGCTGATATGCCTCCCTCCATCCCCTGCATGAAAACAGGTCAGGGGAACGAAAAACATGGCAAATTTTCACCATCCTCCTAAGAGGATCCTCCATATTTAAGGAAAAATATGGAATGTATTTGGGGTGTGTGCCCACTTTATAGAGTGTACCCACACTGTAACATTTTAGCAGTTTGATAACACTTTAAATGTCATGGTACAGTCCTCTGGAATCCTGGGATTTGTAGTTTGACGAGGTGCTTAGAATTCTCTGCTCTATGCTCTCAAGCTGATAATTCCAAGTATTCCACCAAAGTACAAATCACAGGATTCCATGGGATGGAGATGCAATAGTTAAAGTACTGTCAAATTGCTGTAATGGTGTAGCATTCTTCTCTGAGATAGCATTGTAGGGCTGCATTTGTTAATGTCATGGAGAAATATTACTCAAGAACCAAAGGTATAACTTTATGTCCAGCACTAGTTGAGATTTTCTTCACTGGCTTCCTACAGCCCTTTGTCACTAAAAACTAGAAAAGATTCTAAAATGCAAAGATATACAACTCAGCACAAAAGTTAGAATCATACAAGCCATTGTATTCCCTATTACCATGCATGGATGTGAGAGCTGGACATTTAAGAAAGTTGACAGGAAGAAAATCAATGCATTTGGGACAATGTGGTGCTGGAGAAGAGTGCTGAGGATCCCATGGACAGCCAAAAAGACAAACAAATGGGTCCTAGACCAGATAAAGCCGGAAACCTCCCTGGAAGCCAAGATGACCAAACTGAGGCTGTCGTACTATTTGGAAAAAACAATAATGCTGGGGAAGGTGGAGGGATGTAGGAAGAGAGGCAGGCCACATGCCAGATGGATGGACTCGATTAAGGAGGTCATGAGTATGGGTTTGAAGGATTTAAGCAGAGCAGTGGAGGACAGAGCGTCTTGGAGATGTCTCATCCATAGGGCCGCCATGGGTTGAGATCGACTTGAGGGCAGTTAACAGCAACAAACAACAAAAACTACCCTTCCCCTGCTACGTCAAAAAAAAAAAAAAAGTCTTGTGGCATTGTAAGTGTACTGCAGTCCAACTTGTAACAACTTGTTCATCTTTAAGGTGCTACAAAACTCTGCATTATTTTTGCTACTCCAGAGGTTGTCCTAGCCCTCTTGCGTAGGTTTTTGGAGTGCAGTGGAGGCTGCAGGAGAGAGGAGAGGATCCAGCAGGAGTAAACCATTGGATTCTGCTCACTTATACATATTCCATGTCTTGGTTGAACTATGAAATATCCATGAAGTATTTAACATAAGGTTACTCTACCTATTTTATTGCGTATGTATGTTCATTTCTCCTGCCTTTCTTCCAATGAACTCAGGGCAGCTTACCTAGTTATCCCCTCTACCTTCTTATTCCTATTTTATGCTCACAACAACCCTGTAAAATAGATTAGGCTAAAAAAAGTAGTGACTGGGCAGAGGTTGCCCAGTAAGCTTAAAGAATCAATGAGGATTTGAACCTAGGTTGACTGTCATAATTTAGCATGTTAATCACTACATTGTTTTGCAAAACATTGTTATCACAAAATTTGTAGTCATTTTACTTTTGTCCCAAAATACTTAGGTTCCTACTTTTCCCTTTTTTAATTCACTAAGGGACCAAATTCTTGACTAAGCTGAAGCTCTTGTCTCTTGCAGGAAACAGGCTTTTGGTTTGTTTTGCATCACGTACCAACAGGACTCTCAGTAGGAATGTATCCTCCTGGCTACTCTGAACACATTCCAATGGGAACTTTCTATAACAATCGAGCACATTCTAACTATCGAGTGAGTATGCATGCAATGGAAATCCTTTTATCTCTCTCTGTTACTTTTAATGCTGTTTTTCTTCTTCCAACACTAAAGTCTGAAAGCTATTATTGGCCATCATTCTTGCTTCCATAAAATCAAAAGCAAATGCTTTTCCAGAATTTTTATCTGCAAACTTCATTTTTCTTAACGCTAATGTCCAGCTCTTGTGGAGAATAATAGCCAAACTAGCTGTTGGTTGTTTTTTTTTTAAATCTACTTTATTTTTCTATTTAGCCCTGAGTTTGCAAGATGGTGAGAGCAGGGCAGCTAATGACAAGGCTCTTGGAGGTATCTCATTCATAAGATCATCATAAGTCAAAGTCGTGTTCAGTCAATCAATCGTTTTATTGCAGTCAATGACTATATTAAATTACCAAATTCATATGAATACATAAAATAACATAAAATACATACATACTATGAACATTAATAAGATAATACACCTACAGACAGCAGTGAATATAAATGTAAATATAAGTCATAAAGAATATAAAATATAGACATAAAATATAACTGCATACACAAATAGTAAACTAATTATTTACTAAACCTTATTTTCACAGATCTTAATTGCAGCAGTCAAAGTCACTTTGACAGCAACTAACAACAACGTTTGTTAATTTAATAATAATAATAATAATAATATGAAGTATTTATACCCCGCTCTTCAGCCAAAGGCTATCATGTTAAACATGATCATTCATTTAATTCATGCTTATGTTTGGCCCTTAAAGTAAATAGGGAACAGAGAACTGGGTTGTTGTTAACTTTTTCAAAACATATTTGTACATTATTCACCCTTCAAGCCCAGGCTCACAGGAGTCCTTTGCTCTCTGACTTTGCTAAGCAACCACAAAATGCATCAATGTGAGGTGATCTCTATGCCATCTGACATAGCAGCTGAATGTTCCCTTTGATGGTTACCCTTATCAGCAATAAATACATTGATTTTTCTAGTCTTGAGTTGCATCCAGAGAGGGGCTGCTTGTCTTAAGAGGCCCTGTGCTAGGAAGAAACAGTTAAAATTTTGACCATTTAAAATTTTTTATGTAGCAAGTCCTTATTCCAGAGCTGGGCTCCGAATAAATATGTGAATCCTTTTTAAAACCACCCCCCCCCCAAAAAAAAACCCTTATGAAAATGAAAGGGTGGACCATCTGTTTTGTGCCAAAAGCGATGGCAAATTCCTCTTCTGGAGTAAATAGTCACGTTATAGTGACCAACATGAAAATAAGTTAATACTTTCTCAAGGGTTTGACCTATGCAGAATTGTAATAAGTGCAGATAGCTTACAAACTACTCTCCTTTTTCCCCTTAGGCTGGAATGATCATTGACAATGGAGTTAAAACTACGCCTGCATCAGCCAAGGACAAAAGACCTATCCTGACCATGATTGCTGGAAGGTAATCCGACTTCTGTAGGTTTTATTAGAAAGTTATGTACAACTCGGGGTAAGAGGTGGATACAACTGCTTTTGCATTGATTTTGGAAAGAAGGCTGCATGAGATACTTACGAATGGTGTAGACAAGTGACAGCATGTATAAAAACGTAGCTAGATAACTCCTCACCAGTCAATTTAAGTTTCTTGCTCTTATTGTGGTTCTTTTAAACTCTTCTTCTCTCCTGACTGTTTTTAGATAAGTTGAACTGCTTCTCTAGAACAAGAGCAGGCCAATTTCCCCCCCCCCCCCCAGATGTTGGATTGCAGTTCCTGTCATCCCCTAGCCAGCATAGTCCAGGGGAAGAGAAGTGAAATTTAACATTTGGAGGTCCACATGTTTGATATCCTGTTCTAAGACAACTCCCTGTTAACCCACTTGTCCTGATAGCCTCTAATATTGTGCAGGATAGAGGAGCCTCTCCATAGATGAGGAAATACGTCTCCTCCTTTCTACTGATACCCACTTCTAGCTCCTGCTCAGTATGCTAATATTCAAAACAAATGTGGAATTGATTTGACCAGATCGCTTTATTTACTGGGGAGGGTCTGTGGATTTGGATTGTATTTTAACATTGTATGAAGTTTTAATGCTGTGAGCCGCCTCGACAGCTTGGCAGAGAGGCGGGATACAAATAAAATTTATTATTATTATTAATTTATTATTATTTTAAAATACAGCAAAAAAATGTGATAGCGCATATTCAAATGATCTTATCACTGTTTAAAAAATAAAAGACTCCCTTGAAGTCATCCCATGAACAAAGAAGGATTTGTTAAGTTATATAAATGAGTCTCGCATTATTCCCTAAATATTAATTATAACACTTTCTATGTGTAATTGGTTCCTTATCTAACATAGCACTTAGTTGTTAAGCTACAAAGCTTTTTGTAAACATTTCCTTTGATTTTTAAAAAGCTTGGCTCATCAAAACCTTTGTCTTCCTACAGAGAAATCCAGTTCCTACCATTTTTCATTTTCTACTTTTACATTGTCAAATTAAACCTATGTATAAACATGTACATGCACTTTTAGATTGCTTTAGATCTAGCAACATTCACTAAGAACAAAACCATGAACTCTTGGGTTGCTGAATCTGCTTTTATAAAACAACACTTAGGACCTTATCACATGGGGAAATCCCGTGCAGAAACGGGATTTGAAACGGGAAACCCCACATAAGCAGATTGATTTTCACACACATTGCTGTTAAACTGTGGTTAACCTGAACAAAAAGTAGTCAAATGCCACTCCTTTTTATTTTCGGGATTTTCTGAAAGTAAAAAGAAGTGCTTTTGACCACTTTCCATCCGGGTTAACTACACTTTAATATTGACATCGTCCGAAAATCTACCTGCTTTTGCAGGTTTTTTTCTATTTAAAACCCCGTTTCTGCACAGGATTTCCCTGTGTGATAAAGTCCTTAGTGTTTGCCTGTCTCTTTCCAGAGTCCCACAGAATAAAAGAGATGGAGGGTGAAACCATACCCTCCAAAATGTCACAGGTGAAATCTGGGGTCCATGTAGCCAAGCAGCATCTGACTGTAGTCAAGATGGCAAAAGTTCCTAATGAATAAGAACAGACAAGCTAGGAGAGGCTGCAGCAGGTTGCTTTTGCTTGAGTCTACTGAGAAGAGCAGTATCTCACCATCTCCTTTCCACCCATAGCCCCCTATGTTAATTCAGTTCAAACTACAGTTGCACTTTGAACTGTTTGCAGCAGTTAGCTAGGATGAAGGGAAAATGTGGGAGAAGAGGAGAGAAACTGGGTCATTTTAAAAGCAGCTGAAAAGTGGCATAACAGAAGATCAAATTGAGACAGTTGGAAGGTAGGGTGAATTTTCCATAAGTCAGAAATGACTTGAAGGCACTCAGCAACAACAGTTGGCAAAGATTTTCCCCAGCTGCTTTATGCCACTTACTGCCAAGTATCTCTTATTGTAAGGGATGCCTCTTATTCAAGGCCAGAAAATTTGTCTCATACGAGTGTTACATAGGATGCAAAAAATCCAGTATTTTCAGGTATGTGGCCCTCAAAATTAAAGAGCAAATATTGTGGGTCTGTTGTGAGTATAGGCACTGCCTGCTCTTTGAATTTGAGGCTGAGCAGTGAGCTTGGCCTGGCAGTAGTAAATTTCTACTGCCCCCATTATGGTTATTGGCCTGCCATTGCAAGATTTCCAGAGGTTTGAAGGTTTTTATGAGACTGAAGATCTTACAGGAGCCTGGAACTCCCACAAAATGACCTCTACTTGTGAGACTTGGGGTGAGCCTGATATAGACCTGCATGTCCTAGAGCTGGCCTAAATACCTTAAAGGTACCAGATCTTGTCTGATCTTGGAAAGTAGGTAGGGCCAGCCCTGGTTAGTACTTGGATAGGAGACTGTCAATGAATGCCAGGTGCTGTAGGCAATATTTCAGAGGAAGGAACTGGTAAAACCACCTCTTGCCTAAGAAAATCCTGTTAAATTGATGAGGTTGTCATAAGTCAACAGGCAACTTGAAGGTACACATACATGCGACATGTCCTTGCCAGTCTTGACTCTCTTTTATTGTTATTTGGAAAACCTGGCAACCCTAAGCTGAAGTAACTTGGCTAAAATGATGGGAAGTTTGGTTGTCAGCAGTTGCTTCTCACCAAGTGTCAGTTTTCTTTTGCCCGTCCCCTAAAGGGAGTCTGCCTTTTGTTGAATATCATGGAGTGTGAATGGACTGCTAGATTGACAATGAACTCCCATTTCAGATAGTTAACAATGCCAACTTTAAAATTCATGACTTGGCATGACAGGTGGACAGCGTTTGCTCAGGCAGCTGGCAGATATTCAGTATGGATTGTGTTTCACTTAATAAACCATTGTACCAAGTATTTAACTAGGAAGGGAGAGTTGAATGGTTTTACAGCCTTTTTGTGGTCACATCAGCATTCATGGATGTGGAGAAAGAGCTCTCCTTATTGGAATTATATAAGCTCACAGATAGCAGAAGATGGATTTGTATATATTGATTTATATCAGTGTGTAGCTTCAGTGTGGAATTCATCTCAAATAATCATGTCAACTAGAAATATAAGAGGGTATGTGAGACCAGAATCCATTTCATTGGGGGTTCAATAGATTTAAACATATGGATTTCCAATGTCGGGGCAGAATTCTGTGTAACGGATGTTAAGTGGATCACACTGGCTACTCACAACTAATGCCCTCCACCCCAAAAAAATCTCAGAGCAGTGAAAATTCTGCACCAAACAAATGAAACTTATAATTTGCACAACCTGGGCAAATCTGCCTGTGTTTGCTTCTTCCACTAATTTATTGTGCCTTTGTTAGTTAAGAAGAAGAGGGTGCAATGCACTAAAGTTCATGCTTCTGACCTCTGGAAATGCAAAAAAACAAAACACACAAAAAAACCCCTTCTCTCCAACACTGAGGAGTAGAAACATGAGACAGATGTGACTTTGACAGAGCAATAATGTAAGAATTTTTAAAACAGAGTCATCCCCTGCTATATATGCTGTGGAGGAGGAAATGGCATGCACAGATAAAAGGGGAAATCTGCAGGCTTTACAAGTAAACCATGACTGTAAGAAACTGTCAGAGGGCCAATTTCTTTCTGCTGCTAACCACTTTTTCACCTTTTGCACTTTTATAGATACAGCCCACATAAAGATGCTGACCCTCTGAAGCCCCGAGAACCTGCCATAATTCAACGCTTTATTGCTTACAAGAACCAAGACCATGGAGCCTGGGTGAGAGGAGGAGATGTATGGCTGGACGACTGCCAGTGAGTGTTGCCTCAATTCAACCCTCAAAAGTTCAGCTCAAGAGTTTTCTGGCAGGCAGAGCTGCGGCTAGGCCTGTTTTTATGACTGGCTCAGCATCTTTGATCTGTTTGAGCTTAATGTGAAAATGAGAACCCAGCAAAGAAAGCTCACACACCTTGTTTTTGTAGAAGCATCTCCTGTCTTGCTTGAAATGCAAGGCCTATAGATGTGTGACTTTGTGTCAGCTCCATTACAATAAACTGCAGCAGGAAAGGAACTTTAAATAAACCTTTCTGCTTGAACCTGGAAGGGAAAAAACACATAAGCAGATGGGATCTTGGTTTTATTTTATGTGGTAGTGTGTTATTGCCAAAAATTCCAATGCTAGGGAGGTAGGCAGAAGACAGGATGGCTTGAGGAAGGACTGAGTAAACAGTCAACTTAAAAATTTTTTGTCACGGTAGAAAATTATTGCCTCTTTCTGCTTGTTTAAGAAGGGAAAATTATCAGGTTACTTCTAGAGACTTTATTTCTCTGTTACTGGTAACAGAGTGGGGAGCAGGGAAGGTGCAGATGCAGATTTTTATTTTTATTTCATTTTATTTTATCGGCTTTTGCTCCCCCTCTTTGGCCATCTGCTGTAGAAGCAGTTCACTTTATTCCAGCAGCCATAGACAAAGTTGACAGGAGGGTGCAAGGAGATCCAAGTCAGGAGAAGCAATTGCAGCTTCTCCCATTGTTATGGAACTCATAATACAGTCAACCCTCCATATCCCCAGTTTCAACCACCCACAGCTTGAAAATATTTTTAAAATATATACATTCCAAAAAGAAAACCTTGATTTTTCCATTTTACACACTTGCCCCTCCATTTTCACAGACTTGAAATCTGCGGTCTTACTTATGCACGGAGGGGCGAGCTCTGTTAAATGGCGTGGCGTGTATATATATTTAAAATATATAAAGAGTAAATCTTGATTTTGCCATTTTATATAAGGGACACCATTTCACTGTGCCATTGTCTTTAATGCAACTTGAGCATCCACGGATTTTATTATCCATGGGGGATCCTGGAACCAAACCCCAGTGGATACCAATGGCCCCCACTGTACAGGCATCATCTTCTCATTCATTATTTTAGCATTGTTGCTTTTTCCCACAGCCAGTGAAATTTGATGACAAGGCAATGGTGATAAAAATACTACGTTTTTCATTTAAACTGCTATAAAGAAAGCATGCTCGGAAGACAAAACTGCATCTTAAAATAGTAACAGTTTATTTAAACATTTGCTTAATTATTCATTTATCTAAGTGCTGTTGTTGTTACATGCCTTGAACTCCACTCTGACTTCTGGCAACCCTATAGAGTTTTCTTGGCAAGATTTATTCAGATGAGTTTGGGGATTGCTTTCTTCTAAGGAAAAGGAAAAGCATGACTTGCCCAAGGTCACCCAGTGAGTTTCCATGGCTTCCCGGAGTCCTGGGCCAACACTCAAACCACTATACTTCACTGGCTCTACTTATCTAAATAAACAAGTTTGTTTAGTTAGGGCAAGCAAGGGGTGGTCTGCAACCTCTAGCTATAAGCATCATTGTAGAATAAAACTCTTATGTACCATCATCACCAAGGATTTCTTCTACCCACAATGCTTCTGGAAGGCAGATGGCCCCTTGTGCATTCAAATGCTTAGGCTGGGATGCTGGCAGGGGTATCTGCACATGTAAGGAGTTTATCGCATTCCCTTTTTTGCCTGATCTGGGCATGGGCTGGGGACACAGGTGAATGAGGGGAAATGGATTTTATTGTACTCGAAACGATCAGTAAGCTGTCGCCTGACCACCACCCATCTCCACGCCTTGCTGAGCTAGCCGATTTTGCTCAGCCGGAAAGCTTCCGTCCTTGAAAAATCTGCCCGGCTCAGCACGGCTTGAGGACGGGTGGTGGTCAAGCAACGGCATGGTGACAGCCTGCTGACTTTTTCGAATGCGATAAAATCTGTTTCCCCTCGTTCACGTGTGTCCCCAGCTCATGCCCATATCAGGTAAAAAAAGGAATGCAATAAACTCATAAGTTTCTCTTATGCTAGGGGTAGGCCACCTTTACCATTTAAGGGCCGAGGGACTTCAGCTCCCAGAAGCCTCAGCCATGTTGGCCAATAGTCCCATGTTGGCCAATAGCTCCTGGGATTCTGGGAGCTGAAGTCCCTCAGCCCGTAAATGGGAAAGGTTGCCTACCCCTGCCTTATGCATACAGATGTCCTTTTTTCGGCTGCTGCAAGGGTTGGTAATCCTTTCCTCCCTGCACAGAGCTCAAAGCCCACCCCTGACCTACTGATAAGCCCCTGGTGCTGTGTGCACAGCCATTCTGTGTTTCTGGGTGAGCAGGCAGGCTTGGAGAACCATCTGGCTGCATCCCCCATAACCCAAGACCTCCAGTGGTCTCAGTCCTGCTGTAAATCAGGTTGCATCTGGCTATGAGAGAAGTAGCCAGATGCTTCTCCATGCTTGCCTGCCTGCTGCGGAGCACGAAGTGGCTGTGTGGAGCAGAGACAGGGGTTTATCAGTAGGTATGGGGGGGCTCAGTGTAGCAAATGGCTCAGTGTAACAATGTTGAACTGAGAGCATAAATTCCCTGTAGCACTTGACCACATACCGTAAATAAGGAGAATTCTGCTTCTGGAAGCACAGTTCTGTGGTAGCATGCAACAGCGGGGAAGTGCAGCTTCTGAGGGATGAGAGGTGCTCCTCAGACTGAAGTTGGCCACTCCAATCTTAAAGAGAGAGAGAGAGAATCCCATGTTGCAACTTTGTGCAGACATAGACCTCCAGCGGTCTCAGTCCTGCTGTAAATCACGTTGCATCTAGCTATGAGAGAAGTATCCAGATGCTTCTCCAAGAAGCATCTGTCAGTCACATAACCATAGGCTTCCCCATCTGTCCTCTTCTTGATATTTTGTTGAGGGAAGTGAGCAAAGGCAAGCATCAGAGAAAGTACAGTCATTGCATTTGCATGACTGATTCCAGATTGTCTGCTACAGCCTCCAATTCTGAGGGCTTCTGCCTAGAGCATTATTTATTTATTAGCTAAGGGTTTTTTATCCCATCTTTCCTCATATGAATTCAAGGAGACGTACATGGCTCTTATTCCCCTCCTTACTTTAACCCTTACAACCCTGCAAGCTAAGTCAGTCTAAAGGAAAGTGAGTAACCCAAGGTCGTCCAGTGAATTTCATGGCTTACTTGAGCCTGGATCTTCTAAGTGCCAGTTCAGTGTTTTAACCACTATTCTAGACTGATTCCAAAACTAAAAAGGTCACTTCTTGAAACTAATCAGGCAAACCTGGATTAGTCTCTCTGACAGGCTCACCTTGGGAATTGGGTGTACAATCCTCAATCTTTTTGCTGTGCCATTGTTGCTTTCAGCTGCCATTGGGAACCTGGCACCCTATTTTGTAAGCACCGGCTTTGCCAGTTTCACCACTCCACCTTGATGCATTTTGCTGGGCATTGCAGTTGCGATGATGAAATGAAATTGGTTACAAATCTGTGGAGAGAGACCATAGCACACCACATGCATAGTTCTCAATCCATGTGGCTCAGATTTGATGCTTAGATAGTTTGCATCTCAGTACCAAGCATGAATATTTCCCACTTCTGGAATAAATACAGGGTTTGCGTGTTTTTTACGGTGCTTTTCAAAAACACAGTCTTCCAATTTGTGTTTGTAATTTCTATGTGGAATAGCTACCTGAGATAATGAAGGAAAGCTGCTTGGCAGTTTTCATAGCGGCAAGATTATCTTTGATGCCTTTTAGAAGATGGAGCCCTAACTGAACATTTTTGATTGAAGGCAGCGTGATTAGGTTTTCGTGAAATAAAAATGTAAGATTGGCATATGGTGCCTAAAAGGGTTTTCCCCCCTACACTTCTATTCTTTTAAAGATATTTGTGTTGTGTTCCTTCTAGATCTTGGAAAAGTTACTTTTAGGGCCTGTTAGTCTCCTAATAGCTTAACCATTCTAGCCATTAGCTGTGGTAGTTGGGAAATTCTGGAAGTTGCAGGTTTTTTTAAAAAAATAACTTTTCTGTTTCCTTCTTAAACATTTTAAAAATATTGCTGAGTCTACTACACTTAGGAATGGGGAACATGACACTCTTCAGGTATCGGATTGCAACTCCCATTATCCCTCAATATAGTCTATTCAGGGCTGCAGAGACTTCCAGCTTTCCAACTCTCTCCATCCTGTTCTGTACTTTGGAATGCATCAGACCTAACTCTCCAATGTCTTCTCCCCATAAATAAAAAATTCTGGTAATTGCCATGTAGTTGAGGGTTAGAATGAGGCTGTTTGTTCATCTCTTTCAGTATTGTCAACTTTCACTGACTTTGAATCTTTAGATTTAAAATATCAGTTTTATATAGAATTGAAATTGTAAAGATAATTTTCCGATACCTTGTATATGAACTTGTGTAGTGTTTGGTTACTTCTGTGTCTTCTCTTTCTTCGGCCATACTTGTAAATACCTAGGTGTTTACCAGTTAATTCTAATATTCTGAGCTATTTCACACAACACAGAGAGAACTATTTTCCACTTGAAGTTGTTGGCAGTGTCCTGGGATTTTGGCCTCCAGCTCCCATTACCTTGCTTTTTTATAACCACAGAAATCTGGCCATTTTAAGATTTGGTGTTGTAATATATGACACTAAGGCAATGTATGCTGATGTGAATTGCAGTGAACACATCTTTTAGTCCATAATAGACAATTTTGGGAAGTTTTTAACAAGTTGTTAAAAAACTAGGAATGGAACATGCCTGCCCTCTTGTGGCAATATAATTTGAAACGATTCTTCCTCTCTCACAACTCACACTGTGTTTTGCAGAATCGTGTTTTTTAATTTCTGTCTGCTCAAAGATATTAGTCTGTAATCATTTATGGGATCTGTGGGATTGCCAGTGAGGTTTGCAACTGTGTTTTCATAAAATAGTCAAAACTGGGATAACATATTTGGTTATGATGATTAAGCAGATACACTTTTACCAAAACAATGTATTTTCCCCAGCAGAAAAACCAAGGTTTGTTAATAGAATACTTACTTGATTGGGATCAAACTGTACTCAGAATGAGGTTTGGAGGTTTTCAAGGAACACACAAGGGATTTTCTAAAATATATACAGAGAGAGAGAGAGAGAGCAGAAAGAGGAGGAAAATATTTTTCTGAAGGCATGAAATTAAACCATTCACTGCTTCCCATTCCAAAGTGCTGTCATATTTATTTTTTAAGTCAGTTTTGGCCTAAATTCTGTTCTATCAGAAGCCTTCCTAACTGAGTAGTTTGCCTAGCAATTTGCCAAGCTGAACTACTTTTGCACTCAGTTTTCAGCAAGTAAAGTAAGCTGAGGACAGAGGAGGAAAGTACCAGGATGAGAGAGAAACTGGGACAATAAAAGTGGCTGAAAAAGTGGGACAGCAGACTATTGAATTGGGACTGTCCCTGTCAAAATGGGACATCTGGAGGTTATATGCTTGTGAAAGGGTTTTGGACGAATCCTTGGATTTTGTCATAATAACCCTAACCTGATTGCTTGATTTTCTTCTTAAGAATTTTAATGGTTGGCTTGAGATTTGGAAATTCTTACTTCTGAAATCTTGTAAATCTAGGTTGTTTTCCTGACATGTTATCTGTATCCTTTGATTCTTCCGACATATTTACTCCTCAGTTTATGTTAGGGAGAAATTGCCTGTGAAACTCACTGTTTTGGCACCAAGGCAGAATGAACTATTTCTTACCAAAATGAGAGATCCGCCTTGCTGAGGTTTTCCTGTGGCTATTTATTTGTTGTTTTAGTATTTCACCTTTGCTGAAAGGAACTAAAGATAGAATTCATGGGGGTCTTCCCCATTTTATGCTCACAAAAACCCTGTGAGGGATTGAGAAATAGTAGCTGGTCCAAGGTGAGGATTTGAACCATGCATAATCCAAACTACTAGATCACATAATGCCTCTCTCATTGAGCAGCAACTTTTATATGTAAATCGTCCATCACAAATATACCTGCATCATCAACAGGAAGGAAACAAAAAACAAGCAGCTCATATCCAAAGTTTGCCTGTGGTTTGTCTGCAAGGCCTAAATATCCTAAAGGTTACTCAATCTTTTCTGATCTTGAAGACCAAGCAGGGTTACTACTTAGATGGGATACCACCAACAGATACAAGTATTCTCTGAGTACTCCTTGCCTAAGCATGTCATATGAAATTCATGGGGTCACCAAAAGTCGACAGGTGACTTGAAGGTACACACACACACTTGCAAGCTCAAACTCTACTTCTTAACTATAATTTCAGGGTTTGCATTATTTCTGAAGCCACCATGGATAAATACAAGTGACATCAAAATGTACTATGAAGCAAAGAAATGACTTTACCTTAGAAATGTTAATTTTTGAACTAGGACTAGCAGAATTCCCCAGATCCCATAAGAGTTGTAGTCCAAATAAGGCTCTAGGAAATGGCACTGCATCTACAAAACAGATGAGAGAAAGATCCACAGTGAAATTACTTAATTAATTAATAAACATCATAATACAAAGTTGAACCATCACCACCCATTCTAGTGTTCTAACCTCCTCGGTTCCCTTCTTACAGATTTGCTGACAATGGCATTGGCCTCACTTTGGCAAGGTAAGCGGTCACCTTATGTTATATGTATTTTTATTTAACACTAGCTATGGAAAGCGGGATTTGGTCCAAAGCAGTCGTGCTGACATGCAATTTGATTTCTCCTAGTGGAGGCACCTTCCCATATGATGATGGATCAAAACAAGAAATAAAGAATAGCCTCTTTGTAGGCGAAAGTGGAAATACGGGGACCGAAATGATGGATAACAACGTCTGGGGGCCAGGAGGCCTGGACCACAGCGGACGGACGCTTCCCATTGGCCAGTGCGTTTCATTTAGGCTTTTAAAAAAATCTCTTCCATTTTCTTCAAAGCGCTGTAGGATTTTGTTTTGCTTTTCAAAAAATCTCTGAGTGTAACATAAATGGCTATGTGATGGGCTATATTTTATAGGTTCTTCTCATGAGCAGCATCTTCTAGCAGGTAGTAGGTTCTCATGCAGGTTGTGGGATTGTGGGAGTTGTAGCTATAAACTAAATTTGCTGAACTATGCAGTTATCCTACTGACAGATGACAATCTGACCTCAATACACATCACCCCCAGCCTCCTCTTTGATGGAGATTGCTGGAAGAACTAACAGGGCTTCCTGAATCTTTGCTTCTTTGAAGTGAAATGCTGGGGGGGGGGGGGGGGGGGGAGGTAGCCGTTAGAATATAGTATAAATTTCTTTGTAAATTTAAATCACTTAGGACATTTTTAAAAAGGCAGCAGGCTAATGACTCTGAAAGTGGCTAACACTATAGATTGAAACGCCAAAGTGCATCAGAAACATAAAAGTTAAAAACAAAACAGAAAGGTCAGTAAAAGAAGAAACAGCAAATGCAATGGTGGAATAGGTGGGCAAATAAAAGCTCTTCGCTTGGTGCCAGAAGGACAACTAAATGCAAACCTCTCTAGTGAAGGAATAACAAAGTCATGGTGCCACCAGTAAAAAGGTCCTAGTGCCAGGTTTATGTACAAGCAAAGTAAACCTCAGATCACAGGTTAGATGATGAGAATCCTCCCAAATATACCTCAGTAATACATCATTTTTGGTAGGTCTCAGCATGTCCTAATCTGCTCCTAATGGCAAAGCACCCATGAACAAATCCTGCCCCATGACAGATTTACCATAAAGCTGCCATAAGTGAGAAATGACTTGAAGACACACAACAAGAAGTAGATAGTATTTTTTTTTGCATGCTATAGCGTATATTATCTCAGTATTGAAGTTTTGATAATTATTTAAATTTACACTCCTGACATTAATTGGAGCATGTGGTCACACTAGCATGCCTTTCACATACTCTAGTAGTGTATGACTTGGCTGAAGGACTCAATTTGTCAAAAGTATTCTGTCTCCCCGATCATGTTTAATTTAAAATGGTTTCTGACAAATAACAGCCTTTTGACTGCTCCCTCTACAAATAGCTCTGGGTTTAACAGTCTGTTTCAGTGCTCATTAAGTCTCTGTTTTGGGATGTTATCCTTGCCATGAATGAATGAGTAATAAAGCAGCTTATTGCTTAAAAGGCTATAAGAACAGGGCCATTTTTTTTTCTTTTGACTGGATTGTGGATATTATTCTTTCTTTTTTTAAAATGTCTGCGGATTTACATCCTCCAAAGTTCTTTCTAAGAAGGTTGAGCAAATAATCAGCAAAGACATGAAGGAATGTGGTTTGAATTAATAAGAATCACAAGGTTGACACAC
>CM034709.1:17170632-17188228 GCA_020142125.1 Phrynosoma platyrhinos | reverse complement strand
TAAAGCCCCGTTTTCGCACGGGATTTCCCCCGTGTGATAAACTCCATACATACATCCCAGTAGTAGAGATTATGGGAGGTGATTCTTCCAACTGAGTGTGAAATTATTAGCTCTGTTTGCTGCTACCTGTTCTCCATACTGCATTTACAGTTACGGTAACTTATTAGGACCAGATTTTTCACCCCCTTTTTTTTTACAATAACAACAAAAAATGTGTTCCAGGAATTTTCCTATTAGGGGGATTCAGCTTTATGATGGACCAATCAACGTCCAGAATTGCACGTTCCGGAAATTTGCCGCGCTAGAAGGCCGCCACACCAGTGCCCTGGCATTCCGCCTGAACAATGCTTGGCAGAGCTGCCCCAACAACAACGTCACAAACATATTGTTTGAAGATGTCCCTGTGAGTGAACCTTTGTAATGAACTGGCATGGGCTGTTTTGGGGCTGGGGGTGCATGCTGTGGGTCACAGTTATTATTCACAGCTCCAGGTGGATACAAGGATGAGCATGGAACATTCTTTAGAAGTCTTTAAAACAAAAGCGTTTTTTCTATGGGTAGTTGTGAAAGCTGGATAGCGCCCTTTAAAAATGTTTAAGGGGAAATACAGTTTAAACAAAACAAGACATGCGAACAATGTGCTAAGAGGACATTCATCTACAGAGAGCAATACAACTATGGCAAAGTGTTGGACTAGAACTGCAGAGTCCTAGGTTCAATTCTCACCATGGCCATAAAGTGCAGTGGGAGACCTTAGGCTACTTCATAACCTACTCCGTAAGTCTGAACATACAAATGGAGAGGAGGACTATGTTACTCCAGACTGAAAACCTTGTAGAAATGACAAAGACATAAATGTAACATCTAGGGGAATGCATTCCAAGAGAGCAAAAGATAAAATTAGAGTGTAAGGTAAGAAGAGGTGTGATGGATCACACCAAAGCCTTCTCCAGGCTAGCCCACAAGCCACATTGTTTTCAGTGTAGGGTTCTGATCTCTGCTCATTATGTTACATATTCACATATCTACTGGCTTATGTCCAAATGGGTTACTATGGAATTTAGTGTCACCCCTCAATCATACATGAGAGAGGGCTGAAATCAAGTTACTAAGCAGCTCAGATCTAATACATTAATGTGCCCTTTTCTTTCTATTTAGATAACTTCTAGAGTATTCTTTGGAGAACCAGGACCTTGGTTCAACGGGCTGGACATGGATGGAGATAAAACATCTGTTTTCCATGATGTAGATGGCTCTGTATCTGAATATCCTGGATCATACATTATCAAGGAAGATAATTGGCTGATTCGGCATTCAGACTGCATTGATGTCCCAGACTGGAGGGGCTCTATTTGTAGTGGACATTATGCACAGGTAAGAATAAGGGGCACTGGGAATGTGGTTCAGCAAGAGAGGCCTTGAAGTGAAATGCTGTGAACATCATTGTGCACTTGGTGAACTATAAGGCTAAAGGGACACAAGCTTCCCATTATCTCGGAGGCATCCGCTGGAGGAAGAGGGATGAGGTAGCCTGATCTACCCCCTTACCGCTGATCTCATGGCTGGACATGATCAGAAATAGATATATAATATAGTTTCATTTTTTTCTTTCTCTGTCATGTGTGTGTACATACATTTAAAATTCCCTCATTCACTCACTGGTTTGGCAAAGCAGGGAAAGGACTTAATGGAGAGGCATTCAACCAGAGTGCAAGGTGGTCTAGATTGACAGGCAAGCAATAACAGCTATTGTTTGATAGGTTGATGCATTCCAGGAAGACAAAAAACAGCAAAGAAGACTGAGTTTGCCAGAGGGAAATGTCTGGTTGTTTAGGCCAATGTCACCTCATTATTTGTTAGCATGTGGTGTTAATGGATTGCAGTGGGGTCATTGCAGACCAGGAAAATGAGAGGTGAGGCCAATTTTTGTGGTCAGTATAGCCAATTCCAGCTTCAAATCCCTGCTTAGCCATGGTCCAGCAGCAGGCAACCTAATCTGCCTTGCAAGATTGTCATGAAGATATTTAGTGTGGAGGAAGAAACTGTGCTCCACTTTGAAGTCTTTAGGAGAAAGGTGGGCTGAAAATGTAATACATAAGGATTTCTTGAAGGTAGAACGTCTCAAAACTAGTCAGTTTAGTGGTTATTTTTGTAGTTTAACAAATGAGTTTTTGTGTCTACTCCAGGTTTACATCCAGGCATACAAATCAGCCAATCCAAGGATGAAAATCATAAAAAGTGACTACTATACACATCCACTATACCTGGAAGGGGCTCTGAGCAAAAACACCCACTACCAGCAATATCAGCCTGTGATCACTCTGCAAAAAGGCTACACTATCCACTGGGACAGGACCGCTCCTGAGGAACTGGCTATCTGGCTTATTAATTTCAATAAGTGAGTGTGTGACCCATCCAAACAACATTCCAATCCAGTAATGTAGTTTCAAGCTGTTATAGAAAAAGGACATTCTTGCAGATCTGACATCATGGTTCCAATAAACCCACACAAATTTGACCGTCTTCTCACCTAAACATCTTCAGTCCCTCTAGAATAGATGCAGAGAAGTCATGAGATAAACATTTGAGAGAATGCATGGGCCAAAACAGTTCCTGAATCATAGGAGCTGGTGACCTTCCAAAGGGGAATTGGTCCATGCTTGCTACCAAGTTATAGCAAATATAGTTAATTTGGAAATAGTCATTTTGAAAGTGGGTCTGCTTACCCCAACATATAAATCTCTTAACTAGCTTGGAAATAATTAAATTTTATTTTGGAGAGAGGGTTTATCATGGCTTATGGCATGCTTCAGAAAAGTCATAGGGCTTGGTGTGCATGTGTCTCTGTGTAATGCATTCTGGTTTTCCTCTTTTAATTTAGGAATGACTGGATCAAAATTGGGCTTTGTTATCCTAAAGGAACAACATTCTCCATTCTCTCAGACATCCATGATCGGCTTTTGAAGAAGACATACAAAACTGGTACATTCTACCCAGTTCTTCAAATGGATAAACTTGAGTATCGAAATCCTACCAAAGGGTACTACTATTGGGATGAAGATACTGGGTAAGGACACAGCAGAATTATGAGTATCCTAAAGATCTCTGATGTACAGAATAACTTTCTGTAGAAAAGCACTATGTTGTGTTATTGTGTTCTTAATGTACATCCTCACGGCCTGTCCATATGATCTTTAAAATTCAGCCACACTTTCATTCTCTACCTCTGACCTGGATTAAGAAACCTATGGTCTTCAAGATATTTAATGAAAGATTATTCCAACCACTCTTCACCATTGCCCAGGCTGATGTGAACAGAAATCCAAGAAAACCTGGAGGGCCACAGGTTTCCTAACCTTGCTTTTTAATGATTCATCTGCAAGTCATCCAGCCATTAAAGCAATTCCAGATCTCATTCTTTGGCTTCTTGGTAGTGGAATCTTGACTCTTTCATTTTTAAAAAGAGCAAATTAACAAGCTAAATATTTCTGCAAGCTCTGGAAAAGGAAAGTGCATAATTAATTTCCTACCTTTACAGGAATTTGAAATAAAACATAGCGTACCTTCCTTCTTAAAAGGATTCATTTTTATTTGTCTATTTTATGTTATTTTAAGATTTGTTAGATTTTAACCGATGTTACTTTAATACGTGTTTATGGGGAGGGTGGGGGGGTTGGGGCTTTTAGATTGCATTGATGTAATTTTTTAATTGTTGTAAGCTGCCCTGATTGTTTTTAACACAGAAGCGGGGTAAAATTATTATTATTATTATTAATTATTATTATTATTATTAAAATCTAAATGGGGCTGTCCCTACCATTTGGCAGAGTGAGGCTTGGGAAGCAGATGTTGGATGGGAGCAGGGGCAGTTCATCTTCCCAAGCCCCGCACCCATTCTTCTCTTTTGGATCTGTGTGTGCAACTCTGGTCTCTCGCGAAGCCCATAAACTAACTTGTTGCCTTTAGGTGTTATTGAGGATGCTATATCATTGCCAGCACTGAAGTAAGATTCAACTGCTACTCCAGATAGCTTTGATGTATGGAATGGAAGGGGTCATCTTGACCTTTGTCTCATGTAGTAAGATGTCACGTAACAAGAGGATGACAATGGCAAAACCCCTCTGAAGAAACTTGCCAAGAAAAACCCATGATAGGTTTGCCTTCGGGTCGTCATAAGTCAGAAAGGACTTGAAGGCACACAGCAACAAGCAAGATGTCTAGGCTTGGCTCTGAACCTAAAATAGAGTGGACATCCAAGTGAAAGAGAGCAGGAATCAGGCTGCAAATGCCAGGGCGCTGGCAACTGTGTTGCTCCTTGTTCCCCTGGCTATCCCCAAATAGCAGAAGATCCTCTAAGGCAGCATCTAACAAGGGATGAAGGGTAGCAGTTGAAATAGTAAATGGGCACAGAGAGAGCTCAGCATACAGACAATACTTGGGATGTGTGCACAATAATCCTTGAGTCTGAGCCTGGATCAGTGTGGAAGTGTCATTGCCAGGAACAACAATATCTCATGGTAGGTTATATGTCATAGATTGGGGTGGGCAGTCATGGAAGGGTAGGGGCCACATTAGCTCCCTAGGAGATCTCAGAGGGCCGTATCTACACCACTGTCCACAAAGAAGATCAGAAAGATTTCTCCCCTGGCCTTTAAGGAGCATGCAACTCGTTGTCACCATGTTTTGGAGCCTTCCTGGGCCATGTTTAGACCCAGAGAGGTCTTTAACAGCAGGAAATGAATGGAAGTCATTTCCTATTTTTTAAAAAAGGCATCTCCTGGTCTTAAATTAGCCCAGAGGGGCAACAAAATATGGTGGCCCTAGACGGCATTTTGGGGCCTCCAGACGTACACCCAGTGATGCTCATTGCTCTTCATTCCATCTTTTTTTCCAGGTTGTTGTTTCTCAAGCTGAGAGCTCAGCATGAAAAGGAGCCATTTGCTTTTTGCTCCGTCAAAGGCTGTGAGCGAATCAGAATCAAAGCCAACATCCCCAAGAATCCAGAGACCAGTGACTGTGAAGCTAAAGCCTACCCAAAATATGCTGAAAAACCATCTGTAGATGTGCCAATGCCCAAGAAGCTGCCTAGCTCACGCTCAGTAAGAGTAGTTGATTTACTTATTGGACTGATTCTGATTCATCTTTCATTTGTTGATATGGTTCTAGCAAAATGCAGAGAGATTGTCATACTGAGTTAGGTTTCATTTTGGTATTAGCCCGACTACTTAGCCCTATATTTATTTCTTACCTTAAGGATCGAGTTGGGGAACAACAAGACACCAACAAATAATGCATGTTACTTGCTTGGTGTGATAAGCTCCTGAGTTCAAAGTGCAAAAGTAGTTTCTATTCAACTCAGATGGGGAAGAAGAGAGGAGGGAATAGGTGGAATTTTGCCCTTTCTACTAAGGTCACACAAAAGCAAACACCTGCACCCTCTGCTAGCTTTGCATGTTCCTTCCTTCTTTCTTTTTTTCTCTCTCTCTTTTTCCTTTTCCTTCTATATCCACCTTTCTCCTGATATAAGGACTCAAGGCAGCTTTTATCCCTAAACATCCAGGGTTATGATCTTATGACTATTAATTTTTAATCACTTTTGCCATCTTGACCACTCTCTGATATACTTGGCTGAACGTATCCCAGTTTCCATGTGTGAAATGTCAGAGGATAAATGACCCACTTAAGCATAATTTTTAAAACGCACAAATAATATAGTGTGGTACGGTTTGGCCTTACGAATCAACTCCCAAGAAGGCTGATCCTAACATTGGAAGGAGACGCCACATGGACTCATTCCATATGGCCTGGAACTTTCTGATTATTTGTAGTTTCTTGTATGAGGTTTTTAGGGATTATCAGCCCAACAAAATGGATTGATTCCAAAACTGATCTCAGGAGAAAGAAAAACATTTAATCAGAAATGGTTTGGAGAGAACAATACAAAGGCCAACATCATTTTCTTTTCTTTTTTCAACAGAAGGACCATTTTGTGGAAGTAAAGCTAGACAGCCACAAGACCAGATATTTCCATCTCCGAGATGATTTTGCATATATTTCTGTAAGTGTTTGTTTGCCTGGAGCTGTTTGGTGAATTTTTAAAAACATGCTCTTTATTTTAGGAAATTTTCATCAAATTTCAAAATAAATACAGTCCCTCTTATGTTGCACACAAATTCGGGGGGGGGGGTGAAGTATGCAAATTAACAAATAAGAATCAAGGAATGAAATCAGGAAAAGTAAGAAGTATAACAAAGTTGTATTTATATACATCTTTATTCAGTGATTAATTGGTTACAGGTAGTGTGTATATGTGGACAGTCTTGCATTTTTAACTGGGTTGTTGACTTTTTAATGATTTTATACATTAAAAAGTTAATGGTGTTTTAATTTGATGATTTATTTAATTGTGTTTTAACCTTTTTTATTTTTGGGTTTTTAGTTTATCTTGTTTTAGCCATTTATGAGCCATCTTGGGTATTAAGCCAGAAGAATCATGGCATGTAAATGAAATAAATGAACAGATAAATAAACATTTTAACTTGCAGTCAGTTAAAAGACTATTTAATAAGAGCAGAGTGTACGTGACTGAGGGAGAATTGTATTTCCAATCCGGTGGCTGACTGGATTTAAAAACAGATACCATTTTGCTATAAAGTCAGAATTACTTGGGATAAGCTTTAGTTTTTAACTGACTCAAGATATTATTTTCGCCCATTTTTTTCATCTCATCATTAGAGGATTTTAATTTGATTATTTTGCTGCAATTTGGAACTTTGCTCTATCTGAAGGAAAGACAATAACACATCTTCTTATTAAAGGGCTTGCAACAAGTCTGACATAGATAAAAATGGAACATGCGTCAGGACAGAATTCTTTTCAATTCTGGTTTGTTTTAGTCCATAGAGTAATTTGTTGTCAAGCAGGAAAGGAGTCTGCTTTTTGAAAATGTGCTTCCCCCCTCCCACCTTTTAACATCAAGATGTGAATTTAACACAGGCTTTTACTATGCAAATAAATTGAATTATAAATTATTTGTGTCTCTAAAAATCCAGGGTTATGATCTTACAACTGTTAATTGTTTTTAATGTGGATTTTCTGCACTACGTAGGTTGAAGGAAAGAAGTTTTATCTTGCTGAAGATGGTATCCAAGTAGTTGTGATTGATGGGCGAGATGGAAAAATTGTTGATCAGATGAGTTTCAAAAACTCTATTCTACAAGGAATTCCAGCACAAATAGACAACTATGTTAGCAACATCCAGGACAAGTAAGTAAAAAGAAAATGTCACATAAGGCCTGGCATCCTGCTTGTGGCATCTGCATGCAGAAGCTCATCTTATGCCTGTATATTATTATTTTTTTAGCTCTGAAGAATTTGATATTACTTTTAACCCTCTCAATGACATCATCATCATCATCCCATTTTACCAGTCAAGGAAACAAACAGTTCAAACAAAGATAGATAAAAATTAACAGCATACAAATGTTAAAAATGCAATTAAACTATCAAAAAATTAAAACCCTTTAAAACACAATTAAAAAGAAAGCAGCAAATATAATCCTGCACATTATTCAAGGCCCTTTCCCTCTGAACAATCAGTCTTCCAGGGCCCTCTAAAATATATTTTAAAAGTATTTACAAAAGCTCTCTTGACTCACCTTCCCTGTGCCCTTTCCACAGTTGATGGAGCGGGGAGTCAGAAACCATGTGCATATGTCCCTGTAGACCAATGTTCCCCAAACTTTGGTCACCCAAACTTCAGCTCTCAGAATTTCTGATCGTTGGTCCAACTGGCTAGGGCTTCTGGGAGTTAAAGTCCCAAACACCTGGAGAACCAAAGTTCGAGGAACACTGTTGTAGATGGGCAGAGAATGATGGAAGAGTAGGAAAGCATTGGCAGAGTGGGTCTTTCAAGGGAAAGACATCATCGTCATCGTCATCATCCATGTGTGGATGTTGAGAGGTGACTTGAAGACACATAAACTTATGGCGACCCCATGGATTTTATAGGGTTTTCTAAAGCAAGGAATCCTCAGAGGTGGTTTTACCAGTTCCTTCCTCTGAAATATAGCTTACAGCACCTGGTATCCATTGGTGGTCTCCAAGGGCTGAACCTGCTTACCTTCCAAAATCATTTGTGTATTTAATCACCTGACCCCTTGATAAAATTATGAAAATAGGCTATTTGCATGATAAGTCTCATTTGGAGGACTTCTAATGACTACAAGCATCCTTTGGTAGCTTTCAATGAATAAATCTCTGGATGGGTAATAAACCTTTTTTCTTCTTGTAGTTCCATAGTGGTGATGACATCTAAAGGAAAGTTAATTTCCAAAGGCCCATGGATTAAAGTTCTGGAGAAGCTTGGAGCGGAGACGGGCCTTAAATTAAAAGGTAAAATCATGTTTAAAGGTCTTAATAGTTAGTGGCCAGTTGCTTTGCCTTCCTCCAAATCTGGAGGACCTCCAGGTCCTGAGACTTCCAGGCCAAAACCTGAGACATGGTAATTCAACATGGCCTTCAACTTTTGCAGGGTTTAGAGGCACAGCCCCCAAATGAACATTGACTGAATGAACACACACACACTCGTGTGTATATACCTCTATCTGAGAGAACACTTTTCTAGGCATCTGTGCATCTCTGTGGTCAACTTCTGGTGGCATTGAATCATGCTGGAGAGCCTACAAATGCCTAGAGAAGACATGTTTTTAGGTGGCAGGGGCATATAAAGTAATTCACAAATAATCAAATCTGTGGATGCTTTTATATATATATATGATTCTCTTAGACCCAGGATCCAAAGGTATCCGTGTTCAGCATGTGTCTGTGTCTCACTGGATTGCTGACTAGAAGCAAACAACACTCTTTTTGTACTGTTTTGGGTTGGAAAAACACCTTGAAATATTGCAGCATAACTGTTATTTAGGTGTATGCCCCAGCATTTTAATGCAAAAACAAACTCAGATTTTCAGAAATACCTTCTTTTGCTTACTACAAGAATGAGACTCATGTGGATCTTAAGATGTTGCTGGACTACAAATCCCAACTTTGGCCAGCATTGCCAATAGTGCTGAATGCAAGCAGATATAGTCCCAACAATGTCTAAATCAGGGGGGTTACAGGGATTGGGCTTGCAAGACCTGAGCAGAGCAGTGGAAAATAGGAATACTTGGAGATGTCTCATCCTCTAGCCATGAGTCAGAGTTGTCTTGAGGGCAGCTAACAACAACAAAATATCATCAACAATCTTCCATTTTTAATTGAAAAATTGGAGAAAGATCATGTTATTTTCTATGGTTTCAAAATTCCAAGAAATGAGACAGTTAATAGCTGAACTCAGTGGTACAGAATATTGATTTGACTCAACTTGTTTTCCAGATCACAGTTGACACAAACCTTTGCCCCCATGTTTAATCCTTGGCGTTAAGGATCATAGGGCCTGTTAACATGAAGAAAGGCTATGCAGTAAATATTGCTGCGGATAAAGCTGTCTGTCTGTCTACACATAGACCTGATCTCCTCATCCAGTATTTTTACTTTTTTACATATATAGATAAATTGGCTTTTGTGGGATACAAGGGCAGCTTCCGGCCATATTGGATAAAACTGTACACAGACGATGAGGCAGTGAGGATCTTCCAAGCCGTGCCAGTTCCAGTGGTAAAGAAAATGAAATTGTAAGAATGTTGCCTGCACAGTCTTTCTGTTGTTATCAGCAACACACCCTCAACGGGGAAGACATCAGGGACAATGCCTATGGTTCTTCCATGATGTAGTATATTTTGTTCATGTACATAAAAGAAATCTTATTGTAAATGAATCAAGGGGCCACGTCAGTCCGGCAGCATTCCTGAACCAGTGTACGTTGAGTTTGTTGATCTGTGTATTAGGTCTCTTGTCCTCTTCCCACAGGCATGTTTGGGGGCAAGAAAGAGTTAATTTCTTGTACCCATGTCCTGATCATGAGCCTTTTGAAAGGCACTGTGTGAAAAGAATACTGGATTAGATAGGCCTTTAGACAGATCCAACAGGGCCCTTCTTTTGTTCTTAATTTCACATCATGTTGCCTCAGCGTAGTACAACTATGGCCTTTCTCATGTTTGTCCATAGGATCTCAGGTAGTGAATTAAGGGACACATACAAAGTGCTTCTTCTCTGATCTCAGCCTTCCAATACTTGTTTTGAATGTTTTGACATTTACTCAGGAAAAAGATGTACTTCTAAGTGGAGCCTTTAGCTATGTAAATATGAAAGTGTAAGCTAATGTCAGTATTAAACAGCTAGTAAGAAAATTGTTGGGACCAGCTAGCCGTTGGTCTTCCCACAATGTTTTGGTGCGCTGGGCCACTTGAAGGGACACTGCTGACAGTGAGCACAAAAGGAAGTTTTGTTAAGTGTTAAATGGGGCATATGGAGGCCAAATAGCTGTTTTATCAGCTTGGGGAAATACAAGCGAATACCAGTGATCTGCCAAACTACTATCAGTGACACCTTTGGTGATTTAGCATTTCTTACCAAAGTGGTTATTTCCTTGTGCAAGAGACTGTTTGCTAGTCTTCACAAAACCTTGAGATTTTATCAGGTGGAAAATTCACAGTTGATGGTGATTAATAAATATTTTGCTGGTCCTTTTTGTAGCACCAAAAATGTTACAAGGCCTAACAACAACCCCCATCCCCACCCCAAAATAATAGTTGTATATAATTATTGCAAATATCCATGGAACACCAGCATAGTGGTTTGCATCCAGACCGTTATTCTTAGAGTACTTTAAAATCTGATTTCCATAGGTTTGCTTATTACAGTTCTACACAAAGGTGACTAAATCTGCATCTTAATCAGTGCATCTGATTCTCTCCTATCTCTATTTAGATTAGAAAGCAGAATCTCAGAAGCCATTAAGAAGTTTTAAAATAAATAGAAGGTAGTGGTATCACCAAACTGTTTCTGTATACACCCTATGGTAGTTAATGACATGACCATTTGAAGTTAGGATGTATAATAACTAGTATAACAATTGACCATTCACAACTTGTGAATCACTGCTTTTCAAAGGCTATAATGTAGCAAATTGTTTCCCTTGAGCCTACACCCAACACTCCTCTTTATTTGACCCCTTTGTTTTTTGGGCACATGCCAGTTCAAATATTTTACCCGAAATAGCTGGTCCTTTTTCGGAACTAGATGTATAGTGTTTTGTATATTTTCTTAAAAGTTCCTGTCAAAAAAAAAAAGATATATATTTTCTATTTATTTATTGCATAGGCACTGAAAGAATTAAATCTGAAGAGAGCAAAGCTATTATGGGGTTTACCAAGAATAGTCTCTTCAGATTATCTGCTTTGCACTTGAAAATTTCTAACGGCCACAAAATGTGGTACTACTTTCTTGGTTTTCTCCAGTTTTTATAATGATGAAAAATTATTGCGATGTTACTTCCAAATGTATTTGCTTACAATTTTAACATGCAGCTATTTGGAATACACCATTTATTGGATTAAATTTTGATGCAACTTTTGAACTCTTTTGTCTCAGCTTGTTTCCATCTATTACCATTAATATTCTGTTCCTTTAGAAAGGAAGGCATGATGCCAGGATAAGGCAATCTGTGAATATGGAAAATTTTCTAGCCAGGAAAAACAAAATGCACAAATATAGGATGGGTGACACTTGCCTTAAAAGCAATAGTGGTGAAAACGATGTAGGGGTCTTAATACACGACAAGCTAAATATGTTATTGATGTGATGCAGCAGCAAAAAAAGCCAAAGCAACTCTCAGATGCATTAACAGGAGTATAATGTTCAGACTGAGGTAAGTAGTAGTGCTCTATTCTTCATGGGTCAAGCCTTACATCAAACACCATATTCAGTTCTGGTCACAACAGTTCAAAAAGAATATCAAAAAGCTGGACAGTGTCCAGAGAAGATGATCAAAGGTCTGGACAGCAAGCCTTAGGCAGAATGACCTGGGGAGCTGGGTATGTTTTGCTTAGAGAAGTGGAGACTGACACGTGTCAGGGTATCAAGTCTTTAAATATCTGACTAGATGTCATGTAGAAGATGGAAAAAGCTTTTCTTCTACTGCTCCAGAGACCAAGGCACAAACCAATGGTTTCAAATTACAAGAAAGGAAAACCTAAACATTAGGTGCCATTCTGGTGCTAGAACAAACTACATTTCCCAAAATTCTACAGCATCGAACCATGACAGTTAAAGCAGTGCCAAACCGGATTGTTTCTGTAGTGTGGATACAGTCGAAGGGCACACACATCCTGAATGTGGTTACTCCTCTTTCCTATTCCCATAGGCAGAATTGAAAAAGTGTTGTAGGAGCGCCCTCCTGTGGACAACTTCTATAAAAGCTGTTATCCTATACAATAGGACAAGTAAGAAAAGTAAGTCGAAGAGGTGAGAAAGGTATCTCTGGGTAGAGATGCAGATATACCTCAAGCAATGGAGCTATGGCCATGTAACTATCTGATACACACATGTCTCAGTGCAGGATTCCAACCATATTTCTTTTTTCTTATGGTGGAGAGAAACCATCCTGAGAGGAGATATACCGATATACCAGAGGTCTCCAAGGCATGGCAGGAAAAATAATTTATCACTATACCATGTGCTGAAGCACCTCTGCCTTCCAAAGAAAGATATGGCAGACATAAATGTCTCCAACAATATCACAAAGGTCTGAAGATATCAGTTAGTGGAGTAAAGGCAGCCAGAGGAGGAGATGTCACATTACACATCTTGTGGAATAAGAAATAAGCACCTGGGTAACAGTGCCCCAGAGAACTCATACTAAGTAGGTACGTATGCCTTTATCTGTTTGCCTAATTGTGAGCTGGACAGCTTTTTGCTCATTATGGAAACAGTCTGAAAACTTAGTCATTTGTCTCTTTCAAATAAAACGTTATGGCTCTTCGGACATATCACACGTTACTCCTGCACCAATGGCATTGGCAGATGGAACAAAAAGAAGACAGAATCCTTCTCTGAGCATGAGGAAAAGCAGAATTCATCTTAAGAGATGAAAGTAGGGTACTTTACATTAAGAAAATATTTCCAAAACAACATGCTAGTGGTATTTCCCTGAATGGTTCAAATGAGGACTTCATTGAAGCTTTGAGGGACCATCTGGATGGACTGGAAAAACCAGTAAGCCCCTGGTTTTGTTCCTGTCCTTCCTGAATTTTATAATAAGTTTTTGGGTGATCTATACAATGTTTTCCCCATTCTGAAGTATTCCCAAAGAATTGCCAGCACATACAAAGATTTTTTTATTTTCACTCTCCAGGTCAGTTTAAGTTAAACCAGTATTTCCCAAAAGAAAATGTACCTCTCCATGGCAGTGTGCTTTGGTTATCCTAGAGCTAGCTAAGATGCCCACCACCACGAAACATAGCAATGCTCCCGTGTGCATATATCAAACCATTTAAAACAAGCCCCATGTACCTGCGTTTTCCACGTTTAAAGCAAACAAGGGGAGATGCTGTTGAGAATATCTCTCCACTTTCATTCTGCGATGACCAAAGAGGATCTGATTTTGTGTTTCAAACATCAATCTGTTTTGAAAAGTATATAAATTTATTGACATTCAGAAAGGATCATACATATTGACAAGATGCTTTCAATTATTAAAAGAAAAAAACTTTTGAAATAAATACCAAAAGAGGATATTTTAAGTATCTGAAGTTGAGGGGTTTTTTTGGCACCACAAGAATTCAAAAGCTGCTTTCAGGATAACAAAGTGTGGCATTACCAAATCCAATTGTTAACTTGAAACAAACTTTTGTTCTAGTGTTTTTTGTTTAACATCCTTGAAGAAACAACACAACCTCTAAAACATATGTCCCTGAACCATAATTCCAGATGACTTCAGAGTTAATTGTACACTTTGCTATTCTCTTATCAACCCCTCTGTTTCAATCAAACGTCTTATGAAAGAGTAAGGCAGTAAGTGAAATGGTCCATTTATTTTATTTATATCCTGCCTTTCTCTCAGCATGAGACCAGAGACAGTTTACTGCACTAATCCTGTTAATTCAATTAAAACCCCCACTTTCATTCTAGAAGTATTTAATTGCTACTATCTGAAAGATATCAAATAGAGAAAATACTCTTTGTGTCTCTCAGAACTGTGCTTCTAGTAATTTGTTCTGTCAGAGGAATGTTGATGCCTATTTCAAGACTCAATGGTTCAGAAAGTATACTGTTTATTTGAACTAATGCAAATACTGGGGAAAAAGTAAAAATTTCCAGATAGTCAGGTATTGTTTTTATCTGCCTGTTCATTAGCCTTGAAGCATTTACTCCTTGAGACCTGCTAGTTTAACAGGACTCCAAATTGAGAAAGCTCATCGTCCTCGCCCACTGAGCAAAGTTCCTAATACTGAAAATAAACACACAGTTGCCTGCTTTAGACTTAAACAATTAACTGAAAGTAAATGAGCCACAGCTCAACAGGCAGTCCCCAGATATTATCCATTAACTTTGTTGTTACTAAATAAATGCTTCACATTAATAAGTAAACTGTTCCCTTGATCACCACAATTCAGAAACCCATTCCAACCATATTCCTTTTCCAAAACTCCTCCTCCTAGTATTCAGTGCAATTTACATCATAGATCTTCTTTTGGTTTGCTTGCATGATTACTGTCTTTGAAAGTTCCAGCTTTCTTTTCAGTATCTTTTCTCTTTTTGGATTTTTCAGGCTTGGTCTTATTTGTTTCTTTGCCTTTTTCTTTGGCTCCTTTGCCAGGGTATACCTGACCTTCCAAAGTTACATCTGCACACCTCTCTTGTTTTATCAGAAAGTCTTTGATCTCCCATGCATAGCTTCCATCACGCAGCATGAAGATGGCACGATTTGAACCAACAATAAACCTAGATTTAAAAAAAATATGTTTCAATTAGTGTAAGCCTTTGAAGTATTAAATTTCCCAATGGCTGGTAGTCAAAAATAACCCAAGGAGCCAGTGTAGTATAGTAGTATGAGCACTGAAATAAGACTCTGGGAGACCAGAGGTTTGAATCTCCATTCAGCCATGGAAACCCACTGAGTGACTTTGGGCAAGTCATACTCTCTCAGCCTCAGAGGAAGGCAAAGGCAAACCCTCTTTGAACAAATCTTGCTAAGAAAATCCCTTAGGCTTGCCATAAAATGACCTGAAGGCACACAACAACAACAATTATGTGGCACGTTGGCATCTTTAAATGATGCTTATATCAAAACAAAGCAAACGATGCTCATCTCAGAACTAATCAAAAATTCTGCATTAGAGGATTCATTACCAACTTCAGAAGTAACATTACTGTAATTTACTGCCTTTTCAAAATGCAGTCTACTATATACCCAATTTTAAAAAACACTGATGCACTAGAAGAATCACAGAGCCAAAGAGCTGAAAGAAACCTCAAGGACCACTGAGTTCAACTGCCTGCCAAGCAGGAACATAAATCAAAGTACCCCCAACATATGGCCATCCAGCAGTTTTCTTGCTGACAATTTCTTATTAAAATATTTATAGCTGCAATTGTGAGATTTTATTTTCCAGAACTAAAGCACAGCCACTGAATTTCTAGATGTTCTTTGACAGAAGATGATCACTATGATAGTAAGGTTCTAGTTCACTGGCTTGAAAACCTTCACATATGCAAGGCGTACAGTCTGCCCTCCTTATCCACAGATTTTTTTATCCACGGATTCAAGCATCCACAACTTGAAAATATTCCAAAAAAAGTATAATTCCAAATAGCAAGTCTTGATTTCCCATTTTATATAAGGTACTCCATTTTGCTATACCAGGGGTAGGCTATCTTTTCCCTTTAAGGACCGAGGGACTTCAGCTCCCAGAATCCCAGGAGTTATTGGCCAACGTGGGACTATTGGCCAACATGGCTAAGGCTTCTGGGAGCTGAAGTCCCTCGGCCCTTAAAGGGGAAAGGTTGCCTACCCCTGTGCTATGCCATTGTCTTTAATAGGACTTGAGCATCCACAGATTTTGTTATCCGTAGAGGGTCCTGGAACCAAATCCCAGCGGATAACAAGGATTCACTTTATTTCATAATAAAATATCAAATTATGTCCAAAACACACTGAGTTTGTTGTAGTACCAGAGCTCTCTGACAGAGAAAGCTAAATGTCTCACTAAAATAGAATTTCCAGAATTTCCTACCACTGAGCCAGGACAGTTAAAGTGGTCTCAAACTGAATTATTTCTGCAGTGTGTTTTGGTTCTCTGTTGTATACACAGTATAGAATATTCTCATAATAGACTGAAATAATCACAAGCCTCTTGTGGTTGGAATGCAAATCCCATCATCCCTTACGACTGGCAATGCTGCCTAGGACTGAGAGGAGTTGCACTTGCATCTGGACAGCCACATGCTTCTCACTCCTAAATTACATACATAGGAAATAAACCTTGAAAAAACTCAGATGCCAACAGTGTCCCCACCTTTACTCTAGCAATACCATTAGAGCAGTTGATTCCTAAACTCAGGCCTTCCAGGTGTTTTGGACTTCTGCTCCCAGAATCCGAGACCACTGACCAAGATGGCTGAGGCTGAAGTCCAAAACACTTGGAGAACCAGAGTTTGGGAAACACTGCTAGAGGAACTAACATCTCTGGGAGCTTTTTTAAGAGTAACACTACCATCCTTCTAGAAAACATGTTCTTATGTTCTTACAAGTAAAAGCAGTACCCTCTAATAGCCTACTTTTTCAAAATGGAAACTAAATTGGACAGCAAAAAGTTTTGCAACTGTAAACAAAATGCTTACCTCTGTACATCATAGTTGGCATTGAAAAGACTTCCCTGCCACAAATTTGTAATTTCTTCAGTTTCTTTTTCAGTAGGTTCACCAGACACAGTGACAAACATCATAATAGTCTTCCCTTTCTTTGTCATTTTCAAGATACTTTCAGGCTTGCTGGGGTCAATCTTAGAGAAATCTATTGGTGCAGATGGACGCTTATGCTCTGGAAGATCCCCTTCTTCTATATCATCATCTTTCTATTTGGAAAACAAACACAAGGATGGCTAAGAATGCCTTTGCAGCTTTGACTTTTGCTGATTTGATTATTCACAGATTTGATTAATATGTTCTCTCTAGGAATTATCTAGGTCGTCCAGTGCAACTCTATGGCTAACTTTAACCAAGTCGCACTGAAGGAGCTAGAGATTCCTAGAGAGAACACTCCACTATGCATTTGTAGCTCCTCCAACGCAATTCTATGGTCAATATCTGGCAGATGTTGACCACAGAGTTGCACTGGAGGATCTACAAATTCCTAGAAAGGTGTCCTCTCAGGTAAAAATATAAGTGTTTTTGTTATTTGTGGGTTTTTCCACATTCATGGGGGTCCTGAACCCCTAACTCCAGCAAATGTGGAGGGACAAGTGTACAATTTTAAGTATTTGTATTGTGCAGAGCTCTAAAAGTATACTGCAAGTGAACAAGGCATTTTAGCAAAGATAAATTCAGTAGAAAAATGTAGTTGGATACATAATAAAATTGAAGTCAGCGTGGTATAGTGGTTTGAATGTTGGACTACAACTCTGGAGACACTAAAACAAATGACACTACTTCC
>CM034709.1:17157123-17167192 GCA_020142125.1 Phrynosoma platyrhinos | reverse complement strand
AGAAAGAAAGAAAGAAAGAAAGAAAGAAAGAAAGAAAGAAAAAGGAAAGAAGGGAGGAGAAAAGAAGGAAGAAGAGGACAGAGATGCCCCTGTGTCCGGAGTTGGGGGTCCCAAATCAAAGGGTAAATGGGATGGGGAGGGAGGGGAAGCGGGGGTTGGTTTGGAAGAGGGGAGGGAGGGAGGGAGGTGCGGACGGTGCGGGGCGATCGCGGGATAGCCGCCGCTGCCGCCGCTTGGCCGGTTCAATGGGACCACACCCTCGGATGGCCTGCCTGCCTGCCTTCCTTCTTTCCTTCCTTCTTTCCTTCCTTCCTTCAGGGAAGGAGATGCCTGGCAGAGGCAGAAAGAGAGAAAACCAGGGAGGGAGGAAAGCTTTTTCTGGGGAGATTTCCAAAGAAGGGGTCTCAGCCAGGGCACCCTCAGGTCTCCCCAGATAAGGAAAATAACAGGAATAAACTTATATTTTTGGGGGGAGGGGGAGGTATTATTATTATTATTATTATGATGATGATGATGATGATGATGATGATGATGATGATGATGATGATGCTAGGGGTCCCTGAGACCCAGAGTTTTTAAACAGAGGTTCCTTAAAGTCTATGATGGTTTCTAAACAGAGGTGCCCTGAGACCTGTAGTTTTTCAACAGGGGCTCCCAGAGACGTGTAGTTTCTAAATAAAGGTTCCCTGAGAGCTCTGGTTTTTAAACAGAGGTTCCCTGAGACCTGTAGTTTTTAAACAGGGGCTCCCCGAGACTTATAGTTTCTAAATAAAGGTTCCCTAAGGCCTGTAGTTTTTAACTCAGGGGTCCCTGAACCATAATTTCTAAATAAAGGTTCCCTGAGACTTATAGGTTCTATATAAAGGTTCCCTAATGCCTATAGTTTTTAAACAGGGGGTCCCAGAGACTTACAGTTTCTACTAAATAAAGGCTCCCTAAGGCCTGTAGTTTTCAAATGGGTTCACTGAGACCTATGGATCTCAATTTTTTTAAACAGGGGATCCCAGAGACTTGTAGTTTCTAAAAAGAGGTTCCCTGAGAACCATATTTTTTAAAAAGGGTCCCCCCTGAGAACTAGAGCTTTTGAAGACGGGGTCCTTGAGACATAAGCAGGGGCTGGATGGGCATCTGTCGGAGATGATTTGATTGGGAGTTCCTGCATGACAGGGTTGGACTGGATGGCCCTTGGGGTCTCTTCCAACTCTGTGATTCTATGATTCTGTGATTCTAGTTTCTAAATAAAAGTTCCCCAAGACTTACAGTTTTAATGCCAGGGTACCCTGAGACCTATAATTTTTGAACAGGGGGTCCCTGAAACTCATAGTTTCTAAAGAAAGGTTTTCGGAGGCCTATCATTTTTAAGCAGAGGTTCCCTGAGACCCATAGGCTTTAAATAGGGGTTTCCTGAGACTTTTAGGTTTTAAATAGGGATTTCCTGAGATACACAGTTTTTAAACCAGGAGTAAGACCCATAGTTTTTAAAAAGGGGGTCCCTGAGATCCATAGTTTCTAAACAGAGGTTCCATGAGATGTATAGTTTTTAAACAGAGTTCCCTGACGCCCATAATTTTAAAACAGAGGTTCCCTGAGAGTTGAGACCCATCGCTTTTAAACAGAGGTTCCTGGATATACAGAGCTTTTGAACAGAGGGTGCCTGGAACCTATAGTTTTTGAACAGGGTGTCCCTGAGACCCATAGTTTTTTAAACAGAGGTTTCCTGAGACCTCTAGTTTTAGAACAGGGGGTCTCTGAGACCCATAGTTTTTAAAGAGAGGTTCTCTGAGATACAGAGCTTTTAAACAGGGGGTGCCTGGAACCTATAGTTTTGAACAGAAGTTCCCTGAGACTCATCGTTTATAAACAGGGTCCCTGAGACCTATAGTTTTTAAACCGGGGGTTCCTGGGAACCATCATTTTTAAACAGGGGGTTTCTGGGAGTCATAGTTTTTAAACAGGAGTTCCCTGAGACCTGGACATTATTTCATGAGAGATTGTTTTAAAGGAGGCCAAGGGGAAAGCTTTTGATCAGGAAGGAGAGCAACAGGAACACAGACATGGCTGTTTTGGTTTGGGCCTTGGGTCTGATGTTTGTTTAGAAATTGATGCATTCAGTTCCATTAATTTACTTAGAAACTTTTATCGATAGCAGTACCGTGGGCCTTTGTTATCCGCTGAGGTTTGGTTCCAGGATCCCCCGTGGATACCAAAATCCATGGATGCTCAAATCTCATTATATATAATGGCAGAGTAAAAATATTGTCCTTTACATACAATGGCAAAATCAAGCTTTGGCTTTTGGAATGTGTATATATATATTTTAAAAAATATTTTCAATCTGTGGATGCTTGAATCCATGGATAAAGAATCCCTGGATATGAAGGGCTGACTGTATTCCTTCGTTGTTGTTATTGCAATGGCAAAAACATAAATTTTGGTTTCTTTCCCTGACATTTCTCCAAGGGATGACCCATTCGCTCGCCACGGAAGAGAAAGGACCTAGATAGAGAGCTGATCATGCCGTTGAGGAATCCTGGAGGAACTGTTCCCAAGAGGCGGAAAGAGCACCCACCAGTGAGCCAGGAGCTCTAACTTTGTGGATGAAGAAGCCCAGCCAGTTTTGTATCCTTTCGCCATAGCAGAGGAATAAGTGAAAAGGTGCTACCTTGTTTGATTCGTCTGGGGTTGCCCCTCTGCTGTCTCCTTTCTCGCTGCTGCCAGCCCTCCAAGCCTTTCATTTGAACTCGGGGACATTAATGGAATGATGGTGCGGAAAAGGCAGAGAGATCTTGCCGGGCTCAGCAGGGACTCCTTGGGAGGTAGGCAGAGGGGGAGCGGTGGTGGAAGTGGGGTCCCACGAGGCATGCGCTTGCTCCCCAGGCACTATGGCTAGCAGTGGCTCTGGCAAGTCCACTAGCGAGGTATCTACTCCCAGCGGCAGCACATTGCAGAGGAAGAAGCTGATTTCCATCTGTGACCACTGCAAGATCAAGATGCAACTGGTGGCTGATTTGCTCCTCTTGTCCAGCGAGAGCCGGCCAGTCAACACAGAGAGCCTGTCTGTATTTGGAGAGTCCTTTGAGAAGTGTCGGGACACCATCATCGCCCGGACAAAAGGCCTCTCTATCCTGACCCACGATGTCCAGAGCCAGCTGAACATGGGACGCTTCGCAGAGGTGGGGGACATCCTGATGGAGATGGGTGACCTGGTGGTCTCCTTGACCGAGTGCTCTGCCCACGCTGCCTACTTGGCAGCCGTGGAGACGCCGGGGGCTCAACCGGCATCGCCTGGGTTGGTGGATCGCTACAAAGTGACCCGGTGTAAGCACGAGGTGGAACATGGGTGCGGTATCTTGAAGACCACCCCTTTGGTGGACATGAGCCCTCAGCTCCTGCTGGAGGTTTCTCAGAACATGTCCAAGAATTTGAAGTTCCTGACGGATGCCTGCGTCACGGCCAGCGAGAAATCCAAGGATAAGTTTGCCAAAGAGCAGTTCAAGCTCAGCGTCAAGTGCATGAGCACCAGTGCTTCGGCCCTCTTGGCTTGCGTCAAGGAGGTCAAGACTTCGCCCAGCGAACTAACACGCAATCGATGCATCTTGTTCAGCGGGCCCTTGGTCCAGTCCGTCTATGCTCTGGTGGGCTTTGCCACTGAGCCTCAGTTTTTGGGCAAAGCGGCCACCATCAACCCAGAGGGTAAAGCTGTGCAGACAGCCATTTTGGGAGGCGCCATGAGTGTCGTCTCTGCTTGTGTGCTTCTTACTCAATGCCTCAGGGATATAGCCCAACACACCGAAAGTAGCTCCAAGGTGACTGAATGCAGGGAAAGGTTGAGGAATTCGGCTTGCGCTGTCTCCGATGGCTGCAACCTGTTATCTCAGGCACTAAGAGAAAGATCATCGCCTCGGACTTTACCGCCAACAAACTCCAATTCTGTGAATTAATCTTATTTTTTTCCTTTCCCATTTAGAAAGCATGGCCACTGCTTAACAGAAACGTAACTAGGTCCTCTCCCCAGCCTTGTGTTTTGTGTATACCAAAGAATTTGTGTAGATGAGCCCAATCTTTGGATTGCAAGGATTACTATTATCATCATCATCATCATTATTATTGTTTTGGCATGTTGAGGTAGTAAAGCTCCCCTTCTTCATCTTTGCAGAAATAATTAATGATGATTTATTAAGGCGAGAGGGCAGAGGGTTATTAAGGAAATTCAAAGTCTTTCCTGGGAGCCAGAGGTAAACAGGAATCCCATAGGTTTTGGGGTTCCATATAGCCAACACAGAAGGCTGGAGGCAGAGGATGGGAGAGCTCTGTCGCTCCCAAAGATTAGGGGTGAAAATCACTTTTTGGACTATAACACAGAATTCCTAGCAATTGGCCATGCTGTCTGTGGGATTTTTTTGGCCTGAATTAGTCCCAGCTAAGGTAGCGCCATTGAATCAATTGTTGAATGATGAGTCAACACATAGATTGGGGTGGACAGTTGTGGAGGAGGCTTTCCCAAACTTTGGACCTCCAGATGTTTTGGACATTAGCTCCCAGAATTCCTGTCTGTTGACCAAGATGGTTGGGGCTTCTGGGAGTTGAAGTTCAAAACACCTGGAGGACCAAAGAATCACTGAGGGGGTTGTATTAGTCTGCAGAAGACCTTTGAAGGCGTACCCCCACATGCTCTCTAGTTGACATTGGGGCATTCTTACCATGTTTTGGGGTCTTCTTGGGCCGGTACAGAGTGTTTTGGATCATTTGGACGCAACAACCTTTAAAAAAAAATTACTATTATTTTTTTATTTTATTTTTTTTGCAAAACCTTGTGTTAACTTCCAGGGGTTCAGGAGGACACCACAACCTTTAGAGGTCATTTTGGGGCATTTATGTCTCCTCCCATTTTTGACCCCCCCCCCCCCCGGGAGGCTGCATGCAGTCCATGTGCCAAACGTTGCCCACCCATGACATAGATAAACCCCACTGACAGCATTTGTGTACTCTACTAGGGACTTAATAGGATTTTGACCTTGGAGTTTTAGTTCAAAAAGCAACTTTTCTAAATTCTGGTCCTATGGGTGTAGAACTTGATGGGCTTCTGAAGGAGATAAGCCCAGTCATATAGACTTGTCTATCTCTCTGCTGCCAGCCCCCAGTAAACTAGTACATTTTTTAAGGCTAGTAACTTTGGGAAATGCAACCTAAATACTATAAAGGGCACCAGATCCCATCTGATCTTGAAAGCTAAGCAGGATGAATCCTGGTTAGTACTTAGATGGGAGACCACGAATGACTATCAGGTGCTGTAGGCTACATTTCGAGGACGGAACAGGCAAAGCCACCTCTTGAGTATTCCTTGCCTAAGAAAATGCCATGAAATTCATGGGCTCGCCATAAGTCGACAGGCAATGTGAAGGCACATAACTATTTTGGGTGGCTGGTTTGCAAAGCTACTAAATACTTTATTTGTCGAGGGCTACAAAGAAGCAATTTAGTTAAGACCTACCAAGAAGTAAAATAACAGTTTATTATTATTTTTAAATAGATGGGGATGAAGATGAGAGTCTTTTGGAGGAAAAAGAGCCTTAATTGCACTGGGTGCAGTTATAACACTTTTTTTTTTTTTTGCAATATCTTTTTTGGTAATTTTTTCTTTTAGTCTTCCAAAATTTCCCTTCTAAATTTTACTGTTTGCTCGTGCAGGAAGAAAACAAAAAAGTTTACCTCAGTTTTCCTACGGTCTGAAAGAAGCAAAAAAAAAAAAAATTTAATGATGGATGTAGCTTCCTTTTTTGTTTGTTTGTTTGTTGTTTTGTATGATTACTTTTGAATCAAATGTTAGCTTAGAAGTGCTGTGTGGCGTGGGAGAGGAGTGAAGGTTGGATTTGATTTCCAAATTGCGGGGAAAAGCTACTGTGAGTGTGTTTTCAAAATGGGGTGGGTGATATTACACTATAACAGGACAGTGATTTGGGTTTTTTATTATTATTATTATTATTATTGTTTGTTTGGGTGTCAGATTGTTTTTAATCTTGCATGTACTGGAGTATTTATTTCATCTATTAAAATATTGTTTCTCAGATGTCCTTCTCTGCATCTCTTTAATATTTAAGTAACAGCACCCTGTGTTTTGAACTCTGTGGCTTGTTCCCCAGGGAGTGGGTAGTATGGGTGTGTTTCTATAGATTTGAATGATCTGATTACTTAATTTATTTTTTAGGCTACAGTATCTTCCAATTGTGTGTTTTTTCTTCAGCGTAGTTGTGTATGTGTGTGTTTGATGAATTATTTAAAAAGGAAGGTGTTAGGAAGGTCATTTGATGTGGCTGGGATTTGGTTTGGATGTTTGTGAGCTCAAGCAGCAGGTTTGTATACATCTCCACTCAGAAAGAAGTCCTTGCTGCCCAGTATGGATTGGGAATATGGAATGGTCCATATGCTGTTAGATTGCAGTTCCCATCAGCCATAGCCAAATGGTGAGGGGAGATGCAGTCAAACAACACACATTCCCGGTCGAAGCTTGACTTTCAAAACACCAAGCCTAAATAGTTCTAGGCTTGCAACTTTAAAAGGCATGCTTATGCAGCTTGCAGTTTGGGCTTGCAATTTTGAATTTTAAAGTTGCTTACGACTTGCAGTTTAGGATTGCAGATTTAAAATTGAGGCTTATATGGCATACAGTTTTAAAATTCAAGCTGATTCATTCCTGCATATTAAGGAAGACAATTCTTAATTCAGCAGTAATGCTGAATATACAGGGGGCTAACCCCAGAGAAAAGTTAAGTGCCCTTGAAGTGGAGGGACAAATCAATTTATTTCAATTTTTAAAAAAATGCCAAGCTCTTTCCACCCTGCAGACATTTGCTTATTTTGTTAAATTCTTACCGGAACTGAAGAGAATAAAATTCTCAGTACCTATTGGTAATCCATCCTAAAATCCAATTCATTGTATTTATTCATTTGTTTGTTACCTTTGTGTCTTGCCTTTCCTCCAGTGAGTTCAGGGCTCTCATTTTCCCACATTTCCCACCATAATCCTGTGAGGTAGACCAGATTATTTCATAGTGAACTTTATGGCTCAGTGTGGGCTAAATCCTGGATTTCCCAAATCTCAGTCCATCATCTTAAATCCTGACTCACACTATATTTCTGTGGGGTTTATTTTTTCATAGGCGTGCATATAATTGTACTGTGTCCCTGTAAAATTATTATTACTACTACTACTACTACTACTACTACTACTATTATTATTTCTTACCCGCCTCTCCTCACAGCTCGAGGTGGGTTACAGCATAGTTAAAAAACACAATTGTTACATAAAATACACATGTTAAAATGCATCTCTACACAATATTTATATTAAAATACATAAACAATGATTAAATATATTTTAAAATTCATGTTTAAAATTCATGATTAAACTGCCTGGGTTTTAATCCCAAATGCACAAATTTTGAGACTAAAATATGGCTTGCAGTTTTAAAATTCAAGCTTATTTATTCAGGCTTCTTAGGGAGACAACTCTAATTTAGCAATTCGGATCAAACTGATGGAGTGTAGTGGATTAAATAGGTGTTGTGTAAGGGATAGAGTGGTAGAGCGAGGCTGAAGATGTCTGGATTCAAATTTCCATTCAGCCTCGAACCTCATTAGGTGACTGTGGTCCATTTGCTCTCAGTTTAATGTACCATACAAGGTTGCTTGGGAGCTTAAATGGAAAGAGATCCACTTGATTTTCTTGAAAGAATATGCAATATGCAAAGTTACTAAATAGTATTGAGACTTAACATGCAGAGGAACAACCTTTAAAATTTGCTCCCAAGTGAACCCGAAACTCTTCTAGAACATGGCCACACAGCCCGAAAAACCCACAAAAAGCTATGGATGCTGGCCATGAAAGCCTATGACTTCACGAATCCAAAAGTTTCTGTCTCTGGTATAAACTCACTGGTAATATTAGACAAGCTTATATTAGCCTCAGCTTTCCCTCCTTCGCAGTATGGTGGGTAATACTATCTCATCTTACAGCAGGATTGGAGAAAGTTCAGCCTTCTAGATGTTGCCTTGCAGCTCCCATTAATAATAATAATAAATAATAATAATAATAATAATAATAATAATAATAATAATAATAATAATAATAATAATAATTTATATCCCGCCCCTCTGCAGAGCAATCGGGGCGTCTTACAACATTAAAATTTACATAAAGATATGTTAATACAATGTAAACAGAACCTATAAATCCCGAAACCCACCTTCCCCTAAAAAGGTAAGGGCTCTTCTTGGTCTAGGCCCAATGGTGCTGGGCCTGTTGCCTCTTCCCCAGATGACATCGCTAATGCCTATGCTGGCTAGCCTGATAGTAGTTGCAGTCCAACAACATCTTGGAAGGCCATACATTCCCCATCTTTACCCAACAGAATTGTTGCAGTTACTATTTGGAATAATGCCTATGAAGTATGCCAACTTCTTGAAGCATTGTATGGATTTTAAGCCTTATTTTGTCTCAAATGAACAGAACTCGCTGTCCCAACTGCTTGTAAGGAGAAAATTGTGAGAGGAGGTGGAGAAATGAATTGTGTTCCTCCTTGAAGGATAAAGTCCCAGTGAGCCTTGATAATTTGGCCATCTCAGGTAGCTGCTGATACTTGCATATTGGGTCATGCCAGCCCCAGGGATCTGTCATACGGTGATGATATTGGAAAAGTTATTAAAGATGTTATTAAATCTGCCGTCTAATTTGAATAAGTGCTAAGATAACAGGATTCCCATGGGGTCACTCAGCCCTCATTTCTCAATTTTTTGTGTCTCAGATGGCTAGGTCTTTTTCAGATACATCAAAAATGTGTAAAGGACATAAGAGGTCAGATGGTAGAACTTTGCTATATTGGATGGTAGAACTTTTGCTATATTGGATGAGAATAATGTGGCCCTCAGTTGCAAGACCCAGTTGTCCTGGCCAGCATAGCCTTTCTTTCTTTCTTTCTTTCTTTCTTTCTTTCTTTCTTTCTTTCTTTCTTTCTTTTTGGAGGAAGGCTGGGAATTCCAACTGAGCAACATCTAGATTACTCCCAGCACTGGATTATAACCATCATGGAAAATTTTGTGATGTTGAGAGCATTAAGAGATATAGTGAGAGCTTTAGAGATACAGCAATAAAAAGTTTTGAACCATCAAGTTTTCTAGTTTGGTCCAACTCAGAATGGTGGTCCAGAAGCCATTGACTACCAGTCCCTGGCATGTTTAGGAAAGAAAAAACCACCAGTTGTAGGCAACTGGTCCTTGTAACATGGTGAGGAGAACTGTCCCATATTTCACATAGTTTGGGATGCACCGTTTTGGCTCACTTCCCTATCTGTTGACTTGGTTTGTTCAGGCCATGGATGTTTTGCAAAGACAAACAAAGGTGTCTGTTCACTTGGAGGCAATTCAGACTGCACTTGGCAGAAATCCTGTATTTGCTTAACAGGGAGCAGTGCCTGATTATCAATTTCATTTGGTTCAATTTGTCTGCTCTTGGCCCCTCACTGACAAGGGACACAATGCTGGAGAAAAGGTGTAGCTTTCCAGCCACTTCGTGCCTCTTCTGAGTCCTTCATCGCTGCTTGGGGAGCTACTGACAATGCCTAATGGATGGATATGCTCAGAACATTCCTCCATTGCTCGCTGGGGAAGGGCAGTGGCTACTGAGCATGCATAGTAGGTGGCCATTCCTGAAATGTTCCCTGAGCTTAGTAGTGGAACGTAAATAATAAGAGTGTTGGAAAAGACTGATCTCCTTGCGCCCCCATGCTGGATATATTGGGGGTTTCCTGCAGCTCTGCAAGACCCAGAATGTTGTTTGTAAAATGGACAGCTGTTGAGCTTGCCCATAACCAATCCTACAGTTGTGGTGGTGTGCCTTTAAGCAGTTTCCAACTTATGGTAGCCCGATATTAGGGTTTTCTTTGCAAGATTTGTGAACTGCCTTGGGTCCTTTTGGGAGAAAGGTGGCATAAAAATAAATTAAATAAATAAGTAAAGATTTATAGATGAGGTTTGCCATTGCCTTCCTCTGAGACTGAGAGAGTGTGACTTGCCC
>CM034709.1:17111762-17138157 GCA_020142125.1 Phrynosoma platyrhinos | reverse complement strand
TCGTTTGGATTCTGTCTGGATTGGGCCCCGTGTGATAAGGTCCTAGGTCTCACGTGCGGCAAGTTACTTCCGTGGCAGTTCTGGGATTGTGAAGTCACACGGTATCAGTATCTCACCCACTCTCCGCTCCGTTTTCCCTTTGCTATTCCAGAACTGTCTTTTTTTTTGGGGGGGGGAGTTGCTTTTACTTTCTTTTTTTTATTTCTTTTCAATTATGCATTCACATAACTCTGGAATTACATTTAAAAAACCACCACCCCATGGGGGGAAGTGTAGTAGGGAGTGCTCTGAAACTGGTATGTTTGTTGTTCCCTTCATTATCATGATCGCGGTGAGAATGGAGGAGGTGTGTTAGACTCCCCAAAGGCTGCCCCTAGTGATGTCATTGAGCTTTATGGGTTAAGTACTAACCACAGTTGCTCCCATCTTGCCATTCAAACACACACTCACAGAGAGAACATATTTTCCTGTTTGGAAACTGAGATAGAAATCTTACCTACAGAAGCTGTTTCCAGATGAAGGTAAAATGAGAGGAGTCTTCTTTCTCCCTTAAGAAAATGAGATAAGTAAGGGCCATTTAATTTAGCTGAAAAGGGAACAAGCAAAACCACCTTGGAGAATTCCTTGCCTAAGAAAGCCCTATGAAAAGTTAACGGGGTCACCATAAGTCGACAGGCGACTTGAATGGACATGTACACAAACACACATACATAACACACACACACACACACACGTTTTTAGCCAGAAGGTGGATGCAGAGCAGAGGGTGAGCTCTGGTGCCAAAATAATGGGGGGGGGGGGAGTGTTGAGGAAACTAAGTACTGTAAATATCTAGATCACTTGGTGAGTCTTTGCAAGCTGCTGTTCTACTAACTTAGCTGGAGATTGGCAGATCTGGGCAGATCTTGCCCAGAGCTGAGTTCACCAAAATTGAAGAATTTGCACCCTTGCTTCCCACCAGGAGATGACCCCTGAAAACTGCAGGCTCAGGGCTAAGCCCTGAGCTCTGATATTCCTAGTGCAGTTGCATTTTGAAAACTTTGGCCGCCATCCATATTTGTGCTCCACTTTACGGTGTGTCATCAGTTTTACTACAAGCCTGTTCTTTCTTGGTGTGTGTATGTATGTTGATGGGAAGGTTAAATTATTCTTGAAGTCGTATGAAAGAGAGCCAAGTTGATTCAATGTGAGCGTGTCTGTATGTGGGATGTCATAACTGGCTGACGATGTTCAGATGGCCCCTAGACCATCAAAGTGGATTAGAAGCAGAGGTGGTCAAACAAAGCCATTGCAAAGTGTCTGCCCCAAGTCAGCAATAAGGGTGACATCATAGTGAGAGAATGCATGCAGTGCAACAAAGCATCCTGCTGGTTTGCATTAGGTTCCCTGTGCAGATGCTTCCTATACAATCAGAGCTGGGGTTGACCAGTTTGGAAATAAACAGGCAGCCAGGCAAACAGTTCAACATGTGAGCAGAAGGATGGAGCAAAGAGTCCCTTAAAGCTGAAACCCTATACACATTTCACATTGGGTATCATTTGTTGCATGTTTACATAGAAGTAAGTTAGTAAGCGGCAATGTAGTGTAGTGGTTTTGGTGTTGGAACAGGACTCTGGAGACCATTGTTCAAATCTCCACTCAGCCATGGAAACCTTGGGCAAGTGACACTCTCTCAGCCTCAGGGAGACAACAGCAAGCCCCCTCGGAACAAGTCTTGTCAAGAAAACTGTGACCTTAGGGTTTCCTTAAGTTGGAAATAATGTGAAAGCACACAACAACAACAACAAGAGGCTCCACTAGATTCTCTTCTAAGGATTTCACCCTGAGGGCAAATCTGGTTGAGTTCTATGATTCTGAGTGTGATTCAGTTCAACAGGGTTCCTTCTTAGGCTTAAAGATGAAGGATGGCACATCTTGTACATCATTTAGTCTAAACCAGTGTTCCCTGGGGGAATCCATAACTAAAACATTTCCCAATCAATATGTTTCTGACCTTTGAGTCAATGAGCTGTTGAGAGGAAGAGCCCACCACCCAAAATCCTTATGATTATTTAAACTATGAGGGCCCTCTGGAGTGCAGATACTATGGACTTCAATTCTCAGAAGCCTCAACCAGCATAAGATTGTGAAGTTGCAGTCCAAAGTATCTGGATTGTAAAAGGTTTCTCCATCTCTAGTATGAACCTTCCCTTTCCAAGTGGCATAGTCCTTACTCTGGTTCCTGCTCACCTTGCTATTTAACTTCAGCTTTAGGAAAAGCCTGAAATGCCGTCACACATACTGGTCCAAATATGAACCTTTTCCAGACTAAGGTCAGAAGGACACCTCTGATCAGAAACTGGGCACAATGGCCTAAATTTATTTGAGAATGTAGACAAAGCTTTTGTGACTGGCTAATCTTGTCCTTTGGAATGGGTACTGTGTGTCTTTTACTGTTGAAACCCCCAAATAGTTCCTTTCTTGGAATGAGGTAGGAGCGCAAGGATTATTCTGCTACATCTAGATGAGGGCCTAGCCCTGAATTCAGGAATTAATTGCTGAAAACCAAACTTTTGTTGCTGCTGCTGCTGTTGTTTGTGCCGTCAAGTCGTTTCCAACTTACGGTGACCTAAGGTGGATCTATCATGGGTTTTGGTTAGCAGGGTTGTTCAGCAGAGGTTTGCCATTGCCTAAGGCTGAGAGTGTGTGACTTGTTGAAGGTCACCCAGTGGGTTTCATGGCCAAGCTGGGAATCGAACTCTGCTCTCCAAAATTGTAGTTAACACTCAAACCGCTACGCCACGCTGGCTCTTAAAATACCCTCCAATTGAATCTGTGGCACATGATAGATCAGATTTTGGTCAAGATGACTACGGCAGTTTGCTTTTGCCTGAGCCTGCTGGGAAAGGCAAGATTCTTCTCTTTCCTCTCCTTTCACTCCCTGTTCATTGAGTGCAAACTATTTTTGCATTCTGAACTCACTTTGAACCATGGAAGAAGCTAAGGACAATGGGGGAAAGTAGAAGGAGGAGAGAGAAACTAGGACATTTTAAAAGCAGTGGGGAAAAAATGGGGTAACAGAAGATTAATAGGAACTGTCCAGGACCAATCAGGACAGTTGGACAGTATATAAAAATCCGGCTTAGTGATCTGTTTACTAGCTATTATGTTTTTGCCCATTTTCGCTGGGGTGGAGCTCACTTCCTCAACAGACGCAGGGCTGGGCTGCAGTCTGCTCTGCATCCTGCTCCTATCAAAGATGCTTGGTTCCGAAAAAACCCGGCTACACAAAGGCTGCTCTTTCCCATGCTCAGGATAGAGCTTGGAAAGGTGTTTTCTTTGCAAAGTAATAAATTCCTGTTAATCACGATAGTGTTTTAAAATCTTCATTCATCGCCATGGCTCATTACATTACAGTGCTTTAAAAGTAACTTTAAAGCGGCTTTCTACTTTTATGTTTCCTTTCATTCCACTTTTGCATGCGTATATATATATATATATATATATATATATATATATATTATTTAGATCTTTTTGAGGGCAGGGAAATGTCTAATTAACCATTTGTAAGCCGTTCTGATAGCCTTTTGGCTGAAGGCAGGGTATAAATACATTATTATTATTATTAATTATTATTAATTATTATTATTTGTGGTCTCAGGTTTTGGCCTGGGGTAGTCCTGACCTGGCAACCCTAATGGCCCAAAACATGGAGGAAACAATAATCTCAAGAGGCTGCTAAAAATGCCTGCAATTCATAAAAGGTGACTAGAAAAACATTAAATGTTGAACCAGTAAAGTGCTTTTCGTTCCTGCTTGTCAGATTGCTTTTGTACTATAACTAAACTGTATTCTCATTAGGAAAAGAAGGGGAGGGGAGGAAAAAGACCATTAGAGTTTACTACATTACTTGTCGGTTGAGATTGTTCTAGCCTCAAGATGTCTAATCATTTGCTATACCAAATAAAAGTGGAGCCTAGCTCCACACCTTTGCACTGGGTTCTCACCAGTTTAAAGATGGAGACTAGCGCCATTACTTGTAACTCATTAACTTCCAAACTCAGGCTATACTTCTAGTGAATATAGACAAAAACATCCAGAATATAGCTTGCATTCCTAGTTTGCATGTTCCGGGGGCGGAGGGGGGGGATCAAAGTTGTGAGAAATGTCTATCTGTATTAGAATATTTGAAAGTAGTAGTTTGAGTGTTGCACTATGACTCTGGAGATCAGGGTTCAATTCTTAGCTCAGCCATGAAAACCACTGGGTGACCTTGGGCAAGTCGCATGCTCTCAGCCTCTGGGGAAATTAATGGCAAGCCTCCTCTGAACAAATCTTGCCAAGAAAACCCAATTATAGGGTCACCATAAGTTGGAAATAATAATAATAATAATAATAATAATAATAATAATAATAATAATAAATTTTATTTATAACCCGCCTCTCTGCATCGCAATCGAGGCAGGGAACAGCAATAATAAAAACAGAACAATAAATAAACAAACATATAGTAGCAATAAAAACAGAACAATAAATAAACATATAGTAGCATGGTATATTCTATATATTCTATAAACATATAGAAATGACTTGAAGGCACACAACACACACACACAGAGCATGGTACAGTCAGTGGTTTATGACTCTGGAGATCAGGGTTTGAATCCCTGCTTGGCTATGGAAACCCAGTAGGTGATCTTGGGCAAGTCACACACTTTCACAGCCTCAAAGGAAGGCAAGGGCAATGTTGATGATCTTCTGTTATTGCCAAATGGGGGCTCTGATGGGATAATTGAGTGGGGACACATCATGACACTTTACTGATATGAGAAACGCGCAGGGGTGTGTACCCCAGTCGCGTGATTTGGACTATTTCAGACACTTTAAAGACACTTTACTGACAGTAAGCCTCCTGTGTGATATTCTCCTATGTCAAAGGCATTGTGTAATATTTAATCCCAGGTTGTGTTATCTGCTGTAGGGGTTTCAGGTTAGCTACCAACCCTGGTGGAGAGCCAGTGTGGCATTGTGGTTTGAGTGTTGAACGGTGGCTCTAGAGACCAGGGTTTGATTCCCTGCTTGGCCATGAAACCCACAGGGTGACCTTGGGCAAGTCACATGCTCTCAGCCTCAGGGGAAGGCAATGGCAAACCTTGTCTGAACAAATCCTGCCAAGAAAACCCCATGATAGTTTTGCCTTAGGGTCACCATGAGTCGGAAATGACTTGAAGGCACACAACAGCAACCAATTTGGTAGACCTGACCAAGGCACAGTGTGCCAGATACTGATGCCAACCCACTGGCAAAAAGACAAGTCTGCTACTATCACCAATATTTTGGCCTTTCAGATTTGATGGGGAACACTAATGTAGTCCTTAACAAAGGAAAAATTGAAGCAGAAGAATTGGAAGAAAACAGACTGGATAAAGCTTTCTGTGAATGATCCCAAGCCACACCAGATGCACAGGAAAAGGTATTAGCATCATTTTAGTTCTCTAGCTCCATTGCATGTAATCCTGAGCTATCCGGAGCGGTGGGAAACTTGAAAAGAACATGGATTACCTTCTGTTCTCTGATCAAAAGAAAGCAGTTCTTGCTGCTTTCTTGCTAAAGGAAACCATGTAACATTCCTTTTTTTCCTTCCATATATTTATGCCCCATAAAATGGAAAGCTTAACTGCTCCATGTCTAAGTGATACTTTGCATTTAATTGAAAGCTGTTTATCACAATTGCTTCCACATGTTCATTGATACTGCTGGGGGTGGAAAGAGAAGGAGAGCGAGAAAAAGTGAAGACATTCTGCAGAACAAAACTGTGCCGATGCCTCCAGGAAGTGAGCTGCTCCCTCCATTCTAATATTAGAAACAGGCAGGGGCAGAGTAGAAAGCAACATTCCTCTTATGTCCCCAAATAGACAAAAAAGAAGCAGAAAGAAGCAGTGGTGCACATTGGTGCAGCAGACAGTGATATACTGTGCACTGCTCAAGTTAAGGATGCAAGGTACTATTATCAGGAGTCCATGCTACTGAAACCTGAACTATTTAAATTATGAATAGACCAGGGATTAAATTTGCATGTGCTCATTCATAAACTGTTATTGCCTTTTTCCACATTAATGTGTGTGTGTGTGTGTGTGTATACCTCACAGACCTGGAACACCTACTAAGAAAGATCAAAGAAGAAAGTGCAAAGGCAGGCTTAATGTTGAACATAAAGAAAACAAAAATAATGACCACCAAGGAGGACCTTCACAAGTTCAACCTAGACAATGAAGAAATAGAAATAGTAAATGAATTCCCATGCCTGGGATCAACCATTGATAGAAATGGGGACCGCAGTTAGGAAATCAGAAGAAGACTAATGGGGAGGGTGACTATGAAAGAACTAGAAAAGATCCTAAAATGCAAAGATATACAACTCAAAAGTTATAATCATACAAGCCATTGTATTCCCTATTACCATGGATGGATGTGAGAGCTGGACAATTAAGAAAGATGATAGGAAGAAAATCAATGCATTTGAGAGAATGTGGTGCTGGAAAAGAGTGCTGAGGATCCCATGGACATCCAAAAAGTGGGTCCTAGAGCAGATTAAGCCAGAAACCTCCCTGGAAGCCCAGATGACCAAACAAAGACTGTCATACTTTGGACACATCATGAGAAGGGAGGACTCTTTGGAAAAAAACAATAATGCTGGGGAAGGTGGAGGGAAGTAGGAAGAAAGGAGGGTTCCATGCCAGATGGATGGACTCTATTAAGAAGGTCACAGGGATTTATTAAGGGGTTGCAGGATTTAAGCAGAGTAGTAGAGGACAGAGGGTTTTGGAGATGTATCATCCATAGGGTCGTCATGAGTTGATATCGACTTGAGGGCAGTTAATAACAAATACACACACACACACACACACACACACACATATTTGTGCATACTGTTCCAAAAAGAATATTCATATATATGTGTGTGTGTGTACACACACGCACACACACACGTAAATGTATTTTGCTCAAATTTGAGTTTGTAGCTAGACAGCAATATTCACAGAAGGAAAATCAAAAGGATCATTGGACTCTAGCCATATTTCATGCAGGTTGAATATTCCTTATCCAGAAATCTGAAATATTTCAGAATCCAAAATTGTCCCCATGGGTGGCTTAGATCAGGGGAAGGCAACCTTTTTAAGACCTGGGCCGGTCTCCTGTAGCCCAGGTCTCAGCTGGGCCGAGGGGGGGGGGGAATGGCAGCGTGCGCACCCTCCGCCGCTGCGCGCAACACCCCTGCGCACGTGGCCGCCGCCGCCGCAGCATGCACGGCCGCAGCGGCTGCAGCGCATGTTGTGGCCGCCATTTTGGGAATCAAAATGGCGGTCGCGACGCGTTTGCGCATGCACAAGAGTACTGCGCATGCGCAAACGCACCGCGACTGCGACCGCAGAGCACCAAAAACACGCAGTGGCGGCGGCGCGCGGCGGCAACCTTCGGCCTGGGTTGGTAAGTCCAGGGGCCAGGGCCTTAACCGGCTCCCGGGCCGTAGGTTGCCGGTCCCTGGCTTAGATAGTGACACCTTTGTTTCCTGATGGTTCAGTGTACACAAACTTTGTTTCATGAACAAAAATTATTACAAATATTGTGTATAAAATTGCCTTTAGGTTATGTGTATAAGGTGTATATGAAACACACTATATATACTCATGTATAAGTCTAGAAATTGTAGTTTAAAATTGACACACACACACACACAGACAAATCTCGGTCTACATATCCATGGGTCAATGTAACTATGTAACCTTACATAGAAATGGGAAATATGATGGCACGGACAATTCTAATTTTGGTATTTAATTATATAGCTTTACACTTCAGGATCTTGTCTAGTTCCTTCATAGCTGCCCTTCTAAGTTCTAGTCGTCTTCTGATTTCTTGACTGCAGTCTCTACTCTGACTGATGATTGGGCCCAGGTATGGAAAATCCTGAACTATTTCAATCTCTCCATTATCTACTTTAGAATTACGTAGGTTGTCTGTGCTCATAATGTTTGATTTCTTGTTGTTCAGCTGTAAACATGCCTTTGCACTTTTTGTCTTGATCTTCTTCAACAACCTTTCCATATCTGGAAAGGAAAGGGAGCAGAATCAAAGACTGTAGGAAAATTAGGCCTGGGTTCAAGAAACAAAGCAAGAAACAGACTGATTGAGTTTTGTGACACCAATAATTTCTTCATTCCTAGCACATTCTTCAGGCAACCCAAGAAGTGACTCTATACATGGACATCATCTGATGGCCAATATAGAAATCAAATAGACTACATAATTGGAAGCATAACATGGAGAAATTCCATTCTTTCCTCAAAAACAAGGCCAGGTGCAGACTGTGGCACAGACCACTAACAGCAAAAGCAACCATATGCATCTGAGAAAGTAGACTTTAGTCTATGAAAGCTTATGCTGCCAACTTCTTTCTTTCGGTTAGTCTCAAAGGTATTGCAAGATCTCTCTACATACTGACTCTACAGACTAACATGGCTATATCTTTAAATTCTACTAATAGCAAAAATCAGAATACAGTTAAATACGAACAGAAAATCAGCCATCGTGGCGAAATACAACCTGAATAACATCAATGAAGAATTTAAAGACAAAGTGATTTGCAATATTAAACCTAATTGATCAGGAGCTTCAAAAAAGAGTTTCCAAAGAAGATCATCCTTTGCTTTATAGACTATAGCAAATCATTTGATTGTATAGATCATGAGAAACTATGCATCCCTTAAAGAAATGAGTGTGCCACAACATTGATAGTCTTGATGCGTAATCTGTACTCAGGACAAGAGGCTATTGTAAGGACAGAATACAGAGAAACTGAATGGTTTTCAATGGAAAAGGACAGCATTCTGTCCCCCTATCTGTTGAATTTGAATCCCGAGAACATCATAAGAAAAACAGGATTGGACTCAGAGGAGGGAGGCATGAAAATTGGAGGAAGTTATATCAACAGTCTAAGATGTGCAGATGACACACATTTGCAGGTTAGGGAGGGACATATAGAATTCTCAGCCAAAGAGCTCTTGAGCCTGCCTAAACTACAAATCCCAGAATTCCACAGGAGGCTGCCATAGCAGTTGAAGTAGAATGATAGTGTTATAATGGTGTGGCGTGGTATTGATGCCAGTCACACAGAACTGATACAGAGCACTGCTATTACCTTCCAGTGATTTCCCGGAAAACACCTGCAAGGCTCACCCATGTAGATCGGGGTCAATGAGAAGGGACTTTGTTGAAGCCTGACTTAGATAGACAGGCCTTTTTGGAAATATACAAACGTACGTGCACCATCACACATACCTACACACATACATACACCATCACAATCTCTATTTCTTGCCCTTGTTCACCTCTTGATAATTTAGAAGGGTGGGGAATTGACAAAACAGGAATCGGTCATGAGAATGATAGGCAGGGTCAGAGACAATGCCTGATTCCCATGATGTTTTTGTGAAGTTTATCTTCCCAGGAGTGAGTTTTAAAAATGGTTTGCATCTAAGAGGTTTGGGCGGGCTGGGTGTGTCCTTTCCCACTACTATGAATAGCTGGAAAACTTTTGAAAAATCCCCCTGATGGGGGACTTCCTGCTAAAGAGGAAACAAATAGCCAAAGTGGATGAGTAAAGACAAATTTAGCAGACTCCGTTCTGATGAAGGGCAATGAACATTAGCTTTTTCAGTCATGCAGCTTAAAAATAGAATCAACAGGATGTATAAGAGAGCTTCAAAATAAATTTTATAATGGGATTTTACAAAGAAAATAATTGATCCTCACATTTTTTATTATTTTTTTCAAAAATTTTACCCCATCTCCAAAAAAATAACAGAATCATAGGGGCAATCCTTCTGTGATCTCTTGGTTTTTCTATGATAGAGACTCCTGAAGTATATTTGGATGAATGTAGAACAGTGGCAAGGCATAATAATACACAACACCGGACTGATACTGTCCTTATGTGCAATATAGGATCCATTTTCAAGTGTTTGTCATTGTTCCTGTGCCTCAGTTCAACATGGCTTTGACAATGATCAAAATGTTAACAATGAAATACATCAGGTTTTTTTTTTAAATGAGAAGTACTTTTTTAAAAAAAGGAAGAAAGAAAGGTAGTTAGGTCACTCCCAGAAGAGAAAATGTCTGAACATACATAACAAGTAAAAAGCCAACATTTCCCATATTTTCCAATTTTTGTCACAAAATACACATAAAAAAGATTGTCCTCAGAAAAAGCTAAGAAGTATGTGTAATTATTAATTGCTCCACAATTTTGGGACCATTTTTGTTAAGTCCCTGCAGTTTTTCCAGTTCCTTCCAGAATTATAATTTAACCCCTGAAAACAACATATAGGATTGTCCTTCCTTTGTGTGTCTGATGCCTGATAAAGAACATTTGGGAGGGCAGTTATGATTCTGACTCTGCAGGGATGGGAAATGCAGAGCAGCTATGGATGTGTAACACTAGGTTATGCATCCACAACTGTGATACTGAATGCCAATAGGAATAACAAGTATATTTCTATACTGCTTATCAGTGAATTAGCACTCCCTAAGTGGTTTACAATGCATAAGCCAATTTCTCCAACAAGCTGGATACTCATTTTACTGACCTATGAAAGGATGGAAGGCTGAGCGGACCCTGGAGCCCTGCCTGGGATCGAACTCACAACCTTGTGGCTGTAGTACTGGCATTTAAGTACTGCACCACCAGGGCTCCCTGCAGCCAGCCTATTTATTTAAAACATCTAAATCCTAATTGATTGAACTGACTCCCTATCTCCTCATAATCCTAGCCGAACAGAATTAACTGCCCTATGTTGAATTCCTCTCTCTCTTTCTCTGACTGACATCCACCTAGAATTTTTTAAAAATCCCTTCAAACATTCAGCCAGTTACCGGTCACACCCAAATGAGTTTGCAATCATGCTAGTCCTCAGCTATGAAATTTCACTCCTTGGGCCATTGCGATATTGGCCATCACATTGTGTCTGTCTCTTCCCTTTCCCCCTTCCATCTCACTATTCCAACGCAGGCTGATTACCTTTATATACTTTTTTCATTTTTTAAAAAAACTTAAATTGCAGCAGCAGACCTCTGGAATTGTGTGAAAAAGTAAAAATAAATTAAAATTAAAATTAAAAAAAACAAGAGGTATACTGGGCAGGGCATAGTCAGGAAAATAGCACAATGGCAGCAGTTGTGTGATTGTAGAGACATGTGGCGATGTGGTGAATACAAACACATTTAATTCCATTTTCACTGACAAGTGCAATAGTGGTGAGGACAAGGCTCTTGCAGTAAAGCCCTAACTGTCCATTACACACATAACCACACTGTACGTTAATTTCTCTAATAAATACAGCAACAGCATACCCCGCAAAGCCCACAACATCACAGTACTCGCCTTCGTTTCATGTACAAAAACAGTCCATGAAATGAAGGTAAGCACTGTGATGTTGTGGACTTTGCAGGGGTTGTTGTTGCCGTACTTATTAGGGAAATTAAAATAAAGCATGGTTATGTATGTAATGTACAGTTTGTATTGTATAATATAGCTGAATCTTAGGTTTGCATTGGTATTGCAGGGTCTTCTGCCATACTCAAAATAACATGGTAATAACAATTTACATGAAAGAGTATTATTCTCCAAAAGAATGGCATGCCCTCCAACATCAGTTGTTTCATTCTCATTAATGGCATCCTGATTAAATCCTTTGATTTTACTAGAGATGGGTGAGAAAACAAGGAGGAAAGGGGGAAAATAAGCTGGAATGCAAAAGCACACAAAAAATATGTGTGGATAGTTTCATTAGAATTATTATAAAAAGTCCAAATCATCACTCCCATCCCTTCCAAAAACCTAATTTGGCAACTCTAATACACTTGAGCAAAAACAAATGCTTATTCATCTTCTTATATAAGCCTCAGAGAGGAGGAGTTTGTGAACTAGCTTTCAGATGAACACAGTGTGCTAAGAAAGGCAACAAACTGAACCAAATGTACCAGAAGATGGAGCTATTGTATTAAACTCCAGAACACAAAATTGTGCAGTTCCTTTGCTAGAATTAACCAAAAATTCATAAGAATGTACAAGCTTTCAAGTTCTCAAGAACTCTTCGTATGTAAAATGTGGTGCAAAAGCAGAGGAAATGGAAGGGGCACAAAACATTCCCAAAAGGGAGCAAAATGATGTGGATTTGAAGTCTGCAGTTTAGTCTTAAAAGAGGAATTTGCAAAGTTAAATGATTAGGAATGTCTAGCAAGGTACAGTAAGTAAGCTTGTTCACATCCATGTAAATGAGGCATCATATCAGGCTTGAGTCTTAACTCCATGAAATAATATTCTGACATGAACTTCATGCTGTACCCAGCAAACACAGGGTACCCATTTTCACTTTATAATAATAATAATAATAATAATAATAATAATAATAATAATAATAATAATAATAAATCCCGCCTCTCCCTGCAGATCGAGGTGGGAGTACAGAGATAAAAAGGAACAATACAACAACGTTAAAACATAGCAATAAACCATAACAAAATAAAAATGATAAAAATAAAGTTAATACAATTGAATTATTAAAATCACAATAAAATTACAAATTATTAAAATTACAATAAAATTGAAGTACCAGTCTGTGCCATAGGTGGTGATGTTCTTCCTTCACCCAGGCGGTCTTAGGACATATTTTTAATTTGGGTCAGGTGGACCCAAATTAAAAATATGTAAAGTGTTGGCACCCTTTTTCATTGCCGCTATCCAGGTGTTTTGGGCTTCACCTCCCGGAAGCGCCAGCCAGTATGATAAGGGATACTGGAAATTTCAGTCAAAAACATCTTAAGGGCCAAATAATATGACTTAGATATTACCCCATTCTCAAAGCCACACACTGCCAGAAGGCATCCTCCAGATGTGCTGGGTTCCAGCACCAAGTTAGAAAAGCATCTTCAAATATTAAGGTGGTTTAAATTTTGTATAGCTGTAAAACTGTAACCAGCCTGCACAGCAGCTCATATACACACCCCACCTGCGCACAGTAATCTGCTGTAAACTCTCCAGGGGAAAAAATCCAAATGATTTTTTGGATTATTATATTTAAGATTGCCAGATTGAAAACTAAAGAGGGCTCCTCTATTTTGAATGGTTGTGTAGAAGAGGGAATTTCAGCAGATGTTGCTTGCTACCTGGTTGCATGAGAACCAATGCCTGCTGAAACTCCCTCTTCTGTACGACAACTAAAGGTATGGGAATGCTCTCCAGTGTTCACCCTGGCAACCCTATTATATTCAGCTCTATTATGTTCAGTTTATTATGACACTGTTATTTTGTAAGTTGCCTTGGAAGAAGTTCTGTCCTGAAAGGGAAGACCGTAAAAAAAATAAATCTAACCCCTTGTTATTTCAACCTGCCCGATTGATTGATTGATTTACTGATTGTTTCCCAAAACCCAGGGCAATGGTAGTTGGAACAGGATATGCCAGTATGTCAAGACAGACATAGATCTTGATTGTTTTGGTTTTGTGTATGACAATGCTAATAATGTAATGAAATCTTTGTTTTTACAAATATATGGAATGTCTCAATCCAGTTTGAATGGGTGTAGGTAGTGTTATTTGAGCCCCAAACACAGGAGCACAGAAGTCGTCTTTGCGGACAACATGCCATCCTTTTCTGTCTTTATTCTACTTTTTACATGTATTTCCATGGTTTTTTTCTCATGTGTGCGATCTCACTTTGTGCTGTAAGTTTGTGTGTGAGGAAAAAAAATGTTCCTTTCTGTTAAGATAAAGGTAAAGGTATTCCCTCTTGTCAAGGTTGTCAAGTCGTGTCCAACCATAGGGTGTGGTGCTTATCTCCATTATTAAGCTGAAAAGCCAGCATTGTCAGAGACCACTCTGTGATCCTGGGGCCAGCATTATTACCCAGAATGCTGTTTACCTTCCCACCAAAGTGGTACCTATTTATCTACTTGCATTTGCATGCTTTTGAACTGCTAGACTGGCAGAAGCTGGAACTAGTGACAGGAGCTCACCCCATCATGCAGCATCCTTTCTATTACTCTTCTTTTATTCAATATATATTATCAAAGGGGGGCATTTCTAGAGTATGGAACAGTTATTTTTGGTCCAGAATCCCCCAGTGATCTTGATCAATAGCTGTCTTGGCTGGGAATTTCTGAGAAGTTATGAAAAAGCAACATTTTCAAGCTCTGGATGTTTCTTTAAAACCTTCCATGTATTATCGAACATGTTCTGTCCCATTCTACAAGCTGGCTCCATTTCTGCTGCATAGTGAATGGGATGCAAAAGAGCAGCCTCTCTTATGCATTCCATTTTATTTGGATTGGCTAATAGCTCTCCTCCAGCTGGGCCAATCCCTTGCATGCAAGGTCCCCATGACAACCTGCAAACCCAACACTGATCAGTTGTTTTGTTTGGAAAAGTGTACGCCAAGGCACAGTTGGTTTGATTTTGTCACTCTCCTTCCAGACTGAACCAAAATGTTCAACGTAAGGACAAGCATGAGTGGCAGGATCTACAGCCAAGGGGTGCTTATGGGAAACTGGCACGAAGATGTCTGTCTAGAAGAGGTAACTAATATCTATTCCTTCATCACAACTTGGCATTATTTAGTTTCCAGTTGTTGTTGTTGTGGTTGTGTGCCTTCAAGTCGTTTCTGACTTATGGTGTTCCTAAACTGAACATATCATGGGGGTTTCTTGCCAAGATTTGTTCAAAGGGGATTTGCCTTTGCCTTCTTCCGAGGCAGTGTGACTTGACCAAAGTCATCTTGTGGCTTTCCATGGTCAAGGGAGGATTCGTATCCTGGTCTCCAGAGTCATAGTCCAACGCTCAAACCACTATAACCACTATATTTTAAATATGTCTTAAACTATAACTGTTTAATTGTATTTTAGGTGGCGGGTGGGCTATTGGGAGACAGGATTGTATGTTTCATCATGTAAGCCACCCCGGTTGTGTTACACAGAGAGGCGGGATACAAATATGTTTTAATATGATGATGATGATGATGATGATTACATACTGGATCCCTGTTTAGGTTGGGATGTGCCTATGCAGATTTTTAAAAAATACAGTGAATAATTGTGTGATCAAAGTAGCAGCTTAGCCTCCAGTTTATGTCCATTCAAGGCCACATTTATGTAGATATTAGGGGATAAAATCCATGAAAGGTGAAACGTATAGGCTATAGCTTAGGATCACTTGCTGCTTTACTCACAAGGAAGCATGTGCTGCTCTAAATCAGATCAGAACCACCACAACGGGATGTGTGTTATGTATGTGCCTTCATGTAAAATGATGGTGACTCCCATGAGTTTTGGACAGCTGTTTTAGACTAGGAATACTCCAAGGTAGTTTGCTATTGCCTTCCATGGAAACATAGCCTGACACAGCAGGTATTCCTTGATGGTGCCTATCCAAGTCTAACCAGAATTGGCCTTGCAGCTTCCAAAATCAGATGGAATCTAGTGCCTTCGGAGTATTTAGGATGATATGAATCTGAACTTGTCTGCTCCCTCCCCATTTCATACTCTAGGAAGAGGATTGAAGAAGAACAAGCCACCATTACAAACTGCATTACAGGTGGATTGATTCAAGCAAGGAAACGTATGCCCTGGCTTTGCAAGACCTGAGCAGGGCTGTTAATAAAAGAATATTTGGGAGGTCTCTCATTCATAGGGTTGCCATAAGTTGAAGCCCTAAATTGAAGCCAACTTGGCAGCAATTAACAACATGCATATTCAACATATCTTAGGGATGATAGTTCATTTCTAATATGTGTCACTTGCACATTTCTAAACCTGTTCTGCTTTTCTATTAACCTTTCAAAAGCCTTCTTTTAAAAAAGCATGTTGGTATGTAGTAAATTCAAACTAAAATATGTAGCAAGCAGTGTGTGTAGGCTCTATCAATGATTCTAAATTCTATTTCCCCAAATATGAAAATTGTACCACTCGGACCAAGCAATGATAGTATATATAGGATGCAAGTTAAATGCCATGTTTACATTTGTCTTTAACATAGGAATTCCTGAAAGACTTCATACATAAAAGAGAAAAAGGAGAACTTCTAATCCAGAAATCACAAAGAATTAAGGACTTCTTTTACAAGAAGGTATAATAATCATGATGGTTTGCTTATATTTATATTCTACCTGTCTCCCATGAAGGAGCTTTGTGTGATGTACATAGTATTCCCAGTTGATCTCACATATGTGCATTTGCAAGACCTTTCAGAGGCCTGTAGTACTGTGTGCCTCCATACTTTGTATTACAAGAAATTGTGAAGGCTGGTCTGGTAACTACAGCTGGTCTATAAGTGCACCTAGGTTTCTGAATGGGATAATCTAATGGCACTGCATAACACATCTACTGAAATAATTGCTATGGCTACTCACTTATTTTCAGCCCATGCTTAAGGTTTTATTGTTAGTTTATAAAGCCCCAACAACTGGTTACCTATAAGAACCATTTGGTCACTGAGACCACCTGAAGACCTTCTCTCAGTAGTGCCACTTGTCCAAGATGTCCTCTTGGCAATCTTTTGGAGCAGGGCATTTGGTGTAGAAGCAACTACTGTATGAAATCCTCTTCCTCCAGAACTTTGACTTGCTCCAACTTTACTTAATTTTTAATCCATGTTAAAAATATTTGTTTAGTTCAGCAAATCTTCCCTGTTTAGTTCCAGCTGATATCTGTATTTTGGACTTGAAAAAAAAATTCAGAGTCTGTATTCTGTGTCTTTGTGTATTGCGTGTATATTGCATTTTATTGTGAACACCATTTTGAAATTTTGGGATATGAACAGAAATAAATATTTACACCAAAACAAAAAACGGTGCTTGTCTCTGAGTTATAGCCATCCCATATGACATCCAAGCTATATGGATGGGAGTGTAAGCCACTAGTGTGCCTTGATGATTTCAATTAAATATTAAGAAGGAAACAATTGTAGAGAACTTTCATGCTATAATCCAATGGATTTCAAACTTTGGTCCTCTGGGTGTTTTGGACTTCAACTCCCAGAAGCCGCAGCCAGCTTGGCCAATGGTCAGGAATTCTGGGAGCTGAAACCCAAAACATCTGGAGGACCAAAGTTTGGGAACCACTGCATAATCCTTCAAGTTGTAGTCTCCAGATGATGTTGGATTCCAGTTCCCAAAATGTCTAAAGAATACCAGGTTGGGTAAAGTTCATTATAATCCATTCTTCCTCTTTAAAACAGGAGCAGCTCTCCATTACAAAAGATGGATTTATTCACTTTGGAGACACGGTTCTCTTGGTGAACCCAGATAATGGCAAATCATCTGCGGAGAAAGAACCTGGTATGTCTGGGGATCTCTCCCTGGCTGTTAATCCTGACGAAGCAGATGTACATAGATTTCAAGAACTGGTGGCCCCCTGTGAAACGAGCGCAATCAAATGTGTGTCCCCAGTTGGACGGAATGCATTTCGGATTTTAAGGTGAGGGAGACTGAATAATTTAATAGACTCCTTGAAAGGTAGCTTTCCTTGTCAAGCACTGTATTTTTTTTAAAGGATTCATTTCCATACAGTAGAGGCAAGCAATGCAGTCACCAGACTTATTTAATGCAGCCATTGGTTTTAACCTTCAAAAGATCTCTGAAGATGACCAGGTCAGACTTCTGGCTACTGTGGTTAATTGTACAATTACTAAAAAGAAGAAGCATGTCACCAAAAAAAATAAAAAAAAAATGGCCACCAATCGATGTAAAATTTGCATATGCTAATATGTAGTTATGAGAGCCAGTGTAGTGTAGCAGTCTGAGTGCTGGACTACAACTCTGGAGACAACAGTTCAAATTGCTGCCCAATAATATAAACCCAGTGTGGGTGATGCAGGGCAAGGCATACTCTCTCAGCCTCAGAGGAAGGCAAAAGAAAATCAACTCTGAACAAATCTTGCCATGAAAACACTATGATGAGCTTACCATAAGTCAGAAATGACTTGAAGGCACAAAGCAACACCAAAACAAAATACACTTGCCCCTCTGTTCCTGCAGACTTGAGATCCACATCCCTTGCTTATGCATGAGGGGTGAACAGAGGGGAATAAAATGGGGTGTATGCCCATGTGCACCCACAAGGGTCCACCTCCATTCAAGCCAATGGGGCTTGAATACATATGATTTTCCATTTTTGCGGGGTGGGTGGGTTCCAGAACGGCTCCCCCACAAGAACGGAGGGAGGACTGTATAGTATTGAGAGAAGTTTGGCAGACTGGTTTGATTGTTTGACTAGGAATCTGGGACACCAGGGCTCAGATCTCTGCTTGACTCTGGAAACCCACTGGGTAACCTTAGACAAGTCACACTCAGGCTCCAAAGAAGGCAATGGCAAGCCCTCTTTGAACAAATCTTGCCAAGAAAACCCTATCATAGGTTTGTGTTAGGATTAGCCTAAGTCAGAAATGACTTGAAGGCACACAACATCAGCACAAAACATAGTTACAGGTACAATTTTGGAATGACTTTAACTTGTTTGGAAACACATTACATCTTGCCATAGCAGGGAAAACTGATCAGGAGATCAGTGCCGTGTGTTTGCTCAGTCTGCTGCCCATCTGCTGCTGATGGGCAACTTCAACCCCACTATGTTCTTCTAGTTCTTTGTATCTCTACTTAGACATTGGAGTTTATCACATGGGAGGCTAGTCCAAATTCCATGCAGAAACTGGATTTAAATTCCAGGAATATCCCACAAAAGCAGGATCATTTTCAGACACATCAGGGGCATTGAGCATTAATCCAACATTAACCCACACAGAAAGTGGACACTTTTTACTTTCGGGAAAATCCATAAAGCCATTTATAAAGACCTAAGTCCCATGTAGAATGCCAACCAGTGATTCTAATTTAAAGAGAATATGCTGCATCTCATAATAATGGAGAAGACTGTTAGTCAAAACTACTCAGAGTCTGATATTATACCACACTGGCTCCTTTCTACTGGGTAAAAGTACAAAACGGTCATTCCCTTTTATGAAGTAGTTTTAATTTTGTCTCTTTATTAAAGCACTGAAGGAGAAGCAATGGGAGAGCCTCTTCGCTATGGGCAGAACTTTGGTCTTGGAACAACAGGCGGGCTTTCAGGTCGAATGGTAAGTAAATAACAGAGTCAATATACTGATGACTGTACTTTTAGGTTTCCATAGGGTTCCATAGGAGTTAGTACAATCTTGTTGTTAACTCCTGTCAAGTCAACAAAGCCACTGTCAATAATCTTTGAGAATTCCTGGAGAACAGGAGAAGTCCAAGGAAACTGGAGAAGGCAAATGTTGTCACCATCTTCAAAATGGGATCTAGGAGAGCTAGTAGGCCGCAAATTAAACATGAGACAATAGTGTGATGTGGCAACTAAAAAAGCCAATATGATTCTACAGTGCATTAGAAGAAGTATAGTGTCTAGATTGAGGGAAGTAATAGTACCACTATTCTGCTGTGGTCAGGCCTAACTTAGAATACTGCATCCAGTTCTGCTTACTACAATCCAGAAAGGATATTGACAAACTGGAGCGTGTCCAAAGGAAGGTGACTAAAATAGTGCAGGGTCTGGAAACCTTACCCTATGAGGAGCGACTTAGGGAGCTGGGGATGTTTAGCCTGGAGAAGGGAAGGTTAAGCAGTGATATGATAGCCCTGTTTAAGTATCTGAAGGGATGTCAAAATGGAGCAAGTTTGTTTCCAGCAGCTCCAGAGAATAGGACCTGGAGCAATGGATTCAAACTACAGGCAAAGAGATTCCACCTAAACATTAGGAAGAACTTCATGACAGTAAGAAGATTATCACATTACCTTATAAACTGGTTTACCTAAATAAGCTTAAAATTAGAAGTGGATGGCATCCTGATAGTATCAGATTCATTTAGCCACTGAAATTGCTGCCTGGCTGCAGCCCGGCTCCATCGGTGCTCAGAGGAGTGCTCCAGAAGCCATTTTTTCAAGCCAGAAAATTCCCGGCTTCAAAAAGAGGTGCAAGGAGTGTCCCTTGGAGCAGCGATGGAGCTGGGTGGCAGCCGGGCAGCGATTGTGGCAGATAATGCATCTGAAACTATCAGAATGCCACCCACTTCTAATTTAAGCTGGCTCAGGTAAACTGGTTTATAATGTAATGTGATAGTCTCCTAAAAGGTGTTCAACTGTAGAAGTTCTTGTGTTATAGGAAATATTTGTTGTCCCTCAGAATGTGGTGGAGTCTCCTTCTTCAGCAGTCTTTAAACAATTCCCAAGATTCCCTAGCACTGAGCCAGGGCAGTCAGAGCGATCTCAAACTGGATTATTTCTGCAGTGTGTTTTGGACCTATGTATCCTCTAATTTCCTGATGGTGTGCAGTGCTCCTCATATTGAACAATTCATAATGAATTAGCCAGTTGAAGAACACAACTTGTGATCGTCCAGATCAATATAATACTACCAACACAATCCCAGACCCTAGTCTGTAACCACACTAGTACTTGTTTTGCTCTTTCATTTGTCTGTCAATCTACACTACTTCTTGTCAAATTTCCTGGCAAATCACCTCCTTATGTTTCCATTTTCAGCTATTTTTAGCAAGTGACCACAAAACATTTGCGAATATGGCTAAAAAATCCTTCCACCAGTCCGCAATCATGACAGATGAACTTACTTACCTGGCTTCTTGGCAAGCTACCTTTCTGGATCCACAGTTACGGCTGGAAAATGAAGGTTTCCCAGTTCCTGTAAGAAACTATATAGAACTTCAAGATCACTTGAAACCTATTTTCCCTTTTTTTTACTGCGTCTGTTCTGTAGAAGTTCTTGTGTTATAGGAAATACTTGTTGCCTCTTCCTGCCTTTGGGTGGAATCCAGTGTCCTATAAACAGATTTGTATTCACACAAGTTTTTTCTCCTCCTCTTCTGTCTTTGCATCCTCCTAAAACTTTTTCCAGAGGGTCCTTTAGTCTTTTGGAGTAGTTTTGAGGATGGATGTTGTGTGTGTATGGGATTCAAGGGAATCCTCTTCATATTCTGAGGTCAGAATCCCTTACAGATCACTATTATTGTTAGCCGCTTCAATCTGTTTGGAGAGGCGGGATATAAATAATAATAATAATAATAATAATAATAATAATAATAATTACAGCAACAGTTAACTGGATTCTGTTGGATATCACCATGTTTTCTCTACCAAGTTCAGTATTCTGTGAACAGTCTCTCATCCCTTATCCTTCAACTTCTTTATCTAGACTTTTTCAATTTCCATAACCGCACCTTTTCACAGCTCATTTACCGATTTTTTAAGCTGCCCAATAACATAAGTTATTATGTTAAAAAACAACAGTGACAAAACAAGTCATAAGTACAAGATAAAATGTATTTATTGTTTTGATTTTATTGTAAGCTGCCCTGAACTCTTCAGATAAAAGGTGGGATACAAATATTTTAATAAATAAAATAACTAAAACCACCAGGCAACATATAGGAAACATGACCATCAGTAGGAATAAAATAGATGTGTAAACATAAAGGACTAAAAATAGCTAAGATATCTTAAAAAGGTCTTCATAGATGCCCCAAAGATGATAATGTAGATGCCTGGTGGACTTCTCTGGGAAAGGTATTTCATAGCTGAGTACCACCACAGAAAAAAGCTTTTTGTAGACATTGCCTCTTTTGGCAGGAGCTTCTGGTGAAGCATGTTAGATTATGAGGTTTTTCTTTTACAGATGTTGAAATAAATTAATCTCTTTATTGATACATATTCTTCTATTGCTTTGATTCCTAGGGGAATCTACACATTCATGTACAAACAGTAAAAACCTACAAATATTTCCTAACTTTTCTTTCTTTTCCTAGGCAAACACAAAGATTCTCATTGTCCACAGCCATACAAACCAAGCACTGGCAGTTCCTAGAAATTTCTGGATAAGGTAAGCACCTTCTGTAGGCATGGCATATTTGTATTAACCAACATATACAGTCAGTTTTCACTAGAGCTTTGAACAGCTTCTTTTTCCCCCAGACTACACCCTCCAGAATCCCCAGCCAGTACAGACACTTGCTGGGCAATCCTGGAAGCTTTAACTCCTAGGACTTTATCCAACAGGAGGCAAGCATGCTCCTCCCATGATCAAATCTTAATTAAATCCCGTCATTATCCTGCAATAACAGGATGATTTTCAGACGACGTCCCCTGATGTCGCCATTATAGCACCATTATCATGTGAATAAAGTGGCAAAATCGCACTGCATTTTAGTCACAGGATTTTCCCAATGAATAAAAAAATAGTGTGATTTTGCCACTTTATTCACAGAATAATATCCCGATAATGGTGATGTCAGGGGATGTCATCTGAAAATCATCCTGCTCTTGTGGGATATTGATGAGATTAAATGCTGCTTTATTCACAGGATGAGGATGCTTGTCTCTTGTATGATAAAGTCCCTAGACCTTACCAAAGAAATTTAAAATTTAAAATCTTGTAAGAATTCAGAGAGCAGAGATATTGATGCACCTCCCTCAAAGAATTACAATTCCTGTGGTTCCAAGTGGAAAAGTAGTGAGAATTAAACCAGTTCACATGTTTAGTATAGGGAGAAAGACTCTGGAGTCCTTTATTGAGCAATCCTGGAGGGCTGTAATTCATGTGGCTTCCTGGGGACACAGATCAGAATTTGGACATATGCTACTCAGTGGACACCATTTTATCCCTCCCTGCTTGCCGGTCCTCAAAGGATCGAAACTGCTGACTCAAAGTCTGCAAACAGGGAAGGACGACTGTAGTAGAAAATACAAACCCACCAAGAAAATCCAGCAAATGCTGTGCTCAGCGAAGGACAGGAGAGACCCTTCACAGACACAGGAGTTTACGGCATACCATACAGCTGTGGACATGTCTACATAGGGACCAATAAATGCAGTGTTCAAACACGAATCAAGGAACACTAGAGACACTGCAGACTGGGTCAGCCAAAAAAATCAGCAGGAGGAGAACACCTTATAAACCATCCTCGGCATAAAATGCTATTTGAAAACACTGAAATTTTGGATCATGCCAACAACTATCAGGTCAGAATGCACAGGGAAGTCATTGAAATCCACAAACACCTAGACAATTTCTACAGGAATGAAGAAACCCTTAAAGTAAACAAAGTCTGGTTGCTAGTCCTGAAAAACACCACAATCAAGACCCAGCATGTGCAAATGAAAACCACCCAAGGTCAGGGTTTTTTCCCAGCAGACAATGGACCACTATTTAAGTAGACACAAATCATCCTTGCATATCCTCCCATCCTGAGGCCTCGCCATTCAACAACAGAACAACACACAGATTAACATGTAAATCTCCTTCTTTAAACCAAGGGTCACACAGTATATATATACCCCACTCACTTCCATTCCAGCATTCTCTGAAGATGCCAGCCATAGATGCTGGTGAAACATCAGGAATAAAATCTTCTAGAACATGGCCACATAGCCCAAAAACCCACAAAAAACCATGGATGCCACCCGTGAAAGCCTTCTACTTCACATTAGTAGAAAATAGTTTATTTGGACACCTTTTAGCTTGGTTTCACGTGGGTTCTGGATTGAAACAGCCTTGGTCAACATGACAGATTACTAACCTGGGGGAAGATGGAGAGTACCCATAGTTGACCTGAGAAGTTTTATGTCTCCCATCTTTGATCAGCTGACATTGTCCTCAAATGGTGCTTCTCCTACACTTTTCCTACACTATTTTTTCCTCTACAATCTTAGAAAATCTGTCCTTGTTGGAAATAATAGAACAGCAATGCAGTCTCTCCAGGGACCAATCCTCTTATCAAGGGGACCAGAGAGGACAAAACAACAGCTGCTGTCCTTTAAAACCCCATCTCCCCAAAATTAATTTGGCCATTTCCAAGCAATAAAAGGTATTCCATCATATGTTGGGCCAGATGATGGTAACAAAAGGCATTAAAATATTTGCTTCCATCAGAAGTGGTAACTGAGAGGCTCTTTGATATTAGACTAGAATTCCCAGCAGTCCTAACCAATGGCCAATGGTAAGGAATGGTGGAAGTGGCTGTCCAATACTTTGGGTGTGTGTGTGCGCACAATTCCCATCCTGAGCTATAATGATCTGCAATGGCTTTGATCACAGAGATTGAAATAAGTGCTTTTTTGATTATGAAAATATCTGCTAGCTATTTTTTTGTTCATCTCACCATTTGACTAAAATGGGATAATTATACCTTGGGTTATTAAGGAGAGGTAAGCCCATCTACCGGTATTTTAAATCCACAGTTTGAAGTTAGCTTAATATCCTGACTTGATCTGAAGCTGGCAACTGCAGTTTCCAAGTTCAGATGAAGTGGGAGATTATGGTTAATGGGAAGCTTCCTCATTCAAGCTTCAGGAAGCAGCTCTGGGCACAAACAAAAGGCCTGTATCTCAGTTACATAAGGTGAAATATGATCATTTGAACTATGTAGAGTGCTGCATTTGTCTGTGTGAGGGTAACTAAGTAATCCTGGAAAAGCTGTCAAATGTATATGAGTCACTTGATGACCACAGCTTCATTCAGGTCATGAGTGTTACTTGAAAGTGATCCAACATCAGATCTAACATTACAAATAAATATTTTTCATCTCACAATTAAATGCCCTTGAATGTCACACCTGCGTTTTTATTCCACTTCATGACTACCAGTTTGAGGGTGAACATAGTGTCACACACTTGTAGACTTTCTGTTCTTTTTATTTAAAGGACATACTTTGGAAAAGAATATGAAGTCAACTGTCATACTTATCTGGATAGCCATAAAGCTGAAGAAGACAAGAATTATTGGGTAATAGTCACTGGAAATCCTAGTAATGATGCAAACACCATGTTTGATAGACCCAAGCCTCCATCAGAGGAGACAAGAATACAAAACATTGAACTCCATGAAGAGACGTAACTATGTTTTAGAGCAATCTATTTTGTTAATGCTCTTGTAAAATAAATAAACAGAACATAATCAGAACATAAAAGATGCTTCAGAATTTCTTTGAAGCTTAACAAGGTGACAAGAATATTTTAAACAGCAATGAAAATATTATTCTTTAATAATGATGCATGCTGCAAACAAAACTAAGTAGAACAAACGTATAGACCATCAGGGTCCTTAAAAGTCAGACAAGAACAATCGCCATACCATTTTCTATGATGATCCCTAGATGGCAGCATCTTGTAAAAAAGAAAGATGCCCACAATGATGAAAAATAAAGCATGTCGATTTTGCTGTTTTCCAAGTAAAAATTAGCGTTAACAACCATACAAAACTTTCTAAAATTATTATTATCAACTATTAACGTATCTTCTTCACTGCTTAACAAACTACATGTGAATGCCAGCAAACAAATGTTTCCTAAACACATACCTGTGAGTAGCATGAACAAACAATAGTAGTTAGAGTATTTTTCACAGGTGAGACACTTTCTGGAATGTGTGGGTCTATACATATATGCCCAGTTTCTTCCCTGATGGCTCCGATTGTCTGAATACAGAAGAAGTTGGACAGAGTCAACAGAAGCTACAACCCTCACTGCTCCCTGGTCCCCATTGGCAGCATGCTCTGAAGGTACCATAGTGGCTCTTCCCTTCTTTCATCACAAAGAAGTGATCCAATAAAGATTTGTCTTTATTGGAGGGATAAGGGAGAATCTGCTTCTCTGGATGTTATGCCACTGTAGTTTCTATCACCCCTCAACACTGGCTAAGCGGGCAAAGGTATATGGAAACTGTATTATAACATGTGGAGGGCCACATTTTTCCACCACTGTCATATAGGTAAATTTGAGGACACTACTATACAGTCCAGCTATGTAATTAATGGCCCGACTCCCCCCAAACCTGACTGACATATTCACCCATATTCCAATCACTGGCAGAATCACAGAATCGTAGAATCATAGAGTTGGAGGAGACCGTAAAGGCTATCCAGTCCAACCCCCTGCTATGCAGGAACTCAAAATCAAAGCATCCCTGAGAGATGGCCATCCAGCCTCTGTATAAAAACCTCCAAAGAAGAAGACTCCACCACTCTCCGAGGGAATGTGTTCCACTGTTGAACAGATCTAAATGTCAGGAAGTTCTTCCTAATGTTTAGGTGAAATCTCTTTTCCTGTAGCTTGTGTCCATTGTTTCTGGTCCTAGTCTCTGGAGCAGCAGAAAACAAGCTTACTCCAGCCTCAATATGACATTCCTTCAAATACTTAAACAGGCTTATCATATCACCAATTAATCTTCTCTTTTCCAGGCTAAACATACCCAGCTCCCTAAGCCTCTCCTCATAAAGCATGGTTTCCAGACCCTTCACCCTTTTAGTTGCCCTCCTTTGGACATGCT
>CM034709.1:17070617-17089379 GCA_020142125.1 Phrynosoma platyrhinos | reverse complement strand
AGTAATGTTTTGCACCTGGGGACTTGTGCTATTGACAAATCATTGATGGGTTGAAAAGGGATGCCCGGAACCTGCCATGGTGTCCTCACCTGGGGTGTCACCTGGGGTGGGGAGGTGGAGCTTCTGGGGATGGGGCCCAAAGGGCACTCCCCGCACCTTACTACTGTGGCGCATAGAATGGCACCATGGCAGAGAGGTGGGAAGTGCACTTGGCTCTCTCAGCATCCCCTCTGGCCTTCTGAGTCCCACATGGCCATGGCCGTGCAGGGATCCAGAACGCAGCCATCTCTCCCTGGCCTTCCATGTCCTCTGTAGCTGTTTGGGACCCGGAAGGCAACCACCCACTCCCCTTGGGGTGTAGTACTCCACAGGCTGACAACCTTCTCTGGGATGTCACCTGGTGTAGTCCGCACCACTGCACCTCCCTAGTGATGCCCCTGTGGACATGGTTGGGGGACACAACAGCTATGGTTGGAGATGTCATCATGTGATAAGTATCGCCAAAGCCATCTTTTTCCTGGTGTCATCACAATGTAAAAGCCACGAGTTGTGATCTTGACCAGCTCAGTCAATCGGCTTACTTTATACCAAAGGAAGTGCTGCTTTAGATACCTTCAGGTTGAAATAATGGGGTTGAGTTCACCACCACTGGGCAAAGCTAGCAAAGCTAGCAAATGCACTACTGTACTAGACGATGGAGCAGTAAGCCCACTCACTACGAGGCAGCTTGTCATGGGGTCTGTACCATAGGGAGCTTTGGTGGCGGAGTGGTTAAATGCTGGTTCTGCAGCCACAAGGTTGTGAGTTTGATTCCAGGGCTCCGAGTTTGACTCAGCCTTCCGTCCTTTTGTAGGTTGGTAAAATGAGTTCCCAGCTTGTTGGGGGCAATTGGCTTACAGATCGTAAACCGCTTAGAGAGTGCTGAGTTCACTGATAAGGAGTATAGACATGTAAAGGCTATGTGCTCTAATGCGTTGCTTCTCAACCTTTGCCATTCCAGATATGGTAGACTTCAATTCCCAGTATCCCTGATCATTGGCTGTGCTGGCTGTGGAGAGTTGAAGTCCAAAGACATCAGGGTGAACAAAGGTTATGTATCAGAGCCCTTAGGGACTCACTTTGCAATAAAGCAGTGCCAAGATGCTAACTCACAAGAGGAGTCATCTGTCCCGGTGCTGCGTAGAGTTTGTTTTCCCTGGGTTCATTTGTCAATTTTGTTTTTCCCTGCCCGCTTTTGCAATTAAGAAACAATAGCAGTGTCCCATAGTTTTACACAGAATTACTGAAACCAAGTCATGTGACAGTCCAAGGGTATGTTTCCAATTATTGTACTTGAGTCTTTCTGCCAGGCCTGCGAAGACAAACAGCCTTCTGAAGGAGTCTGGTTTTTTCTACTTCTTTGTTGTAAGTCCCTTTTAATGTTTTTATCTTTTAGAATGCTTATGTCTGCTCCTTCCTGTCCCATAGGATTTCCGAATTCTCCCAGAGGAAATTCTAAGAAAGGGGTAATGGATTGATTGGATGGCTTAGTATTCATCCAATACTTTCAATTACACTTTATTGGAAAAAGATTTTTTAACAAGAGAGTGCCCAGGTTTCAGATGTTTCCTAGTGGAGTAACATACAAATTGTTGTGTTACAAGGCATGGGCCAATTGTCCCCAAATGCTTTGTGCTGGCATTCTCTTTCTTTGGGTTTAGCATTTCTTGCAACTGCATTAAGCTCACTGCTCTCCAATTCAGTCATGTAACTGTCAAAACAGTTTAATGTAGTTTTAAATGTTCTGTTGGTATGTCCAATGAAATATAAATCAAAGGAAAACTGCTCCTTGTGCAGACATCGGTTTACATAAAGAAGAAAACAGGTTACAGCGATTCAACAAAAAATAGAGGAGGAGAAGGGGGGAGAAATGAGATCAGTTAACATTTGGTTTGGATTATAAAAACAATACAAGACTTATAACTGGAGTGTCAGGCATACATGAAAGAGAACAAGATGCAGCAAGAAAGATGTGCATTATAGTTACTATGCTGATTGATTATTGCATTTCACATTGAATAGATTGTTCGACAGCCAGCATGGTGTAGTGGTTTGAGCATTGGACTACAACTAGGTTCAAATCCCTGTTTATCCATGGAAACCCAGTAGGTGACCTTGGGCAAGTCACATTCTCACAGCTTCAGAGAAAGGAAAGGAAAACCTGCTCTGAACAAACCTTATCAAGAAAATCCTGTGATAGGTTCACCTTAGACTCACAGTAAGTCAGAAGTGATTTGAAGGCAGATAACAACAACCAGATGGGCACTTCCTTTCAAAATAAGTTATTTTATTGATAAATGTATAGCTAATAATCAAATGTTTGTGGCACATTCATGGCTTCCTATGTGTGTAAATTATTGATTGCGATGATTCCTTTAATTGTCCTTGCCATCTAAAAGCTTGATTTCATCTCTCAAAATTCTTGGCCAGAGACAACTTTACTTAGCACTTCATGTAGAGGTCTGCATACTGTGTTGAGCTGTGGGTCAAGATATGCTGCACTTATAGGTACAGATGGGTGAAAACATTGTCATCTCCATTTTTTATAAGAATTTTTCACAATTCACAACTTCTTCATAAATTCAAATGATGATTTTTTTAAAAAATTGAATGTGGGAGAAACCAAACCAGATTCTTCTCTTCAGACAGAGGTCTTTGTGTGAGTTCAGCTATATTTGTGGTACTACATTCTGGTTGTCATCTTTTTCCAATCAGGCTGTGCATCTGTAAATGCTACAAGTACAACATGATCCTTTCCCTACTGGGATTAGCTGCAACTCTTAAATTTGGCAAGTGCCGTTCATTTTACTTTCTGAATTTGAAATACCTTCATAAATTAGATGGAATGGAGATTATAAAAAAATCAAATGTAGGAGATAGCAAATTGACATGTCAGTCAATTTCTGGATATAGGATAGCATCTTCTCCTAGACTACCACTCTGACTTATTTGTGAAGTCAAAGGCTTTCATGGCTGGCATCCATAGTTTTTTGTGGGTCTTTTGGGCTGTGTGGCCATGTTCTAGAAGAGTTTCTTTCTGACGTTTTTCAAAGTGTTCCATGTAAAAGAAACTCTTCTAGGACATGACCACACAGCCCGAAAAAACCACAAAAAACTATCAGAATCATTGTTTAAATATTAATGATGTAGGAGAGTCCACATCCTTCTGAGGCAGTCTGTTCCACTGTCGGACATCTCTTACTATCAGGGTGATTACACATTAGAAGAAGAAGAGAAATGAGCTAAAGGTAAAAACTTTTCTGGTGGTTCTAAAAATCCATTTTAATGGTTGTTGTTACTGTTCATCTTCAGGTCATTTTTGACTTGTGGTTGACCTTCATGGATTTGTTTAGGAGGCGGGTTGCCTTTGCTCTCCTCTGAGGCTGAGAGACTGTAACTTGGCCAAGGTCAAGGGGGCTTCCATGGCTGAGCAATGATTCAAACCCTGATAGTAGTCCAATGCTCAAATCACTAACCAAGCTGGCTCATGTAGCCAGTGGTAGTAAATGGCTTTCAGATTGCTCAGGATGAGTCAGAATGGTAGAGAATGTAGATCAAAACATTCTTCAGATACCTTGCACCATTCCTAGAGCTAGCAAATTGTGCAGAATGGATGTACATGCTCTCCATCTGTTACACCAGTGTCTGTCATCATCGCCATCATTGCTACTACTGCTACAGACCAAAAAATTCAGTTTTGCTTATTCATCCCCTTTCTTCCCCTATTGGTTGTCAGCACCAATCATGGCCAACTATGAACAGCTTATCTTCAGTTGCCTTGTGATATCTTGCATTATCTGGTTCTATGATGGCTCACTCCCTCTTCTACCAAATCAGCATGGAAACAGAGCAAAGTGGTGGAGGGGAGGGAGAATGCTTTCTCTTTCTTTCTGATTGTGGGCTCCAAGCCAGGCAGGGAGAAAGACATTTCTCTTCTTCTTCACTTTGCATGGAAAGACAGTGTACTGTTTGCATCTGCTGATTTGTTGATCTAGTTGGTATAGAGAAAGCATTTGTTGTTGTTGTTGTGTGCCTCCTAGTCATTTCTTACTTATGGCAACCCTAAGGGTGAACCTATCATGGGATTTTATTGGCAGCCTTCTTCAGAGGGCATTTGCCATTCCCTTCCTCTGAGGCTGAGAGAGTGTGACTTGCACAAGGTGACCCAGTGGATTTCCATAGCCGAGCCAGGAGTCTAACACAGTCATAGTCCAACATTCAAACCACTACGCCACACTGGCTCTCAGAGAAAGCATACCCTTCAAGATAACCAGGGCACATGTGACCACACAACACCAAAGTGTGGTCAAGATGACAAACATTATTATTGAGGAAGAACAGAAAAGCCAAGAGACGCTTCAATAGTTTAGTTTTGTCTGAGCCTACTGGGAAGGGTAAGATTCTGCCTGCTCCTTTCCCATCCCTCCTGCTGAAATAGTTGAATGCAAACCGCTATTGTACTTGGAGCATCCATGGATGGCCCTGCTCCATTCTTCTCAATGGTGACACATGCATGCAGCTACACCAACAGAGTTGCATGCAGGTTGTGCTACCATTGAGGAGAATGGGACTTGAGGTTCTGCAGAAATGGCATCTGTGTGTGTGTGTGGGGGGGGTCTGCAACAGAACCTCTGCAGAAACAAAGGACGAACTATATTGTATTTTTACTGACAGAGATGGAGAAATATTGTGACTCAACATGTCAACAGTGGCTACAATATACCAAAGGAGCCCTGGTGGCGCAGTGGTTAAATTCCTGTACTGCAGCCACTCACTTATAGACCGCAAGGTTGCGAGTTCAATACTAGCCAGGACTCAGGCTCGACTCAGGCCTGCATCCTTCCGAGGTCGCTAAAATGAGTATTCAACTGTTGGGGGGCAATTTGCTTACAGTTGTAAACCGCTTAGACATCCCATTGTTGAACAGCTCTCACTGTCAAGAAGTTCCTCCTAATGTTGAGGTGGAATCTCTTTTCCTTTAGCTTGCATCCGTTGTTCTAGGACCTATTCTCTGGAGCAGCAGAAAACAAGCTTGTTCCCTCCTCAATATGACATCCCTTCAAATATTTAAACAGGGCTATCATATCACCTCTTAACCATCACTTCTCTAGGTTAAACATACCCAGTTCCCTAAGTCATTCCTTATAAGGCATGGTTTCCAGACCCTTCACCATTTTAGTCACCCTCCTCTGGACTTGCTCCAGTTTTTCAGCATCCTTTTTGAATTGTGGTGCTGAGAACTGGACACAATATTCCAGGTGGGGCCTGACCAAAGCAGAATACAGTAGCGCTATTACTTCCCTTGATCTAGATACTATACTTCTATTAATGCAGCCTAAAATTGCATTGGCCTTTTTAGCTGCGGCATCACACTGTTGACTCATGTTCAGCTTGTGGTCCAATAGGACTCCTAGATCCCTTTCACACATAGTCTCATTCAGCCAGGTGTCCCCCATTTTATATCTATGCATTTCATTTTTTTGCCCTAAGTGCAGTACCTTACATTTCTCTGTGTTGAAATTCATTTTGCCATATTCCTTCACTCCTCCTGCCTGCCTGTCTTCTCATCCATGCCTCCTCTGTGCATGCTGTAGGTTTTCCTCCACCACCTTTGCTGCACCACAAATGATTCTGCCAATATTGTGTGCTTCTTCTTCTTCTTGCCCTCTCCTCCCTCCTGTACTTACTGCTCTCAATCATACTTTGCACTACTTGCTGCCTCTGCCACCTCCACATGCCAAGGAGTAAACTCCTTCTCAAGAATGGAAGGGGGTAAATGGGGAGGGGACATTACAGCAAATTAAAATACTATTCTTCCAGTCATTTGCAGGCAAATGCCTTAAATTGCATGCATAATTTGGAGGTGGGGAAGCTACGTTATGTTCCAACCTAAGTTTTTAATTTTCTTTTTTTAAAAAAAGCCTAGCTTCTAATATAATTAATATCAACATGTTGGTTCCTCAGAGGGACGGTAGACAAAATACTTCTTTTCCATTCTTCCTTAGTGCTTGGAAACACACCTAAAATATAGAGCAACGGTGACAGAAAAATCATATCCATCACTTCTCTGATGGGAAAACATTTTTAGCAAGTCATGAGATTGTTATTTATGAACCAAAGGGCTGTGTCTTAAATCACAATTTTTCAGTAGTGTGTTATTTTTGTATGGGACAGGGAGAAGAGAAGAACGATCCTATTTGCAACTGAGTCCTGCTCTCGCCTGTACTCTTTTCCTCCAGCAAGACGTTTTTAACCGCAATAATGAAGAAAAAGCTATTGCGATAGCTATGGAAAATTGATAGGGGACGGAAGATTACTTGGTTGCTGAAGATGGAGCGGCAGAACAGCTCCAAGACTCGGAAATCAAAGACGCTGCGCTCCATTTCACGCTCCCTGATCCTCTGCAATGGCAAGAGCAGTGATGACGGATCAAGCCCAGACGAGAAGTACCCCAATCCCTTTGAGAGTCAGGCCAACTGGGGTCAAGAGGAAGCAAGCCACTGCCCTCGCCTTCAATTAGTTTGCACATCATCGACTGAGGAAGGCCCTCCTGATCCACTTATGCTCACCAGCATGATGCAGCTGAGAGCCTCAGCCAGTGATAGCTGCAAGAATATGAAGAGAAAGTTCTTCATAAAGGTAGGGGGGGGGTAATCAACCACTGGCTATTTGGCATTTCCAAGAACTGGGTGAGATTCTCCCCTCCCTTAGCATGAGCTGCCTCGCCATAATAGATGCAGAGATGTGAAACCTTGGCCAATATTCCTCCAGAGGCAGCATAAATAGCGTGCCAAGGGTATTACACCCCTACTGTGTAGCTGGCTCATCCAATGCACTCTTCATTCAGTGGCACAGCAGGCTGCTCCTACCTGGAATGCAAAGAGGGAATTGCTACAGGACAAATCTGTCATAGCACTGTGCACAGCAGGGGTAAGCTTGTGTGTGTGGGGTCTTGCAGGCATCTTTTAAAAAGTAATACCTTGTTTAAAAGCTGTTTTGTCTGGAGGAAATGCTGGGAGAGAGTTGGGCTTGAGAATGTCTGGCCTTCCAGATGTTGGGGAACTGAAATACTTTCATGAAACCCAGTCAGCAAAGCCAGTGGTGAATTATGATGAAAGTAGGGGTAGAATTTTTTTTTTTTGTATTTTCAAGAGGGTGGTGATGGTTGCCATTGCTGTTTCTGCAATATTATCCTGTTCTTGCAAGATCATTAATGAAAATGCATGTGTACCTTTCAGTTGCCCAACATCAGAAGGAAACTGTGAACGTTAAATTCCACTTGCTGTTATCTGCAAGTAAAGATGGATGATATAATATAGTCACAATTTCCTACCTGGAAAAGTCACTCAGAACATCTTCTAGTCAGTGGGGAAACTGCATAAAAATGTGTATAAGTACATGTATATGTTAGAAGAAAAAATATTCAATAGCAATTCTTCAAATTAGGGATGGAATGGAGGTTCATCAACTTCCTGGCTGGGATTGAAGTTGGAATTCCCAGTTCCTCAAGAAATTTGCATGGAAAGAGCAATGGCATGTTCAAAATTCCCACAAATTGCTAATTTTTATACATAGAAAATAGCAATGTTGCACAATAAAAATCTTGTACAAAAATGTGCAGAAACAGCAAAGTTGCACGATAAAATGAGATGACTTTTTTGTGAATGATTGATGGATTTTGCATATTTTTGTTGTGCAACATTTCCACTGAGCAGCACCGTTGTTCTCTAGGTAAGAAAACAACCATCTTTTACAAAACACACACATGCTGCCTGGAAACAGTCTTTTTTGCACAAACTTCACCATTTGAATGTTGCACAATTTCCTTTTTATACTGAAAGCTGCACAGTTTTCAAGGAAAGCTGCACAGTTCTCAGGAAAAGTTGAGTAGTTTTTGGAAAACTATAGTTTTCTGGGCAAGCTAAACAGCTTTTGTGGAAAACTAGGGCAGTTTCCTGTGTTTGTGGAAGAAAAAAATATCCAAAATGCTTTAAACCTGTGGAATGACAAACTGTTTCGTTGTTCCTAACATCTGTTCAGGACATGTTCACTTCCCATCCATAGGTAGAAGTTGTAGTCTGCAACCTCTGGTGGTGAGGGAAACTGTTTTAATGCCATCTACATGTTATAGTTAAGAATAGTAGAAGCAGCAGTCCTCATCTCAATGAAGGGTGGACAACTTGGAAGACCTTAGGACCAAACTGACTCCCACTATGGGCTGCACCAGGTCAGGAAATGGTCAATGACTACATGGTCAATGAATAAAATAAAAATCAATACTGAAAGTGAATAGATATCCACTTCTGGTTTTGATTTTTTTGAGTGGAGATAGGGGGGAATCTGGCTTCCAAGGGACCTATAACACCCCACATACATTATATCTAGTCCCCCAATTTTTTTTATTTTTTTTTGCTAAAATGATAGCATTGAGGGGCTCTATGGAGACCTGAAGGGTTTCAAAACCTGGCTTGGGGTCTACATGCATCTTGTGCTGCACTTAGTCCATCCCATATTCCATTTTCCTTCTTATTTTCCCAACCAGGACAGCTGCATTTGGAAACTCTGCGTTGCCACAGGAAATGATGGTCTGGGAATTCAAGTCTCTAGAACTCCCAACTGTTCTACTTTTGGAAAAGACTTCGCAGTGAACCACATGATTGATGGAGGATCTGCCCAGAGGTACTCTACCAAGTTACTTTAAAGGGAGACACTGTAGCTGTCTTCATATATCTGAAGGCCTTCTAATATTCAGAAGATGGACCAGCTTATACTCTCCCCCCCCCCCAGAGGCAGTACTAGAACAAGATAGAGGACATTACAAGCAAGCAGATTTGGGCTAAACAATAAGGAAAAGGAGCTTAGAAGATTAGTTTGAATATTAGTTTGGTAAGCCTAAACATTAGGCTTTGAAAACTGGAAGTTATTGAAGAGAAGATGAAGAAGAGAAGATGTAGTCCAAAATATCTAGCTGACCACCCCTGTCCTTCATCCCTGCTTTAGAATCTTAAGGGTTTATTGATCAATTAACAATTGTGTGTCTCTCTGTTGTTACTTTTAAAGGGATGGCCGCTTGAATGCTGGCGATGAACTTTTAACTGTTAATGGGCAATCTCTTAAAGAGCTCTCCAGCAAAGAGGCAGTATCGCTCATCCAGTCAGCAAAAGGCTTGGTAAATTTTGTAATTGCTAACAAGGTAAGCAGAGATGGGAGGCATGCCCTCTGTAGTCTGTCATGTTGCCTCTAGGTACTGGAAAGTCCCGTGAATGAAAAGCGGTGCTAGAGTTCCTCTTTATTTGTGGGATAATGACACGATCATGGTGATGTTGCATGATGTGATCTGATAATCTTCGTGCAATTGCACCACAGTGATGGGAGCATCCCGCTATGCTGCCATCACTTTTGGCCATGTGAAAATCTCCAGAAAAATATATTGGAGGGGGAACTTAGCTGGGAGCAGCAATAAAAAAAGGGGGAGGGACTTTTGAAGCTCTGGTTTTGGGGGACCTTGAACAACAGGCTTTCCATGCATCTTATGGTATTCCTTCTCCATACCACCATGGCCCATTGGCTCTGCGACCCAGAGGCCTAGGATAAGCAAGTGAGTAGCCTGTCTTTTCTCCTTGGGCCCATTTACACTACAGAATTATTGTGCAATTATTGCACTTCAACTGCCATGGTCCCATCCTATGGAATTCTGCAGCAAAATAGAAGCTTACAACAAAAAAGAAAAAACAAGAGATCCTTTCCACAAGATCCAAGAACTCAAAGGGAAATTTAAATGAAGGGTGGGGATGTTATATGATCAGAAAAGGAACACAATACATGACCATGATGAAATAAAAAAAACCATGGAAGCAATGCACAGAAGAGCTATATATAAAAGGTGAAATGATGAATCACAAATGGGAAGAAGAAACTCATGAAAACAACTCCCCAATTTTTGAAAGTGAAGTGACATCAGTATTCAAAGCAATTGGGAAGAAGATATCACCAGGGACAGATGACATACCAATAGAACTGCTTCAATCTACAGTGACAGAATCAAGTGCAGTTCTAACTAAAATCTGCCAACAAAAATGGAAAACAAAACAGTAGTCCACTACTTATGCTAGGTTCTGTCAATCAGAATTTCAGCAACCTTAATTAATATTAATATAGGGATTATTGTCAGAGTCTCCCAAAGAGATAAAGAATGCCTTGCATGGGTATGGCAGAGGAAAAGGGATAGAGAAAATCTTCATCCTACTAGCACTTGGGTCAGGAGTATTTTGTGTCAAGTGAGATGTTGGATCCAGTGTATGCAGTCACATGAAAACTCCATACTCTCCACCATTTCACAGATGAAAACCAAGACATGTATGGCCAAGCAACATCAGAGTCTAGTCAATGTGGTAAAAGTTATAAATGAAGAAGAATAGGCAAGTTAATAGAGACTGTAGGAGTTTGCTTTTGACTGAGCTTACTGGGAAGAATAAGATTCTACCCCTTCAGTATTCTCCCTGCTGCTGAGTTAATGGAGTGCAAACTACTTTTGCAGTTTGCAGCAGTTGAAGTAAGCTGAGGGCAAAGGAGGAAAGTGAGACATGTTAAAAGCAGTTGAAAAAGTGTGATGGCAGAGGAATAACCAGGACTGCTTCCTGCCAAACCAGGATGGTTGGAGAGTATGAAACGTGTAACAAGTCTTGAACCATGTAAAAGTGTAGCTCTGGTTCATCTAGATTTCTTTCTATCTCATCCCAGGAATCCTCAGTTTGCTCGCGCAAAGAACAATCTGCTAAACAGGATGTGCAAAATGGCTCCGTTCTGCAGACCAAAGCCAAATGCCAGAGGACGCGCAGTAATTCAGCCAGTAAGTTATTTAATACTGAGTGCTATTATAGCATTTTGGAATGATTCACATATATCATCTGAGGGATCCTCACAAGCAGTGCTGTAAGACAGAGCAGTGTAATTAATACATTGCAGTGAGTCAATGGCAGATAAGAGATCTGAACCATAGGAAGGAGTGTTATAGCAGGGCAGACTATTTGACCATCTAAGCTAGTAACACCGGCTCCATCTATGATGCTTTCTAGACTTCTAGATATACAGCCCCTTTACCATTTGTAACTTCTGCAGGCTGCTCTAGCTAAAGCAGCTTCATTTATATACCTCTTTATATCACGCTATGGGATGTCTAAGCGGTTTACAACTGTAAGCTCATTGCCCCCCAACAGTTGGGTACTCATTTTAGCGACCTCGGAAGGATGCAGGTCTGAGTCTAGCCTGAGCCCTAGCTAGTATCGAACTCGCAACCTTGTGGTCTATGAGTGAGTGGCTGCAGTACAGGCATTTAACCACTGTGCCACCAGGGCTCTTCTGGATGTTACCAGTACAAGAAGATTAAACTAAATTATGGTTGTCCCTCCCTGTTCGTGGACTTTGAGTCTGCAGTCTTGGTCCTTCATGGACCAGCGAGTGGGGAGGGATAAAATGATGCGTATGCAGAAGCATGCACCCGTTCAAGCCAATGGGGCTTGAATATTTGCGTTTTTTTTGTTTTCGCAGGGGGGTAGGAGGGTGTCCAGAACGGATCTCCCACAAAAACAGAGGGGTGACTGCAAATTGAAAGTAGAAGGAATCCAATAAGAGTTATTATTCCCTTCTTCCCCCTGAGTTTGGAAGCAGCACATTAAACTTTCCTTTGGTGATGGGCTAACGTTAGCAATGGTGTTGCTCTAGCTCAGGGGTAGGCAACCTTTCCCCTTTAAGGGCCGAGGGACTTCAGCTCCCAGAATCCCAGGAGCTATTGGCCAACATGGGACTATTGGCCAACATGGCTGAGGCGTCTGGGAGCTGAAGTCCCTCGGCCCTTAAAGGGGAAAGGTTGCCTACCCCTGCTTTAAAAAAGTCATACAGTACAAGCATAATATGATTATAGTGGGGTTGAATGTTGCAAATAATGTTTATTCATTTGTCTCTCAGCCTCAGAGGAAGGCAATGACAAATCCCCTTGCAGCAAATCTTGCCAAGAAAACACTATGATAGGCTTAAGGTCACCATACGTTGGGAATGACTTGAAGGAATGCAACAACAAGCCTCTTTGTATCTGTAAAACCTGTGTTCATATCCTATATAGTCCCCACATTTTCCATTTCTTTTACTTTGCTCATACTTTAAGAATCCAGAAAAAAATTTTTTATAATTTTCCATACCTTTTCCCTTCTGTTTTTGAACAGGTGTGAGTCCCTACTGGATAGGAGATATCGATGGCCCCATGGCAAAAAAATCAGCCTCCCGGTATAGACAGTCCCATTCTCTTTACAACAACAGGAAGTCCCTTTCCCAGCCGCTGGACAGCTCAGCAGGAAGAGCTCCTGTGAGTGCAAAGGGAAAGGGGAAATCATCCAACTGCATGCAGCACCAAGGCAAAGCTAGGGAAGGGGCAGCTGGAGTACAGCTTTATGGTCAAAGATTTCCCATCTCATTCCACCTTCACACCAGTTGCACAAAGCTTCCCTGTAGTGAAGCAGATTGCATTGCAATAGCCCAGTATTTCCAGTTGGTTTTCAAGGATAGCAATTTGCTTACTCTGTACTGGGGCATATATTAATTAATAATAGCTCCTGCAAGCCCAAGCATCCATGCACAAAGGAGGTTGCCTACTGTATCTCTGAATGGTGTACTGTTCTGAACTTTCTTCTTTTACCCCAGCCTTCTTTCCTTCCCTCTTTCTTGTCATTTCCACTAAATAACTTTAGCTCATCAGTAAGGCACATGTTGCTCTTTCGATAAAAATTCTGCAGGTCTCTGCCAGGTGAACTGGGGTAGGGGGAATCCCTTGAGATTGTTGCAGTACTAATTAAACTGGTTTAGCTGAGCTGTCTTAAAATTTAAAACGGGTGGCATCCTGATTTTATCACAAGGATTTTGTCGCCGAAATTGTTGCCTGGGTGCAGGCCAGTTCCATTCCCACTCCTAGGGCCACTCTGGCAGCCATTTCCTTTAGCTGGAAAACTCCCAGCTTTGAAAATTAGTGCTGCAATAATCTCCCCTCTCTGAAAGCCCAAAGAGCTGCTACCCCAGCACAGAGTAGGGTTGCCAGAGTGAAAACTGGAGATGGCTCCTGTCTTTTATTGGTGGTGGTGGACCTAAATACCCTAAATCCCATCTGATATTAAAAGCTAAGCATTCTCATCCCTAAAGGTCCAGATTCCATCTGATCTTAGAATCTAGCAAAGCAAAGCAAAGCAGCTTCATTTATATACTATTTCATATTGCGCTATGGGATGTTTACAACTGTAAGCTCATTGCCCCCCAACAAGCTGGGTACTCATTTTAGCGACCTCAGAAGGATGCAGGCCTGAGTCTAGCCTGAGCCCTGGCTAGTATTAAACTTGCAACCTTGTGGTCTATGAGTGAGTGGCTGCAGTACAGGCATTTAACCATTGCACCACCAGCTAAGCATTGTCAGCCCCTGTTAGTACTTGGATGGGAGACCACCAGTGAATACCAGGTGCTGTATGCTATATTTCAGAGGATGGCAATGGTAAATCACCTCTGAATATGCCATGCCTAAGAATATGAAATCCAAGGGGTTGCCATAAGTCAACAGGCGACTTGAAGGCACAAACAGACACAGTGATGTAGTGGTTTGAGTGCTGGACTACGACTCTGGAGGACAGAGTTCAAAGCCCCACTTGGGCACGGAAACTCATTGGCTGACTGAGGGTAAGTCACACTTTCTCAGCCTCAGAGGAAGGCAAAGGCAAACACCCTTCTGTAGAAATCATGCCATGAAAACCCCGTGATAGGTTTGCTTTAAGGTCACCATCAGCTGGAAATGACACAGAGAGGGAATTTCAGCAAGTGTTGCTTGTCATGCAACCAGGTAAAAAGCAACACCGGTTTTCACCCTGGCAATCCCAGACAGAGCAAGGACCATGTAGAACAGGGGTAGGCAACCTTTTTGAGCTGGGGGCCGGGTTGCTGTCCCTCAGACAACTGGGGGGCCGAAGCACCAAAAATAAATAAATAAATAAATAAATAAAAATAAAAATATATATTTTTTTAAAAAATTAAAAAATAAAAAATAAAATGCATGCACACTCTCTCAGCCCCAGAAAAGCCATGGCAAAACCCCTGTAGAGATTTTGCCAAGAAAACCCCAAGAACAAGTAATAACAACAGTAATATCATCATGGTAGATGGCGGTGGCAGCGGCGGCAGGACCAGCCTGGGGCCGGTTCAAAGGCCTCAGGGGGCCGCACCCGGCCCCCGGGCCTTAGGTTGCCTACCCCTGATGTAGAATATACACAGGACTCCAGACATAGTGGGACTCCATCGCCAGTCTGCCCCTGCTAGTATGGTCAGGATATTTTGTTCCCAAACATGGATGGCTACAGGTACTCCCATCCCAATGGTAGACAACACTGGTAAAGATGAACCAGCGATTAGATGCAGGAACAGACAGCTTCTGATATTCATCCACTGTGTTTGGATCCTTCTGTTTTTGTGCAAATCATTCCATTTAATGAATCATTCAATTTAATGCCATTTGAGAATATGAGGATGATGTACATTGTGCATAATCCTCCAAATGTTTTTGGACAATAGAGTCATTCCCATCATTCCTGAACCTTGATTATGATTTCCAGCACAGATAGGAGGTAGAACCCCCAAACATTTGAAGAGCCACCTGTATGGTAAGAGGTGAGAGCTCAAAGGGCAAAAGTGGAAGAAATCTAGATTAATCTTAATATCAGTAGGTTTCTGTCAATCCAAGTGGCATAATGTTAACCCCCCCTTTATATTTTTCTGACATGCAGTCCCTTTCCAGATCTTCTCGATCCTTCAGTACGGTCCAGCTAATGCACGCATCAAGTGGATTACAGGCCTCCTTCATTTCCAATATTGTTTTAATGAAAGGCCAAGGGAAGGTGAGATGCTTCACTTCATTATGCATTTTCTCTTGTACAACACATTCAAGTAGTTGGGTAATATTATTGTCTACTGTTGTTATGATTTTAAATGTGTTTTAATTGTCAATTGCTTAATAGTATTTTAAGGGGTGGGTGGGATTACGGGATATAAAATGTATATTTTAATGTTGTAAGTCGCCTCGGTTGCATTATGTAGAGAGGCGGGGTATAAATATATTATTATTATTATTATTATTATTATTATTATTATTATTATTAATCATAATCATAATCATATTAATACAGTGTTCAATAAATTTCCAACCCCAGCTCTGAAAAGTGTTGATCTGGGTGGCAGCTATGCTATGTGTGTTCCAGAAAATCAAAGGCTGCAGCCCCACTGAAGAATTAATGCAGTTTGACACCACTTTAACTGTCATGGCTCCATCTTAAGGAATTCTGGGATATGTAGTTTATGGTGGCACAGAGCTCTCTAACAGAGATGATCAAATATCTCACAAAACTACAAATCTCAGGATTCCATAGCTTTGAGCCATGACAGGTAAAGTGGTGTCAAAGTGCATTATTTCTGCAGTACAGATGCAGCCAAAGTCAACTTAAAACGTGGCTTTTTATTAAAGCCTTTTGGCCTTACTGATTTTATCCAGGATGCATATGTTTTATGGTTGCATTATTTAAAATTGTTTTAACCAGTTTAAATCTGCTGTTATTATTTACTATTTTAAATTGGATTTATTGGTTTTAATCCGTGAGATCTTAGGGAATAGGGCAACATATACATATCTTAATAAATAATAAAGTAAATGATAAGAAATTTGTTTACAAAAATAAATGCAAGTTTCCCTGCATTTTAAATAATAAATACTAATATATTATTATATAATATATATCATTATATATTATATAATACTATATTATTATATAATATATTGTTATATATATTATATAATACTATATTATTATATAATATATTGTTATATATCATATAATAATATATTAGTATTTATTATTTAAATTACTATTATTATATAATAAAACAATATTTGGCTAAAACTGAATGGAAGGCTGAATACAGAAGAAACAAAAAATGATTGGAGCTAAGCAGATTAGTTCATCTGTACTGGGTGTAAACAATACTGAATTTGCTGGGACTTATGTTGTCTTAGCAATATCTTTATAACATGCTATATTAATTTCTAACGATGTTTCAAAATGCTCTCTCTGTGCCATCCCTTCAGGGGCTGGGCTTCAGCATTGTGGGGGGTCAAGACAGCATTTATGGCCCCATTGGCATATATGTGAAGACGATCTTTCCTCAGGGAGCTGCTGCCGCCGATGGAAGACTACAAGAAGGTAGGAGAACCTGGACTCTGTATAAATAATTTTAGATGTCAACAGGTTTAGCTGGAGAGAAGACTTAAGTGGAGAGACAGAAGCAGTCTTCAGATGCCATCATGTAGACCAGGGGTAGGCAACCTTTCCTCTTTAAGGGCCGAGGGACTTCAGCTCCCAGAAGCCTCAGCCATGTTGGCCAATAGTCCCATGTTGGCCAATAGCTCCTGGGATTCTGGGAGCTGAAGTCCCTTGGCCCTTAAAGGGGAAAGGTTGCCTACCCCTGATGTAGACGATGCAACAGACCTGGTGCCCTTTCATGCTGCACAGTTATAGCACTTTGCTTGCATTTTAGTGACTCTAGTTGAGTCGTATGGAATCCTGGGCTTGTAGATTGGTGAGGCACTAAAACTCTCTGCTTGACAATCCTAAATATTCCTTCCTAAAATGCCAGTCTCAGGATTCTATAGGATGCAATCATAGCTGTTAAAGTGTATGTGAATGTACATACAGTAGCCGGCTTCGATAGGCGTTGGCCACCATGATAGATGTGAAGGGAAAGGAGGAAAGTAGTTTGGTGAGGTATTCAGCCTGGCCTCACAAAACTACAAATCCTAGGATTCTTCAGAATAGAGTCACGGCAGTTAAAGTGGTTTCAAACAGCTTTAATTCTGCAGTATGGATACACCCTCAGTCAGATCCTAGAAGCGTAGAATATTGCCCCAAATCCTGTATAACACTCAGGATTTGGGGCTCAGCAACACTCAGCAACACTATATGCACAGACGTACCTGTACGCTCAATGCACACCAATGCACATACCTTTATGTGCAACATGTGCCCGTACACAGTGGCAACATATGGACAACTCCCTTTGCATGGAACTCCTTGAATGGAAAAGGTCCAGCTTCTTTCCTTGGGGAATTTATGCATGTCCAAGTCACCCAAAGTGTGTCAAATATGGTTAGCAAAGGTTGGATATAAATTGTTGTGAACTTTAAATAGGGGTGCTGAATGATTTGATCAAGACAAGGATAGCAGTGTTAGGGCCTTTGCAAACTGCTAGAAATAGTGCAAATTGAGTCCACTTTAAGCGTTAGAGTTAGGGTTAAGGAATCATGGGAACTGTATTTTATTGTGGCACCAGAGCTCTCTGACAGAGAAGGTTCAATGTCTCAGAAAAAAAAAAACACCACACAATTCCCATGATTCCCTAGCATTAACCCTAACCCTTAAAGTGGACTCAATTTGCACTATTTCTGGCAGTCTGCAAAGGCCCACAGTTGATCTAATGCATATACACATTACTTGAGGAAATACAGAATGTAACATCCTTCAGACTCTTTTTTGTTGGTGTTTTTAAACCACCTCAAGTTGATCCTGACTCATGGTGACCCTATGGATGAGACATCTCCAAGACTCCCTAAGCTCTGCTGCTCTGCGTAGGTCCTATAAATCCATATCCTCCTTAATAGGGTCCATCATCTATCATGCAATCTTCCTCTCTTTCTACATCCCCTCCATCTTTCCTAGCATTACTGTTTTTTTTCCAATGAGTCCTCCCTTCTCATGATATAGCCAAAGTCCAACAACCTCAGCATTATCTTGACTTCCAGGGAGATTTCCAGCTTGACCTGTTCAAGGACCCATTTGTTGGTCTTTTTGACTCTCCATGATATTATCAGCACTCTTCTCCAGCACCACATCTCAAATGAATTTATTTGCTTCTTATTGATTTTCTTAATTATCCAACTCTCGCATCTGTACATGGTAATAGAGAATACAATGGCTTGTACGATTGTAAATTTTGTGCTCAGTTGTACATTTTTACTTATTAGGATCTTCTGTAGTTCTTTCACAGCTGCTCTCCTCATTTCTAGTCTCCTGATTTCTTGACTCTACATTTCTCTAATTTTTACAATGGGGTTTTCAGCTCAAATGTACTGAATGCATTTTAAAATATTATCAAGAAATGTGCAGTGAAAAGTAATTCTTTGTGGGACAATACATATTAAATAGTGTGTATGTGTGTGTGTGTGGGGGACACTTAATGTCTGTTCCACCCTGTGGGGGACATGATTTACATGAGAAGAGACTGAAAAAGAATAGTATAGGATTTTTGTTTGTACTGTCTTGTGAAAAGGGAGTGATTTTAAGAAACAAACAAACAAATAAAATGCTCAGAAAAGATGACAGGTTCATTTATTCTCATTTAACAGGGGATGAAATCCTAGAACTGAATGGAGAATTGATGTATGGACTCACCCATTATGAGGCTCTTCAGAAATTCAAGGTTATGTCCCTGTGCAACATCCCTCTCTCTTTATACACATAGTTAACACAGCCCCCAGGTACAACTGGGCCCAGCTCATGATGGTTTCTTGTCTCCAGCAGGCTAAGAAAGGTCTTCTCACGCTCACAGTCCGGACAAGCTTCAGTACCCCACATTCTGCTGGAAGCTGTTTATCAT
>CM034709.1:17046020-17065869 GCA_020142125.1 Phrynosoma platyrhinos | reverse complement strand
GGGGGGGGGGTGCTGCCAAAAAAACCCTTAGGGATTTCCTTATATGAGAATTGATACTGGGTTTTTCCCTAAGCTTTTAAAAAAAGATCCTCATCATCAGTAGTGTGAACAACCAATGCAAATAGACCCAGGATAAAACACTGCATACCTTGAAGTGTTCCAAATGCATTCACGTTGTTGTCTCTATTTTTATTTATTTTTATTTGAGTGCTTGTATGTGTGAGCAATCGAACTTGCAGAGATGCACATCGATGCAGTTCCATAGTGTGAATAACAAACCTGGAATGTGTGAGTGAGATGATTCACATTGTCGCATTAAAAAAAAAAAAGCGCCATCTGAATGAACCCTTGGTTTGGAGAGGAAAAATCTTTTTTGTTGCCACTTATCAATCAATTTACTGAGAGTCCCAAAACTTTCTTTATCCCCAAGTAGATCCTATTCTAAATTCTGCCTAGGGATAGAATAGGCTTTTACAATGAAATAAAAAAGTATCTCCCAGCTGCAATTTCCATAAGGGATTTACTGTACGTATGCATAGGAGCAGATTACCATCCCCAGTATTTGTTCATAGAATGAGCATTTTCCTGCCCTTTTGAAGTCCTCCATATTACTTTCACTTCATAAGGAATGGCAAGATACAAGCTTCAAGCCTCTTTCTTTCTCCATCCCTGTCCGCAAGCCATAATATTTGCATTTCAGATGCTTACCTACACTATCCTGTAAGTGCCATTGCCGGAGGCAATATTTCGCTCAGAGTCAGAAAAAGATTTTTCTCGGTGCTTTCTAACTGGCTGAAAATTTGCAGCTCAGATTTATGTAGCGATCCTATATTTAAATCACGTAACTGGCCTGATCTCCATTTTTTGTATTGTGTCCATTTCATGTTTGAAGAAAGAATAAAATGACTGTGGGCTGAAAGCTATGCTTCAATATTAACTACTATGACCAGAACAAAGTTCCAGGGGGGAAATGAAAGTGAATGCTCAACTTTGTGATCTTCAAGAACTGAGATATAAAACCATTTGCTTGGCAAAATGTTTATTTTTCCTTTTATAATGCAAATCTGTGACATTTTATAGGTCTCTGAACAGCAGCTAAAGATGGCTGTTTTGCAAGCTGTAGAAAACAACAGGTTAGAAAGAGAGCAGTACCACTGGAGTACAGAAGGTAAGGAAAACATGGTACATTATCAAAGAATAAAAGAAGAAACCTCTTGGATGACAGCAAATAACTATGTAGTTCAGAACTGAGAATTCTGTTTTCTACAGTGATCACCCCAATGTCTCTGGAAATCCTGTAAGCAGGGCCTAAAGACATTTAGAATTGTTCAGATTTTATACCATTCTTTACTAATTTCTATAGGCACCTCCAACTAACTAAAAGTAATGAGTGACATAGCAAGTTAACTTGAAAATCAATTATGCCCAGTCCTTTTTGGATTTTTTTTTTAAAGTTACATAATGAATTAATTTTTAAAGGTAATTTTTCAAGCTCCATGTTTGGTTGGGTGAGGGAAGGAGGGTTGTCATTTTTGAAGAAACTCAAAGCTCACTTGGGCATATGGACTTTCTTGAAATGGATCTTTGATTTGTGGCCAGTATGTCATTGCTTCCTTCTCCTCCCAGCTTGTTGTCTTTGTTGTTGCTTTTAAATACAGGTGTCAAACGTCTGGAAAACAGTTGGCATAAGAAACCACCGTGTGAAAAATATTCTGAAAAGAATGCTTCTCATTGCAATCACCATTCCCAAAAGATAATGATCCGTTCTAGCAGTGATAGCAGTTACAAGCCCAGGTCATCATATAGAAATGGGATTGCCCACCAGCTAGCTGATTTGAAACCAAAAGGACACAGTATTGATATACCTGTCACTAAACAGCCTGACTCATTGTTTTCTTCCTCCAGAAACAGTCTGGAGAATGATTCCTCTCCACTAACATTTAAGGAAGCCAGTCACCTTTCACAAAATAGCACAAAGAAGTCCACAGAGATCCTTGTTAGAAAACCTAGGTCATCGAAACCCAAACCTCCACCAAGGAAATATTTCAAACAAGACAGGGCTGTCAATGAGCAGAATAGTAGAGACATCAATGATGGACCCAGTCTGCAAGGGGATGGGAGTCCACCTTCTTCAGATGCTCAGGTAAGACAGATATGTTCACTGTAATGGTTCTTAAAATCCAGGAGTAGGACCTTTTTCAGTGTGTGATATGGACTGTGGTGAATCTGCAGCGGCACAAGGTCCCATAGTTGAGGATGCATCACTTTGGCCATCTAAACCTAACATATAAATGTTAACAATCGTACAGAGGAAAAAGATTGTGAGAGTGTGAGAGTCACACAGCTGCATCTTGCTTGAGTTGTTTATTTATTCAGCTTTAGGTTATAGATCCATATCTTACTGTTACAACATTTTGGTTGCTGAGTCTGCACCTCCACACCCTCGCCTGAATTTGATGACAAGGAGAAGCAGAGCTGGATGTCAACAGCACACTGATGACACCCAACTCCACAATTCCTTCCATCACTTGGCTGCCTCATATAGATATTAAACAGCATGAGGGATAGACTATAATCCTGTGATATCCCCACAGCTTAAAAGACATGGGGGAGAACACAATGTTACTGCCCATTGCTGCAGATATGTTGTGAACCACTGTAATACCATGCTTCTACTCCCATCTTTCAGATAGATTCAGGAAGACCAACAGCATACAGCATAGCAGTGAGAGTCAGCGTGGCAGAGTGGTTTGAGTGTTGGACATTGACGCTGGAGACCAGGGTTCGATTCCCAGCTTGGCCATGAAACCCACTGGGTGACCTATGTCAAGTTACATGCTCTCAGCCTCAGGGAAGGCAATGGCAGATCTCTTCTGAACATGATAGTAAACCCCATGATAGGTTTGCCTTAGGGTTGCAATAAGCCAGAAATAACTTGAAGACACACAACACACACACAGAGAACAGTATAACACTTCACCCTGAGGTCTTTCCCCCAATGCAATTTATCAGTCAAGGCAACCATGTATTTTTAGATACTGAACCAGGCTGAAATGGGGCCACAAGAGGTCAACCCAATAACAACAACCTGCAATTTGTATCTGACCCTGCTCACTCTCTATATCCTAACCACTCCGATCCATAAAAGTCATGGAATGAGAGGAACAGCTGTCCTGATTATCCAACTCATCATCTATAGGTTTATGTACTGGTAGAGTTCAGTGGACTAAATGCATTGTATTTGCAATTTTGCAGCTAAGAACTGCATCGTGACATTCACAGCAAAGCATAGAATAACTGTGTTCATTCCTGACCTATATCTTAAGAAGGGCAGATTATGAGATTTTGCTGTAAAACATGGAACTAATGATTCCACATTCTTAGTCAAGTCTCCCTTAAATGGTCTGTTCTCAAGAAAATTGCAGATGTATGGTTTTAGCCTATTTGCGTAAGTGTAGAAAGTTTCAAGATGAGTACAAAGCTGCAAGTTTGGTGTGAAAAAGAAACTAGTTTGATAGCAAATAAGCTTAGAAATGGAGAGAACCAACTAGTGAATGCAAAGTAAGCAAAATGGATAAAAATAAACCGTGCAGAAAAGATGCAAACTTTACAGAATTATAAACAAGTTAAGGGTGTAATATTTTGTGTGTCATTTTGGGCATCTGACCCACCTCCTGCCACTTTCAAATGTATATATAGAGGAATTTATGAATACTGGTCACTGGGGGAAACCTCTAAAATTGAATCCAGAATGACTCTCCTTGGATCCTAAATAGGGATGTGGTTGGGAATCCTAACTATGAGGAGCACCTGTGTACAAACAACTTGTTTATATGTAGATGACCTTTTATATACATTTGAAGCAAATATGTGGATGTCAGTAAGTAGTATCATATTTATTCTGCTCATGTTACCCAAAATACTAGGGTCCTGAAAGGGTATCCACACTTAATATGCAAATAGGGGAATTTTATTAGCTCAAATGACAGTAGCCAACAGGGTTCAGGCAACTAAAGAGGGGGGTCAAGCCTGTGTATAACAGTTCTGAGAAACAGAACTCCCGAGTGTAGAATCAATGTAATTTTATTTAGTCAAAGGAAATCACCATTCACATGAGCTATCCACTCACACATTCAAAAAGTAACAATATAAAGATGGTAGCAGATAGCAACTTAAAGGGTTTGCAGAGGACAATACAGTACCGATTCTAGATGTGATAGAGGGCTAGACATAGAGGTAATATGAGTAATTTTGAAAAAGGTTAGAGCACAGTACACAGCTTGTTATGTTTCTCCCAATATTCTGGACAATACCCCCTCCCCAATAATCCTTGATCATAATGCTGCCTAGGACTGATGGGAGTACTATTCCAAAGCATCTGGAGTTACTGTGCAATTGTTATTGTGCACATTTTGTACATTGATACTGCCAAAGAAATAGGAAACATGACTACTTCATTGACTTATTTGTGCATGTCTTTATATAGTCTGATTTATCATCACTTTTGAGGATTCAGTTAAAAATGTAAGACCTGACTCCACTGGAAAGCATTGCATTTGGAAGTATATAGAAGTTATGGCTGTGATTTTTTTTCTGCAAACACATCTGCAAACACAGATGTCATTATCTGATGCTGTGCAAAGGGCTCTTGCAGTACCTTTGAGACTAACCAAAACAAAGAGGATGGCAGCATTAACTTTCATAGACTTGAGTCTACTGTACAGTCAGGTCTGCAAAAGCTCTTGCTACCAGCTTTTTTCTTTGACTCTTAAGCTTATCACACTAGTACCTGTAAAGTTCCCATCGAGTCCCTGGAATGTAACAATATGGGAACGGGTGTTACCACATTAGACTATTGATAACGTGATATTAACGTTACAAGAACACATATTATCGCACTGCATTTACTGTTGTACTGGTACCAGAGCTAAAGTAGTTCCTCAGCTGTCCCTCATTGGTGCATGCTCACTGTTGCAAAAATCCCTATGTCTGCATTGGAAAGAATGCTACTGAGAGGTTTAGGTAGCGGGCATTCATTTTTTTTTCTTGTAAACACAACACAATTCAATCTACAAAAAAAAAAAAAAAAAATTGCCTGTGGCACCTTTCTTGCATCAACACTGGAAGAGTTGAGTAGAGTTTGTGGATGTTCTAGGATGGGAGGGGAGGAGGTGTCTTAGTCAATCAGAATACAAGGACAGATTGAGACCGGTAGGATTATTGCACACACATCATCTGGAATGGTTTGAAAGCATTCTTGCTGGCTGAGAACACATTTTTACAGTTCTGCTGGAACAGGCTAGGGACTGTAAGAGCACAGAATGGGAACTTGATGAGGATCATACCATGAGATAAAAACGTTCCGTTCTGTTCTCATCACATTCTCATCATGTTCCGAGAACACAGCGCAATAAGCTTATCAGTCTCAAAAGTACTACAAGAGCCCTTTGCCCATCATCAGATAATACCTTCCCCCCCCAATAATCCATAAGAAAAGCATACTGATTTTCTAGGCTAATGTGGCTATGTCTTTGAATTATGTGATGATCTACTCGTTCAGTTATGGTTATGCATATGTAAACCAAATCCATATTGACATGAGTTTTAATTTGTTGTTGTTTTAAGTTCTTAGGATCTTTTTTTCCTTTACCATGATTGCATGTAAAGTCTCTTGAAAACTTTGGTCAAAGGATAGTTTATAAATATTGCAAAGGCAGCCTGATAAATGTCCATCCTTTTTCTGTTCCTTAACAACAGTGATTACATTAGTATGTTAGACTGAATGTTGTCATGTATGCACCCTTGAAGACATGAGATGCCATTCATTGTGTCAATTGTTAGACTTATACCAAGTCTCACTGAAAATACTGCATTATTAATAGCAAGGTGGGAGACAAAGCGTGGGTGCAGAGAATGCAGCTTTGTGCAATTACATTTTGTCACACTTGTGCTTCCTGTTTATTTCTCAGGAAGTAGAAGACCTGCTGCGGCAAAGAAATAAAACAGTTGTAACACATGGTGCCTTTGAAAGTTCTTTAGTACCAAGAGCTACGGAACAGTCAGATGCAGGAGCTGTGTATCAAGAAAAGAAAGTCAACAAAGGTATGTTTCATTCTGTGCAATTGTCAGCAAAGATCAGCTCAAGAATACTCAAAGGCAGCAGAGGTGCTGAAATTATTTGAGACTGAAAGTTTAGCTTCAGGCAGCCAGTGACTCAGTACAGGCAGGCAGCAAATGTTGCTGAGACCTTACACACTCCAGTCCAAGAAATATTTCCCTGGGATAACTCAATGGGATTTTGGAATAGCTCTGTATAGGACTGCACCATTCCATTGACATCTGTAGGATACCCTGGTTGTCATTACTTAACAGTGCAATCCTATTCATGTTTACTTATACAATAAGTCTCAGAGTTTATTCTCAGAAAATGAGAGCCAATTATATTGGCAGCATGTGCCTACGCACACCCCCATGCACACCATGGACATACACACCATTATTTTCAATGTGACTCGAATATTTGCAAGCCAACATTTTTGTGGGGGTGGATGGTGTCTGCTTGTCCCTCCCATGAAGAGTGGGACCGCAATTTGGAGTCCGCAAATGGGGAGGCACAACTATTTATTAAGCAAAAGGTGATCTAGGATTTTGGCAGCCCGTTTTAATGTGTAGAACAAAAAGTGCTGCTGATGGTGCTACTTCACAGGAATGGTTGATAGCTACTGATGGTTGTGTGCATCACACAAATTATAAATTTAAATGTGAGAACAACAATGTAATATCAAACAAAGATATTGTAACTTTTGCTCTGTTTGGATTTGCCCCATAGCAACTAGTCAAAGGTTAATCCAGTGAAATTTAAGGTCATTGATTTAAGTTAGGAAAATCATGCTCGAACAGTTTAAGAGTGAAACAAACAAGAGTGAGAGAAAAGAAACATAATGCCTTGATGCAATTTCCTATATGTCTTCATGGCTGTGGTTTCTGTGGTCTACTCCTAAACAAAAAACAATCAAGTTTTTGGCATGTTGCTAGTTTAAAGATCCCTCAGTGTCTATGTTTCACTCATTCCCTTTGGTCATTGGTATTATCAACACTGACTACTGGCCATCTAATGATACAACCACTTCTCTGGTACTAAGCCAATTTGTAAAGCAAAATAATAGCAAGGCTTACATCTGCCAGCTACTTTGAACACAAAAGCATTTGGGGAGGATATTTTTAATCAATTGTATTTATTGATGGTGGCACCTTTTCTCCCACCCAGGAAAGACTGTCTCAACAGCTCAAAGGCCTGCTCTCAGAAGACAAACCAAAGTAGATTATAGCCTTGAGGTTACAACTGAAGACCCTTGGGTTAGAATTTCAGACTGCATAAAAAGCTTGTTTAATCCCAGTATGTTAGATGATGACCATCCTTTGGGATTGCACCACACCAAGGACACAAATGAAGGCAATCAAGCCTCCAGTTGCTCGGAAGCAGGCCTGCCAAGATCAAACACAGACGAGGTCAATTCGGAAGCGCTGAGGTCATCTGACGAAAGTGATTTTGTGAAGAAAGGTCCTCCAGTAGCACCTAAGCCAGCTTGGTTTCGTCACAGCCTAAAAAGCTTGAAGAAAGGAAAGTCAGACACAACCACCCTCAAAAATGCTGCTGACCACCATCAGAATGTGTCTGACAATGAATTGGATTCCATTTCCAGGGTAATTCAGGCTTCACCTAGAGGATCATCAATAAAACAAAGAATAAGCTCATTTGAAAATTTGGGCACTCCTCAAGCTCAAGAGAAGGGAAACCAAAAACTTAGCCCAAAACTGTTGGTTCAAACAGAATCAACTCCTGGTAGAAAGGAACCAAAATGTGCCACGGCTCATTTCCACCAAGTTTCAGCCAGCAACATTGATATCTATGAAGGCTCTGAAAACACCTCCCTTCAGCTGTCTCTAGACGCAAGTAGCATAGATTCATCTTGCAGTTCAAGAGAGGAATATGTGTCTAGTCCAAAGAGAAGCAACACCACCACCACTGAGTGTTCTCTGGATTTGTTTCAGCTACAAAACACAGAACCTTTTTCACAAATTAAAAAAATGCCAAGCCAAAGAGCACGCAGCTTTCCACTTACCTCAGCCCAATCATGTGAGATGCTGAAAACCAGTGGAGAGAAACACAATAAAATTGATTCCATAAGCAACCACTTCTCATCAGCTTTAATGAAATCATTGCATTCTCTTCCTCAGTCTCCATGGTGTCTTGGGAAAAACTCATGGAAGTCACATGATGGGATCTCAAAGTCTGACTCAGAAGACAATGGTTCAGCACTCTTCCATGCACATGCTGCTTATTCTTCAGACACTGGCTTTTCTCTTAAGTAAGACCATCATGTTTGCAATTCTTAACATGTTGATTTATCAGGAACAATCCCCCAGATTGTTTAATAGCTTAGGCAAGATGTAGCCAACAGGAAGACCACAATGCAAATCTGGCATTCCCATTAATTTTATGCAGATATCCTCCAAAATTCCAGTCAAGATTTGTTTGTAAAATTTGCCCAGAGTTGCAGTGGTAAAGGAAAGATTAAAACCCATTAAAGTTTTCAGTCTTCCTTGTCATTAATGTCACAAGGCACATTGAGAGAAACAATTGCATCAGGACTCTGAGGGGGTGTCGGGACTCCAGCTACCTAATCTTGATGCACAAGATTATGTGCATGTTTGACTACAAGAGTGCTGCTGATGTTCTTTCCCAGAATCCTAATCTGTCACAGCTCAGAAACCCTTTTGCTGGAGTTTCCTTGGCTGAAAAGGCATTGTCAGATGTAGGTATGATGATAAAGCTCTATCATCATAGTTGTGCCTGATGAAGCAGGATCTTGGCCAATGGATAAGAGTAAACAATAAAATTGAAATTAAGTTCTGCTATCCAATTAAAATCAATAACAAATTAAAACAAATGCAAAGGGATCTTTTCGCACCTGTGAAACCAAAGAAAGAAGCTGGTAGCATGAGCTTTTGTAGACTTGAGTCTACAGATGCTGAGGAAGTAGACTCAAGTCTGTGAAAGCCGATGCTACCAGCATCTTTCTTTCAGTTAGCCTCAAAGTTGCTATAAAATCCCTTTGCATATTAATTTTCCAGATTAATATGGATATGTCTTTAAATTAAAACAAAGCTCATCCAACAGCTCAGGTAAAAAGCCTTAAGAGAAAGCCAACTAGCATAAACATTTTTCAGCTTTCTTTTTTTTCTAAAGGACTGGTGGTTCCTTTTCCTGGGTTTTTAGAATTCAGTTAGGAAAGGAAGATATCATTAGTAGCCCTCAGACATGATAAAAAACCTAAGATAAAAAGCACAGCCACAGGGCAGAATCCTGTTGGTGACACGCATGTATGACTCAAGGCTACTAGTGTGCATCTTTTGTCTTAGACAGGAGATATGAGGCTGTTCAGTAGCTTCTTCGTATCACCCAGAACCTCCCCACACCAGCATCTTTCATGTCCCAACTTTGGAGCTTATCGCATTACCCTTTAAATACAATAAAGCCTCCTGGGCTGCAACTGGGATGTGGGATGGAGGTGGGGATTATCATACAGTAAGTCACTGCCGAATCGTTGGGGGACTGCAGCCTGGGTCTCTGCTGTTCTCAGCTAGCCCTTTTTAGAAAATGGAAAGTTCCTGAGGTTTAAATGGCGGCCAGCTGAGCACGGCTGGGACTCAGGCTGCAGTAGCCAGGCATTTTGGAGACAACTTACTGTGCGATCCCTGACTCCATTCTGCATCTAGGCTGCAGCCCGGGAGGCTTTATTCAATTTAAAAGGTAATGTGATAAGCTCCTTTGTTTCTCTTTTTGTCTCTCTTGAGAATAGTAACCAAGATGAGCCACAGTTTTTGCCAATTGGTCACCCAATCCTTCTCTTTTCCTGATTCCCCCCAAATCTAATGGCTGTAACAGTGCCCCCATAGGGCTTTACAGCTGGTACTATGACTGCTCAGAACTGTGTGTCTGGAGTGTCACTCTTTACCTGTCTGATCTAGGATCCTGGCCATAATTCATAATAGTTCAGTCTTGGAATATGGTTGACCAAAAAGTCTTCCAAGCAAACCACACTAGTAACCCAAACCCTCCAACAATTCATAGATAAAAATAGGGACACATGTGACTAAGCCACTTCAGATTTGGTGTTGCCAAGCAACAAGAGGGCAAAATATATTAGTGAGTGAACAAACAAAATTATTTTAAACCCTAGATTTTAGTGCTGAGTTTGTGAAGGGCAGGATTCTGACCTCTACTTTCCTTCCCTGCTCAGGTATTTCAGGGCAAATTATTTCTGTGCTTTAAACTCAGTTTTTAGCAATTGAAGTATGTCAAGGACAAAGGACGAAAGTGGGAGAAGGACAGAGAACTCAGGACATTTTAAAAGGAGATGAGAGAGTGGGATGATAGAGGATTAAACTGAGTTGTCCCTTCCAAACTGGAACAGTCGGAGGGTAAAATAGCCTTGTTGGGTGTCCTATAGGATAAATTTGCTATGGCATCATTCAACATTTCTTGCTTTCTCCTTTGGCTAGCCTCTCTGAGCTGAGGGATTATGGTTCATGTTGGTTAGATAATGAAAAAGAAGATGATGAGCAGGACCACAGTATGCCACAGGCTTTGGGTGTCTCAGGCCAGTCTGTCATCTCCTTCCTTACTCCTGAAGAACTGGAAAAGCTTATCGAGGAGGTGAAATCTTTAGATGAGGCTGCACTAAAGGTATGTCTGTTATCTTGGATGTTTCCAGCTTTTCCAAGACCTTCTATGTCCATTGGTCTTAAAATCAGGGTCACTACTGAGTTCTTTTTTTGTGGGGAGGGAGGGAGCTTGAGAAGGTGTGCACAGTAGGCTCCCCTTTCCCAATTGCTCATCTCTACCATTTCCTGACCTTCTCCCAACTGGTCCTTTATATACCAGTGCCAGAAGGAGAAGGCAAGGCAAGTGGATGTCTTTTCATTGCTCTCATTACTGCTGACATTGACAGAACAGAACAACTAGAATAACAGGGGAGCAGGTAGAGACAACTGAGGAAGAGGACGAGGGTTAGCAGGCTGAATATGGGGCTGAGCAGACAGCCCAGGATAGCACAGGCTGAGGCTATTTTAGCCTGGGTGCTCAACCAGGTTGGTCTCCAGCTTGGCACAGAGATGGGCGGGTAAACACATGTCCATCCCCACACTGTCCAGGACTTGCTACCACCATGTACTCTTTCCCTTGCCGTACCATCACTCCTACTGAGAAGCCTCTCATCACTATATCTGATGAAGAAACAGGGTGCCTTACTGCACCCATGTGGCCAGAAGCCCTGTTTCTGCATCAGACATGGCTACAGGGGGCTTCTCAGTAGGAGCGATGGTGCAGCGCACTAAGGAGTATGGGGCCATTTGAACAGCCAGGGATTTCTGCAGAGTTTTACAGGAAACTTTGTGGCAAACCAGGGGTCCAATTGACTCTGGGTTAGAGCTGTTTACCCTGGGAATCAAGTTGGATCCACTGGATCCATGTCTGGTCTGTTAGGACTTGGCTTGATCCTGGCCCTGGGTGTTTTGGTTTGCATTGTCTAAACAAGACAACGCAAGGCCCCCCCGGATCATGGGGCTTTTGGCCCATGAGGACAACCCCTATGCCTAACTATGCAAATCCTTGAAGTATGCAAACCCACGGTGAATGCCCTGTCTAAAATGAATCCTACTTCCTCCGATGAGGAAGCAGACCATCCAAGGAAGTGGACCAAGTCTATGAAAGCTTATACTACAATGTCTTTCTCTCTGTCTCAAAGGTGCTACAAGATCTCTTTGCATCATGATATTCCAGACTAACACGGCTGTGTCTTTGAATTCTATAACTGTGTAGTACATTTGTTAGTTTGGATTTCTTTTTAAAGGATAGGAAATATTTTAAAATGTGTGAGGGGGAGAGGAGGTTATACGGTGAAAAAAAAAGTCCTCAGAGTTTCTTTATTTTATTTTTTTTTAAAAAAAGATATTTTGGTAATTGCAGCTTATTCTTTTGTTGCACTTGTTGAAACTTCCTGTTCTGTGGCAGGCATACCATTAGGGTTGTGGGACTTCCTCTTTCTTTCTTTCTTTCTTTCTTTCTTTCTTTCTTTCTTTCTTTCTTTCTTTCTTTCTTTCTTTCTTTCTTTCTTTTAAAAATACCACTACATGCTTCAGTTTAGCAGCTGGGGCATGCAACCAGGTGAAAAAGGAGTCAATATGGGGTAAGAGATTGCTTTACAGTAGGGTGAGCAGCTTCAAGAGAATTTGGAAGCTATTTTCCATCACTGCCTTCTAGAGACAACACTAGTCCCTCTCATTAAATTCTAAGCACTCAGTTTTTTTGTTTCATTTAAAATGCATTTCTTTAGCTAGAACAAATGGGTGTATGGGTGGGCGTAACACATCCTTATTTGAGAGGAGATTCATATCCCCTAGAACAGAGGTAGGCAACCTTTCCCCTTTAAGGGCCGAGGGACTTCAGCTTCCAGAATCCCAGGAGCTATTGGCTAACATGGGACTATTGGCCAACACGGCTGAGGCTTCTGGGAGCTGAAGTTCCTCGGCCCTTAAAGGGGAAAGGTTGCCTACCCCTGTCCTAGAACAATGTTTTTAGGCTATCAGATATGGGGATTCGACAAATATTACTTTTTCTCAATGTTCCAGGGGCAGGCACCATATTTGTGCCCACTGGGTACCATTGTTTCTTTCCTTCCTGGAAACTTATCAGGGAATGGTAGACAATGGCTCAGGGACCCGTACTAGTCTAGAGTCTACCACTTTGAGTAATGCTGCACTAGCAGATTGGCTCTCCCTTGACAAGCTGAAATTCTTTTGAATTCTGGCTTGACATTGATCACATTATTTTGACAGATCAAGCAGAAAATCCCAGGTGTGCCTTTGTAACTGTTCCTGGAAGTAAACATATATTAATTAATTGAAAATTATTCCACTCTTTCACCCAGAACTGAGATGGCTATCTTGCTTTGCCTAATAGTAGGGCTGGTTTTGTGTACCAGCGGGCCTTCTCCGCAACCGCTCCCAGATTATGGAACGGCCTGACAGACAAGATCTGTCATATTGCTACCTTAAGCAGCTTCAAAAAGGCTGTTAAGACAGATCTCTTCCAGCAGGCCTTTCCTGACTGAATTTCCTGGCCTTAAGAGTTAGTCCATCCTCCTTTCTACTACTCTCTGCTGTAGTCATTACTATCTTGGATATTGTTGGAGACTGTTCTCATCTCTGAGACTTAGTATAAATATTTTAATTTATGATTTGTTTAATACTTTTTTAAGGGGGGGATGGGTTTTGGGATTTCTAGATTCTGATTTTATTGAATTGTACCGTAAGTGTATGCTCAATTTTAATGTTGTAAGCTGCCCCGATTGCTTTGCAGAGGGGCGGAATATATTATTATTATTAATAATAATTATTAATAATTATTAATAATCTAGGCACATGGCTCAAGGGTAGGATTTGGGATTTTATGTTCTGTTTAATATATCTGTATGGAAATTGTAATGTTGTAAGCCGCCCCGATTGCTCTGCAGAGGGGCAGGATATAAATTATTATTATTATTATTATTATTATTATTATTATTATTATTATTATTATTATTATTATTATCTGAGTAACTAAAAATTAATGGTTCTCACAATGTTACCTTCCTGAAAGCAAGGCAGATACAGATTACGAGATGCTGCAAAGCTAAAGTTGTTATAAACATTGCTTAACTGCCAGTGTAATAGTATCTATGTAGGATGTTCTACTGGTAATGAAGGATCTGCTTGTTCTTTGTGCTCATGAATGAGAGCGGGTGTCAGATAATGAAGCTTGCCACATCACAGTGTTGCAGTGGTAAAGAAATTCTGCAATGGCCCTACATCATCTATTTTAGAATTCCTGTTTCATGGACTGCCTGGCAGGATGGTGGTCTCCCTTTCACTGGCGGGCTTTAAATACAGGTTGTGGTATGTTACTTCAATGTTACAAATTGGGTGACTGATGGAAAATTTCATGGGGGCTGCAGAGTTCTTGCTTGGGGGCAATGCCCTCATGGGGCTGAAGCCAATGGTTATTATTTTTCCAGGAGAGAAGTGACTTCTGGAGTGTCACAGGGTTCTGCCCTGGGCTCAGTGTTGTTCAACATCTTTACAAATGGATGATGGATTAGAAGTCATGCTTATCAAATTTGCAGATGACAGTAAATTAGGAGAGGTAGTTAATACCCTAGCAGACATGCTCAGGATTCACATGTCCTTAACAGATTGGGGAGCAGGCCAAAATTGACAAAATGAATTTCAACAGGAAGAAATGTAAGATTTGTACTACATTTAAACAGGGGTTGGGAATGAATCACACAAATATATAGGATGAGTGTGATCTGTCTTGCAAGCAGTACATGTGAAAAGGACATAGGGATCTTAGTAGACCAAGAGCTAAACAGGAGTCAGCAGTGTGATATGGCGGCCAAAAAAGCCAATGCATTTGTAGGCTGTGTCAACAGAAGTGTTCAGACCAAGAAAAGTAGTACCACCACTGTATTCTGCTTTGGGTAGACCTCATTGGGAATAGTGTATCTGGACATTACACTTTGAGAAGGACAGGACAAGCTGCAATGTGTCCAGAGGAGGCAACCAAGATAATCAATTGTCTGGAAGCCAACTCCTATGAAGAACAAAACCAGGAGCAGGGTATGTTCAGCAGGGAAAAAAGAAGACTGGGAGGTGATATATTAACCAGCTTTAAATGTCATGTAGAAGGTGGGGTGAGCTTCTTTTCTGCAGTTCCAGAGAGTAGAACATGTAGCAATGGATTTAAATGACAGGGAAAGAGATTCTACCCAAACATTGGGAAGAATTATTTTTAATGCAAGAGCTGTTTGACAGAGGAATAGACTGTCTCAGAGGATGGTGAACCCTCCTTCTTTGGAAGTCTCTCTAAACAGAGGCTGGATGGCCATATTACAGAAGTGCTTAAGATGTGTTTTCCTACATGCCAGGGGTTTAGATAGATGGCCCTTGGGATCCCTTCCAACACTATGATTTTGTGATTTATCTATAAATGTATTATCAAGTATATGCTGTATTGTGCCTTTGTGCTAAACACTGAGAATTGTTTTCCCCCCTTCCTTTTCACAGCAACTCAGTGAGATTCATGTTACAGTTCTGCACAAAGAAGAAGGTGCTGGTCTTGGATTCAGCTTAGCTGGTGGAATAGACCTAGAAAACAAAGACATTACTGTAGGTAACCTTGTTCTGACAACTGTTCATTTTAAAGCAGCATGCACTCCTAGCACTCCTTTGGTCTAAGTTCAAAAGCCCTTTGCAAGTGATTAGCTAAGGCTTCTGGTGAAAGCGATCTGGTCTTCCCCTTAGAGCCAGCATCACTCCTCAAATAGTATAGATATTATTTAACAATTAAAAATTACCTAAATAAATAATTGTTGATTTAATGTACTAATGTATTAATAAGTATACATTTTAAAAAATAATGGTTATGAATTAATTATTGCTCTGTATTGTGTAATGACATTGTTTCATTGCATACACACACTCAAGCCGAAGGTAGGAGAATTACACCTCCAGAAGCCTCTGGAGCTGCCTGTGAAATGAGGGACTCTTTCACACTACACTTCTAGCACTGTGGTTCCACTTTAACTATCATGGAAACAGCTGATTGGAGCCAGGAATTTGTAACATGGTGAGGCATCAAAACTCTCTGAGAATTCTAAATATCTCACCCTAAGTTTCCAAGCAAGTAACTTCTGGTTGCAGCTAAATACTGTGCACAGTATGCTAAGGTGAGGAGCAAACAGTCCTTTAGATGCTGCTGTACTACAATCCCCTTAGCACCAATGGTGAGATGGTAACTGAATGACTTCAGGTGGTCCACAAGTTGCACACCCTTATGCCAGGGGATGGATCATTTAGAGTAGGGTGTGCATAATTTAATAACTACTCTATTTAACTCTTTGTAAATGTTGAGCCATAATTCTTTTGAATGTCTGGAAATACTTCAGAAGGAAAGACTTTGAGTTTAGACAGTTGTTAGTTATCCTAAGTATCAGTCTTATGAATTCTACACTTTTGCCAGGTGTCTCCAATGTACAGCTGAATCCTTTCCCAGAAACTCTGAGGTTAGATTACCATCAGAGTTCTAGCTTCTGCATTCTGGCAGCTGATAAATCAAGATCTGTAGCTTTGATACCATTAGGAGGTAATGAGGCATTCCTTCCATGTGAAGAAACTAAATTGTTCTTATCAATTGAGTGTCAGATAGGGCAATGTTTCATTATTTGCAGCCTCAGTGAAAGCTTCATGTTGCTCTCAGATTTGCTTTACACTCAAAACCAATTTTTTCATTTTCTTTCTCTTACACAGTCCAATTTTGTGGGAAGCCAGGCCTTTACTCACCCACTAGTGTTTGTCAATTAGTGCAAATGAGAAACGATGAATAATTTGAGCAGGTTGCTAGTTGACAGTAAAACCATTCCATAAATTACTGAATTGGCTTCTGTCCCAGGATTCCTGCTATTGTTTGCAGGAATCCTGGGACAGAATAACTTGAATAACATACACATGATGGAAACTGAAGCCAAAATGGTGTATAGAGATGTTGTGTAAAGAGTGGGCAGCAGAAGGGGGGGATTAGTTGGTTTTCCAAGGTTGGCTAAGAAATTAACTGCAGAGCCAAAATGAAAAGAAATCTCCACTCTGTCTCTGAATTAAATAGTAGTTAGGGTCTTGGAGATGTCTCATCCATAGGGTCGCCATGAATTGAGATCGACTCGAGGGCAATTAACAACAACAAAAATAGTCATAGTGTAAATATTGTGTAAATAGTGTAAAAATATCTGACATCCTATAATGGTCCTCAAAACATGATCCTTCACATTTCCATTCAGAGTGGTTTTGAGCCAGTGAATCATTATGCCTAAGTTATGAACCTGCATCTTAAACAGTACTCTTTCCCCTCATCATTCAATTCCAAGTGATTCATGAAAACTGATCCCATCCACAAAACCCTAAAATGTACACAGGGGAGGGCGTGCTCTGCCTTACACAGCAGTGTCGGCAGGTCAGCAATGGGATGAGTATTTTGAGTTAGCACTGCCCTCCTCCTCCTCCTCCTCCTCCTCCTGTTACCCAAAATGCTAGGATCCCAGGAGAGCATCCACAAATTAATGTGTTTAGGGGAATTTTAATAGCTCAAATAAAATAAACCTTTGGCTGGGGCAACAGTCAGCCTTGGGATCTTAAGCCTTTGTATATTGGTTCCAAATCACACAGAAGTTTTGTAGCTTTATTAAGAAAATAAGCAATGCACACACAAGCACAAACTCTCTCACACACAAGAACTAGCTAAGCAAAGGGGGGAGAATGGGAATAGCATGGAACCATGTACCAATCCTGATGCATGGTTCCAATCAATGGCCATCTGGGACAAAGATGTCTCAATAGCCACCTTGGCAATTGGGGTGGCTGATTTATTCAGGATCTAGTAGACCAAACAGAGTGTCTGCCCAGTCCCAAACTAGAAAAAATTACTAGTGTCTATGTCCATGTTGGTGAAATGGCACACACAGCCATTTCCCCTGACACATGGAGTGGAGAAGAGGAGGAAAAGGCATGCACCTGCTTCTCCTCCTCCCGGACCTTCAGCTTCTTCCAGAGAGACAGCTGAAGACCCGGGAAGGTGCGAGGGGAAAGAAGTCCTGCCTCGAAAGTCCTGTTCCCCCTGGAAGTCCTGCCTCCAGCACAGGGTAACACCCAATGCCAGAAGGCCATGTAGTTTGGGCACTCAGTGCCTAAAAGGTTCACCATCACTGGTCTAGGTGGTGGTATATATACTCGAAATCATATCCAGGCCAGTAACCTCGGAATGAATGGATTAACTCACTGCTAAAAGGTTTTCCAGGAGAGAAGAATGGTCGCCAGATGGAGTAAATGTTCAGAGAATTGGTGTGAACATCTCAGACAATAGGAATCTTCTACCTTTAGAGAAGTGTTCTTTGTCTGTGTATGCACAGCCATCTCCTTCAGCCAGAATCCCATCATCACCCTCCATAGATAAAAGGGATTATGCTGATGCATTGGGTGATTTCATTGTGGTGAGTGCTTTTGCTTATTCCCTTGCTAGAGCCAACCAGATTTCCAAAAATGGCATGGTCAGGTTTTCACCCTGGGGTTGCCTTTCCAGGTCACCCATCCCACTGTGACTTTAATATTAATTATCAAATATGAGGGGTGAATTGGGGCCTGACCCTGGGGTAACACCCTCTCCCCCCTTCAGTTGGTACAGATTTGCTACTTGGACTATGAAGTGAATAGTCAACAACTTTACAAAGAGGTTTTATGAGACATGTTTCAATTCTATCTGAAAAGGCAAATGTGTGACTATCAAACAAGACAAGCAAACTTTTAATGTGTGTGTTTGGTTGGGGTTTCCAACAGGTGCACAGAGTGTTCTCTAGTGGACTAGCATCCCAGGAAGGAACTATTCAGAAAGGAGATGAAGTCTTATCAATTAATGGGAAGGCTCTCAAAGGCTCCACTCACAACCAAGCTCTGGAGATCTTGCGAAAAGCTCGCCAGACAAAGCAGGCAGTTATTGTTACAAGGAAGTCCAAAGAGAGAAAAAGAAGCCTTAATGTTTCTCTCGAGTCCTCTGTATCTTCAGGAGGAGAAAATTCGGCAGACTGTAGTGAGTATATTTGATAGTGACATTTACTAGATGCTCTTTGTATATTCAGGGGTGAAAAACAAATTGTTTGCAAATATATGTAAGGAAGCTGCACACACGTTTGTTTTTTTTTTTTAATAAAAAAAGGAAAGAAAAAGTATCTTCAGACAACAGGAATTTGAGAGTGGAGATGTAATAGGGCAGAAGTGCATTGAATGAACTCAGAACAAGCCCAAATAGATGCAATAGTACTCCAAAACTGTACATTACAAGGAACATTGACAATGGTGAGAAAGCTTTATGGAGATGATTTCCATTACTAATTTTCATCAGAAGCTTACAATTTGCTACCTGGAAATACTGGGAATGGCATCATTCCTTCTGCAAGCAACACATGTATGCTACCACTGAGCTATGGCTCTTTCCATGTAAGAAGCTTGCCTACACAAGTCAGAACATTAGTCCATGTCATCACAGTATTATCTATGCCAGCCTTTCCTTATTTGGTATCTTAATGATGTATTAGACAGGAATTCTTACCAACCCAAGCGTAGCATCTCAAGATTGCCTGGAAGATGTGATTTGTAGGGCAGCAATTTAGGAAAGGCTGGCAAATGCTAACTGTCAATCATTCTCCAGAATTTTAAACATGGGTCTTTTACAGCCCTAGCTATAGATGCTGGGCATTGAACCTGACACCCAAGGCATGCAATCCATGTGCTCTACCACTGGGCTACAGCTTTTTCTGCACAACCTATGCCCCTCTGACAATATTGTATTTTGATACAGCATCTGAAGACCTGATCTTCATGGTGACCCTGGAGAAGACATCTGCTGGTTTAGGGTTCAGCTTGGAAGGAGGGAAAGGCTCCATCCATGGAGATAAGCCAATCATCATTAACCGAATTTTTAAAGGTACATACTTAACACTGGTTGCAACAGGGATGGGCAAGCTGCCATTCTACATTCTACAGCCAAGGTTCAAAGACCCTCTGGCAAGTGATCAGCCTTCTAGAAATAGCCATGTATACTTTTCTGGACAGGGAGGAAGAGAAAGAGAAAACTAGGGGGACAGGGCTGGCCCTGTACAGTTTGGGCACTTGCTGCTTCCACTGCCAAAATGCAGCCCCTGGCAGA
>CM034709.1:17014062-17026868 GCA_020142125.1 Phrynosoma platyrhinos | reverse complement strand
CTTCTCTGCCCAGAAGACGACTTTTTTAGTCGTCTGCTTAGGGCCATTATTAAGTTGTGCTGGAGAATCTAAAAATCTCCAGCATGATTCCATGATCCATGATCAACTTCTGGCAGATGTTGACCATACAGTAGCACTGAAGTATCTGGAGATTCCTAGAGAGGTGTTCTCTCAGGTAAAAAGAATAGTGTTTTTTTATTTGTGTTTTTTCCACCTTCACGGGACTCCTTCACCCCAACCCCAGCAAACATGGAGGGGGACCACTGTACATTTGCACAATGAACTCAATTTGAACCAATTAAAGTAAGCTGAGGCGAAAGAGGAGGAAATAGGAGAAAGCGAGAGAAACTGATATTTTAAAAAGCAGCTGAAAAAGTGAGATGGCAGAGGATTAATTGGGATTTCCCTGCCAAATCGCCAGTTGAAGGGGTTACAATATGGTATGGGTGTGTATAATTTCCACTTGCACCCCTTGCAAGCACTAATATGTCCTCTCTAAGCATTCAAAAGGTGGTATTAAAGACTGTCTGGTTATCAAAGAATGCAGGATGAGGAACATAAAGGAGGGTAGTTAAGCAATGTAGTTAAAGCATTTCTGTTCTGTAATTTTTCAGCCAACCATGTTGGGAGCAGGAACAAAAGCAAGCAGCAAATCTAGCAGAGAATTAAATTTTCTCTCCTGCCAGAGGAGCCAAATGAACTGCCAAAAGATATCATGAGTTTCTGATTTATGCAGCCAAAGCCTTACAACAGAGCACAGAGTAATTATAGAACGGGATGGGAACCTTAATCCTGGGAGGTAAGGAAAATATCATGAAGGTTGTGGTGGTGCGGGGAGGAGGTTAAATAATTTTGGAGTGATCTAATGGTACATTTGAAATGTAGGTGCTTGTCTTGGCCATGCTGCCAAGAAAGTCGAACAGTGGAGACTGATTTTTTGAGATCAAAAAGATCTCATTTTTTGAGATCAACTTCCAAAAAAGCGGATGCAATTCTAGATTGTTTCAACAGTAGTGTCCAGATCAAGGGAAGTAGCAGTACCACTCTATTTGACTTTGATCAGACCCCACCTGGAAAGCTGGGTCCTGGTCTGAGCATCACAGTTCAAGAAAGATACTGACAAGCTGGAAAGTAAGTGCCCAGAGAAGGGTGACCACAATGGTGAAAAGTATGGAAACCATGCCCTATGAGGAGAGCAGTCAATATTATTAAAGGTCTGGAAATCAAACCCAATGAGGAACAATTTAGACCACTGAGCATATTCAAGAAGAGAAGACTGAGAGGTGGTGTGATAGTCATCTTTAAATATCTGAAGTGATGTTGTAGAAGATCGAGTAAGCTTGTTTTCTGCTCCTCCAGAGACTAGGATGAGAGCCAATCAATTTAAATTACTGGAAAAGGTAATAAATTACACTGAAACATTAGGAAGAACATGAAGTAGGCCTTTGATATCTGCTGGGGTTCGGTTCTAGCTCCCCCCCCACCATGGCTACCAAAATCCATGGATGCTCAAATCTCATTAAATGAAATGGCATAATAAAATGGTGTCCCTTATATAAAATGGCAAAATGAAGGTTTTTTGGAATTTATATTTTCAAGCCATGTGTGGTTGAAACTATAGATAAAGAATCCATGGATATGGAGAGCTGACTGTATTTACCGTAAAAGCTGTTTGATTGTTCAGAAGATTGCTTCAGAGGGTGGTAGACCCTCCTTCTTTGGAGATTTGTGAAGAAAGGTTGGACAACCAACTCTCAGGCATACTTGAGTTACATATTCCTGTATGATAGAGGGCTTGACTATATGGCCCTTGTGGTTCCTTCCAAACCTGTAATTCTATGGACCTTATCCCACGCTGCTCTCAAAAGTGGCAAGAAAGCGATATGAGCATCATTGCAGTACTATAGCGCTAGTATAAATATGGCGCTAGCACTATAATAGCGCTATGGATAAGCTAGTACTATTGCAATGCCCGCTGAAACCGACATACAAAAGAACCTGAATGATGCTGCATTCCGAGCGGTTTCTTGTTGGATTCTGAGCGACGTCGTGTAATCACCCAGAAAACTATAGCGCTATAGCGCCTGATTCTTAGCGGATTCTGAGCGACGTCGTGTGATCACCCAGAAAACTATAGCGCTATAGCGCCTGATTCTTAGTGCATTCTGAGCGACGTCGTGTGATCGCCAAGGAATGTATAGCGCTATAGCGCCTGATTCTTAGTGGATTCTTGCTGCTTTTGGCCCCGTGGGATAAGGTCCTCAGACAGGTTACAAATGGCAGTTAGAATTCAGAAGTTATCAAAATGGCTACTGCACAATGTGTTTCTATAGTTGTGGTTCTATAATTCTGTGGCTGTGGTTTGATCAAGGCATGGATGAGATACTGCTTGGAAACTACATCTATGCTGCCTTGAATTGAATTCATTTTAGAAACAAGCTATGGATTTATGTAAAGATAAAGCTGTAAGAAGACAATTTAAAATGATGACCCACTAAGGAGCTTATTGCACTGCTAAAATAAACCTTCTTACCTTTCCCAACTTCACTCTTAATTCAAGTGGCATCTGGATACTGTCACAAGGATTTTGCCACCGAATCCGCCACTCACATCCAGCCCGAGTCGAGTCTGGCTCCCAGGAGCGCTCAGCACGCCTCTTTTCGAAATTGGGAGTTTTCTGATTTAAGAAAATGGCCACCAGAGCACCCCTGGGACCCTATGATTGTATCTGGATGCTGCCCAAATTAAGATTGAATTTGGGAGAGGTAAGAAGGTTTATTTAACCATGCAACAAACTCCTAATTTGGTTCTCCTTTCTTTTTAAAATGTCTAGTTATCTTTATATTAATTAATTGATTTTGGTAAATAGAAGACTGTCCAAAAATGGAATGTGTAATTGTGTAATTTCTTAAATGTTGTAAACCAGTGGTACCCAGATGTTGTTTCAGTGCAATTCCTAAAATCCCCCAAACCCACTAAAAGCCCTTTGGCACCAGCCCTATGTGGGGCTCACATGAAGGGGCATAGTAGACATCAATTGAAGGACTACTGCAGAGAAACAGGGAAATGGGATACAACCATTTTTCCTGTGATCAGTTGGCAATCCTTAAGTAGAGATGTCTCCAAGCAGCGTGAGCAGCCTTTGTGGAGGATATGAAATTCATGTGGAAAATCTGCACAAACTATATCAAGAGTAGCATATATTGTTTAGCAGAAGCTGGATTGGTAAAAACCTTGGCAGTCTCTACATTCATAGATTTGACTCACAGTTGAGAAATTTGGAAGAGCAGTGAAAATGTCCAGAACCTGAGGAACGGATGAAACTTGTAATGCACCTAAATTCACTCAGAAATTATATCTGTCCTGCTTGAAACAATTTTGATGTCATTTTTCTAATTTTATTAGTTGCCACATTCTCCCACTGCTATTGAAACACTGGGATTGAAAGACTGGGATTAACAACTGGGATTAGCAACAGACTGGGATTAGCAACAGAGATTCTTAATGCTAGATCCTCAGAATTTGGACACTGAATCCCAACAAGCCACAGCTAACAATACCACACTGGCTAAGGAGATTATCGCATTAGCTTTGCTGCCAGGAGAGACCTGGGATGTAACTTTCTTAAGGCAGATCTTATCGCATTCACCACTTGCCAGGCAATATGCAGCCCATATGCAACCTGAGCTTCTCTTGCAGCTTTTCAAGAATGGGATCTTCCCATTCTTGAAAAGATGCAGGACAATCTGGGAGAAGCCTGGGTTGCATACAGGCTGCATACTGTCTGGCGACAACTTCAGGAATCACTGGTAACACACACACACACACAAAGTGTTGTGGTATTACAAAGGTAAAGGTAGTCCCTTGACATGAATGTCTAGTCATAAGCGGTGCTCATCTCTGTTACTAAGCCGAAGAGCCAGCCTTGTCAGAGACTACTCTGTGATCCTGTGGCTAGCATGATTGCATAGAACGCTGTTACCTTCCCACCAAAGTGGTATCTATTTATCTACTTGCATTTGCATGCTTTCAAACTGCTAGGTTGGCAGAAATGGTATCATACTGACATTTAAAATACGACTCATAATCTCAATCCAAGATTGTGAATGGGTTAACACTGCAAAATATGCTTTCTGTATTCTCAAATACTCCTGCTACAGCAGATTCCCTCCTCCTCCCCTTCCCCTTCCCCTTCCCCTTCTCCTTCTTCCACACATGTATTAAAGTGACCATATTATTTCCCCTTGTGTTTTGTGAAGTTTCCTTCCTTCAAACACGTTGTCTGTCTCCATGCCTGTCTGAATGCTCTCTAATTCCTAGTGGGAGTAGCTGGGTAGTCCTATCTTGCCACATCCACTCCCCCTCTTTTTTTTTTTTTTTACATGTTTCTGTTGTCCTACTATGATGTCACAGTGCCTTGCAAACATGAAGCAATGGCACCTTCTTCTCACCAGGTGGAACACCACATTCCTGCTCTTCCACAGGCATTCAGCAGAATATGGTTTATCCTCCCTGACCTGGTTCTGCAACATGGATTCCATAGAATATATTGAGTGCAAACTCTGACTCTTTAGAGTGTGTTGCCTGTTGCAAAGGGTGTCATATTGTTGATAGAGCAAGCTTGTTTTCTGCTGCTCCAGAGAGTAGAACAATGGATAGAACAATACAATAGAACATTGTAGAACAATGGATGCAAGCTACAGGAAAAGAGATTCCACCTGAACATTAGGAGGAAATTCCTGATTGTGAGAGCTGTTTGACAGTGGAACACACTCCCTCGTAGAGTGGTGGAGTCTCCTTCTTTGGAGGTCATTAAACAGAGGCTGGATGGCCATCTGTCGGGGGTGGTTTGATTGTGAGTTCCTGCATGGCAGAGGGTTGGACTGGATGGCCCTTGAGGACCTCTTCCAACTCTATGATTCAATGATTCTGTAATACCCACACCACCATGACATAATGGTAATGGTGAGAAAAAAAGTGCAAGTTCACGGTACAGTGTGACACACTTAAGCAATAAAATGGCTGTAGTTGAGACAACCCTAAATTTTCTCCTTTATCACCAAAAATGATAAAGTGCTGACAATGCTAGGAATACATGGGAATGGGTACTGCTGCGTGTGTCATGTGAAATTAATATAAGACAGAGGAAAAAGGAATATATTATCAGCCACTATTACTGTAATGTTCACCCTATCTGACTCTGCCTAGCTTCTCATGACTGGGCAATCAGAGGACTGTAATGCAACTGTACTAGGATTTTGTTTTATAGAGATGCTTTGGTTTTGTTGTTTTGAAGCAAGAGAACAGCACAGCACCTGCCTTCCTAGAGCTGCTTAACTTCATTCCAGATGTCTCCTGCTGGAGGAGACTGACCAACAGAAATCTCTCCTGCACTTTGCCTTTAAGATTCTGCACATATTGCTAGCCTGCTGTCTTTCCCAGATTTTGAAGCACGAGGCATAGGCAGGCAAAAGGAGCCAAAGGAGGCTGGTTTTCCCTAGATTTCAAAGCATCACCTATAGATAAGAAGATCTGTAAGAGGGCTCACTGACATTTGTCAGCATCTCAGTCTTTGAGATATCTTTATCCAACAGCTTTCCCAGTTTTCACGATAGCCAAAAGCTGCTGCCACCTTTTAAAACCTTCAGTTTATTTTTTTAAAAAATTAAAAACACCCAAACTCTGGAAACAAGATGCCATCAGGAGCTGGATCATCACCAATGAAAAACACCAGAGCCTGCAAGAGGTCTAAAACTTTTAAACGCCACGCTAGCATCTATGCTTATCCAGAACCACCTGGAAGGTGAGAAATTATGTACTTCTTTCATATGGTGAGAATAGAAACATTATATGTTATTTAAAAATAATAATTAAATTGTTAATAATAATACATTTTTATTATTAAACATTATTCTTATGATTAAAATGATTAAGATATCCTGTTGGTTACTCTCACCTAGAGTAGAACCATTCAGATAGTTGTTGAACAGTGAGTCAACACATCGGGAAAATCCCAAGAATTCACTGGATCTATTCTGGTCAGCACTAAGAACAGTATTTAAGCTATTATCTTTAAAGATTGTTTGGATGTTGGGTTTTCAGTAGTGTTTTCCCCCAGTCTATTAGTACAATTGCAATGCAATGAAAATATAAAAAGTACTGCGTTTATGTTTTTAGAATGCTGAGAAATTCAGTACAGGGTTCCACAGAAAAAACTGTTTTGTTCATTGTGAGCTAATGTGAGAAAGTATGAAACTGTTTTGCCATCAAGTTCTGTTCTTTGTGCAGGTTTGCACAGCTGCCTTTTAAACAACATCCTGACAGAAGGCAATTAACTAGGTTGTTGGTTTTTGTTGCAAGGAAGAAATATGTTCCAGTCTGAAACTAAAAATCCATAATGACTGGGGCTCTGGGAAGGCAAGGAAAAGTGGACTAATTTCAGAGTCACAAGAGCTTTTGGTCTGAGGGGTTTTACAGAGGGACTTATTTTAGCTGGACTCAATGAGCATAACTCCCAGTTTGCATTTTCCTTTGGATACTGCTCCTGTTTAGCAACTCGGATGATGATAAGGGAGAGGACAAGGTTGACAGCAATGACCCAGAGCAGATCTTCCAGAACATACAGTTTCAGAAGGAGATCATGGCTAATATCCGTTGCAGACCGTGGCCCATGCGGCAGAAACTCAGGGCACTAAGGTAAAGGATGTTCACCAGTACCATCAGGGCTTCTGAAGTGTGACCTCAATTGATGTATACATGTCAAGAAAGAAATCAGCCATACAACCTGACTAGTACTTTAGGAGGTATGATACCTTAAAAAAAAAGGTTGAAGACCTCAGAAGTAGACATGGTCAGTGATGTGCAGGATGGTTTTTCCTCCATCTCTGTCTCTTGTCCCTTCTTATCTTGTCTCCTTCAGGGTGTTGTTTCCCCATTTTTTCTTTTAGATCATTCTCTTTTATCTCTCCTCCCCCCAGCTCCTTCATTTTTTCTTCTCCTCTTTCAAACTTCTTTCCCCCTCTCTTCTTTCCTTCCTTTTTTTTCTCACTTTCTCACCCCTCTTCTTTCCACCACCACCCATTGCTATATGTCATCGGTTTGTGAATGGATTAGAAGCTGAGTGGGAATGTTAGCATTTATTTCTATTTATTTCTACCAGTTTCAGCCGTGTCTATTTAAAAAAATGGCTTATAAAAATTATATAATTCAAAGGGATGGAAAGCATATTTTAAAATATTCAGAAAATGGTAAAGAAAAATGTGTTTTCCAACTTTGGAAAACCCTGACAAGAAAAATCCTAGACTGACAAGAACTTTTGCAGTTCGGGAGTTATTCTGTGCAAAATTCACTCATGGTTGATTTGCATAGAAAGCAGCATGTAGAAAATGCTGTTTCTGGCACAGAAAATTCTGGTTTCATTGAAAAACAAACATGTGTGAAATTTGTGCAGAATAATGCCTGAAGTGCGAATAGCCTTTGGAAATTGTTGTTTTTAAAGACTTCCTTCCAAAGGGGAGAAAACTGCTGAAATTATTTGTTGCTGCTTTTAAGAAAAAGCTGAGTGAAGAATTACATCCCTAATCACAGATACGTAGGCTTACAAATGGTTTCATCCATACAAATTGAGTATATTCTTCCTAACCCTAGTTTTGGGGCTGTGTGGAAGATGAGCTCAGGGCTGATGCAGACTGGCCAAAAGGGCTGGCCTGGGGGTGGAGCTGAGGTGGGGTGACCACTCATCGGCAGCCCCAATGCTTCCCTGATGCTGCCATCATGCCGCACACCTGATTTCACGACTCACGCCATCAGGGCGCCCTGTTGGTGCAATGTGCATGCTGTGCCAAAGAGGCACAAAAGAGCCATGGTGGTGGCACTAAGGGTGGCTTTTTGCAGCCCCAAAAAGGAACACAATTTGCCAGCTCTTTTTAGAGTGGCAAAAAGCTGGATCGGGGTCACAGCATGTGGTTGCCATGGGCCCAATCCAGCAGTCCTGGAAGTGGCATGGAGCCACCCCTTAGGGCCATCTGCATCAGCCCTCAATCTTCCACAGATCAAATTGAAAAGCACCACAGTCTGCAGATAGTCCACTAGCCAATAGTTCTCTTCCTTTGAGTAGGTAACATTCTGTAAGCCTGAAAGAAGGTAGAATGTTCTTTTTGTCACACACATCCCCCTCAACCAGTCTATTGCCTGATGTTTGCCCTTGTGTGGAGAGGCTGTTACAGGATATGTGCTTTTGCAATGAGAATCCTATGGAACCCGGTGGTGTGTAGTTTGGTGAAACACTAGAACTCTCTAGCTGGGTATTCTGAATGCACTTTTCTCAGCCGCAAAACCCAGAATTCCAAAGGATGGAACTGTGACAAGTAAAGTGGAATCATAGTGCTATAATTGTGTGAAACAGCCCAAGGTCTCCAATTCAATCCATTCAAATGATCTTAAGTAGAATGAGTGGTGAGCCTCATTCATTCCAAGGTGCTCTTTGTTCCAAGATCCAACTTCAGTTGTGGGGGCATGGGGAAACAAAGGCATTTGGGGTCTAAAAGAAAACACACCAAGAGGTTTTTGCTTTCTTCCCAACTACTAAGCCTCCACTCTTTTAGAATGCCTAAACCCCATACACAAAATCTGAAAGACTGCCAGACAATGATGCCATGTGTTAGGAAGTGTGTCCATCTTGTGTTGAAATTCAGAAGGGTGGAATTTTGTTCCAGGATATTGTATCTACATTGTGTCTAGCAGGGTGGACCCAAGCCATTTTGCTTCCTTGGGTGACAAACAAGATGGCAACATGTCTTCACATTCCATATCATGTACAATTCTATACACTTCTAAAGTAAGGAGCTTATCGCTCTGCTTAATAAAGTGTCTTAACTCTCCGGCATTCAATTCTAATTCGGGTGGCATCCAGATACTATAGTGGGATTTTGCTGCTGAATCTGCCACCCGAATACAGCCTGAGTCCAGCCCTGGTCCTAGGAGTGCTCCGGGGCCATTTTCTTAAGTCAGAAAACTCACAGTTTGGAAAAGAGGCATGCTCAGTGATCTGGGCTGTATTCAGGTGGCAGATTCAGTGGCAAAATCCCTGCAATAGTATCCAGATGCCATCCGAATTAGAATTGAATTCGGGAGAGGTAAGACACTTTATTTTAGCAGAGTGATAAGCTCCTCACTCTCTTTATGCGGGTCTCTTCCCTTTATTTACCAGTGAATATCCTCTCTCATCTTTTATGATACCATCTCCAGACTATTTGACAATTGGCTTTTGTAATATGGAGTGTGAGGAGATATTGCCATCTTGTTCTTCTCTTCTCCAACACCATGCAGAGGTGACAGCCTGATTTTGCATAATGTCATCCCTGATCCTGTTAGACCTCTGCTCCTCCTAGTTCAAGATCAAGATCAAACTTGATTCCACCCTCCTTTCCAAAAGGGGGGAACTTGGAGGGGGCAATTGCATTTTGCAGCAGTAATTCATGTGCCTTGGGAAGTCTGTTAGCAGTTATCAGTGAGGTGGAAATTAGCAGAGCTCAGGAAAAAAAAAAAAGACTGTTTGGTCACATGAGACTAAGATTTCATCTTCTCAGCAGACAAGCTAAAGAAATTGTGTTGAAGTATGAAGGTCGGCTGACTCGGACAAGAGGCTACCAGGCAGCCGGAGCAGAGGTGGGTCTGCTTTTCATCAAAATCTCCAGAACTCACTTTTCATGGAAATGATGCCACAAAGGAAAGCATTTTCAATCTTTCATAGCATGAAGAATAGAGCAGCAATACAGGTTGCTAATCTTGTTTTCTGTGTTTTTTTAAAAATGCCTTTAATAATTGTGTCAGACAGAAATACAGCAGAGGAATCTTCCAGTCTAGTGTAAGGAAACTTGAGTTCTTGCAGTCTACTTCCTTGGGTTTTGCTAGGTTTTGTTGGTTGTTGTCGCTTCTATGTCCATTTGTTCAGTGTCACTGTGCCCGTGTGTGTGTTTATAGCAATTTCTTGGATCTGTACTAAGATTGTTTCAAAGGGTTTTTTTTAAAAAAAAAAAAAAAGGAAAAGAAAATTAGAGGTGTGGTTTTTTCTAAGGTGAGCCTTCAGTTTGAAGGGCAAATTTTCTTGTCCTTTTCTGTTTTAAAATTACTCTTAGAGTCACAAAGTTACAGTGTAGAAATACCATTTCATTTAGGCACTGTGGCACCATAATTCTTTTGAAAATATATATGAAAGGAAGGAAAGAGGAAGAGAGAAAAAGACTATTTGTTCTGATATGTCTCAGAAATTAAAAAAAAAGATCCACTTAAAGGTGGGATTAAAATGTTTATTATTATTATTCATTAAAAAAAACCTAGAACTAGTGCAACAGATACTAATACATTCCTCCTAACACATTCACTCCATCTGAAGGAGTTCAGAGAAAACTTTTGCAGCTTGTTGAATTTCAATTGCTATCTATTTTATATTGTTGCATGGTAAGGCCTTTTAACTAATTTGAAGAAACAAACAAACTGGGTTGCAGCTGGTTCATTTTGTTTTAAAACTTCCACCTCGTCCAATACTTCAGCCTTGTCTAATACTTTGGAACCTCTGATTAAGAGTGTACCAACTATGAATTCTTTGCTTAATTAAGGCATTCCAATAAGTACAGACACTATAAAAATAATTATCTTTGCCAATGGATTATAATATAATAACAGTGGCTATAGACCAGTGATGGTGAACCTTTTAGGAGCCGAGTGCCCAAACTAGAAGGCCTTCCAGCACTGGGTGTTACCCAGTGCCAGGGATGGGACTTCTACCCTTTGGGGGTGGAACTTCCAGGGCGGGATGTCTTCGCCTGTGAACGCCTGTTCCTCCTCCTTCCAGATGCTCCCTGGCCTTCAGCTGCCTCTCCAGAGGCAGCTGAAGGCCCGGAGGGGTGAGGGGGGAAGAAGAGGAACAGGTATGCTCCTGTTTCTCCTCCCCCCATGCTATCTCCAGCCTTCAGCTGCCTCTGGAGAGGCAGCTGAAGGCCGGGGAGCATCTGGAAGGAGGAGGAACAGGCATTCACCTCTTCCTCCTCTCCCCCCACCCTCTGAATGCCAGGGAAAATGGCTTTGTGTGCCATCTCTAGCATGCATGCCATAGGTTTGCCATCATGGCTATAGACTAAACCATGAATATCAGTCCACTAATAGAAATCATAATAGATCATGCTGGCCACATGATCACAGAGTAGTCTGTGACAATGCTGGATCTTTGGCTTAGTAATGGAGATGAGCGCCGCTCCTATGGTTGGACATGACTTGACAACCTTGTCAACAGAGAATACATTTACCTTTAATAGCAAAACACCCACTAATGGAATAGATTTCTCCTCCCCATGAATTGCCTCCAGTTCCCTTTCTCAAATCAGGAGTGACACATATCCTGTTTTGCAGAGAACAATCCTCCATCCAAAGGTCAATGTCCACTTTAATGCTGAAGAGCTATAAGAATCTAAGAAACACAGGAAGCTTTTATATTTGTTGTTGTTTTTGTGTGCCTTCAAGTCACTGGCAACATATGGCAACTTTAATGTGAACCTATCACAGGTTTTTTTCTCCAAGCTTAGTTTGGGGATGGGAGCCTTGAGTTTGGGGATGATATTGCCTTCCTCTGAGGCAGAGAGCAGGTGACCTGCACAAGACCACTCAGTGGGTTACCATGGTCAAGTCTTCCAGACTTCAACTCCAACACTCAAACGACTATGCCACATTGTCTTTCAAGCTCTCTCTTTCTCTCACACATACACCCACATATATGAATATAACTGTGCACAAATATTTGTAAAGATCATTTGATTCAACTGTTGAACTAGTATGCAAGGGATCTTGTAGCATCTTTGAGATTAACTGGAAAAAGAAGTTGGTAGCACACATTTTCATAGATTTAAGTCTACTTCATCTGTTGAACTAATAGATTAATTATGCAAAGGGATCTTGTAGCACTTTTGAGACTAACTGTGCAAAAGAAGTTGTAGCATAAGCTTTTGTAGACTTTGTTTACTTCCTCAGATGCATGTAAGACCAAGTCTATGAAGGCTTATACTACAACTTCTTTTGCACAGTTGCAGCCTCATTGAATGACAAAAGCTAGCTGACATGCAGCGAGAGAGAAGTGGCTTTCTCCTTGCCTCTCCACATGCTGTTGCCGCACTTCCATTCTCCTTCCAAAGGGAAACAGTGGTAAAAGCATGCCTTTTGCCAAATGGATTTTTCCAGCATGACCAAATGCACTCTTTCTGATCATTTTAACTAGGAAAGAGAATGGAAGTGCTTTGACAGCATGTGGAGAGATAAGGAGAAAGCTGTTTCTCTCTTGCTGCATGTCAGCTTTCTTCTGTGATGTGATAAGGTTGTTAGTCTCAAAGGTGCTACAAGAGCCTTTTGCATACTAATATTCCAGACTTACATGGCTATGTCTCTGAATTCAACCTTAATAAATTCATTATTATCCATGGATGGCCCCAGGCTGTAGTGTTCTGAACTATTGTCTGACTAACCTTCCCTTAAATATGGCAGCCCTGGTGTCACAGTGGTTAAACACCAGTATTGCAACCAAAACATTGGACCTTATCACACGCAGGCCACAAAGCGATAAGAAAGCGAAATAAGAATCAATCCAGGACTAAACCGAAAGGAATCCCACAATACATAAATGGCTATCAGACGCAACTAGCATCATCGTGCAATTATCGCGCTTCCAATAAAGCGCATCCTGGATACGTATTTGCTGTTCACACACAATTAAAAAAATCCCGGACATAACCAAGCCCAGGCCCCACGCCGGCTTGGGAAGG
>CM034709.1:16994665-17013962 GCA_020142125.1 Phrynosoma platyrhinos | reverse complement strand
AATGCTCCCCAATACATATTGTCTGTTCATACTGATAAGGTCCTTACTATAAAAGCGAAATCATTCCCGTCACACACTTGTGCTTCCTCAAGAAACCGAAATACAAAAGGTCACGATTCTTGCCACATTCTGTCGGGGTTCTGTCGAGGTTCTGTGTGGTTCTGTGCGACGTCGTGTGAACACATGGAAAAAAATATGTATCAGGTCAGGATTTCGTTTGGGTCCTGACTGCTTTGGGCCCCGTGTGATAATGTCCATAGTGAGTTCAATTCTGCAGGGCTCCAGGTTGACTCAGCCTTCCATCTTTCATAGGTTGGTAAAATGGGTACCTAGCTTGTTGGAGGCAATTGGCTAACATATTGTAAAATAGCTTAGCACTATAAAGTGGTATAGAAATGTAAGTGCTATTGCTATTAAGCCCATCTTTGTCTAGTTTATACAGTTCAATAACTTTTACAAATAAATTTTAGAATAATATGCATGTGTACTAGCAAACTTATGAAAATCACACATGTTTAACAGGACTAAACATGGAGGTAATCAACTCAGGGCTCAGGTTTTAGTTGCTATCCATTATCAAGGGCAGTGAACTTCAGGAATTCTCCAGCTGTTTACATCTGTGGAATTACTACACACTCCTAAACTGAATTACTACCACAGATATTGTGGAGTTCACTACCTTTCCAAACATTTTCTGTATTCAGACATCATCTTGTTTGACAGCCATCAGTATATCTTCAGCCAGCCTTTTATTTAAAACTTGGACACTGTTTATAGTAGGCTGAACATCATGTACAAATTGTTTGCATACCACTAAAGCACGGTTGAGGAAAATGTCTAATTCAATTCAGAGCTTGGAAAAGTGACCTGTTAAAATGAAAAGAAATGTAGTTAAAACGTAACTTTGCTGCACACTGGTTAAACTGCATGAAAAGCAACGTATTTTAAGAACATTTTTCTTCTTGTTGTTTCTTTGTATACTGAATTATAGGAGGTAAGCCCAGATTCTGGGTGATATTATTAATCACTCAAGGGAAAGGGAGGCAGATCTGAAAATGGACTGCCAATTGTTTCATGTCAAATAAGGATGATCTTTAAAAATGTGTGTTTTTCCTAGCTCTGGCGCAAATTTGTTCGGCTTGCATACAACTTTATGGTCATCTTTATTCCATGGGAAATGAGAATCAAAAAAATTGAAAGTAAGTATAAAAATTTGCAAAGAATTGCAACAGAAAAGCTCTGGAATCAAGAAATGTCTTTTTAAAGCTTGTTTTAAAATTCAGGTATTGGTTTTTATTGGTATTGATAATGTTATTAGGATGCCACAGAACAAAAAAAAATTGATCTCAGCAATATAATGGGGAAGAGGAGAACTGTTTAATCCATTTTTTTATTACAAGCTTAACATACATTTTGAAAATTAAATTAGACCTTTACAATTCACTAAACTGAACTCATTGCTATAATGCTGTCAAAAAGAATTGTCTGATTTAGGCAACACATATGTTTCATATGCTATTTATTCATTTGCATTTCTTTAAAACACACTCAATGGCAGCTTAGACAAATGAAAACCAATACCAATAAAAACAAAGACATAAGTAAAAACATACAGAAATGATTGTTACAATGTAATTAAATTACCTGGAGAATTAATTTTAGCTTGAATAAATAGTATTCAAAATAAATTTTCACTTGGTTCAAAAATAATATAGGCCAGAATTCTGCTGGGGACTTAGATCTTCTTAAGTAGACTTATGTAAAAAGGAATTAGAGTTGCACCCATGTTCATGTGTCTGGTCTCTTTATTCCCATTCTGGGTTAACAAATATCAATTTGTCCTTCATATTTCCCCCCAGGTCATTTTGGCTCTGGAGTTGCATCTTACTTTATATTTTTGAGATGGTTGTTTGGAATAAATATTGTCCTCACCGTAATGACAGGAGCATTTGTTGTTTTACCAGAGGTAAGTGACAGTTTGTAGATCAGTATGTTCAAAGGCATTTCAGAAATGAAAACATGACCAAAGCAGTAACACTGGTGTATATCTGCTAAAATTTATTAGTGACAGAAGTGGGAGAATAAACATAACAGGACAATATTCTGGATTTTAAAGTAGTTTGAAATTGAGTGTGAAACTGTTACTGTTCTATGCATTCAAGTTGTTTCCAACTTATGGTGATCCTGACCATATCATGGGGTTTTCTTGGAAAGATTTTTCGGGGGGGGGGTTGCTCTGGCCTTCCTTTGAGGCTGAGAGATTGTGACTTACCCAAGTTGGTTTCCATGGCCAAGCGAGGATTCAAACCTTGGTCTCCAGTATCATAGTTCAACGCTCAAACCACTACATCATGTTGGCTTCAGTATTAAATTATGTACACATAAATGAATATACTAGACACAACAACATTATGTGCATTGCCACAAATGCAACCATCATCTCTACTCTGAATGTCACATTTAGATTATTTAATTTAATTTAATTTAATAGATTATTTAGATTATTTAATTTAAATTAATTTAATTTAATTTAATTTAATTTAATTTAATAGTCCCTTTTCCTCCTGTGATATTATGGCCTTGTATGTGGTTGTCCCTTCACAAGATTTTGTCTTCACATTGTCAGGTGGATTAAGCCAAAATACAGTGCCTGGCCCATGGTTAACCAGTGATATCATGGCTGGCTGGAGATATGATCCTGAATATTCCCTACTTAATTGCCCAACTATTCCCACATGTGGACTCCATTAGTTCCCTACCAGAGATTGGTTTCTTTCTCAGCCTTTGTTTCATTGCAGATCCTGGCTGGAGACCCTTTTGGAACTACTCCCAGCAAACGCATCCCTGATGATCAACTTAAATCAGCACAAGATTTGGATACAATCTGGTCTTTGGGGGCAAGATGAAGAATCTTGATTTTATTTACGCATATACATACAGATAAATGAGAGGGAGGGAGAGTGTGTATGTCTTTTTTTGTTTAAACCCTATCAGGCAATACTGCTTCTTTTAATTGTTTTCTTGTTGTTTTAGGGTTATCTTCAGTACTCGGTTTTATTCTATGGCTACTATGGTCAAGCGAGGAAGATTGGAACAGCTGGTTATCGACTTCCACTTGCATACTTTCTTGTTGGGATGGCAGTCTTTGCATACAGCTTCATTATCCTTTTAAAGAAGTAATGCAATGCTTTTTGTTCTTGTTTGCTTCAATAGAACAGGGTAGTATTATTTTACGAATGCTGCACAATTTGGAGGGGAAGACAAAAATGTGGTCTTGATCCCTGTCCTCCTGGTCTATATATCCTTTTTTTCAGTGAAATGAAAGCAAATTTTATTATTAATTGCTTAGAAATAGACCATTGGTTTAAATGACCCTATTCTAAAGACCACATACCACTGGTCTTACAAGTATTGCAATGGCTTCCAATTTCTGGGTGCTGCCCTGGACTTACAAAGTCCTGAATGGCTTGGATCCAGGATATCTGAAAGACTACATTCTCTCATCTATAACCGTAAGCAGACTGCCAGAAATAGTGCACATTAAATTGAGGCACAGTCCTGGCTCAGTGCTAGGGAATCATGGGAATTGCATTTTTTTCTGAGACATTGAGCCTTCTCTGTCAGAGAGCTCTGGTGCCACAATAAATTACAGTTCCCATGATTCCCTAGCACTGAGCCAGGGCAGTGCCTCAATTTAATGTGCACTATTTCTGGCAGTCTGCTTAGGCCCTAAGTCTGGCCAAAATCTAAGATGATCAGTGGAGGCTCTACTATATGTCGTATCACCCTATGAGTCTAGGCTAATGGGTGTATGTGACAGGACTTTTTCTGTAGCAGCTCTCCAACTATGGAACTCCATCCCAAGGGAGGTCAGGCTGGCTCCATCCCTTCCCGGGAGCAGTGGCATCACTGTGTGTGTGTGTGTGGGGGGGTGCACGCTGCACCAGGTGACACCCCAGAAGAGGGGTGACATCTCAGAAGAGGGGATGACATCCAGTCGGCCACCTACAGGCACTTTTTTGGGCCCACGCGGGTGCCACTCCAGGCCTCGGGAGAGTCTCTGGGCCTTGAGGACGGAGGTCTCTGGCCCAGGTGGGCAGTAGGTGGCCATTTTTGCAGCCTGTGTACATTTCTCCTGGCTTCACAGCATTTGTCCCAGCCGTGCAGCCATTTTCCCGCCCCACGTGGTCACTTCTCCCAGCCCAGTGGCTGTTTCTCCTGTTTCCATGTGACCTTGCCCCCGGAAGTCCCGCTGGAAGTCCTGCCTGGAAGCCCCACCCCCAGAAAGCCCGCCTCCATGCACCAGCTGATACCCTGGGTCTGGAAGCCATTACCCAAGAGGCAATAAAGATTGTATTATATTGCATAGCCTGTGGCTCTTAAAGTTAGGGATGTCTGCCCTGGTTATTTTTATAAAATGTTTGTTTGTTTGTTTGTTTGTTTGTTTGTTTGTTTAAAAGAGCAGGGAGGGTTTTCTTTCAATCTCACTAGCTTTGCAGGAATGTTTGGTGAAGACTCAGGAGAGAGCCTAAACGCATCATTTAAAAATATATATATTGTTATTTAATTCTTTTTTAACTATTGTAAAATAATGTCTTACCTTAATCTTTTCAAAATTAACCTCAGCTACCTTGAATCCCAGCTAGAGAGAAAAGGCAGGATAGAAATTCAATAAATAAATAAACAAACATTTTAATGTTTTTTATTTGTCGATTGAATATTTTAAGTATGTTTTTATCAATTTTGCACCACCTTGGGGCTCTGGTGCATTGGGAGGTTATAAATAAATGCCTCAAATACATAAATCAATAATTCAGTTTTGAAACCAGTCCTGTTGTGCAAGGTGTCTCATGAAGAGTAATCTACTTTATGAGCAAAACTGCTAAAGATATGTGAGATTTTTATTAGGGGAGCCAGCTGGATAAGAAGTTTCCCCCAAAAAATTCACGAATTCAACAGCTCAAAGATTCAGCTGAGAGAGAAAAACAAATTTGAACGTTTGCTCCATCCCAAAGTGAACAAACTGTTCAGCAACTCACATCCATGGGTCTTCTTCCATTTTTCTTTTCTAGGATGGCTAAAAATTCAAGAATGAGCCTAGCAAGTGCTTCTGATGAAAATTATACATTTTGCTGGAGGGTGTTCTGCGCCTGGGATTATCTTATTGGCAACCCTGAAGCGGCAGAGAGCAAATCTGCTGCCATAGTTAACAGCATCAGAGTAAGTGATTCATCACTTTTACCAAAATAAATTCCACCCTATGATTTTGTGCATAGATTTTGAGCAGTGGATCAGGGCCACAGCAACCACATGCTATGGCCTTGATCCTCCTTTTTGCTGCCCCCAAAAGAGCGGCAAAATGCAGCTCCTTTTGGGGGTGGCAAAAGGGCGCCCTTAGAGCTGCCACTGCAGGTCTTTTGCACCCTTTTGGCGCAGCATGTGTGCATGCTGCGCCAAGAGGGCGTCCTGATACTGTGCACCTTCCGGATGAGTGCGCAGTGTCAGGATGGCATCGGTCTGCATCGGCGTTTCCTATCAACTTATGGTGACTCCATTATTTCAAAGGGTTTTCTTAGGCAAGGAATATTCAGAGGTGGTTCCGCAAGTTCCTTCCTCTGAAGTATACCCTACTGTACCTAGTATTCATTGGTGGTCTGCTATTGAAGTACTAACCAGGGCTGACCCTGCTTAGCTCTGGTGCCTTTAGTGTGTTTAGGCTAGGTCTGAGCATTGGACTATGACTCTGGAGACCAGAGTTCAAATTCCTGCTTGGCCATGGAAACCACTGGGTAGCCCTGGGCTGGTCACACTCTCTCAGCCTCAGAGGAAGGTAAAGGCAAGCCCCCTCTGAACAAAGCAAATCACCCCCTGAATAAATCTTGGCAAGAAAATCTTGCAATAAATTTTCATTAGGGTCTCCATAAGTCAGAAACAACTTGAAGGTACACAACAACAACAGCATTCAGTTGTGCTTTGGATTCCCATATTTAGCCACAAAATCCCCCAATCAAAGAATACAGATAGAAATGCATACATTAGAAGTACATATGCTCACAAACACATTTAAGGGAAAATATTACAAATCCATGATGCTAGGTGACTTACTTGCAAATATGTGTATATTAGGCAAACCCTGTAAAAATGTCCACATACAAAAATATGTGTGCATCCAAATTTTCAGAAGAGTTGAAGAAAGTTTTTGAATTTTTGGGATGGGACTGAAAAAGTGGGCAAATCCAAAATGAACTTATTTGTCTGCGCCTATGCATCATCCCAGCTCAGCTCAGTCATCATACGTGTTCTGAGATTTCACAGTATTTTAATATATTTTGGTCTCTTTCAAGGAAGCTATACTGGAAGAACAAGAGAAGAAGAAAAGCACAAACATGTATGTGTACATATTATTTTCCAATGTGCAGTGCATGATTTACCCCCAAACATGTTCTTTCCCTCCTTCCCTCTGCAGTATAAAATAATCTTTTAAAGGACTTGCTGAAGCAGTTGTCATTCTTTCCTATGCTTCCTTGGCAGGGCAGTGACAATAAGTTTAAGGATCATCGCAAATATCCTTGTGCTTCTTTCGCTTGCTGGAAGCATTTATATAATTTATTTTGTGGTGGATCGCTCCCAGAAGTTAGAGCGGATGAAAAAGGAGCTGACTCTCTGGGAGAAAAATGAAGTAAGAGAAGGTTGTTTTTAAAAACTGATGAATAATAAAACAAGTGACTTGGTCTGGATGGATTCTCAAGGGATTTTTCTAAAATGCTTACCCCAATTAAAACTGTTTTAGCAGCACTCATCAATGTCATCTTGAAAAGTGGCCATGTCTGCCTTCTTGCGTTATCGCAAGATGCTTAACTATTTTTCATTAAGAGGATTAGACAACAGAATTACATCAGATGAGATGTAACAAAGCATTTAGAAGTCCTTCCAATACAAGAAATGTAAGATTCCAAGCTTTTGTGGCTTAATATACAGCTTACATTATCATTTAACTAGCTATATTGCCATTACCTGCAATCTGTAGTCTAAAAATATTGCATTGTCAACACAAACAAGAGACTGGGAGGTGATACACAAATACTTTGAATGAATGAATGAATAACTGTCTAGTATGAAATAGCTCCTGGTGTTCAAAGAGATCTTCTGTTGTCACATGGAAAGCTATGGATGGATATCCTGAGAAACTTTAAAATGCAATAAACATTTTTAAACTTGTTTGGGCTGTAGAGAGATCTTATAGCACCTTTGAGACTAACTGAAATAAAGAAGTTGGCAGCATGAACTTTCATAGACTTTGGTCTACTTCCTCAGATGCATTTAGTAGAGTGGAAACCAGGGACAGACATATATGTTTTGGCTGATTCTCCTTATGTCAAAGGATGTTCATCTGTATTCTCTAAGCTGCCTAATTAAAATCCACATATGCAATTCTTTCTAGGTAAGTGTTGTTGTCTCACTCATCACAATGCTTGCCCCTTCTGCCTTTGAATTAGTTGCTGCATTGGAGATGTACCATCCTCGAACAACTTTACGCTTTCAGCTTGCCAGGTATGTGAAAAAAAGCTGTATCAAGGCTGGGATCTGATTGCTGAAATCCTGAGTGGAAAGACTGTTATGTGGAGGAAGTGTTGAGTTAATCCTCTTTCCATGTTGCCAATGTGAGTAGCAGCAGGATCTGGAAGAACTGCTTGCTACCAACAAAAATAATGATTTAAACAACTCGTCTTATCTCTTCAACATAACAATTAGCATGTCTTCAATCTAAATAGAAACTATCAAATAAAAATTTAATCTTAGTGCTTCTGGGAGTGACCCACTGAATCCATTGGATTTATCTGCATGCTGATTTACCATTCAGCTATTTTTTGACTGGATCTGCTCCAGAAGGTGTTGCTAGGTTTATAATATAGCAATAAGAGATAATTGAAATTCATGATATTCAGGGTTGACAATCAGAAAGTATTTAGTAAGAAGTTTATGCTCTGTCTAAATACCAAATGAAAGTATTGATTTCAGTTAACTTATTACAGTGGGCCCTTGGCATACGTGGGGGATCCATTCTGGGCCACCACCCCCACGTATGGGGAAGATGCGTATGTTTAAATCCTATTCATGCACCTGTGGCGCATGCACCATTTTGCACCATTTTGTCTTGCTGGGTTTGCCGTAGGCGTAAGCTCAAAACTGCGTACAGCAAGCCAGTGTATGGTGCAGGCACACTGTATACATTTCTCTGCAAAATTAACATATTGTCCACATTCATAAACTAAATGACAAAGACATGTCTTTCTTTATGAAGGGCCCACACCTCAAAACACATGGTTTGGTGGCGTCTTCTTCAGTCTGTATAAAAGAAAAAGACTTCTAACCCTCAAGTAGGGAACATCTCTTGTATGTAGTAAGGGATGTCTGCAAGTTGCTGCAAGCCTAACTCTAGTTGGGATTAACCAAATGGATTCTAGCCAGTCTATGAAACATATTGTCATTTAAAATGAAACTGATAAAGTGAGAAAATAAAACAGATACAGTTTTTGAAGGTGGGGTGCCTTTATTTCCTTTGTTAATGAAAATATAAAGATTTTGCTGAACTTTTGGTTTGTTGTTCTTACCATGATAGTTCAGCTGAATGACAGTAAGAATTCTAGGAGAAGCAGGTAGCAATGGTGTTTGAAAGATGTCTCACCTGGTTTTTGTGACTTATTTTCTTTACTGTGGTACTGTTAGATTGTACACATTTGTTCTAAGGTGTATAAAAATGGGGAAGAAAATCCACAAAGGTTGGAACACTGAAGGATGTCAGCATTTACTGATCGTAGTTTCTTGTTCATAATGTGTTTCTACAGAGTTCTTGTCTTATATCTGGGAAATCTCTACAGCTTAATCATTGCACTTCTGGACAAAGTTGACAGCATGAGCATCACTGTGAGTTGCAAATTTTGGCCATCCTGGTTTCCCTGGTGTATGATCTTGATAACAGTTTAGTGAAATTAGTTGGGAATTAGTAATTTAGATATTTTTCTGCCCTGTAAAAATTACATGCCATTCGCAGGCATCTTTGGTTTCTCACTTTCCCACACGACTCAAACACTCAGACATAGGATTAGCGATAAGGGTACAATATTGCTGGACTTTCTTCACACAACCAGAACTTAGGTAGCTACTATGTTAAAAAACAAAACAAAATAGATTTGGTTCTTGCAAGGGATTCCAAAAAAGAGGGCAAAGGGCTTTACCTCTTGTTGTCCTATAGTCTTGGGATGCTTGATAAATTCTAATTCCTCCTGGACCAGGTTGAAGAAGTGGTCATCTAACTTGTGATGCTGGTTTTAGACCTAAGGATACCTTTTGATGTGCCCTTCAAAGTGTCTTTTCCAAGACAAACCTGGAGTTGACAGGGATTAAACTGGAATAATACAAAAAGGTAGCAGTCAGAACTCAACCAAGCCAAACCAAAATGCTTAGAAAGCACATCCTTAGAACAATTAATTACTGACTCTTTACTGATGATATTTAATGGTAGCTGGCAAGCTTTTCTCTCAATTAGTAATGTAATGGAAAGGTTACTGAGAAAGATCTATCAAATCAAGATATAATCTAAATGCCCTGTATTACACATTGTTGACTTTTGATGTTCTACTGGCTTTGTATACATTCATTCTTATTTAGGTTTTGTAGATATTTGATGTTTAGTGCTCCGGGTTTCTTCTTTGGAGGTTTTTAAATAGAGGCTGGATGGCCATCTGTTGGGGATGCTTTGATTTTGAGTTCCTGCATGGCAGAATGGGCTTGGATAGGATGGCCCTTGAGGTCTCTTCCAACCCTATGATTCTATGATTCTAGGGTTTATTTGGTTCCCCATTTTACAGTGTTTTTGGAATGCATTAATTAATCCTTACAATGTTTGTATAGTGGGTTCACCATATCAGTGGGCTAGCCATTTGTGGATTGGAGTTCCCGCCCCACCCCATATTAGTCAATGGTGGTGTGTGCATGCAGCCACACCAATGTGGGTGTGTACCTATCACCACCCATTGACTAATATGGGCTTGAGCACCCACATTTTTCCCATCCAATGGGGGGTGCTGAACTGAACCCCTGCAGATGGGAAACATGCACTGTATAATATTTGATGTTCATACCTTCATATTATTTGATGTTCATTTAAAAAAAAATTAGATTTTTTAAATCTAAAAATTAGATTTTTAGTGGCCATGGCATTCAGTTCACCCATTTCTTTCTATCATTAGTTTTGTTTTTGTTTTTGTTTTTTTTAAAAAAAGCTATATTAATGCTTTGCAATCCTGTGCTTTCTGAGCATTTTATTCTTGTGGGGATTAAACCCAAGCTTTTATATTAAATGCACACCCTCTGGCTTATCTTACTCTTGACAGTTGTAAGGACTGCAAGAGAAACTATGCAAAGAGCTTTGCACACGTGAAAAGCATGGTTACATTCTTAAATTTATATTTTAAAAAAGTAACAACAAGTATCTAAGAGCCAGGCTGAAATTTATACTGTCTCTCCTCACAGAAAAAGCACCGGGGCTCCATTCAGAGTCTTAAAGGTGCCCTCCTCATGAAAATACATTTCTACAATCTACCAGTGATGTATTAGAGAGCCTTATCACACTGCAAAACAAACCCAACATGCAATGACAGAGTCGTCTCTTTCTGCTTGCTCTCCACATGATGTCACATAATGTCAAAGTAGGCAGCAGCAGAAGGCAGGCAAATTCCCGGGTCCCTCGTCACCTTTGGATGGAGCCCTTTTGGACTTTTTGATTCATTTGTTGTCAGCTCTCAGCTCTTCCTCTCTCTCCCCCCCCCCCCAGCTTCACATGGACTGACTTCTGGTCCCTCTGCCTTGCTTTCCCCCCCAATACCAGCCTTCCCTGCTTCTTCCTTGTTTTGAGGTTAGTCCAAATTGGTTAGGTTAAGGGGCTCTTAAGTACACCACCAGCAGCAACAAAAAGATTTCCAGTCTTATCCCAAATCAACAAGCAAGCAAAAGAAAGAGAGGGATAGAAGGGGGGAAAGCAAGGAGGAGGTCCACCATGCACATGTGAGAAGAAGGTGGTGGCTGAGGCAAGGCAAGGCAAGGCAAGGCAGGATGAAGGTGGGGGAGAAAGAAGGATTAACATGTTTTGTTACTGAATCAAGGCCAACAAGTCAATAGAAATGTGCAAGTCAAGTCCCGAGTCAAGTCAAGTCAGTAAGCATTCATTACCACATCAAGTCACTGCAGCGACTTGAATATGACTTGAGTCTGAGTCTACATCACTTGCATCTACATCACTGCAGTTTAGAAGCAGGGTATTTAAGGACCATTTTATAACTTTTGGAAATCCATCATTTTAGGAATCTGAAGTTCACAAAAATGGAAACAGCACTTTGGAAGCCACCAAATTCTTAGCTCCTCAAATGGTTTTGGGATACAACTTTTCTACAACTATTCCCCATATGCAAATGATGAATGGCACTTTCCATCGTGTTGAGAATCGCACCCATAGGAATACTATATCAGCTAACCTGGATATGACAAACAATACAGCACCTTCTGAATCCAACACTCAAAGTCACCAGAGTCAATGTTGGGAAACCTATGTTGGTCAAGTAAGTCCAACTCCTTATGGTGGGTTAGATAGGCATGTATCAATAACCAAAAGGCAGAGGATTTTCATTAATGGCTCCTGGATGAAGGAAAATTCACTCTGAAGAATTCCCGAGATTTAAAGATGAAGAGTCACCCTTTCTTTTTTAGATATGGCTCTGTTGTTGTACTGTACGCTGTAAATATGTTCATTGATTCACAATGTTTTTATTTTAATTTTTCATGATTTTAACGTATTTTGTTATATCCTTGTTAATTATTTTAAGCTTTGTAAGCTGTTCCTGTATTTATTTCAGGAAATGCTGAAGTTGTCCATTATTGATATGCTGTTCACGGTGGCAAGTATCTTGTTGATTGACTTCTTCCGTGGACTATTTGTTCGATACTTAAGTGATTGTTGGTGCTGGGATTTGGAAAGCAAGTTTGTGAGTACATTTTTATATATATTAACAGGGAAAAGATAAAACTGAGAGCAACACCTCCAACCAATAGGTAGTGATGCTTATCACCTTAGCACAGGGGCTAAGAAAGTACAGTCTGCAAGCAAGCAGGTTGGGTTTTTTGTGGACCCCAGGATGGTAAAAATTGAAAATAAAATACTCCAAATTTCCCTAAACGTGCCACCCGAGAATGTGGAGAACAGTTTCACCTCTTCTTCCACCCCCCCCCAGATAATTTTAGACACAGCAGAGCCCTCCCCCTTTTTTGCAAAATGAAATTACCTAGAAATTGACTCAAAGGAGGAAGCTGATTTCCAGGTTTCTTCCTTTTGGAAACAGAAAGCCTCTCCTAGGCTAAAACAGCCCAGAGAGAACCAAAAAATGTGGCAAAATTGCCCCCTCACACCCTCTAGAAAGTTTTAGGGACATTTGTGGACCAAAATGGGATGGTTCAGAGGGTGGTGGTGTGTCTCTCAACCTCCAACAGTTGTCCACCCCAGACTTTGTGCTTGTGTGTGTGTGTGCCTTCAATTCACTTGTTGAATTGTGGTGACCTCATGCATTTCATAGGGTTTTTTAGGTTAGAGTTATTTTTTTGTTTAGTGTGTTCAGTGGTCTTATATAACACAAATTCTGTTTTACGCCTGTTTTTGTGGCCCTAGCAGCATCTTAATACCAATAGACTTGTTGGTTTAGTCTTTGTCAAAAGTATGGAGAGCGGCTTCGTTGTAAATCGCTAGGCAAAGCCATCAAAGCCAAGTCTCAATCCTTGCAAGCAGGATATAAATATAAAATGGGAGGAACTATTTTGCTTTGGAAGGAAGGTGAAATTTAAATAAAAAGAGTATTTAGGGAAGCATATTAAATAGATATGTGTATTTCATTAATATGTAATTTGTTAGTTTTGCTTTCTCCCACTTTCAAAAATATATAGAAATTGGAAAGTGCTATGAACAACAAAATAATGAGCATCCCTACACAGTGCTATCATAGATGCATATGACTATCACCGATAATCTTTGCTCTAACAAATGATCTAGTCTTGCATTTTTGTTTGTGTTTGTGTTGTAGCCAGAATATGGAGAATTCAAAATAGCGGAAAATGTTCTGCATTTGGTCTACAATCAAGGGATGATTTGGTAAGGTCCTTTAGACCTGAAGGCTCCCAGAGTGGCTTACAAATATTTAATCTGACAGCTTGCTGAAGCCTTAAAATCTAAATAAGATATGACACACAAAGGAAAAGGGATGGAAAGGGAGGAGGAGAAATTTAAGTTCAGCAGCAGCTGTCTTTGACTACTCTTCTATTCTCTTGCTATAGCTGGGTTTTGTTTGTTTGTTTTGTATTTGAAGGATGGGGGCCTTCTTTTCACCTTGCCTCCCAGCATTCAATGTTCTCAAGCTGATAGGGCTTATGTATCTCCGGAGCTGGGCAGTATTAACATGCAATGTACCACATCAGCAAGTCTTTCGAGCTTCAAGGTTAGTAGATAATGATATGATGTGGTTGATATGATATATTGTACTGTCAGGGGAGAAGAAAAAATGTAACTGGTTGTTGTAATTCTTTTTACATACATTTGTGAATAAAGCACATTAAATGCATGCCTGTTTTTCAATGCTAATATATATATCTATATATATCCATGGAGAGGAGAGGGTGATTGAAAGCCAAATGTGTAGGGATTAAAAAAATTAACATGGAACTCTCTAACTATACTCTTACAAACATCCCTTTCCCTTTCTGTGTCTTGAAATGTGGATTTATGAACACAGTGTGTGTCCATTCTTTACCCATTTCCAGGTGGTGCAGAGTCAGGAAATAATTTTTAAAAAATAAAATACTGTACCAAAATATTTGTCTCTAGCAAGACTGTGGAGCATGGAGAAAGTATGTTGTACTTTATGTATGTATATATTAGATATTAATAGATTTATATACATCTGCATATACTAAAATGTATTTTAAGAAGAATGTTACCAGCTTGTTGTAATACTAGAATGTAATACTAGAAAGTATGTAGATGCTTCTATAATTTTCATTAATATTTATTGTTATTATTTTATTCATTTATTATTTTATTCATTTATATCCCTCCTTTCTCTCCATAATGAGACTCAAGGCAGCTAAGAACATATTTTAAAACAATACAGATTAAAACTATACTAAAGATTCAAGAAAAATACAAATATAAAAATTAAAATAATGATAAAGTTAAAACATTAAGCATTTGAAATATTAAAATTCATTAAAGGACAATATGCAAACCTTAAAACAAAAGTGAACAGCATTAAAAGCCCACTGAGTCAGTTTTCAAAAGGCCTGATGGCGTAAAAATTATACTGACAGAATTTAACTTGCTTACAGAAGGAGAGGAAGAAATCTTAAGAGATCTAATAATCCTGTCTTCCTTTGTAGATCTAACAACTTCTATTTGGCTATGCTGCTCTTCATGCTGTTCTTGTGCATGCTTCCAACCATATTTGCTATTGCCCGTTATAAGCCATCACTAAACTGTGGGCCATTCAGGTGAGTTGATGGTCTTATCTTTTATTAATTATTTAATAAATAAATATTTATTTATTTAAGTTTGTGTGCTAACTTCTAGGCAGTATGCATGTTGTTGTACAGATTATACAACTAGTTCATACTTGTAAAAACTGGCAAAAAAAGGTGAATGTGGAGGCTACAAATGCAATAAAAATATAAAGCATTCAAAGGAAGTAGCAAAAATTCCCATGATATGGCATGCCATTTGGTCTACACTAGGGATGGGAAAAATACTTGTCTGTCTATATATATATATATATATATATATATATATATATATATATATATCTCACATATTGATTAATTTTAAAAATCCTAGATTGACAAGAATCTTTATAGGCTGGCAATTTTTCTGCACAAAATTCACATGTAATTGTTTTCTTTATAAAACAGCCTTTTCTGCACAACATATAATATTTTCTAATCTGAAAATCATGTTTCTAAACACAGTTGTTGTTGTTTTTTACATAGAAGAACCTGTTTCCTGTACACACACACACACAAAAAAAATGCTGTGACTTTTATGGACTTATTCTGTGCAAAATTCACGGGTGGTTGCTTTGCACAGAAAACAACTTTTCCTGTATATGGCAGATACTGGTACCATCAATGTGCCATATTATTATAACATTTATGTAGTTTTCTGGAAACTCACTGTGAACTGGCAAACAACTATTTTAAGCAGCACTGATCTAGTCCTGGTCCTTGAACTGCATCATTCTATATCTCTGCTTAAAATCAAAATATAAATAAAAAAACCCTATACATTGCCTCTTTTCATGAGTAAGTTGGCAAAGAAAGTTACTCAAATTCTTCTCTAGAAACAGGATATTCTAAACAGGAATCCAAGTGTTTTCTGAGATTTCATCCAAGTGTTTTCTGCTAATGTTTAAAGATGAGAAAAATGAAAAAAACAAAACAAAACATTCCAGCTGTTTTCTATCAAACTAACACCAACTGCAATTAAATCCCAGAACCTTTTCTGATTTGCAATGTTTTAACGTGCTATAATTTTTCTGAGAGAACAATTGAATGTTTTCCACTAGTGGGCAAGAAAAAATATATGACATTGTTTCTGAAACCATCAAAGCTGACTTTCCTGTCTGGTTCAACAAAGTGATGAATTACGTGAGCAGTCCTGTAGTGGTCCTTCCAGCTTTATTACTTCTCTTGTAAGTTTATAAACCGTTTATTAATGTAATGCTGAGTTACTTGTTGAGAAGAACTGTAGGGTAAAATGTTTTCATACCAGGGGTGGAAATCATGTGGCTGTCTTGATTTTGTTCCCTTAATGCCCCTGTAGATGGCACCCCTGGGCTCATTCTCACTTACATTTAATCTAGTTTGCGATTCGCTTTCACTCCGGAATGGTGAATCAATTCCAATCCATTTGTCATTCCCACTATGGAAGTGGGTCTTTTCTTTATTTGCTTCTTTTTTGGCACGATTGTAATTCCTATTAGTTTGTGTCCCTTCAAAATGCCTGTCAATCATCTATGTGTCATTGGTGATGCAATTGAAAACACGTTCAAGAAAACACAGGAGGGAGTCATGGATGCCATGGCCAGAATCCCATCCTTCACTAGTATCCCATCCCTCACTTGTTTTTGGGGAAATCCACCATTTGCCCCCTCCTTTCTTAGGACCCATCCTACATTCCAATCTTCTGTCCAGGAGAAATTCCAAAACGCCCTCCATTCTGAGCTTGACTAGGAAGCATGTCCTCCAAGTTCTACAAGGCTGGGAGGGCACCACTTCAACTCCCCATGTCCTCCAATCCCATGCATCAGCCATGGGTGCCATATGGAGGACTCTCCCCTCAGTGAGCTGACTTCCCAGCCTTGCAGGACTTGGAGGACATGGGGAGTTGAAGTGGTACCCTCCCAGCTTTGCAGACCTGGAAGATATGCTTCCTAGTCAAACTCAGAATGGAGGATGTTTTGGAATTCTTCCTGGACAGCAGGTTGGAATGTAGGATGGGTCCTGGGAAAGAGGAAGGGAGGAAATACCACAGTAATTCCCCCCTTCAGTTTGATGCAATTCAGGTCCTTCATTCCCACTTGATGAACATGTTTGCTAATTGCTTGTTTTCAAAAAGAGCCACCAAAAAAACCAAAAAACTAGTGTCAAGAAAGAATGGTTGTTTTGCATTTGCCTCACTTCATTGAGATTGAAACTGAGTGCAGTCAGTTCGGAACCAGTTTCAAGTGGGAACAACAGACATATAGCAATTCGTTTTAAATCATAGTGGGAATGAGACCCCTATAGCAGGAAAGTTGGGAGAAGCACTATCCCTTAACTTGTTATTTGTTATTTATAAATGTCTCATGTAAGACTAACTGATAGTTACAAAAGTCTGCTATCTAGTGTATGAGGGTCTGTGTGGTCTAAATATCCAGATGAATGTAAATTTGTGCAAATAAATACATGAAAATGTAACATCTTTGAGCTGCATAGCTCTGCATCTTCTTTACATGTATTCCAGGTGTCAGATATCAAGATTTCATGGTCTAGGAGTTTTGGCTCTGAGACATACACTGCAGAAATTCTGCATTACTTGAGCATAGCATAAAGGTTCTGCAGGTGCAACGAAGCTATGGCTCCCCTGTCACCACTCCCAGTGCTCACTCCTCCAGTGCAACAGCCCCCATTCCACAGCTATTCAGTGGCTAGTGAAAAGTGTATGGGGGGGGGGAACAGAAGAAGAGCCAGGCTGATGACATAATTCACTGAGATATGCTGGGATCCTTTGAAGATCTCAGTGGATAATATAATCATTCTGCATCTGGCTATGGAGATATAGAAAAAAGCTTTTCTGTTCCCTCCTGCTCTCCACCAGCCACTGAATTACCTTAGAGAGGGGCTATCACAGTGAAATGGTGAGTCTTGTATTACTGATTTAATATAAAGACCACTTTTGGGTCCCTGCCATGGCCCTAGATTGGGAAAAGCCCCAATTGTCATAAACCCAAGGCGAGCCCATCACTTAGGCACCTGAAAGGTCACATCTGCACTTACAACAATTTGCAGTTCAAAAAGGCCAAGCCTATGAGCTGCAATGCAGGACATTCACACCTAGAAGATTTATGAGTACCAGCCAGGATGTATCCAGCTGAAGATGAGATAACATTAACATCCCATCTCCTCTCCTTGGAAATTTACTTCAAAGAGTAGGAATCGGAATCCTTTGATATACAATAGCAACTCTTCACTTCAGGCTAGGTTTAAGGGTATAAAAGATTCCCAAAATCTCAGGCACATTGGGTCTGGTTAGATTTCATGGTGCCATTGTGCCACTGTGAACTCTGACTTGTTGTAGTTTTAATTCTTACACAATGGAGAGACATGATTTAGAGATGACTTTGTATTCCTCTCTTCTAGCATGCTAATTTATTATCTGCAGAGTATTGCAAGATCATTAAAATTCACTAACAATCAACTAAGGATGCAGATCCAGAATGTAAGTACCGGTACTGATGTTTACTTAATTCTTGCATGCTTAGTTATATTTTTAATAAAAGATTCCTCTGCATTGAGAATAATAACAGACATATATGTATGAAAGGAGAGTCACTATGGTATAGTGGTTTGAGCAGTGGACTATAATTCTGGAGTCCAGGCTTGAAATCCTTACTCAGCCATGAAAACCCATTGGTTGACCTTGGGCAAGTCATAGTCTCTCAACCTCAGTTGAAAACAAAAACAAGCCACTTAGGAAAAAAATCATTCCAAGAAAACCCTGTGATGGGTTTGCCTTAGTGTCATCATAAGTAAAAAAATGACTTGAAGACACACAACAGCAACAGCAACAACAACAACAACAATGTATGAATTACAAGATGAAAGCTTACAAGCTGAATCTTGAACTCAGCTATTTATTTGATGTATATGAGTTTTTTTCTTAACTAAGGATGTTAAATGATGTACCTTGCAGTTAATTATCTTCATGAATATTCCAGGAAAGAACTGAAGACAAGAAAAAAGTAGTCCAAATGGCAGCAGGTAAGCACCTGTGTTTGCAAGACTTTTCTCCTTTGATTTCACAAACTGCAACAATTACTGCTATAATTCTTTCTCCATTTCCTCTTTATAAGATTTGCAATACATCCAAGGTTTCTAACACATTCAAGACATAATAATGCCTCTAAACATATTCTTGTCTTAACTTCACAACACTTTTGTATAGGCTATCCTAAAATGATTGGTTCGGAATCAGTTTAGGGGTTTATTAACAACAGTAAAGAACATATGTGCTTTTGTAATCAGCCTTACCTGGGCAATATAGCATTAGACATAGTAAGGAAACATGTCTGCTCAGACATATAAAACAAGAGCAAGTGTTTTGCATTTGGTGAATGTATTCAAGCATAAAACATTGTCAGGTGAGGTAGAGTTTATCACATGGGGGCAAACTGCAAAAATCCTGTGCAGAAATGGGATTTAAAAACTGGACCCCCCCCCCCCCCCCCCCCCCCCCCCCCCCCCCCCCCCCCCCCCGCATAAGCAGGTAGTTTTTCCACACACGACAGGGTTAACGTGACATTAACCCAAACAGAAAGTAGACAAAACCCTTCTCCTTTTTACTTTTGGGATTTTCCAAAAGTAAAAAGGAACGAGTTTTGTCTAGTTTCTGTTCGGGTTAATATTGCATTAATTCTCATTAACGCTAATGTCATCTGAAAAACAACCCGCT
>CM034709.1:16969657-16990387 GCA_020142125.1 Phrynosoma platyrhinos | reverse complement strand
AAAACTCAAACCAACCCACTTACACCCCCATCTTTACCCACCAGGGATCTTTCCTATTGCTCTAAGTCCAAAGCTCTGCCACAATCCCTTGTCCATTTAATCATATTTTCCTTTCTTATATCTTCTAAATAATATTCCAGTAGGTTTTTTTATATAATCTTGAAAGTAATGCTGATTTCTCCTTCAGTATAATTTCTTCTAATTCCGTCCTTTCCCTAGCTATACCTATGGTTTCTTTGTCTTTTTTAAATCTCAATTTCATTTGATTATAAAGGAACCATTCACACTTATTGCCTTCTGATCTTATCTGCTCTAACGTTTTCATTTCGTATTGATTTTTTTCTCTAATATTTCCTCATATTTTAACCATTTTTCTTTTTTCTGAGGATCAGTATTAAATAATGCCTCATGCAATGATAGCCATAGCGGTATTTGAGGACAAATCCATCTTTTATATTTATTCCACACTCTGAACAATACTGATCTAATATAATGTTTTTTAAAGTCTTTATTTGCTTGGTTTTTCCCATAATATAGATATGCATGAAATCCAAATCTTAACTCTGATCCTTCTAACTTTAACTGTTTTTTTTCTTTCCAATTTAATCCAATTTTTTAGCCATATCAAAGCACTTGCTTCAAAATATAAATTTATATTTGGTACCGTGAATCCACTTCTTTCTACTCTATCCTGCATATATTTTTGCTTTATTCTTGGTTTTTTTCTGGCCCAGATATAGTCTGATATATTCTGATAGTTGTCTTTGCCAATCTTTTAATATTTTTTCATTTTTGATTATCGGAATTGTTTGAAATAGGAAGAGAAGTTTCGGTAGCATATTCATTTTTACTACCGAAATCCTTCCTAATAATGTCAAGTTTAGATTTTTCCACAAATTCATATCTTTTTTTATTTCATCCCATTTTTTCCCATAATTGTTCCTAAAAAGATCAGAGTTTTTATTTGTTATATTTATACCTAAATATTTGGCTTTTTTTTGTAATATTAAATCCTGTCAGTTCTTTTATTTCTGCTTCCTCTTTTATTGTCATATTTTTTGTAATTACATTTGTTTTTCCTTCATTTATTTTTAATCCTGATATTGTTTCAAATTCTTTTATATATTTCATTAGATTTGGTATACTATTTAATGGATCTTCTACTGTTATTGCTATATCATCCACAAACACTAGGAGTTTGTATTGATCCCCTTTAATTTTTAATCCCTTTAATTTCCAATGCATTACTAATTTTCCTTAATTTTTTTTTTTTTTTTTGGTAGAATATTGAGCATCACCTTGCTTGCATGAGAAATTAATGCAATAGTCTTTTGATTATTGCAATTCATGGTGTCTCTTTTCTTGGGAATTGGAATATATACCAAGTGTTTTCAGTCTGTGGGCCATTGTTTTATTTTCCAAATTTGTTGACAGATTTTAGTTAGAACTTGAGCATATTCTGTCTCTGTGGCTTGAAGCACCTCTATTGGTATGCCATCAGTTCCTTGTAATTTATTTCTCTCAAGTGCTCTGAGTGCGGCTCTCACTTAAGTTTTTAAAACTGGAGCTTCATCTTCAAATGAATCCTTTTGTCTATTTTATATAGTTCTTCCATATATGGTTTCCACCATCTTTTTATTTCTCGTTGGTCATGTAATCTGTTCCCCTGCTGGTCATAGAGCATCTCCATTCTTGGTTTAAATTTGTAAATCTACCTAAAGGAGGCTTTTTAAAGGGTTCTCAGCTGATCCTAGATAAATGTGCATCAGTGTGACCATGCTTCTTCTAGCCGACTCATGTGAAGGTGATGAAATGTCCCTTCCACAGCAAATAGTGAGTCTGCTGTGTAAGTCAGAAGAGCAACCTCTTCTCATAAGCACTTGCAAGGAGAAAAAATATACTTGACACCTCCATTCACAGCTGCTCTACAGCAAGTTAGAAGGAACACTCCATGATGGAGGGGACTGGCTTTGCAAAATCTACAAAAACTTTCATGAGTGAGAAATGCTTTGTGGTCATCGTCCCCCCACCACCATCATTCTTTGCTAATTATTCACCACCCTATTATGTTTTATCTCCCTTAAAAGTTAGTTATTAGTGAGGGAAGGAAAAGAGATATACAATTGTGTTGCCATCTCCAGAAAGGGCAAACCACACACCCCCTTAAACCACAATGACAAGGGAGGTTTGCCATTGCCTTCCTGAGGCTGAGAGTGTGTGACCTGACCAATACCACCTAGTGGATTTTCATGGCTGAGCAGAGAGACAAATCCAGATCTCTTGGAGTTCTATTCCAAGCACTATTTCTAAGCACTCAAAAATATTGCCCACAGGATGGCAGCAAAGACCACAGAATAACCTATTATTTAGAATTTATGGAGGGGGGAAAGGAAATTGCTGTGGAACTTTCTATTGTTTATACCTGAGCATTGTAGCACTTATTTTTAGTGTGTAATCTGTAAGTCAGTCTTCCATGTGGATTCTCCCAAGAATCCATTTTTCAAAATATAGTAAGTGACAGCTCTATCGTACACAGGAGACGTAAAGTTCATGTAATGTATTAATGTAATAATTCACCATAAATCACTAGGAACTGATGGCATTACTTAATAATTACTGTATTACTTTTTACTCTCTCATGTACATTTCTGAGACTCTGAATCCGATAAGCAGAGAGAAGCTGTTCCCCTGCGTTCCTTTCCTGATTTACCACTCGAAAGCACTGTCACTCTTAAATCTGGCTTAAATCTATTTAATTAATAAGCTGTTCTGACTTTGCATCATTGTGTTGTAAGAATATTAATAAAATAGCCTGGTTCAGCCTAGCATGTGCCTGAAAGACTACAATATTTTTGTAATTTTGTAATTTTGTAATTTATTAGAATAATCTTGCAAAATATTGTTGTAACACCTGAAATCATCATGGTTAGATCATCAACCAGAGTGGATGTTATATAGATATATCTACACCACACTATAACTTTTATCACTCCCAGCTATATGTCCAAAATGTGTGTATGCATTGTGTGTGTGTGTGTGCACCCACCACAAACATATATTTATGTGTGTATACACACACAAACACACACACTCACATACACATGGAATGGAAAGAATGTTTAAAATATTCAAAAAGATGGACAAAAATATTATTTCAAGAGTTGAGAAACTCTAGTGAGAAAAATCCTGGACTGATGGGAATCTTCACAGTTTGGGAATTATTCTGCACAAAATTTGCACATGCTTGTTTTCCACAGGAGAAGAGAGTTGTTCCCTGTGCACAAAATGCTATAATTGGGAACTTTTCTACACAAAATTGGGAAGTGATTGATTTGCACATAGAACAGTTTTTTCTATACAGGAAACAGCTTTTTCTGTGCATAAAATAATATTTCTGCACAGAAATATGTTCTGTCTAGAAAATGCTCTTTCCTGCCCGGAAAATACTTTCTGTGTAAAACAAACGTGTGCAAATTTTGTGCAGAAAATTCCCAGTTGTAAATATGCTTCAAAATTCTTGCATCTGGAAAAGAATTGCTAAAATTATTCATTACTTTCTTCAAGAAGAAAATTAATGAAACATTACATACCTAATATACATATATACACACATGTATCTGCGTAGTTAGACACACCAGAGGGAGAAAGGTTGGAGGAAGACAAATTTGTCTCCTCTGCTTTAAAGGTTCTTTTTTTGCTTTATTGTGACTTCCAATTGATTCCCAACTTAGTGCTCCTATCACTGGGCTTTGGCAAGATATAGTCAGGGGAGATTTGTCACTGTCTGTCTGACTTGTCACCAGTGGGTTTCCATGTCAGAATGGGAATTCAAACCCTAGTCTGCCAGAGTCCTATTCAAAAATTGTAAACCAGTACACTACACTTCACATACATGCTGCATATGAGAGCCAATGTAGTGTGGTTTGCCATTGGACTACAACTCTGGATACCAGAGTTTGAATCCCTACTTGGTCATGGAAACCAACTGGGTAATCTTGAGCAAGTCACACTCTCTCAACCTCAGAAGAAGGCAAATGCAACCTCTCCCCTCAAAACCTGCCAAGAAAACCCCATGATAGGTTCACCTTAGGGCTGCCATAATTGGGAAATGACTTGAAGGTGCACAGCAACAATATCACACTGCACTGTCTCTCAAAGTTTCTATTACTCAGACAGTGGAGTTGATCTATAAGTTATTTCACCTCCCTATTCATAAACACCGACCTATACATCAACTTATCCTTTGCCAAATGTTCCTTTTTCCTTCGTGCATGTTTTCAGATTCAACCCTCTCCTTTGCATTTCCCTTGAAATAACATTGTTTTGGTCCTAATTGTGTGTATAAATGCTTCATTGACATGTAAAAATCCTCTTTAACAACTTGGCTGATCATTACTAGGATCCAGGTTATGTTCAAAGCATGACTCTGATCTCCCTGTTATTAATTCGCTGAGCACATAATGAAGAGCCTTCGGTTTGGTGGAGGCGTTTAAGAGCTCTCCTTAACACTTGCAACCCTTATCCTCAAGAGTAAGACTACTGATTTGGAAAATTGCTTTTTGCAAACAGTCTTGCCACAACATTGCTCTCAGCTTTTATATATATGCCTTATTAAGAACCCCGACACTGAGGGGGTTCTTGCTTTGTCCACATGCAGAAAGAACATACAAAGTCTCTACTGGAGAAGTGGATTTATGTTTATTCGGTTCATTCAGCTTTCAGAAAATCAAAGATATTATGCACAGAAAAATGGCCATCCAAGCCAGTGGCTCCTGGGAGGCACAGCATAAAACTGGAGGACAAAGTAGTGTGTGCACCACACAGCTTGGCCTTTGCCCAAAAAGCATTGAAATAAGATTCGACAGACACTGTGGTTGGCTTCTGCAGATGGAATACAGGGTAATACAAAGGTGGGGAAGGTAATAAGGAGAACATTTTATTCTTGTCTTTTGGCAACAAAAGATGTTGGGCCTTCTCTGCTAAGAATTAAGAAAGCAAATCTCTGACTGGCACAGATTGCACCTGCTTTTAGAAGAACAAACTATTTGGCTTTTCAGGAATTAAAGCTTAGAAATAGCCAACTCGTTCAGTCCAATCCAGTTTCCAAAATACACCCAGAATGCCCCATGCAGTACATGACTAGAGATGCCAGGACATTGTCTGTTGTCATAAAGCTTATTGCTCTTGAAATGAATGCAAACACTTCTATCAAACATCATTTGATGTTTCCCTTTACAGTCAGATCTCTGTATCCATGGATTCCTTAGCCACAGATTCAAGCATCCACAGGTTGAAAATATACCAAAAAAAAAAAAAAAAAAACCCAATTCCAAACAGCAAACCCTGATTTTGCCATTTTGCAGAAGAGTCACCAAGTTTCTATGCTATTGTATTAAATGGGACTTGAGCATCCACGAATTTTGGTATCCACGGGGGGTCCTGGAACCAAACCACTGTACATTATTCATTGTGTCTGCACAATGTATCTATTCTGATCAATGTTTGATCAAAGGTATGGTAAGTCTTTTGCTATTTCAATTTCTTCATTGTCTGCGTTGAATTTATGTACATATTGTGTGGTCATTATTTTTGTTTTCTTTATGCTCAGCAACAAGCAGCATTCAGGCCCATTTTATTTACATTTTTGAACTCTGTAAAACAATTTTTTAAAAAAAAACCATAATAGCAAATATTTTGCGGAGCAGGGTTAATCTTGGAATTATAACTGCAATGAATTGCTCTTTAAAAATAACTGTTCACATTATAGAGACTACACAGTGTACAGCTTCATTGATTTTGATGTGCTTTGATTGCCCAAGTTCACAGCAAAGAGCACTTGAGCACAGTGGACAAAGAAACCTGTGTGAGCCTCAGAAGAATTACAGAAGTCCATGGCAGGAATTGGCTTAGGGACTTCTCCAAGTAAATATACAGGGTTCTAAGGACAGCCAAGTAGGAACAGGCAGCTGACAGGGTTCATTCCAGGCTATTAAGTCTGCCCATCTGTGATGGATTTAAATTATCACAGCCCCTTTATTTAGTCCATTACCAAATTTTGGTACCATTAAAGCAACAAGTTGTATGCCGTGGGTGGATGATTAATTCATTTCAATATTCTACTTCTTCTGCATAGCCAAAATATTTTACTTTATTATTTTATACAATATTTATGGCTGTTACATTCTGTTCTATAGCATTCACCCTAGCATATGACTGATGGTAGCTTATGATATCTGCCAGTTTCAATGGATTATTATCAAAAGGCCAGAAACTTAATGTAGTAGATTGGTCAAGAGTAGGTGATTTCTCCAGATGTTGTGGATTACAGCATCACAACCCTGATGCCATGCTGGCTAGAATTGATGGAGGTTGTAGATCAAACCCTTCAGAAAACAGCAGAAATGACTTTCAACCTGTGTTTGTTGTTATCATCATTGCTGTGTGCCTTCAAGTCGTTTCTGACTTATGGTGACCCTAAGGTGAACCTATCATTGGGTTTTCTTGGCAAGATTTGTTCAGAGGAGGTTTGCCATTGCCTTCCCCTGAGGCTGAGAGCATGTGAATTGTCCAAGGTGTTGGGCTTCATGACTGAGCTGAGAATCGAACCCTGGTCTCCAGAGTCGAAGTCCAACACTCAAACGTCTACACCAGGGGTAGGCAACCTTTTCCCTTTAAGGGCCGAGGGACTTCAGCTCCCAGAAGCCTCAGCCATGTTGTCCAATAGTCCCATGTTGGCCAATAGCTCCTGGGATTCTGGGAGCTGAAGTCCGTCAGCCCTTAAAGGGGAAAGGTTGCCTACCTCTGGTCTACACCACGCTGGCTCTCCCCCGTTTCCTTTCATATGAAAAAAATAATGAATGAACTTGGCAATGTGGTGAAAATTTCCCCTGCATTCATTTGTTGTTCTTATGTGTCTGATTCTGACTTATGGCAATCCTATCATAGGGTTTTCTTGGCAAGATTGATTTGGAAGAGGCTTGCAAATATCTTCTAAGGCTAAGGGAGGGTAAGTTGCCCAAGGTCACTCAGTGGTTTCTCCATGGCTGAGCAGGATTTTAACCCTGAGCAGCATTTTCCCCAGAGTCCTAGTCTAACACTGAACCATTACGCCACTCTAACTCTCATTCCACTAGTGCAAATAATGCTGCATACATGGACATATGGATTATTGATTATGTATGATACCCAAGAGAGACATAAAACAATATTCAGTTGTACAAAGGTTTTCAAAGGTTCAAAGCTAAACAGAGGTGAACAAGTAGTTGCAAATTTGGTGACCACAAGAACAAGAGTATTACTTCTTGAGCTCATTGAAAAGCCAGTAGAACATCCCTAGTAGACTGGTTTCCTCTACTATTTCTGTGTCTTATTTACAATTTTATTGCAATTAATGCAGCAGATTTTTAAAAAATGGCACCAGTTTTTGAGCAAAAATTCAGTAAAGGCAGGGTATGAATTGTTACAGTATGTTTTGTGTAAGGAGGGATCACCCCCGGGGGAGGGACATGCAAGACTATAGTTTTAAAAAACTCATTAGACCATATCATCCATCTCCTAAGTGTAGAATAAAAATAATTATGGTATAATGTAAAATTGACTTGTGTGTGTGTCTTAAAAAAAATCCAGACTTTTTGGCACATCTCTTCACACATTAACAAACGATCTTGGGTTTGCTTAAAAGCAATAAATAAATCATTCCATGTATGTAGTAAAAAATGTGATCTGCTCAGTGGCCCATGTGTTTCAGCACCAAATTAAAATCATATTGCATTTAATTGGCATGTACATGAAGTACACTGGCTGCATGTGCCACAAGCATCGTGAATTAATTTAATCTCATTTCACACATTGCTCTGCAACAAAACCTAAAGCCCTTCTGGAGTCCTTCATTGGCTTTTGCAGAATGTTAATTAAACTCAATAATTCTGCTTCTTTTAACCTTGGCACTACAATGACCTCTCTGTGTCTTTTTATTGCCTCCTGCAGAAGCTGAGAGCAATCCTTTACTGATCTTCATTGTCCATTTCTGTAACATAGAAACTCATGAGGGCAGCAAAGAGCTAAGAAGACGAATCAAAAACCCTGAACTCAACTCCTTTGTGTCTGAAATATGGAGAGAAATCTCACAGACTACAGGGGCATCCAAGTATTCATTTGCTTGACAGATTCTCGGTAATTCCAATAGCAAAAAAATATGTACACTGTGGGAATAAAGGAGTAAAATATGTGGGCACACATTTTAAAAAATGTACACAGTGGGGATTGCTCATTTTAAATGGAAGCATGTTGTTCAGCATGTTTTTTTCCGTTGTGGAAAATGCATTGAAAATCCAGAAATGTATGGATTTGGTACTGCAGGTTGCAGCCATTCCTGAAATGTAGCTGGCAAATCCTTCATGCAACGCTTGATTACTGATTGATTTGAAAATGTTTGCTGACAATTATACAATTCTTCAAACTCTTAGATGTGGGTTCTTTGTTCGTTTGGAATGCCAAATGGTATTCTGTTGGTGTCCAACAGTTCATTTCTACAGAGCTTTTAATGTGGTAAGAGAAAGAAGCCACATGCATGCTATGAAACACGGTTTCTAAGTAGATTCCAGTGTACATGGAGGAAGCATGGAGTATATATTTTAAAAAAATATAAATAATGTTTGGACACCATAATGCCATCAGAGTCAGAAATTATGGAACCTAGCTTATTTTACACTGTGCAACATGGAATGGCTGATAGACCCTATGTGAAGGGACACTATCATAAATATACATATATGTCTGTGTTGTGTCATCTTCCTGTGCAGGGGCTGACTGGTTGTCATTCTTCTATAATTAGCAAGAATATACATATGTTCAGGATGACTAGGCTCTACTGATTGTGGGAGATGCCATATGGTTGCAGCAAGTTTCCCTATATGGAACCATTTCCTTCCCATTGATTTCTGTAATGAGAGTCAAACTATGGATATTTATTTGGGCCATTACAATCAACTCTTATGCATGGAATGGAGGACCCAGTGATAAACAGTTGAGCAATAATGCAAAGACGTTCAGTGAAGCTGAATGAATACATTTCCTAGCTGCAGTTTCAAGTATGTTGTCTTAACCCATCTTCAGTTGGCACAGAATAGATAGGAAAGGATGCTAGAAGCTTCCACATTTCCACAACTATTTATTTCAGATGGAAGATATAGCTGTGTATGCCACACAACCTATCTTGAGCCCCTTAGCCTATTGTCATATGTTCTGGAGGAGACTATCCCATTTGGGTGTTATTATTGTGTGCCTTCAAGTTCTTTCTGATTTACGGTGACTGCAAGGTGAACCTATCATAGGGTTTTGTTGACAAGATGTGTTTGGGGGGTGTCTTTGTCTTCCTCTGGGGCTGAGAGTATGTGACTTGCCCAACATCACCCAGTGAGTTTCCATGGCCATTCACATATATACTCCATTCACATATATAGATAACAAACCTTCAGCATAAGTTCCCTCCAGTATTTTTTCTGGGGTGGGGGGAATCTTGGTCAGGATGATTGGGGTGATGCCACCTGTGAATTGGTTTCAAAGAAGTTTCTTTGGCCACTGCCAATTTAGATTTTAAAAGCGGCACAGACCAAATCTAATCCTAACCTGAGTCTAGCAGTGTAAAAAGCAAAACCCCCCCCCATATTGATTCTAACTCCATTCTCCTGCCATATTTAATGTCAACATTCAATATTTAATGTTAACATATTTAATGCTAACATTCAATATGATGGCTATTTGCTCCATTTTAAAACTTATCAGGAATAACACAAAAGGTATCCAATAATATCACCAACCTATAACATTTCCAAGTTAGCTTTTGGGCAATTGAAATTATGTTTGGTATGAAAACAGACTATTCCAGTCTGGTAGGGATAAGCGCTTTATTTGTGCCCATTGGCTACAATTGCTTCTTTACTGGAAACTCTCCAGGCACCAGCAGCTAATGGCTTGGGGATTGGCAGTGGTTCAGGGACCCACATTTTGAGTGTATGTGTATATACAATGTTCCTTTAAATTGCCTGTAGATTTACGGCAATAGGGTTTTCCTAGGCAAGGAATACTCGGAGGAGTTTTTCTCAGTTCCTTCACCTGCAATACAGCCTATAGCACCTGGTATTTGTTGGTGATCTCCCGTCCAAGCCCTAAGCAGAGTTGGCCCTGCTTAGCTTTCAAGATCAGATAGGATCTGGTGCCTGGAGGTTATTTAGGCTCCTGCACTTTGAGTAGCACTGCTCTAAATATTCTTGCAATCCCTTCTGCAAGTGGTATGCCACTTCTAAACAAAACACGCATCCCAAGCAGCCCTGTATCTGCCCACTCCCTATTTTACCCATCATCCTGTCCTGTATCTATTCTGGGTGCAGCTTTGAAAGCCATTTATTCTATAAGGTTAAAAAAGTTGCCTAGAAAGAGCCTTCATGTGTTTTTCAGGGATTTTTATGCTTCAGCCTTAGTTAAATTTTTATAAATTTTGCACTGCACCCTTAATGTCTCCTCGCTGGGATTACACACATAAACACATGCAAGCACCCTCACAATAGCAATTGCATCTGTAAATTATGGCCATCAAGATCTGAGAATTCACATACTGCTTATTTTGGATGGTTTTTTTTTTTTGCAGAAGTGTTCAAGTGGCCAGTGTTCTTAGTTTAGCTGAACACTATAAAATTACTCCCACTTAATGGACATAAATGATTATTGATTTTCTCACATCAGCTATGAGCCAGGCAAAACAAGTCTTAAGTTTGAAGTGGAAATGTGGGACAGTGGGACAGCAAAGATCCAAGGATGCAAAACTGTCTGGATAATAATTTATCAGCAAGAAATGATAACAAGATTGAATAAAATATTAGACTTACAGCTACATCAAAATAAATAACAGAAGGGCTGATTGTGGCAAAAAAAGCTGGACTGCTATATATCACAAAGCTTGCATGAGTCATTCTTATTCTCTTTCATTCTTATGCTTCTATATATTCATTTGCTGTCATGCTTATGCTCCTTCCTTCATAATGACAAGACTACTAGATCTATCAAAAGTTGGAATAATCCTCTCTGTCAAGTATCACTCATAGAATCATAGAATCATAGAGTTGGAAGAGACCACAAGGGTCATCCAGTCCAACCCCCTGCCATGCAGGAACTCCCAATCAAAGCATCCACTCTGGAATGTATAATGGCAAAGATAGAATTATGATGCTGATGCTGATGATATTTATTTATATCCTGCTGTGTCCCCATTACTGGGATTCAAGGTGGCGTAAACTAAAAAAAATACAATTAAAACAATACAAAAAGTCAACATTAAACCTGAATTAAACTATTGACCATATTAACCATCCTCATCATCATTTTAAATGCAGAAAAATATTGATTGCAGGAGAAAAGGATCACTGTGATGCAGGAGAGAAATGCTGTGAATAATGGTTTCCTGAGAGTATGATGTTGTTTGGAGGAAACATTACTATGATCTGACTAACTGAAAAAGCTGTGCTGGTAAAACCATGAAATTTATTTGATCAAATACATACCACAGATTAGATCTCACAATCGAACTGTCAGTAGATCCCAGGTATGATTCATATCTCAACCTATGGGAATCCAGATGATTCTGATCAAGACCAAAACACCCCAAAATGACTTTCACGCCAAACTGGCTAGATTCTAAGTAGTGAAGTCCAGCTGACTTTGATATTCTCAAAGTGAAATAAAGCATATATGCAGACCAACAGAATGGCTCATCTTATGAGCAATAGAAGCTGCTAAAAGCAAGGCTGCTAGAAGTTGCCAGGACCAGACAGTCTTAAAAGAACTCTTTTGAAGCAACACATGGCCAGCCTAAAAGAGCATGGAAAAATTACTTTTTTTTTTGCAGCATATTGTGTAATTGAGTGAGACAGATAGTTGATAGTTAATGTACCTCACAAAAAAGTTGCCCATATTGAGACAGTGCAACAGATTTGGAACTTTTATATAAGACACTGGACTGCTGGAGTTCTCTTTTTCCACAAGCCAAGGCTATGGGTTATTCTATAGTGACTGAGCTCAAAGTGTATGATGTGAAGTGGTACAGGAATCAGAGAACACAAGGATCCCCAATAGGGTTTGGTGTAGACATTTTGCAAACATGCAAACTGGGTGAACATTTCAATTTTATTTCACACTTGTTGGAGGGCTGTACAGTGTCTGCCATTGTACTGTAGGGCAGAAGGCTACTTTAGGAGGCCTTTCAAATGGGGAGGCTGATTCAAGGGGCACTGGTACCCCATAAGTACGTCCCACCTTCATTTTGCCTTAGGATAGGGCCAGCCCTGTTCACCCATCACCTTCACCATCTGACAATTCCCCCTTCCCACACATTGGCACCTAAGCCTCAAGTTGCTATATGTGAACAAAAGCTTGAGAGTGCCTTTTGGCATGTATCAACGCAAGAGTTCTGGAGAGTGCCAGTAAGCATTCAGTGTGTTTCTAGGAATCAAAAAGTGGCTTGAAGAAATAAGGCCATTAGAAGTCATAGCTTGTGAATCTATTTACAACCTTTAGTTTGAGAAGAAAAACATGCAGTCACCTGCATGTTTCCTGGGAACCATTTCTTAGCATGATTTAACGTATGGCAAGCCATCTGCAAGTGAGGAGTTGTTGTGTGCCTTCAGGTTGTTTCCGACTGATGGCCACCCTGAGTTAAACCGATCATGGGGTTTTCTTGGCAAGATTTCATCAGAGAGGATTTGTCTTTCTCTAAGGCTGAGAGAGTGTGTGGTCCAGTGGGTTTCCATGACTGAGCAGAGGATTCAAACCCTGGTCTCCCAGTATCCTAGTTCAACACTCAACATGGCAGCAATGCTTAAGCAGTATAATGATGCCTTGTTTTGCTTTGTTTTATTTCAGTAAATCAAAAGCAACAACAAAAAAAATGTGTTTAATGAAAGCTATTTATGTCATATTTGTATTTCTCCCTTGGAAAGGGCTTTTTTCTTAATGTATAGGTGAACGATAATAAATAGCAGACACACACACACACAGAGAGAGAGACCTGTCAGATGAAAAGGATACAACCTCAAGTCACACTCTCAATTTTGTATAAGTCATAAAGCTCTGTGTTGTTTGAAGCCTACTTTCATATGGGTTCATTATCCTCCCTAGCTTCCCTTTCCAGCTCCCCTGTGCTGGGAGAGCTTCCTTCATAAAAGTGACACGAATGCCAGGGTTTTCTGCTTAGCACATTCCAAGTTCTGCTTTCCATTATGTGGCCCAGCAATCTGTAGCCACAGCCACTCCAGCCCTTCTGTCATGAGACTTATCAGGCAGAGGTACCTAGGCATGGCATTTCTGTTTGCTCTCCCATTATGAAATGGCTCTGTATGCTCATAAAATGTCATTTCAAGGTGAATTTTTTTAAAAAATTTTTTGCATAGACACAGAACTGGGAGATTGCAATTTCATGGACTGAGATGTGGCATTGAGTGATTGAGAAATTGGCATAGATCTGAGAAATAATCTGGTTTAAATACAATTTTGTGACGGTAGAGATGCTACCTAAGCAAACCTTTGTCCCTGCAGGAATACATCATCATCAGCATCATCATCATCATCATCATCATCATCATTTTCATCATCATCATCATCAGCAGCAGCAGCAGCAAGTAATCTATATATCAGCTATTTGGTTAAGTATAGTTAGCTAAGTAAGGTGCAAACCACACTGCAGAAATAATCCACTCTAAGACCACTTTAACTGCTAGGGAATCCTGGTTTGTTGTGGCTCCAGAGCTCCCCCTGACATAGAAGGCTAAATGTGTCCCCCAAAACTACATTTCCCAGGATTCCCTGGCCTTGAGCCAAGACAGTTAAAGCAGTCTCAAGCTGGGTTATTCCTGCAGTATGTTTTGGACCTAACCTCCTCTGGCTCAACCCCACCCCACCCCAAACCTGATGAAAATGTCATTCAGCTTTGCTCTGACCACCAAGAGAATGGTCCTTCTTCTCTCCCTGTAGTTGATGGCCAGTAATAATAATAATAATAATAATAATAATAATAATAATAATAATAATAATAATAATAATTTTTATTTAATATCCCGCCCCTCTGAGAGCAATCGGGGCGGCTTACATCATAAAATCATCACAAAACAATTAAGAACAATTTCCCCCCTCCCCCCCTTAAAAAATATTAAACCAAACACAGTTTAAAAACAAATTATCAAATAGCTAAAGTAAGTTGACTAGGTAGTGATCATGAATCACTAGTTTGACTAGGGAGTTTATCATGTGAGAGGGATCCCCAGCAAAAACAGGATTTTAAACAGGAAAAACCCACAAAAGGGGATTGATTTTCACATGACGTCACACTTAATGAGCATTAACACAACATTAACCCTGACAAAAAGTAGACAAAAATGCAATTCTTTTTGCTTTTGGGACATCCCACAAGTTAAAAAAAAATGGATTTGGTCTACTTTCTGTCTGGGTTAATTGCTCATTAACCCCGATGAGTGTGAAAATCAACCCACATTTGTGGGTTTTTAATCCCATTTCTTCATGGGATTTGGGCACTTTGCCCTGGTGTGATAAACTCCTAGGTAGTGATCATGAATTATTAGGTTGATCATGAATATGAAACAATTATGGATGAGTAAATCTAGATAACTGTTCTCTTTTAACAATCATTGCTTAGTCATTCCAAGACATAGTCGTGTTCGTCTGGAAAATCAGTATGCAAAGGGATCTTGTAGCACCTTTGGGACTAAATGAAAGAAAGCATCTGATAGCACGAGCTTTTGTAGACTTGAGTTTACTTCCTTGGATGCATGGAGGCTTCTTTTCTCTTCATTTCTGGAGATGTCCTTCCTCTTCTTTCTACTAGCTACACACAGTGGCCAGGAAAACTGAAGGTGCAGAACAGATTACTGCCACTTAGAAGTCCTGTGTGTCCAAAGGCTTGAGGACAGGCTGCTGTTAATGAGCCTGTGGTCCATGAATAGCAGCAAGCTCTCAACCCGGACCCCGATACAATGTATAGGAAACCAGTGCTGAAACTTAGTAGTGTTTCCCAAGCACTTTTTGCATACAGCAAACTATGCATAGTGCATATAAGCTTAAGGTTAAAACAAAAGGTTTGATCACATGAGTGGGGTATGACATATCATTCAGCTGTCCTGATTTAGCAGGGGCAGTCCTGATTAATCCTTTCTCATCCCACTTGTTCAGCTGTTTTTAAAATGTCCAAGTTTCTGTTTCCTTCTCCCACTTTCCCCCATGTCCTTCGTTTATTTCCATTGGTACAATCTGAATTCAAAGTTCAGAAGTAGTTTGCACTCAGTAAACTCATCAACAGGGAGAGGAGAGGAGAAGCTGGATCCTTGCTCTTCCCAGTAGGCCCAGGGCAAAAGCAAACTGCTGCAGCCTCTCCTAACTTGTGTCTTATTCCTCATTAATCAGTTTTGCCATCTTTGCCACCCTCCGATGCTGCTTGATCACATGCGTCCAGATTTTCACCTGTGAAATGTTGGACAACATGGCATGAGAATGGCTAAAGTAGTGTATTTGTCTTCCAGCCCCCCCCCCCCCCCCTTTTCACATGCCATGTGCATTTAATTTCATTGTATAGGGTAATGCAGTGAGAATTCAGAATGTGCCAAGAAATACTTACTCTATTTTTTATTTCCTCAGGCAATAACAAAAATAAGCGAGACAGGAAAAAGATGACCGGGGGGGGGAGGGGGGAGAGGACAGATAAGAAATATGGAGGACTCATAAAATTAGGTAACACCAATCTAAACATACGATTTTTTCCCTGGCCTATGCAAGAGCCGACGATTATTAATAACAATGGAATCATCTGTTTTTGATTAGAGTTTTCATGTACACTGTGCACTATGTCAAAATTACAATGTGCTGGGGATTGACCATCATCCTATAGTCTAACATTCCAACATATCAAATTAATCATCCTCTTGGCTTAAATACATGCTGTGCATTAAGTAAGTACATTACGGAATGTGTGCCAATAGATTTTGGCTGGAATCCTGTTGGTGTCTTATGTATGCATGCATTCCTCAATTGAAGTGGTCAGGTATTTTTCCCTGACAGAGAATGTCTGCCTTCAGTTTACAGATGCAGAGTTGTCCATGCATTGCCAGAGTGCATTCAGATGCACATTATGTATGGTTTCACATTTCACATTTGAGGTTTGTCTGCATTACCCCGATGCCCCAATTTTCCCCTGGCTGGCCGCAGGGTTTCTACACCATGCAGCTCCAAATGCCCAAATCAGCTCTGGACTGTTTACATGATATCCAAACTCGATTAGGGGTTTCTATCCCCCCAACCAGCATTCCCTTAATTCACCTTTTGCTGTGGGTTTTCCCATCTCTTTGTGGTGACAATGCCTTCACTTGCATGGTCCTGAGCTACCCGCTGCCAACATCACTGCTAGTGCATTGCTCTGACTGCATGCATAATGCCATCTTATTGCTGCAAAGAGACATGTAATTGCAGGCATGGTGGGCAGCTTGGGACTTCATGGGTGAAGGCAATGTCATTTCTGCAGAGCAGGTAAGGGGCAAGTTCTGGGCTAAAATACTCTAGAGACACCCCACATATTCTGCAAAGTTTAAATGAGCCCTGGGTTGCCCACTGGGTGTCTTGGTTTAGTTGCACAACATTGCCATTACCAAGGGACATGTGCCACCTTTAATGCCTAGCTCAGCATGCAATGATTACTGCTTGGCCATTAGTTCATGAGGGTTCCTAAGTTTTGGCTACCATGCTGTTTAAGATCCACCAGAAACTGGTGGGAGAAGTCATCCAGAATTTTGAGTTTGATGTCACCAGGATGCTGACAACATGTTACTCTATCTCTCCTTCCCAACAAACTCCAAGCATCTGTTTTAATGTTAAACCAGGGTCCGTTGTCAGTAACATGCTCAATAACAGGTCAAATAAATTGAAATTTAATCCAGACAAGAGAGAGGTGTTCCAGATAAATCAGAAGTCAGACTAAGGAATAGGGATTCAGTGTGTGGTTGCCGCGGCCCTGATCCAGTGGTCTCAGGGGTGACACAGAGCATTGGCCCTCAGTCTTCAAAGAGATCTTGTAGAACCTTTGAGACTAACTTTGCGAAAGAAGTTGTAGCATGAGATTTCAACTACGAAAGCTCATGCTACAACTTCTTTCGCAAAGTTAGTCTCAAAGGTTCTACAAGATCCTTTTGCATTATCATAAGAGAAATAAAATTTAGAAAGTTAAGCAATAAACAAAGGGAAACAGTCAATTCACATATACATAAAAATATAAAATTAATCACACACAGGATAAGAGCAAGGTTGAAAATTCTAGTGCTGTTTAGTTTACTAGAGTAAACTAAGGGCCTCTGCAGATGGGTAGCAGGGCCATGGCAACCCCACGACACAGATCCTTCTTTTTGCTGCTCCTTTTAAGGGCGGCAAAAGGCCATCTAAGAGCCAGCGCCATGACTCTTTCGTGCCCTTTCCGCCCCAAATCCACCACCAGGCTGGTCCTTTGAGCCAGTCTGCAATGGCCCTAAATTCTAGTTACACAAAAAAGGGAAAGGAAAAGCACACGCACACGCACACACACACAATCAATGCAGAGTGTGCACACACATATACAGTCGCCCCTCTATTTTTGTGTGGGATCCATTCCAGACCCCCTGCAAAAACAGAACTCACATATATTCAAGCCCCTTTGGCTTGAATGCCTGTGTGCTCCCACGTGTGAATAGTGGAGACTGCAGATTTCAAGTACGTGAAAATGGAGGCGCGACTATACAGGATAGACCATTTGGTGTGCTATTGTGTTTTGGCTAAACATTTTGCATTTTGCATGACAACTCCAGTGCTGTTGGTGTTAATCATTACAACCTTATTTCCTGCCTCATGCACAAACACACACAGAGAACAGAATTTTTTTTAAAAAACAACCCAAACCATTTATTTATTTCATTTTTATCCTGGTTCTCTAGCCTCCCACCCATTCTAGTTGCACAATAATCCTTTGAGAGAGCTAGAGCTGAAACAGAATGATTGGCCTGAACAATCTAACAGCATGTCTAAACTGGGAATTTGAACCTAATTCTAGCTGAACGGTCTAAACATTATTTCATGCTGTATCTCATGCATTGTTACACTAGTAGTTGACACACTAGCCAAACAGATGGTGCCAGGTTATCTTTCTGAAATAGCCAAGGCTTGAATAGTGATAATATCTCCTAATCTAATGATATTATTTATTTGTCCTTTGGGAACAAATACCTCTTCATGCAACTTGAAAATCAGCAGCACTCAAGTAATTGAGAATCCATAAGGACTCTTGTGCTGATGAATGCTAACTGTCTTGAATATGGCTCATCTCTGTTCATTCCCATCCCTGAGAATGGGTTTCAGAGAAAAGCACAAGAGTTACTCATCTAACTCTTCATTTTCAAAAACAGCCACCAATAGTGCTGGAAAGGATGTTTCATAACCTGACAGACAAGCTGCATCCCTGATGTATAGTTAAAAGCAGCACAAGTTGCCTGTCAAGACCCAGACAATTGACAGCAGTTTCATAATGCATTTCTCACTTGTTCCTGGATTCTGAGGAGGCATTCAAAATGGATACTTTGCTTTTGATACTGTGCCAGATGGGTTGTGAGTTGTCAGTGACAGCAAATCTGCTTGAGATCAACCTGTGGAATACAGGAATTCATCCACCTGGATGAGATTTTGATGTATTTTTAAAATTCTTCATTCTTTCCATCACTTTTCTTAATGAAAAATCTTGCTGTCTAGGCCAAATGCATCTGAGGATGTAGACTTAAGTCTACGAAAGCTCATGCTGCCCACTTCTTTCTTTCAGTTAGGGCCAGTACAGACTGGCAAAAAGAGCCAGCTTCCCGGTGGCATGGGGGCATGGGGTTCAGAAATCAGCACTCCTCCATGCTGCTGGGAAGCCACATGGCTGACTGCAAGTGCAGCAGCTTCATGGTATTTCTGTGGCACATATGCTGCGTTGCAGTAACCCATAAAAAATGCGGCTGTGGTGGCGAAGGCACCTTCTACTGGTGCAGAAAAAAAAAAAAACGGCTTTCTGCTGCTTCTTTTTGTACTGGGAAAATGCTGGGTTGGGGACATGGTGTGCAGTTGTCATGGCCCCAACCCAGCAAGCAAATGGGTGGCAGGAAGCCAGTCCTTTAGGGTCATCTGTTTCACCCCTTAGTCTCAAAGGTGCTACACCTGAAGAAGTAAACTTCAGTCTATGAAAGCTCATTCTGCCAACTTCTTTCTTTCAGCTAATCTCAAAGGTGCTACAAGATCTCTCTACAAGCAATTTGATAGTTCTTGCAGAAAATTTGGGAAATATCTTTGATCACTTAGATTCCTGGGTATTTTATACTGGAGAAGCTGAGAGATATTTTAGGCAGATTTAATTTTTTTTTCTGTTCAGCTGAATTTAAATTTAAGCAGAACATTCTAATTTATCCCAGAACTATCTTTATACTTGTGTGGTTTTGAAATTCATCTAGTAGGCTTATTAAAGAACTTTTTCATGATTTTTCACAAAGAGCACTAAGTTGTCAGCATAAAGATTAACTCTATGTTCAAAACCTACTGTCTCTAACCATCAGTGGTCAAGTGGGAGGTACTATAAAATGGTAAGGCTGCTCCTCTTACACAGGGACAGGAACAAAAATGAAACCTGCCCTGCTTTCATGAGGGCTAGAGAGAGTAGTAAGCTTATGGCACCATTACCTGTAATGTTCCCCCTGAGTCCCTGGAATGTAACTATATGGGAACAGGTGTTATCACATTAGTCTATTGATAACAGGATAGTAACGTTATGAGAACACATATTATCACACTGCATTTACTGTTGCACCGTACCAGTGCTAAAGTAGTTCCTCAGCCATCCCTCATTGGCACATGCTCACTGTTGCAAAAACCCCTATGTCTGCATTGGAAAGAATGCTACTGAGAAGTTTAGGTAGCGAGCATTCATTGTTTTTGCTTGCAACCACAATGGAATTCAATCTATAAATAAATAAATGAATTGCCTGTGGCACCTTCCTTCACTGGAAGAGTTGAGTTGATGTCCTAGGATGAGAGGGGAGGAGGTGTCTTAGCCAATCAGAACATGAGGACAGATTGAGACCGGTAGGATTATTGCACACACATCATCTGGAACGGTCTGAAAGCATTCTTGCTATCTGAGGACACATTTTTACAGTTCTCCTGCTGGGACAGGCTAGGGACTGTCAGAGCACAGAATGGGAACTTGATGAGGATCATACTGTGCGATAAAATACGTTCTGTTCCGTTCTCATTACATCTGAGAACACAGTGCGATAAGCTTATAGGTTGTGAACATAGAGTTCAGACAAGGCTGCATCCTCTCACCCTATCTGTTCAACTTGTATGCAGAACATATTATAAATATGTTATAATATTAACATATTATAAGAAAAGCAGGCTTGGGTACAGAAGGAGGAGGAGTGAAAATAGGAGGTAGGAATATCAACAATCTAAGAAATGCAGATGACACCATAATACTAGTAGACAACCTCACAGACCTGGAACACCTACAAAGGAAGATCAAAGAAGAAAGTGCAAAGGCAGGCTTACTGTTGAACATAAAGAAAACAAAATAATGACAACAGAAAATCTTGACAAATTCAACCTAGACAATGAAGAAATAGAAGTGGTAAA
>CM034709.1:16936895-16960023 GCA_020142125.1 Phrynosoma platyrhinos | reverse complement strand
TTTTTTTAAAACAACAACAATAACAAAACAGTTAATTTCTAAAAGCCTGACTTTGGGGGTCTATAACAGGCTTCATAGGGCTGGGGAGAATTCTATAAGAATTCTGTAAGAATTGCACATCCTAGGAAGCTTCTGGGGTATCAATATGTCAAAACTTGCTCACTTGAATTTTTCCAAGGTCCTAGGGAGGACACTCTGCTTCCCAGACCTCCAGACATTGTCTGGAACATATATCCACACCTTTTGGGGATCAGGACAGAATTAGAGGGAAGCCAGAGTTGGAGTAAAGCCAGAGACAGAAGTCTGAGGAAGGTGGGTTTTTAAAGTAAAATAAAATAAAATAAAATATGGACAGATGATAGATTTATTTTTAGCCGGCCAGCAAGAAGCAGCTTTGGGAGTTTCTACAGTGTGCTTCACTTTGGAGGAATGGATGCTGATTTTACAGGCTAGCACTGTTTGCCTGGGCATCATTCCAGAGGAATCCCTAGCTGGAAAGTAGTGGGAAAAAGCAGCAAATTCATGCAAGCCGTCTAGCAAAGAATTCACTGGATTTTTAGTTTTTTCTTCATTCTCTCTCTCTCCCCAGGCCACTCTCCTCACTTTCTGGATACACTACTGGAATCCTATTGTGGGTTTTGCATGGTGAAAACTGATACGAAACAGCTTGGATTGATTTTCTATATATTTATTCCCATCCCCTCTCCCTCCCCTGTTAAGCCCTGGAACAAACTGGTCAGGAAGACTGAATGTTTATACAGGAGAACGTCATCCAAGCAGTGTGTGCCAATTCTGTGTGAGTTTATAAGGAAGCCGGCCAGACAAGGTCCCTAGCCTGCAAGTTGACCTTGCTCACCTCTTATTTTTCATCGTTTATCTAGCCCCATCTCGGCCCTGCTTGAATGAAAAGTGATCTCTTTGGTCTTGCCTTTTGGCAGAAGGAGACTTCCTTCACATGGAAAAGAATTTTAATACCAATTTAGTGGTCTGTCTAGCCGCTGCTACATCCCTTCCCGCACCTGCTGCCCCCAACCATCTCTGGGGTCTCTCACTGATGAGCAATGCTGGAAAAAATTTGCTTATAAAAAGACCTTCTTCATTTTGCTTGCTGAAATTATTTGAAGAAGTCCAGAACCCTTGTTTCCCCCATGGCTGCAAGGCTTGTCCAGCACCATCCAGTCTTTGACAAGGAGTTACATTATTTGAGCCTTCTTGGAGTTCAAAAATGCAAGTATATCTCAGTTAGTGAAATCGATGCATTCCTGGGCATTGCTTCTTAAGCAGAAAAGTTGGTACCAATGACATAATTAACATGGAAAAGAATGGAGAGGGATTCCTGTGCCACAGAAAGAGGATCAACTCAACATATGGCAGTTATTTATTTTTTTACTCAAAACTAACAATAGACACACATGAAATGAACCAACCTGGCAGGTGAACAAAAACAGTTTGAACTTTCTTGAGACCACTTGAAAGCTTCTATAATTTATCCAGGGGTTCTATGATTCTATAATTTTTAAAAAACAAACAAACCATTTTTCTTTTGATTCACCCAAGATCACCCAGTGGATTTCCATGGCTGGGAATTCAAACCCCTTTTCTTGAGATCCCTAGCACCTTTCCACACTGCAGAAATAATCTGGTTTGACACCACTTTAACTGCCATGGCTCAATGCTACAGAATTCTGGAAACTGTAGTTTGTTGTGGCACCACAGCCAAACTTTATTCAGGTGTCACGACAAACTACAGTTCCCAGAAATCCATAGTAATCAGCCACAGCAGTTGAAGCAGTGTCAAAATTAGTTTAATTCTGTTTTATGGGGGGGAGGGTTGGGGTCAGGGTTGTGATTTTAACTTGTTCTTTTTAATTGATGTACACCACTTCGATTGCTATGCAGAGAAGCAGGATATAAATAAAATTTATTTATTTTATTTTATTTAGCCTAATGCTCAACCCACCAAAGGTCAAAAGCAAGCCCTCAAGTACAAAACACAAAACAAATCAAAGGCAAGCAACACTATTATTCCCTTCTATGTTAGGAATCGATTCAAAATGTAGAAATCCCAGGAGCTAATGAATGAAAGATAATGTTTAAACTTTGTGGTATGATTCATAACAGGACTTTTTTTTCTTGAGTGTAAATGAATATATGAAAGGACACATGCTTGAGGTTGGCATGCTGGCAGGTTGGCTGATCTGTTTTATTGCAGTGCAATTGGGGAAGAAGAGGAAGGGAAGGAAGGAAGGAAGGAAGGAAGGAAGGAAGGAAGGAAGGAAGGAAGAGTAGATGAGGAGTGGGTGAACATCAAAGAGCTGAAAACATCCTTTTGAACAAAACAACACTGTTGCAATGGAAAGAGAAAGGATGAATGGCGAACATTGTTCAACTACAATTTTCACAAAGCTGTGGTTGCTTATTGTCATTCCAATTGTAAGATGTGTTCTAAATTAGATGTTGCACTTAAAAATATAAGTTGTCATATGATAGTGAATGATAGTATTTTATGTTTTGTATACTCTTTTTGGAGTCAGGATTCATAAGGTTGGTGAGGTGATTTTTTTTTCAACGGCAGGAACAATGATATCGTCTCCTACCCCAACCCTGCCTCACCAGACTTCCTCTGAGCTTAGCTGCAATATCATGAAACAGTATGGTTGGGAAGGGGATGGATTTTCACATAAATTATGTCTTTTGCTAATACAATTAAATAATTCTGTTTGTTAATTGCACACACACACACACACACACACACATCCATTTATCCAGTTTTGCAAATTTCATCATAATATTGATGGGAAAGAGGTTGAGATATTTATTTATTTATTTTTAACATGTGAGGATGGAAGGAACCAAAACTGACCATTTACTCATCCTGATGAATTACTTTAAATGTTTCTCCCTGTAAGACCTGGCTTTCGGTTCAATCACACGTCATTTTTTTTTGGGGGGGGGGGAGGCAAATCATATCACTCATGCATTCAGGGTTTGTTATTCACTCTATGCAACCAGATTGATCTATGTTGATGCACATCTCTATAAGTTGCTTTTAAAGTTGCTCTCCAGAGCATCTCCCCAAAATACACACACAGCCGCACACATGTGCATCTTACATGCCTATCCCTGCACCTTTCCTACCTTGAAACACATTCCTCAACTGTCCTGATTTGACAGGGATAATCCCAGTTAATTCCCTATTGTCCCATTTTTTAAAAGCTGCTTTTAAAATGTCCCAGTTTTTTCTCCTCCTGTCCCTCTTTGTTCTGAGCTTATTTCAGGTGCTGCAAACTGAGTTCAAAGTGAAAAAGTAATGTGTACTTAATTAATTCAGATGGGAAAGAAAGGACAGGTAGAAACATAATCTTGTCCTTCCTAGTAGGCTCAGTCAAAATATTGGGGTTTGTACAGAATATCCAAGAAGATTAAAAGATGCTTAAGAAAATTTCCAGATGGTTTGTTCCAACATGTGCAAGGTGCAAAAGTCAGGAAATGAGAATACCCTCTTCCCAAATCCTGGACGTAGCGTTGCTTGTCATAGTCATTTTTCAAAAAGTGATTATAAGAGATTAGCCAAGGAATTATCTGGCCAGGGAGGAAGAGAGGAAGACATCACAGTAGATCTGATTACAATAATTGGAAAAAACGTCTCCAAAACATTTTTCCTCCATTTGAAAAACAAAAATGTACATCTTAAGGACTTGAGTACCTAGGCCAACAGAGAGTGAGTTCTTTTCCTGCTCCTCTTAACTTTCACAACCCACATTTGTTCTTTTCCCCCATCGATAGGAGGAAAATTGAATATTTGAATTCACTTCCTAAGCAGAATCTGTCTTGCACTGTTGCTTCATAAATAAATATCTCCTGTCCCTAGAAAAATCCTTACCAGACCTTAGGCTACAAGAGAATCATTCCCTTTGCATACACCAGGGCTGGATTTCTCTGCTGCAAACATGCCAAGCTCCTCATCCCACAAAAGGAAGGGCATTAGCCATGTCAGCATCTCCCAGCTGCAGAGAGGAACTTGGTCTTTCCATTTGCCAGAAAGCAATTGTACAAGCCTGCCTAGATGAAGGTATTCCTCATCAACTATTTCTCTGTATGAAGTCAGCTGCATCTGGTAGCCCTATGGTGGCATGCAGCTTCTGAAACAACATTGTCCTGAGGGTGACAGAAGATATAGCCCATGAAATAAATATCAACACGTACCTATGCTTAGCCAGTTTCTGTACTGATCATAGATTCCTTATACTTCACCAAAAACGGAGGAAAAGCAATACAAAAAGGCATACGAATTTTCATACAGTTTGCATGTAGACATAGCAAATCTTGATTTCAGTAAGGCTTTTGACAAGGTCCCCCATGATATTCTTGCAAACAAGCTAGTAAAATGTGGGACAACACAAGTGTTAGCTGGATTTGTAACTGGTTGACTGGCCAAACCCAAAAAGTGCTCGGCTATGGCTCCTCTTCATCCTGGAGAAAAGTGACCATTTGGGTGCCACAGGGTTCTGTCCTGGGCCCAGTGCTATTCAACATCTTTATCAATGACTTGGATGAAAAAATAGATGGCATGCTTATCAAATTTGCAGATTACACCAAATTAAGAGTTGCTAATATCCCTGAGGGGAGGATCAAAATTCAGAATGACCTTAATAGATTCGAAAGCTGGGCCAAAACAAACAAAATGAACATCAATAGGGAGAAATGTAAGGTATTACACTTAGGCAGAAAAAATGAAATGTACAGGTATAGGATGGAGGACACCTGGCTTAACGTACATGTGGAAGGGATCTAGGAGTCCTAGTAGACCACAAGCTGAGCATGCAGCAGCTGAAAAGGCCAATGTGATTCTAGGCTGCATCAATAGAACTATAGTGCCTAGATCAAGGGAAGTAATAGTGCCACTCTATTCTGCTTTGGTCAGGCCCCACCTGGAATACTGTGTCCAGTTCTTGGTATCACAAATGTTGAGATGCTTGAGCATGTCCAGAGGAGGGCAACTAAAATGGTGAAGGATCTAGAAACCATGCCTTATGAGTAGTGGCTTAGGAAGCTGGATATGTTTAACCTAGAGAAAAGAAGGTTAAGAGGTGATATGAAAGCCCTGTTCAAGTATTTGAAGGGGTGTCATATTGAGGATGGAGGAAGTTTGTTTTCTGCTGCTCCAGAGACTAGAACATGGAACAATGGATGCAAACAAAAGGAAAAGGATATTACACCTAAATATTAGGAGAAACTTCCTGACAGTAAGAGCTGTTTGACAGTGGAACACACTCCCTCAGAATGTGGTGATTCTCCTTCTTAGGATATCTTTAAACAGAGGCTGGATGGCCATCTGTCAGGGGTGCTTTAATTGTGAGTTCCTGTATGACAGGGGGTTGGACTGGATGGCCCTTCTGTTCTCTTCAAACTCTATGATTATATGATTCTAAAGTCTAGAAATTTTAGTCAAATAATTGATAGAAAAAACAACAAGTTGACTTTTCCACGGGTCAATGTAGTAAGTACTGTACTTTAACTCTTATAAACAAAGGAACCATCCCTAGATGAAAGGCAAGAATGTAATCTGTCCTGGAAGCACTGACACCCCCTCCCCACCCTCTACTCTCACATCCCTCCAGCCTTTAGTTTGAGCACAAACAGTTATGCCTGCTGGAATTTTGTACATTCTTTGGCATTGTTTTCTATGCTTCATCCTTTAGATCCTTTGTTACATGACCCTAGGTTTTACCTTCGATTTACCCACAGTGCATATCAAAATCCATAATTCTGACTCCAAAACCTGCCCTTATACATGAGGTCAACTTTGTATGGCATAGCTATTAGTGCCAACCTAAACACAATGATTATCAAACTCAATGATTATTAACAGCCCCTAGGTTATGGAATGACCTGCCAGAGGAGATCCGTCAAATCACTACCTTAACAGCCTTTAAAAAGGCACTTAAGGTGGATCTCTTCTGACAGGCCTTCCTAGAATAGCCCTCCCCCCGCCATATATTTGCTTTTTTTTTTTTTTGCAACTTCTATGTTATTGTTTTCTTATTGTATCCTTTTATTTTTATGCTTGTAATCCACTTTGGTTTCCTTTGGAAATGGCGGGCTAGAAATAAATATTATTATTATTATTATTATTATTATTGTCATCATCGTCATCATCATCATCATCATCATCATTTTAATAAGAATGTAGTCTACCCTAAAGACACAAGATCCCATTTGATCTTAGATACTAAGGGGGGAAGCAGACCAGGGCGTCCAGGACGCCCTGGGACGGTGCGCCATGGGACCGCGGCATCCGCACCGCGGTGCACCGGCGGTGTCCCTGAAAGGAGCACTAAATTGGCACTCCTTTCAGAAGTCAGTGAAAGTGCGCCCTAAAAGCGTAGGGCATACTTTCCCTGACTTTTCCGCCGCAGCGTGTGCGGACGCTGCGGCGGGAGGTTGCCCTCGGAGCGCTGGCCATGCGGAGGGCCGGCAGCTCCGAGGGCAACCTCGGGAGAAGGAAGGGGCGCCGATCGTGCGGCTGCCCCTCCTCTTCCCTGCCTCGGAGACGACCCTATTAGTCGTCTGCTGAGGCCCTAAGGGCCAGTACAAACCAGACAAAAGGGCCGGCCTGGGGATGAAGTGAGGTTGCCATGGCCCCGATCTGGCGCTCCCAGGGGCGACACAGAGTCACCCCTTAGGGGTCATCTCTAGCCCCTAAGCAGGGTCAGCTCTGGTTAATACTTGGATGAGGGACTGCCAACAAATACCATGTGCTGTTGGTGATGTTCAGAGGAAGGAACTGACAAAAACCACCTCTCAGTATTATTTGCCTAAGAAAATCCTGTTGAATTTATGGGTCAATCTGAAGGCACAGACATAGAAGGAGAGAGACAGAGAGTCTGTTTGACCACAATGGAGAAGACTTTCTTGGGTCTGTTGAGTCTCCTCAAAAGGACAGGCCATTAAACAAAGGATGCTTTCAAACATAGGACTCTTTGAAATAGTTGCTGGTTTGTTTTCAGAGAACTTTAAAGTAGGGTTAAAGTAAGAACATGCTTGGGTTGCCAGGTCAGGAGCATCCCATGCCCTGAAATATCAGGACCAAATCCTGGTATGTATGCATACCCTTGTCCATTTTTTAAGTATAATGAGTTAAGCATCATCCACTGCTGCTCAGAGTGTGTATATTCAAACAATAAACACCAAGTATAACAAATATGAAAATATTTCTCTGGTCTCATTCCCACCATGTTATAAACCGGTTCGCTAACCAGTTTGAAGTGGTTTAAATGACTCTGGTTCACACTTGAGCTGAATCGCTGAAGTGGTTTGGCAAGGCTCCCCCCCCCCCCCCCCGAGCTAGACCCATTTAACGTGTGTCTTTTGATGCTCATTTTTTCCACGTCTTTTGCAATAAATCAATTCAGAGCAAATGTGGAACGGGATGTGGATTGGAATCAATTTAAAATTGCCCTTTAAATTTGCCAGCTGGCTAAGAGGGTCCATTTTGAATCGATTCATTAGTCAATGTGAACGACAAGTGGGTTATTTTGCAACAAGAAAATGTGATCAGGGCAAATGTAGTGTGAACCACACTCCGCTGTCAAACCGATCCATTGCTTCGGATCGCAAACTGATTTATTTGTAAGTGGGAATGAGGCCTCTGGTTGGAAATTAAGTTTGCTGACCTCTGTATTGAATGGGGGTGAGGGGACACCACATCTTGTCCCAGCTCTGTTTTTAACACTCTGGCAAACAATGCTTTTAAGGACACATGGGATTATAGTATAGCAGCTGCTTCAAAGCAGCTTGCAGCAACAGGGTGCTAAGAACACAGAGATGTATATGATTTTCATGACAGTGCTCTCACCCTGAAATGTTTCACCTTGCTCTGAGAACCAGAGAAGAGGGTCCAGGTCAGGGGCACAGGTCTAGGCTCTGAGATTTAGGGCCCCTATATATGCTAAATCCATGCTTCCTGGAAAATGTGCCTCTTTGGTCTCTACCACTGCAGAGATTATCCATCTCTATGTCACTGCCAAGAGGAAACACACACAGACAGTAACAGCTATTCCCTTAGGGCTCCGTCCTTAACTGTCATCACCAGCACCCATCCCAGTAAGCTGGAACAGAGGGAGATGTGTTGGGAAGCCACTACAGCCTAGTGGAAAACTACTTACCTTCTTTTCCACCTCAGCCCTTTCCCTTTCTGTTAACTCTTTTTTGTGTTATAAACTTGTGAACATCTTTGCATGTGCCTTCAAGCCACCCTGTTGGCTTATGGCAGTCCCATGAATCCATAGGATTTTCTAAGGCAAGATATAGTCAGAGGTGGTTTTGCCAGTTCCTTCCTTTGAAATAAAGCCTACAGCACCTGGTATTCATTGGCAGACTCCCATCCAAGTACTTACCAGGCCTGATCCTGCTTAACTTCCAAATTCAGATGGGATCTGGTGCCTTCAGAGTGTTTAGACCTCTAAGGGGTGTCTGTTTTAGCAGGTTGCATATAAGCCACTTCATCAAAAGACCCCTTTTAGCTGATGAGTGGAACAAAAATGCTATAAATAAGTATCCCCTCAAGTGGGATAAAAATGCTATTAAATCAATGCTCTCCCAGGAGATCAGGAAGGAGGGGACCGAAAGCACTCCTTAGCTTCCAAAAGACCAACTAGTTTGATCCTGAAGCAGACTGCATCTGCACAGAGCGTTTCCATTTAACTATCATGACAAGTAGGTGTGGGTTTAAGAACACAGGTTGAAGACATCTGTTGAAGTCTACAAAATTCTTAATTTTGATTTAGTGAAGAAAAAAACAGAAGATAAAACACCTTTCCTGTTAACTATCTTCCTGTGTGTACTAATAATATGTTGCTACTTGCTTTTCTTGTGTCCTTTCCCAACTTTATATATGCTGAAAGAACTGGAGTATTGTCTAGCATTGTTAGGCACAAAGATGATGAAGGCATACAGCTGTCATCTAAGTATTTTTTCACTGAGTCCATAATTAATTATTTCCAAGAACGCTGGCTCAGTTACAAAATATTGTAACTGGAGAAAGAGAGCATATTAAATTTCCTCTGTTATCAATCAGGATCTCTTCATCAAACACAAAAAAGTCTCCTTTTGAGGTGTTTCTTGCCTTCTTGCTATGTTGCTCAAAGGAGGTAACTCTGTAGCATTAAGACTTCTTTGGATTACGTACATGTAACAACAGTGCCATTTTGCTAATCCACTTGGAAACTGAATTTAATTACTTTAGGAAGTATTATGGCTTATAAATCTTGCCAAGTTTTACCTCTTGTAAAGAGTTGAACTGATACCAAGAAACATGCCACTCTGCTCTTAAATTAGATAAATTATTGTATATTTTAAAAAATCATTTGGGACCATGGCTGGCATGCTGTTCAGTATTTATTTTTGGACTTGTGATTTGTAACATTATAACTATTGGGGTTCATATCTATGGTCATTGCACCATTGCAAAATCTATCTTTTTGAGACCCCCTCAAGAACAGAAAAATTTCAAGGACTGGAGGCAGGGCACTGACTGAAAATGTGTCCAGCCCTCTTCTAGTTGCTGGGCACACTGCAAGAGGCAGTGGTATGGATACCTGTGGAAACCTGCCATAGAAACTTGTTGCATCACACCTCACAGCCAGGAGAGGTCTGAAATGTGTCATCTCTGAGGGAACCCTTGGAAATCCTTCTGTAGTGGTGGTGGGGATCTGCTTGGCATGAAAAGTAGATTTTGAGAGGTAACATCAGGAGATATAGATGCAATGATAGGGATCTGTCTTCATAGCTATGGCTCCCAATGCAAGATCTCAGCAAAGATGTTCCTTTCAATCCCCATCTAAATACAATGTTTAGGGCAACTCATTACAACTTTAGCTCATTATGTCTCTGTGCCTGTAATAACACCTGTTGGACAGCATCAAGTTGTCCTTTGGCATCTAAAAATATAAAAGAAATTAGACTTATGAGGCTGTTGAACTTCAACCCCCAGCAGCCCAACCAGAATAACCAACAGTGATAAATGCTAGGACCTGTGGTCTGTCAATATCCAGAGGACCACCCAATTCCTACCCCTAGCCAATAAAAACGTCAACACTGCATTGTTACTGAAGTCTCACTCCACGGTTTATCCCTCCTTAAACTGAAGCTATTTGTATGCACGACATGTTTGTTTATTTTACATCCTATCTTTCTCCCAAAGTGGCAGATTGCATCATAACTTAAAACAAAGTAGTATACAGATGTGCAAGATGGACAATGAAGAAATCTGATAGAAAGAAAATCAACTCATTTGAGATGTGCTGCTGGAACATAGTGCAGAGAATACCATGGGTGGCCAAGAAGACAAGCAAAGGGATTCTAGAACAGATTAAGCCCAAGCTTTCCCTGGAAGCCAAGATGATTGCAATGAGGTGTCATACTTTGGCCACATCATGAAAAGGCAGGGATCATCAGAAAAGATGATTCTGTTAGAAAAGCTGGTTGGATCCTATAAGAGAGGCCACAGACATGAGCCTGAAGAGCTGGGGAGGATGGAGGGCCTTAGAGATGTTTCATCCACAGGGTTACCATGATTCGAGGTTGACTAAAAAATCCTGTCCTTGAAAAGCCACAGGATTAGTCCAGGCTGCATACACCTGGCCATGGGAGAATGTGGTAAGATCCGGTATTGACAGTTAAATGTACATGTATCCTGTCCAGGAAAAGATGAGATAAGTCGCATGCAATAATCTCCTAAGACTCCTACATTTCTTTTGCATGTGTTGCCATCAAGTCAGGTGCCCCCCATCCTATATCTGTGCAATTCATTTTCACTGCCCAAGTATAGTATCCTACATTTCCCCCTGTTTACATTTATTTTGTTAGCTTTGGTCCAGCTTTCTAATCTGTTAAGGTTATTTTGAATTTTCATCCTTTGCTCTGGGGTATTAGCTTTCCTTCCTAATATGGTGTCATCTGCAAATTTGATAAGCATGCTGTCTATTCTTTCATCCAAGTCATTGATAAAGACATTGAACAGCATTGGGCCCAGAACAGACCCCTGTGGCACCCCACTGGTCACTTCTCCAAGATGAAGAGGAGCCATTGCTGAGCACCCTTTGGGTTTTGCCGGTCCGCCAGCTACAAATCCACCTAACAGTTGCATTGTCTAGTCCACATTTTATTAGCTTTTTTGGTAAGGATATCATGGGGGACCTTGTCAAATCTCTTGAAGGTGTCTCATTCATATAGGGTCACTTGACAGCACATAACAACAACAAGCAGCCCTCTGGGAACCAGACATGAACGGGTCCAAAACCCCTTATACTCCTTGTCAGTTGAGTTGTGAACCTGAAGTTTGAAAACCATTTGAAGCATCTGAAGAGGTTAAGGGAGGTAGAGGAGTTGTCATTCCCCCACTAAATACATCTCTGTGATATCTCCAAGGCAACAGTAGTTTCGCTTACTCCTAGCAGCTTGTGTGGGTTCCCATGAAGCAGAACTGAAAAGCTCCCCATCCTACGATCCAACTGTGTTGTGGCTGGAAAATTATTTGAAGTGGCTGACTGCCAAGGGCATTTTGGTAATGCTTGAGAGACAGTGACCCTCAGTCAAGCCTCTCTAGGGAAGTTTGATAGGGGCCACAGCATGTTGATAGACTCATTTTAAGAGATGCGATTTTTTTTTAAAGAGAAAAATAATCTTTATATTATTTCCCTTCTCTTATTTTCTGTTCATCATATTTATTTCTTTACATGCTTTTGTAAATTTCTTTTATAAACAACAACAACAGATTTTATTAAACTTAATAGCAACATGCTTTATCTAAAATACACAAACATAAACAATACACAAACATAAACAAAACTATAAACATTACTAAACAACAAAAACAAACAATACCCACACTATGACTTCCCACCCCCCTCAACTGATGAATATTCCAGGGTTTTCTACACTTCCATTAAATGATAATATATTTGTGCTTCTACATAATACAAACTCTGTTTAACTTTTAAAACCTAAAACTGATGTATGACCACAATGAGACTGAAAAATAGTACGTAATAAACTATTACCAATAGTCTCTTAAAAACATACCCAGGGTAGCTGTGTTGGCCATATAGCAAAGTAAAATTAACACCCCAAATCCAAAAAATGGGTCAAACATAATGCAGAAAATACATGTTTCAAGCTTTCAAAGCTCCAATGGCTTCTTTGTCAGGCGATGGTGTTAAAAATCATACGGAAGAAAGAAAGAAAGAAAGAAAGAAAGAAAGAAAGAAAGAAAGAAAGAAAGAAAGAAAGAAAGAAAGAAAGAAAGAAAGAAAGAAAGAAAGAAAGATGTATATTGGGCATTTTGGTTGGTCCGCTAAAGGTATCAGTTTTGTGGATTTAGGATGTAATTGACATTTTCTTAATGTTCTTCAATTATTTTTCCTTAATCAACACCATCATTTTGTCCATTTCAGCAAGTTCAATTATCTTCACCAGTCAATCTTCTTTTGTTGGAGTAGCAACATCTTTCTGGGCATAGACTATTCCAGCTACAATAATTATATAATACCCTTATGCATTTCTTCTCAACTTGTTCAATTAGCATTCCTAATAGAACAGTTTCTGGTTTCAACTTAATTTTAAAAAATATCTTCCAACATTGAGTTCATTTGAGTCCAGTACGTCTGTGCTTCAGCAGAAGTCCATCACATGTAGTAAGTCTCCCCACCTTCTGTTTACATTTCAGAATTTGTTTGAGGTATTAACTACCACCAATGCATCACATTTTTGTCATTTTCAGATCTTACTTTATTTCTTTTTCTTCTATAGATTTATATGTATAGAAAACAGGAAGAATGTGAAGGAGAAGATGAAGTAAAGAAGTGTTGTTCCAATCAGTTATCCATTTGGCAAAGTTAAATCAAGTGAGTGAAGTGATCTGCCAGAGTCTGAAAAAAGAATCTAGTTACATTTCTTATGATTATACAAGGTGGAAATTAATGGAAATGAAATGGTTACATTTAGGGATGCCAGACTGAGAACTAGAGACTGCTCCTTTATCTTTAATAGTTGTATAGAAGAGGAAATTTCAGTGGGTGTTTCTTGTTCAGGTAACAAGCAAAAGCTGAAATCCCCTCTTCTACCCAACCATTAAAAGATACAGGAGCGATCTCCAGTTTTCACTCTGGCAACCACAGCTACCTTAATTATAACTAAATTCTTCTGCTTTACACTACTAATATAAATCACTTTGTTCAGAAGTGTCTATAATGCATGTCTGGCAATTTATTTTATTAAAATATCTAGAGTATGAAAAGATAGTAAATGATTTAACATATCAAAATATTGCAGCTTCCTCCAAGGGTTTTGGGTCATTTTTTGACTAAAATTTCTAAACTTATACATGCGTATACACAATAAACTTGGGATGCCCACCCTCAGGCCAGATAGGCATGCCAAGGTTCAAGTGTCTAGGCTGCAAAGTCTTGGGGCTATAGTAGAGGCAGGCATCCTTTCCCTATCCCTATCCCTCTCCAATTAATATAGAAGAGATGATATTATCATGCCTTAATCACAGTTATGACAGTCACACGACGATTCACTCCTGAGGCAAAGCATGGTAATCCTACCTTAATATATTCCTTAACATTCAAAACAAAAACAACAACTACCCCAGGCATAATAAAATTCCAGGTTAATGAACTGAATACAGGTGATGCAGTACATCTGCCAAACCTCCCACATCTGAAATATGTATATCCTTGAGAAAATTAATTGTGCTCTTTGTGGCACAGTGGACCAATACAAGCCCCAACTCACTTCTTAGCTCCGATCAATGACTGGGCATCACCAAGAGTGATAAATGGGTAAAGTCTCCTTCTTGCTCCAGCTGAGTAGCCTCTGCAGTAGTACCATCTGTCAATGTGACAGTTCAAGAAATTCTATAGAGATTTATCTACAGGGCTTTAGGCAGGCAAGAGGAAAAGGATATATCCTGCAAGCTGAAAGGGAAAGTAACCAGAAAGGGGCATTATTCCATTTACTTTTCCTAGAAATAAATCAGAAAATCCCACTCTGCTCAGCTAACTGTGAAAATGGACCCACTAAAGTACTGTGAAAAGGACAGTCACAAACATGCTGTAGGTTGAGTCTCCCTTATCTGAAATAAATGGGACCAAGAGTGTTTGGGATTTCAGAGTTTTTCAGATTTTGGAACATTTTCATATTCATAATGAGATATCTTGGGGTTGCACCTTAGTACACAACAACTATGAGAACCCTAGCTCAAGTACCCGGGAAAGGTTTTAGTGTGCAAGTATTTTTCCATTCACTTATTGCTTTTGGGATGTAGGTATTAGAAAGTGTGTGTGAAAACTGGAATTGTCCAAATTTCTCCCTAATCCATATTATCATCCTCTCAATTTGCCATCTGAGGAACATCTTTGACAGCGATTGATATTCCACAGAAAAATTCTCATACTTTCACACACAACCAGGTTAGAACTGGAAATGCCAAGAAGAAAAAAGATGGATAAGGAAATACCATAAAACCAAGACAGCAGATCTTCAGAAGATTTTACTCACAACATCATTTCTTACCAAATAGTGAAAACTGATAGTTATCATCAGTGTCTTCTGAATATGTGACTTTCACAGCAATCTTTCTTCCATTAAAGCTTCATGCAGTAGCCCATAGAAAAAAAGCATTAATGTGCTATTTTTCATCTCCCCTAATTAATAAACAAGATTCAGCAGCAGCTGGAAATATTTCCTCACCATATTATAAACAAATTTATTTAATTAACCAGATTATAGTCCTTGCCTGCCAGGGAGATTGGGAAATGCCCACACACTGTGTTGGTAAAAGCATCAAGATACAAGCAGGCAACATACAGCGCTGCATTTGCACCGCAGAAATAATCCAATTTGACCCCATTTTAACTACCCTGGCTCAATGCTATGGAATTCTGGGAATTGTAGTTTGTTGAGGCACCACAGCAGAGAAAACTACAAACTACAGTTCCAGAATTCCACAGCATTGAGCCGTGGCAGTTAAAATAGTGTCAAACCAGATTATTTCTGCAGTGCAAATGCAGCCTAAATCTTTCTAAATTTTTTCTATGCATTTAAATTATATGCCATATTTCTCCCATAAAGGAGCCAAATAAGTCCCTTTGTAATTTGCATTGATATATCTGGAATCTAGATACGGATAAAAGGTTTAACAGATGGATAAAGGGTTTAATAATGTTCACAACATTTAAAAGAGCATCTTGCTCTCTATAAACTGGCATCACTGGAATATATGGAACGTGTACAGGTACAAGGTGCACAGGATTAGAGTTTTTAAGTTGTGTAAAGATGGGCAGTGCTATTAGCATCTATCTATTTATCTATGACAAAAGTAGCTTCAATCCATATTTAAACACATATGTACAAACTAATTTCTCCCATAATATGCATTTCTAAAGGATTTTAACATGGGTACATTTAACTGAAAAGAAAAGTCTCATAATATTTAGAATAGGATGAATACCTTCAGATAGATAGTAAGGCTGCCATGTAAACTACAGAGCATCTGACCCTTGAATGACTGCATAGAAGAGGGAATTTCAGAAGGTATTACTTGTTTTCTCTTCTACACCACTATTTAAAGGACAGGAACCCTGTCCCATATTTCACAGTGGCTGCCCTAAGAGTCAAGTCTGATCTGCAGATTTGCTTGAAAGGCACAGATCAGTCAACTTGTGTAAAATTTCACAAAGACTGAATTCTACAAACAACTACCTACTCCTTTGTTGTGGTTAACTGCCCTCAAGTTGATTTCAACCCATGGTGACCCAATGGATGAGGCATCTCCAAGACCCTCTGTCCTCCACTGCTCTGCTTATTTCTTACAACCCCTTAAAACCCATGACCTCCTTAATAGAGTCCATCCGTCTGGCATGGGGCCTTCCTCTCTTTCTACTGCATCCACCTTCCCCAGCATCAGTATTTTTTCCCCAATGAGTCCTCTCTTCTCATGATGTATCCAAAGTACAACAGCCTCATTTGATCATCTTGGCTTCCAGGGATATCTCTGGCTTGATCTGCTCTAGGACCCATTTGTTTGTCCTTTTGGCTGTCTATGGGATCCTCAGCACTCTTCTCCAGCACCACATTATCTGAAATGCATTGATTTTCTTCCTGTCATCTTTCTTAAATGTCCAGCTCTCACATCCATACATGGTAATAGGGAATACAATGGCTTGTATGATTCTAACTTTTGTGTTCAGTTGTATATCTTTGCATTTTAGAATCTTTTCTAGTTCTTTCATAACCTACGCCTCTTAGGAGTCTACTGGTCACAAAGAATTTTTCTCCATATTTTAAAAAGAAGTATATACAAGTAATAATCATGGAAAACCAAAAGCACAAGCTATAAAAATTTAATCATTAAGAAAAGCAACATAAACACAGGCAAGTTTGGATTGAAGGGGAGGCATGGGTGTGTTTGTGTGCTTGTACAAGAACAGTCAGTGGTGGTTGTGCCATCTCCTTCCTCAGAAATATAGCTTAAAGTACTTAGTATTTGTTGGTTGTCTCCCATCCAAGTATTAACCAGGAATGACCCTGCAGAGATTCCAAAAACAGACAGGATCTGGTGCCTTTAGAATATAAGACTCTGCATACAGAAGCTAAATTTATTTGTTCAAAGCTGGCTTGCCTAAGGGACCAGATCCTGTCTGATCTTGGAAACTTAGAGGGGGTCAGCTCTGGTTAGTACTTGGATCATCAATGACTATCAATAAATACCAGGTGCTGTAATCTATATTTCAGAGGAAAAACCTGGCAACGCCAGCTCTGAGTATTTTTTCCCTAGTAAAACCCTACAAAATTCATGGAGTTGCCATCAGTTGACAGGCAAACTGAGGGCACAGAGAGAGCTGGTGTTGTTCCTGGATGGCTGACCATATGGAAATGTAGCTTTTTGGTCTCTCCCACAGCTGTTTTCTTAATCCAGCCATGGAAGGCATTTAATAAAACACAGCACTGGGTCTGACAGAGAAAGTATTCACCTTATTCCTATTGTGGTCACAGGGCTTCCTTCTATAGGCCAAGGACATTCAAAAAAAATCCTTTAGATTACTTGGGGGAGAAGGGAGGGCAAATGCATTTGATTGATCACATCACATCACCCTGTTTCATTCTAAGGCTAAACACTTGCAAATTTATAACCCCCTCCCTCAACACGGACACCTTTACAATAAGGCCATTCATGGGCACTCTGCTGAGGCAAATGGGGGAGCACAAAGGTCAGAGGTTTTGAACTTTGATCTACGGCTTCAGATTTGGCAGGCCTTAAAAAGTATCCTGCTTCATTGAGTTCCTTGATGAACCCAGTGAGAGCGGCCCAAGAAGAGCTGTGATCTCAGCGCTGCATCGGATTAACCGCCTCAACAATGTTCTATGAAGCTTAAAAATCTCATCCCGAAGCATAATGAGAAAACTGGGGATGTAAAGGGTGAATAGGGGAGAGCGGGGAAAAGATTCCCAAATTTAGGATTTAATTATGCAAAGCCCAGATGTGAAATGAACGCTACCTGAGACGTTGCATCGCTGGAACAATCGAGGCATTGTCTCTCTAACAAAAGTAGGTATTAAACACACACACTGCACCGTTCTCTTTTGCACAAAATAGAATCAGACAAAAGGTATATGGAAGAGTATTTCTCACCAATTCCAAAAAGTCTGCCTCTCCTTGATTTTACTATTGTTGATTTTTTACCCTTAAAACAGAATTGAAAAAAAGAAAAAGAAAAAACTTTTTAAAAGGAACCTAACTTAAAAAACAAAAACCAAGAACCTTCCCGTAAAAGATGTGTTAACAGTTGAAGAGAGGACAGTGTAAATAGTCCAGATGTTAATTCTTGTATGGTGTTTTAATTAAAGTATGCCTCCAATTCTGTACTCTGTCCCAGGATCCATGAAATGCCATTTCTTTATATAAAATCCCAAGAATTGTTCATACAAAAACAGTTAGTCCACCAAAATATATGCCACAGTGAGTTTCCATGACTGAGCCAGGGTTTTGAACCCTGGTCTCCGGTGTCCTGAGATCCAGTAGTTTCAGCATTGGACTAGGATTCTGGAGACTAGGGTTCAAATCCTGACTCAGTCATGGAAACCCAATGGGTGACCTTGGGCAAGTCATACTCTCTCAGTCTCAGACAATGGCAATGGCAACCCCCCTCTGAAGGAACGTGCCAAGAAAACCCCATGATAGGTTCATCTTACAGATGCCATAAGTCAGAAACGACTGGAAGGCACACAACAACAACTCCAGAGTCCTAGGGTGTATCTGTACTGTAGAAATAACTGCCATGACTCCATCTTATAGGATCCTGAGATTTGTAGCCTTGTGAGGTAGAGAAGGCTAAGACTCTGTACAACTATAAATCCCTGGATTCCATAGGATGGAGCTACAGCTGAGGCTGGTCAGTTCTGCTGATTCACTATGGAAATTATGGAACCACTGGCTTAGAGTGGTGCATTAAACTGATTGACTCAACTGAACTTCAGGACTGGTCGGGGTGGTTATCTACTATTGTTAATTATTTTAAACTTATGATGTTTAATACTGTTTTAATCGGAGGGTGGGTTTGGGCTTGGGAGGGTTATTGTGAGATTTTATTGTTGTAAGCTTCCCCGATTGCTTTGGTAGAGGGGCAGGATAGAAATAATAATAATAATAATAATAATAATAATAATAATAATAATAATAATAGCAAATGTTTTCAATTGACATTATGTGCGCTCTTACTAGAATCCAGTCCTTGGGTTGTCATAATTTAGGCTGGTATTATTTGGTCACTTAACTAGTGTGCATACCTCCAGCTGTCCCAGTTTGGCAGGAATCATACCAGTTAATTCTTTGCTAAATGTCCTGGTTACTCTTTCTTTTCCCCATTTTTTCCCTTTGGTTTGGGCTTACTTCCATTGCTGCAAGTGGAGTTCAAGGTGCAAAAGTAGTTTATACTCAGTTAATTCAGCACTGAGGAGAAGACAGGGCAGAGTCGTGCCCTTCCCAGTGGGTTCACGCAAATGCAAAATGCTGTAGCCTTTGAAAGAGAATTGTTATGTTGTTGTTGTGTGCCATTTTTGACTAATAGCAACCCTAAGGCAAATCTGTCATGTCTGTTCAGAGGGGGTTTGCTATTGACATCCTCTGAGGCTGCAAGAGTATAACTTGCCAAAGGTCACCAAATGGTTTTTATGTTTGAATGGGGAGTCAAACTCTGATGTCAAGAGTTGTAGTCCAAGCAATATTATTGCATGGGCTTTATCCTGTCATTTTCCCAATGGGATAAACACACATAAAGATGGGTCTTACTGCATTCATCCATCTGCAGTCCGTCTGCAAGCTGGACTTCTCAAGCACAGGACAACCATGGGTTATAGATGGGCTGCAGATGGGATAAATGATGGGATAAAGCCCATGTGATAATGTTCAGCATACAAGTTAAGCAGATGGAGTGATAAAATGCATCTTTGCCTGACCCCTTTTGCCAATTGAGAATCATTCTGTTTCTCTGTATTCAGTTCTAAGAGTAGCCTCTTGTCTTGAGTAGTAGTAGCAGTAGTAGTAGCTGGCCATCAAAATTGAAGTAGTAGTATTTAGTCTGGCCATTAAAATTGAAATCTTAAGAAAGTGGAGGCGAGTGATGCCTTTTTCAAAGAAGCTTTCGAGTAGTTCCTAGAAGGGTTAAAATGTTTCTTTTTTGCTTACAATAAGCAGGGCGTATTGACCTGGTTGTTTCATTTCACATGTACAAATTGTTAGATTTGGGTTAAAAGCTTGCTAAAAATTGTGGAAATGCTCTTGCTTTTTGTGATGTAGGAACCTATCCTTATTATTGCAGGCTATTTCTGTCTGTGGTATAAAAAATTGTTAAAGAACTAATACCTAGGAATATATATATATATATATATATATATATATATATATATATATATATATATATTTGTTAAGTGAGAGATATGTGTGTCTAGGCCTTTGAATCACCTGTTGATTTATGGTGACCCCATTAATTTCATAGGCTTTTCTTAGGCAAGGAATCCTCATGGGTGGGTTTGCCAGTTCCTTCCTCTGAAATATAGCCTACAACATTCATTGGCAGCCTCCTAGCCAAGTACTAACTAGAGCTAGCCCTGGTTAGCTTTCAAGATCAGACAGGATCTGGTGCTCTTAGAGTATTTAGACCCCACCTAACTGAGGTATACCTCTATACCTGTACTGAAATACAATATTACTGAGACACACAGGAAGCACTTTGGACACTCTAAAGTACAAGGAAATAGAATGATGCATAAGGAAAATCCTGTATGAAATCTCAGCCCCCAAAAACTATGGGTGCAAAGTTTGCTCCTCAGGCATCCCATCAATCACCATGCTAATCCCTTCATTTCAGACTTCGATGACAGAACATTTCTAACCTGCAAATTATTGCCTTCACTTCTCATGTATCAGCAGGTGAAAGGTTCTCAGGAAAGAGCTTAAAACTGTTAAGGCAGGAAGGAAAAAAGGTCTCTTGTAGGTAAGGTGGGCAGCAATGGGCAGCATTGTTTTCTCCAAGATGGCCAGCTTCAGTCAACCTCACGTTACTGATACATCCTATGATCGACTCCAAAAACAAAGTGGGGAGGGGGAGGACATCACCTCCCTCCAAGCCTTCATGAAAGAAGGGTTTATATTGAAAAGCAATTATTTTTCATTGGAATTCATCCTTCAGGGCAGGAAATTCCCTCTGAGAAAGGGGGATTTTCCAGTATCACAGTGGTGGGTCTGAAAAATATCATTGTATACCCAAACTCAGGGTTTGAAGGATTTTTATTTTTAAAAAATCTATACAGTTCTGATGGCTGGATTCTCATTTGGAGACATGTCAAGAATGCATAGCCTCAAGTTGTGGATTTGAGAAGGAAGGAGAAAGAAAGAAAGAAAGAAAGAAAGAAAGAAAGAAAGAAAGAAAAGCAAGTAAGCAGCTCCACCAAATTTGTAAGATCTTTTTGAACAATTTCAGGGGCTGAAAAAATGGCAGTCTCTCTTCACTTGTTAATATTTGGCTGATATTCCTCATGGAGAGACTATCTCTGGCACCAAACTAACCTCTGTCTGCCAATGCAATCCCCTTTTCGGTGTAACCTTGCCCCGACATCCATTTTAGTGAGAATGCAGAGACATCTCCAACCATTTTCCTTTAGCTGGCAATTTCCCAAAGGTCCTTCAGAGACTGCAAAGGATGAAGTTATTGCTGTACTTCCAGCAAAAGGAAAAGTTGCTGTTGTTCTTAACTGCCATCTAGTCAACTTTGACTTATGGCAACCCCAAAGCCTTGCAGACTTCCATTTTCTAAAAACAGCCAGTTTAGCCCGACTAGGACCCAGGCTGCAGTCACCCAGTGATTCAGTGGCAACTTACTGTGCGATAATTCCCGGCCCCATTCAGTGTCCTGGCTGCATCCTGGGAGGCTTTTTCCTCTTTAAAAGGTAATACGATAAGCTCCTTAATACTTTAGAAAATCTCACAAAGAGACCTGGAGGACCATTAACTGTGGCTTACCCACTTAACCTGTTGATATTGCCTAGATCTAGTCTTTTTCCATAGATAGATGAATCTGTCTAGTGATCCTTTTACCCATACATGCCAGGTTTTTCTTGTAATTTCCTTCTGAATATTGCAATACAAGTCATCTTGTGCTTATTTTGATGTACATCACATATGATTCAATGTGGTTTATTCCCAGGTAAATGAGTGCTGGATTGCAGCCAGCCTAGATCAGTTATTGATGAAGAACAGATAAATAGCTCCTGCCTTTCCTTCTAAAGACCCAGTCTTCCTTTTTCATACAAAACTGCCTGTGCACAAGGGGTGACATTGTGCACCAGATGCAGAAAGATTACACCCATTTGAACACACTTAAAAAGTGAACTATAGATGGTCTTTCTACTGTGACAAAAGGTGGTCTACACATCTTGGCTCAAGGCATATGGTTGAATGGGAAACTATAGTGGCAGCACAGAGCGTTTGAAATGAAAGATAAGTTAGAGGACTTCTCTAAATAATTAATTTTAGGGTTACTGTGCAATCCAGGAACCCTGCTGATTTTCAAGGCTTTAATTGCTTATTAGGCTCCCATAAGTCACTGTGAAAAGCTCTCTCTCACTCTCGCTCTCTCCCAAGCAGATTAAAAGGCAGCCAGTTTGCTTTGGCTTTTTCACTCAGCTAAGATTTTTCCCAGGAAAGTGCCTTGAGCAAAATAAAAAGAGGTTCTATAATTTGTGTGTGATCACATGCATGTTCAAAATGCCCTTTTTTTTATTTTGGAAAATGCCTGGGTTTCAAAACATAGGTGGATGCAAGTGGGACTTACATCTGAGTAAACCTGAAAATAATTCAACTATATGGCTAGAATCCTATTCCTGCTCACCTGGGAATGGGCCTCACTGGACTCATAGAATCATAGAGTTGGAAGAGACCTCAAAAGCCATCCAGTCCAACCCCTGCCATGCAAGAACTCATAATCAAAGCACCCCCCAACAGATGGCCATTCAGCCTCTGTTTAAAGACTTCCAAAGAAGGAGACTCCACCACACTCTGAGGCAGTATCTTCCACTGTCAAACAGCTCTTAGGATCAGGAAGTTCTTCCTAATGTTGAGGTGAAATGTCTTTTCCTCTAATTTGAATCCAGTGGGGCTTATTTCTCAGAAGGCATGGATAGAATGGCCTACAAGAGATGGAGAACAGGTTGCCCTCCAACTGTTATTGAACTGCAGCCCCCTTTAACCCTAATCAGCATAGCCTTAGCCAGAAATGGAAGAGGTTTGAAATCCTGCACTGGGATATTTGCATTGGCATGTAGCTATGTCTCATATACATGGACCTTTTAGTTCAGAAATCTGGGCTTCAGTAGTAGAAACACAGGAAACCTGTATTCAGATATCCCAATTAAACTGCTACAGTGCCTACAGGCAGATGCAACTTTAGTGCTAACTGAAATATGCCAAAAAATATGGAAACCAAAGTGGTGACCAACAGACTGGAAATATAAATACCAGTCCACAAGAAAGGAGATACAAAAGACTGCTGCAACTATAGGACAATAG
>CM034709.1:16917050-16936795 GCA_020142125.1 Phrynosoma platyrhinos | reverse complement strand
AAGAATCAGCATGTGTTTCATAGACTACAGCAAAGCATTTGATTATATTGATCATGAAAAATTATGGAATGCACTCAAAGATATGGGAGTACCACTACATCTGATAGTCCTGATAAGGAATCTGTACTAAGGACAAGAGGCCACCTTCAGAACAGAATTCAGGAAAACAGAGTGGTTCCCAATAGGCAAAAGGATCAGGCAAGGCTGCATTCTATCAGCCTACTTGTTTAATTTATATGCTGAAAACTTCATAAGAAAAGCAGAATTAGAATCAGAAAAAGGAGGAGTTAAGATAGGAGGAAGCAACATTAACAACCTAAGATATGCAGATGACATCATAATATTAGCAGAAGACATTCAGGAATTGAACAGTTAATAAGAAAGGTCAAAGATGAGAGTGCAAAGGCAGGTCTGATGCTGAACATAAAGAAAACAAAAATAATGACCACAGAAGAAATACACAGATTCAATCTAGACAACGAGGAAATTAAAATAGTTAAAGAATTCCCATATCTAGAATCAAACATTGACCAGAATGGAGACTGCAGTCAAGAAACAAGAAGAAGACTAGGAATGGGAAGGGCAGCTATGAAAGAACTGGAAAAGATACTGAAGAACAAAGGCATACAACTGAGCACTAAAGTCAGAATCATTCAGGCCATTGTATTCTCAATTACCATGTATGGATGCAAGAGCTGGCCAATGAAGGAAGCAGACAGAAAGAAAATCAACTCATCTGAAATGTGGTGCTGGAGAAGAGTACTTAGGTTACCATGGACAGCCAAAAAGACAAACAAATGGGTTCTTGAACAGATCAGACCAGGGCTCTCATTGGAAGCAAAGATGATCAAGTTGAGACTATTGTACTTTGGCCACAAAATGAGAAGGCATGGATCACTAGCTAAAACAATAATGCTAGCAAAGGCAGAGGGTAGAAGAAAGAGAGGAAGACCACAAACCAGATGGATAGACTTGATCAGGGGGGTTATGGGGAAGGGTTTGCAGAATCTGGGCAAGGCAGTGGAAGGTAGGGATTCTTGGAGATGTCTCATCCACAGGGTCGGCTCGAGGGCAGCTAACAACAACAACTTTAACTCCAAAAATAATTGAAATAGAGACAATCACTAATGCAGCTTTTGAGCCTACCCTCAACTGGAAGAACTGCAAAACCACAATGTTGTGATTGTTTCTGATGTGCAGTGATTTTAAGGAAACCTATCACAGGATTTTCCTGGTAAGATTTATTAAGTGGGTAGGAGGAGTTACCTTTGTCTTCCTTTAAGGCTGAGGCTAAAAGAGTGTGACTTATCCAATGTTACCTTGTTAGTTTCCATGGCCAAGCAGAGATTTAAGCCCTGATCTTCAGAGTTGTAGTCCAAGAATCAAACTATTACACTATGGATTTACCAACTCTACTCTGGGAAACATCAAAGACTTATTTACAAGGTCAATTAATTAAAGAGAGCTTTTGGATTTAAATAGAGAGTGAAAGAAAATAAGAGAGGAACTTCCTGCTAAAATTTAAATTCTAAAAGACAGACACAAGAAGAAAGAATAAAATGTGGACTAAACTGTCATGAGAAGGGCTGAGTTGAATGTGTTAAATTTAAGCAAAGTATTTACTGTAATGACATACCTAAAATTATTTTTTATGAATTTGTGGATAAAAATGCTCTTGCATATGTTAAAAGCAAAATTAGCTCAAAGTTTTATTAATGTAATGAAATCTACTAGCTGAAAACTCCACAGATATAATTGCGACATGAGGAATATAATACAATGAATATAAAACCTCTTTCCAGATCTTTACCTATCAGAAAATTGAAGACAATTAATTTAGAAACTTTTTTATTTCATTATCAATCTACTGAGTAGTCACAATCACAGTAATTACCCCCAATTCATCAATTACTAGTGAAGAAATATAATTTATTATTAAAACATTAAAAAGAGATAAAGCCCCAGGATTTGACAGCTGAACATCTAATTCTTACCAGAAATCTGAAAAGAAACATATTTTTTATTTGACAGAATTGCATAATGATGTCCATAACTGAATGAGGGGGGAGTCCCAGAATCATGGAGGCTAACAAGAATTGTGGCAATTCTGAATCCAGGAAGGGACTTTACAAAAGTATCACCATATAGCTCAATAGCCATGAAGATGACTATTTTCACAATACGATTTCCATGCAGATTGAATAATTTTACATATGCCATAAACTTTGCTAATACAGTCAGCCCTCAGTATCCATGGACTTGTCATCCATAGATTCAAGTATCTGTGGACTTGCCATCTGTGGATTCAAGCATCTTTGGATGGCAAACCCACATTGTCTCCAATGGCAGCACATGCATGTGGCCACACCACCATTAGGGACAGCATGCAGCCACACTGTTATTATGTTCCACTGTCCTCAATGGCTGTGTGGCCATGTACACATGCCATCATGGGACAATGGGGGCTGCCCCTAATGGTGGTTCAGCCATGTGCACACACCACCAGTGGGGACAATGGAAGTTGAGCATCTGCAAATTTTCGTATCCATGGGGGCTCCAGAATGGAAACCCCATGGATACCAAGGGCCAACTATATGTTTATTCATTATAATTCATTTTACCAAAACAGAAAAACAAGAATTTTTTGTCTTCAAATGACCTCAAGGTGTTCGCCTACCTTTATGCTATTTTTATGCTATTCAGGAATATGAGGATGGCGTTAACATTATTGGAGTTACCATCCTTCAAACACCTTACATTCAGGGGTATTTTAGATTGCATGCACTCTGTAAGAGTTTAGGGCACAGCATGTTTATGGTAATTTCCTGTTTGTTTGTTTCTTCATACCCACTCTCTTCATGGGTCATGTAGGCATTCCTTTGCTCTCTCACACACACTCTCTCCTCCATGAACCATGTAGTCAGAAAGACCTTCCTTCCTGTGTGAGATGACCAATTTCATTAATTCTATAGTGTGGCAACAGCCTAAGTTTGATTTATATCTTTGCTAGATATAGTGTATGGGAGTGCAGTGGACTGGGAGACTGTTCAAACTTTTGCCTAATGCATCAGATGCTCTGCTTGAGAGAGTTATACGCTCTCAGCTCAGAAAAAAACCCATGGCTGGTTCCCCTTAGGGTTGCCATCAGTTGGAAATGACTTGAAGGCACAGAACAACAACAAATGTGCACCACCACTAATTTGCACAGGATAAACATGAAGTACATTTTTGGTTGTTCTGTCTAAAAGTGCACATGATGCACATGCTCAGAACATGTCCAAAGCCTTAGTGTGGCTAAAGACAGAGCCAGGGAGCAAAGATTCCTAATTTGGGGGAAAATCAGAGGAATAATAATAATAATAATAATAATAATAATAAGTCATCATCACCTGTGTTATCTTCCGTATGCATTTAGTTATTGGACTGTATGTCTGTGCCGCTTATGTACTAGATTTTATGCCTGTAGCACTCTATTGTCCCAGCACTGCAGCTAAAACTGGCCCCAACGGTTGGATGCTGCAAGCTGATGAAGAGATCAGAAATCATCATAACTGGGACTTATATATTTTTATTGCTCATTTTTTGTGAGATGATGGAATCTATTTGCATTTATAGTCCTAAACAATAATTTTTAAAAGCTGTAAAAAATTGAAATGTTAATTACTTACTCTAACTATAAGACTAAATATGTCATTAAAATAAAGTCATATGAGTACCTGGTAATTGCTAATCAAGTGTATAATGTGCCATAAAGAGATTAAATTAAGCAAAGAAGAGAATTTAATCTTGATCTTGAGAAGGAATTCCTAAGGGCAAGATTTATATACAGCACTGGCTTCCTGGCAACGTGAAATAAAACTGGCAATTTGCCAGAGGCTACAGTTAATTTGCATCTTAATGCATGCAAAGCATTCACAAACACATTATGCAGAGGCGTTTTTTCCTTCCCTTTTTAATTTTAGAAAGCTGTTAAATGTAGATGAATGGTTCACAAAACACACATGGAAAGGAAATGATGTAAAGGATGCAACATAATAATAAAAATAGTTCTTCCTTAAAACCAGATATTGAATGCCCAACGATACCATAGCAATATACTTAAGCCAAAATACCATGATCTTGGAAGCTAAGCAGGATCAGGCCTGGTTCACCTTGGCATCACTAGGTTTGGTGTCACCCAGTGTGGTAATTCATGGTGTCACTCCCTCAATTGACCTTTTCCCATACCGCACCATACAGAAGCCTTAGTAATATTTTTTGTACTCATATTACTCATAAATCGTAATTTCAATATATCACTGAATGTAATCGTAATAGTTGTGACATAAACAGCTAGCAAAATCAAAATTACACCTTTAAATTACAATACCATATGCATAGCCCAAATGTATTTACATATACATAGTTTTGTGTGGTTAAAGTGAAAATTTGGTAAAATGTGATGTTTTTAAAGAAAAAATTAAAAGAATAATTTTAAATTATTTTAGTTTTTTAATTTAAAATTTATTTTTTTTAATTTAAATTTAAAAGAAACCTCAGGGCTCTCCTTTCTCATCCCATTGAGCCTCATCCTACTCACACCATGTTTTTGGTGTTTTAAAAGGACATAGGTGAAGGCCACAGCCCATTTCTGCAAAAAAGCAGATATTTAAGGAGTAATGATGTCATCCTCACTTAGTGTCACCTGGTGTGATCTGCACCTCCTGCACAACCTTAGTGACACAACTGCTGGTTAGTACTTGGATATGAGACTACCAATTAATGCCAGGTATTCATCTAGGCCAGGGGTAGGCAACCTGTCCTCTTTAAGGGCTGAGGGACTTCAGCTCCCAGAATCCCAGGAGCTATTGGCCAACATGGGACTATTGGCCAACATGGCTGAGGCTTCTGGGAGCTGAAGTTCCTCGGCCCTTAAAAGGGAAAGGTTGCCTACCCCTGATCTAGGCTATATTCCAGAGGAAGGCAATGGCGAAGCACTTCTGAGTATTTCTTGCCCAAGAAAATCCTATGAATGTCATGGGGTCACCATAAGTTAATTGGAGACTTGAAGTCACACACACCACAGCATATCACCAATATTTGGCAGATGAAAATAGGGGGACACATGTGCATCAGTAAGGGGTGTTAAGGGTGTGGGCTGTCAATCTGGAATACGTTAAGAGAAAGGTGACCAAGCTGATCAGAGGTCTGGAAACCAAGTATTATGAGGAATGACAGAGAGTTGGACATGGAGAAGAGAAGACCAAGAGATGAGAAGTTTAAATATCTGAAGGAATGTCCTGTAGATGGAGCAAGCTTGTTTTCTATTGTGTCAAAGACTAGAACACAAACCAGTGTTACAAGAATTACAAGAAAAGAGCTCCCACCTAAACATTAGAAAGAACGTCTTTACTCTAAGAACTGTTCAACAGTGGAATAAACTTCCTTGGAAAGTGATGGGCTCTCTTTCTTTGGAGGTCTTTAAACCAAGGTTGGATGGGCATTTTCAGAATGCTTTAGTAGCAGAAGGTTGGACTAGAAGCCCCTTCCAACTCTTTAGATTCTATGCTTCAATGAAAAATTATTAATGAGGAAGATTTCACAAAACTGCAGTCCTTCAAGCACAGAAAAGATAAATAAATTATGTATTGCATTTATGGACATTAAAAGAAATGCCTAAATCAAATACATTTTTCAAAAAAATATAAATAAAACACTAGAATTACATACAACGCTTCTGACAAGTGTGTTCTAAATCTCCTGACAGCTGAAGAAGGCAGAATCCAAAATATGCCACAACATTTAAATAATTCTGTTGGTTAACTATTTTATGTATCTGTACATGCACAACACATTAACAATAAACATATTAAGTTAAAAAAAATAAGGATTATGATGGATAAATTAAATAAAATAAGTAGCTTGGTGCTATGAATGTTCATTCAATAGTAATACGTACTGCTTTGAATGAGACTTTCAATGGCCAGAACACTGCAGGCTTTTAGCACAGTCCTGGGCATGATCACTCAGAGGTAAGTCAAACAGAATTCATTAGGGTTTATACGCTGCTGCTTGGAAAGTGGAAATTACTGTCAAGCAATGAGGGTAGTTGAGGTGAAAGGGTGGAAGGAAGCAAAGAGGAAAATGGCTGGAGGACACATCTCACTATTTTATAAGGAGAGGTGAATTAGGGAACTGGTTACATGATTTCTGTCTTGATATTTACCTCTGATAGAGATGGTTGCACCTTCAGCAAGTGAGATGCAGTGATGTGAGCAAATGCAAGACACTTCCCTGTATCATAGAAGCTCCACAACTGGGGATAGATTTCTACTGTTGAATTTGTGCCAGTCCTAAAAATCCTCTTTGTATTTGTTTTAAAAAAACAATAACAACAACACATAGAAACTGTTGTCATGAGGAGAAGTGGTGTGATGTACCTACTTCCCTCCCCTTGATTTTCCCTTGAGCCCAACAATCTGTTTCTTCCATCAACCACACAAGATACACTGGGCTGATTTCCACATTGATCCATATGTGTATGTTACTGGTGCGTAGCGCATAGCAGAAACACCTAGATTTTATTACATTAGATTTTGGGATTTTTGTTTTGGCTTCAAAACTCTTTTCAGTTGCCAGAGGGAAATGTATAATATCCTCTTCAAACTGAAGCAGAGACTGCACATTACTCAACAAACATATGTATCTTTTCCAGACCTGTGCCTGGCCAACACTAGTGCTGGGGTGAAATATTTGTAAGGGAGACTTGGCAGATAACAGTGCAGTGCCAAGGTTGGAGTCATGGACAGTGTTACCCAAAATGCTAGGGTCCCAAGAGGGCACCCACACTTAATATTCTAATAGGGGAATTTTATTAGCTCAAATGACAACGGCTGAGAAGGCTCGGGCAACTAAAGTTAGAATTAAGCCTGTGCATGACAGTTCTGAGAAACAGGACTCCAGAGTGCAGGTCCACCATACATTTATTTATCATTAAAAGAAATCACCATTCACATGAGACCTTCACTCGTGGACACACTCAAGAACTAATAATATAAAGGTGGTAGCAGATAGCGACTTAAAAGGCTTTGCAGAGGGTAACACTGTACTGATTCGAGGCATGTAGCTCCAATCAGGGAACACCATGAAATGGAAAATGGCTCAGCAGCTGCCTTGGGACCATGGCATGGCCATCTGATGCTGAGGAGTCAGGTGAGAAATGCCTGAATCAAACAAGATCAGATTGGAGGTGCTTTGGCAGGCATATTTATAGGGCAAAACATATACTGGGGCAGGTTTCAGAATGGGAATGGATTTCCAGGAGGGAAGAATGAGCAAGGAAGTTGGGAATGGCTGGACAATTAGTGCAATTGTCCTTGGACAAAAAAGCATTGCTCCTGGAGGGGAATGTACTAGCATTTCTGTTCATGTGTAAGCACTAGGTCTATTGCCCACCATCACTCCCATATGTGCAGGAATTATGTCAATTCCAATCCGAAATCAATTTATCCCGTCTACATGCTCTTGAACTTCCCTATGCTGAGCCTCCTGGATCTCCTTATATTGCAAGGCAATTTCCCGCACTGGGTGCCCTCACGGCTACATGCTTTAAACATCCCATTTCTGATACCAATTTGATATTGGCACAGAGGAGGAGTGTAGAGGGCTAGACCTTGTAGATAATAGCAGCTTTTGAGATCCTGGAACTGCAGTATTAACTGAGGCTGTAGCCTAGGAGGGAGAGAAGAACAGGCAGACACAGCTCTATAGCGCTTAGGTCCAGAAGCTGATGCCTTTCTCTCAGGGTGGAACCCAAGGTGGCTCAAAGACAGAATGGATTAAAACCTAACCATAAAAATTTGAAGACAATTTAAAATCATCACATTGGAGCAGCATAAAACTATTTCAAAGCCATAGAAAGTTAAAAGAATAAAGCATTGTTGTTGTTAACTGCCATCAAGTTGACTTTGACTTATGGAGACCCCAGGAATGAGAGCTCTTCACGTCACCCTGCCAGCAACAGCCCTGTTCAGATCTTGCAGACTCAGAGCTCTGGCTTCTTTGACTGAGTTCATCCATCTGGAAAGTGGTCTTCCTATTTAACTATTTCCTACAGTCTTTTTTAGTGCATCATGTCTTCCAAAGTACAACAGTCTCAATTTTTTTTTCATTTAGGCTTCTAGAGAGAGTACAGGAGTGATTTGCTCTATGATCCATTTATATTTTTTTAGCAGTCCACACTATCCATGGAACTCTTCTCTAGCACCACATTTCAAATGAGCTGATTTTCTTTCTATCAGCTTTCTTCACAGTCCAGCTTTCACAACCTCATATAGAAACTGGAAATATGATGGCATGGACAATCCTGAGGAAGTAGACTGAAGTCTACAAAAGCTCATGCTGTCAACGTCTTTCTTTCAGTTAGTCCCAAAGGTGCTACAAGATCTTTCTACATACTGATTCTCCAGACGAACATGGCTATATCTTTGAATTGCCACTGATATATCTTAACACTTCCAGATCTTGTCTAGTTCCTTTATAGCTGCCCTTCCAAGTCCTAGTCTTCCTCTGATTTCTTGACTACAGCCACCATTCTGATTAATGACTCAGTCAGTGTGTGGACAGTTGCTTATTAAAATTTCCACAATGCCTTTCAGTGATGTTATATCAGCAACATTGCAGGAACTGAATTGGCTCATAAAGACGAGGTGCCATTTCTTGAAAATCTGTGACTGTGACATTACTGAGAGGATGTAACACCACTTGGGTCGTCTTCATCAAGGTGCTAGACCAGGTAAGGCTTCTACCAGTTCTTCTCCCAATAGGGAAATATCTTTTTATTCAGGTAGATTTTTGCCAAGGACTAGTTGCTGAGGAAGAGCCTTTTAACTTGTGGCTTCTATACCTATTTCGCTCTTGTGTTTTCAAATTACTTTCAACTCAATTGTATTTTGATATGAAGGTTTGATTAATTGTGTTTTAACGTTATAACTTTTGTGCATTTCTTTGTACCTTTCTAGTTAATCTTGTTCCAAGATGCCTTAAGCTCCAATTTTAGGAGATTAAATAAAATAAAAATAATAAAATAATCTAGGCCCAAGACCCAAGGCAATATATAGTGTGTGAGCGTGTCGTAGGTGTACTCTTTTTGATGTCATCAAATGTCAAATGTCTAAACACATATCTAAATGTTTTAAACTTAAGGCTGGGACCCTGTATGGGGAGATATATGTCTCTGCAGATTTGTCTCCTACTACAGAAGGCTTCCACAGGAGCCTCCTAGAAATCCTTGGGAGGTCCTTCAGAAGACATCCTTGAAGCACATCCAGCTAAAGAAAAACAACTAGATGTGTCTCCACTGATCCTCCTGTTCTCCAATGATAGGAAAAGCCCCAACCCTTTCAGCTATGTTGGGAGGGGGTTGTATTATTTAAAAGATGGGTTCAGGAAGGATTTTAGTTACTGCATGATCAGTGAAAAAATCTAACATCTACAATGATTTTTTTTAAAAGAATTAGATAGCATAAGGATGCCAATTACTAACACGATGCCAGCCTTTTTAAACCTATTGAACATCTGTGATGTATCTCTGGTAAGTATTACCTCAGTGCACCAATATGACATTGCAAATGTTGAATAATTAATCCAAGATTCAGTCTAAGGGTTCGGGGTAATCTTTACTCTAACAGTACTGGAAAATAGCATTTGCTAATTTTTAAAAGTCTTCCTTCAGTTTTAAATTAGGTGTTCTTGATTGATGGCTGCACTTTGGATAAAGGGGCTGGGAGGACAAATTACCAGATTTTAAAAGAATCAATATTTCATTTATGATGCACGTAATGGATGGAAGTGGATCACACTAGGGAGGTCAAAAATCAAATGACGTCTTAAATAATAGATCCTTCTTCAAGATAGTCAGCAGAAAGTCAGACCTATTATGTGCTTTGTGGGGGCTTCAGTAGTGGTTGAAGTTAATTAATACAAACCTAGAGATTTGGAAAATGCATGCAAATGTATGCCTGCATTTTGTGTTGGCAGAAAAGGCAGTAGTGATATGAGGGAAGAGCAGTCCTGTGGGCATCAGAGAAGATGCAATTTGGTACATATTTCTACCTGCCAGGTAAGCCAGGTGATTCAGAATAACTAAGAAGCCCACAGGATCCAGAGTGGTGTAGTGGTTAGAGCACTGGAACATGACTTTGGAGACTAGGGTTTAAATTCCTGCTCAGCCATGGAAACCCATTGAGTGATTCTGGGCAAGTCATGCCCTCTCAGCCTCAGAAAAACCTGTGATAGGTTCACTTTAGAGTTGCCATAAATTGGAAACAACTTGAAGGCACTCAACAAGAAGAAGTCCATGCCCAACTCAAGCTATTTGAGAGAGTAAGGTGACTTCTTCAAGCAACTGATGCCATTGGCTACAGCATGGTAAGACACATATGTGCACTGTGCCCCTGATATCTTTAAATGCAATAGATGACACTGTCTTGTCCGAAAACAAGGTTCAACCAATCCCATCAGATTTTGTATGTGGAATTAGGGTAGTCTGGGTAGGTGTCATCCTGTCCTTTGCATAGCAGAAAAGTATTGTAAGTCTAGCCCCAACCCTTTCAGCAATAATATATGCAGTGGCCCTGCCCTCCTGCTAAAAAGCTTATTTAAATAATAATAGAATGCAATCAAATACAGACTTACTGGGGAGCAAGACCTACTGGAATGGTCTTTTTTTCTAAGAAAAACTGCAAAGGCTCCTGAGCTTGGAAGTACTATCCTGGTATCCTGCCTTATGGCATACATAAATCATGCTATACATGCAGGACAAATTAGTTTTTTGTGGGTTTTTCGGGCTGTGTGGCCATGATCTAGAAGAGTTTCTTTCTGACATTTCACCAGCATCTGTGGCTGGCATCTTCAGAGAAAAATGGAATGGAGGAGAATGGGTCTATATATACTGTGAGACCCTGGGTAGGGAGGAGTGGTTCCCAGGTGAACTGTGTGTTGTTCTGTGTTGAATAGGTATTGTTCTGTTGTTAATGGCATGACTCCAGGGTGGGAGGGAATGCACTGAAGGTTATTATCTGCTAATCCCATATAAACTGTGTATTGTTCTGTGTTGAATATGTATTGTTCTGTTGTTAATGGCATGGCTTCCAGGTGAGGATATGCAATCAAGGAGATTGTCTGCTATTGTCTGCTGGGAAAGCCCCTGACCCTGGCTGGTTTTCCCTTTGCATTTGCTGAGTGCTGATTTTCTTATTTTGTAGGACTGGTAGCCATATCTTGTTTACTTTAAGGGTTTCTTCTTTCCTGTTGAAGTTGTCCAAGTGTTTTCTTCCAAGGAAGGCTTAGTTGGTCCCCTCTCTGTTCTCTTTTTGCCAGCAGGCAAAGACCATGCCTGAGATTCTAGATTAGCTACTTAATTAATATATTTAATTGATGGTCTGCTGAGACAGGATTGTGGATTTTTTATAATCCCTATATATTTCCAACACTATTGCTGCAATTGTGACTATATAGGGATTGTGAATATGAATCAGTTACGCACATGTAACTCTGGGTTACATGTTTGTAACTGCATTCATGAATTCCAGCCCTTATTTAAACAGACTTTCCACTCTCAACTGGTTGGGGTAGTGTAATGGATGTGCTGGTTCTTAATATATAATAGCTTTTAAAGTTGTTTTAATCTGAATGATTTGATCTTAATGAACGTTTTTAATTGGATTGCTGTTTAATGCTTTTTGATTTTTTTATTGCAGATTGGTTTAGCTGCTTTGTTTTAATGCACAGTGTGAGATGATTTGGGGGTCATTCACTAGATGATACTAGATAGATAGATAGATTATAATTCAATACATTTTGAAAAATTCACACATCTCTTAATCTGAGCAGAAGCTCTTTTTTGGCAAGGCAGATAGACTATGGATAGCAGCTTGGGTCTCTCCCCCTCGAAGAATTACACACATTAACATTTTCCATTTTGATGATGATGATGACTACTGTAATTGACATGAACTTTTTTCAAAATGAAAAAGCAGTTGATTGATTTTAAAAATAACTTTCTGATGTCGAATTTTGTATTGTCAGAAGATTTGACTAGATGACACTTTGCATCCCTTCCAATGCTGCAGTTTTAAGTTTTTATTTTATTGTATTTTTTAAAAGGTAGATCTCTAACTACACTCTTGAAAGGAATCACTTATCATATTGTTGTTGTTTGCTATTGTATGCTGTTGTCTTCAGGTTGTTTCCAAGATATGGCAACCCTAAGGTGAACCTGGCAAAATTTGTTCAGAACAGGTTTGAATTTGCCTTGCAGACTGCTTACTAGTAATTTTTCTTAATAGCAATTCCTATCTCAAGTGCCATATTTGCAAATTAAGCTGAAGACTATGAAGTTGAGAAGAAAAAGAAAGGGGTGGGGTGAAGTGTACATATGTTATAATAATTCTTTCCAGTAGATTGGCTAGGCTCTGTTCTGGGAAGTGCTGTTGAATGCAGTTCTCTTTAATATACTAGGCAGAGGAATTGCTTCTTCAAAAGTACTATTGTTCTCAGACACCCCTCTGGGGCTTGAGAATGGGCAGGCATCTGTTATATCTGTGTTTCAATGAAGAAGACGAAATAGCAAAGGAAAAAAAGCCTGAAGAATCGAATTGGCCCAGTGTTCAAGCCATAAAATGTCAAATATGGAGAATGTAACACAGCAAAGCTAGCACAGGTATAGGAAGGCTGTTCTAGTTTCTGGTTTAAAAAATAGGTCAGAGAAAAAGTGCTGGCAACACATGAATTACAGAAAGCATATCTTGCACAGGCTGCAAGTGACCCACATGCAGCACAATCCACAAGGAGCATCTTCTGTGTCCAACTTATAGAAATGTATGGAGGGTATTTATTTATGGTCATAGACAGATAAAAGAAGATACCATTTACAACATTTAGGAGTCACATTATATTAAAACAGTATAAAATCACAGTATAAAAACAATATAAAAACAACATTTAAAACATAAGCTTATATGTTGAGTATTAAAAGTTTCAAATAGACATATAGCAATTAGTAAAAATACCATTATATGTTGAGTATTAAAAGTTTCAAATAGACATATAGCAATTAGTAAGAATACCATCTATGGCATCTGTTCTCTACTGCTAATCATAGTTCTTTGTATTTTAATTGCTGCCATGCAGAATTTAGCCACCTTATATGTTATAGCAGAATCAGTGTCTGCAAACAGCAGAAAAGTAAGAGATTGTTTAGTACAACCAACATATCTCTGAAAAATTGGAAGGATGAGGTCAGAACGTAAATCCCTATAAAACAGACACTGGAAAAGCACATGTTCAACAGATTCAATTTGTCCCGAGTCACATGGGCAGCATCTCTCTAGTATTGAACTTTCCTCTATCCTATATCTATTTCCTATATAGAACCAAATGAAAATTCCATAAAATGATGCTTTGCTTTAATTATTCTTAGAGGGGCCTTGATTTTGCTTCAAGAAGCTATTAAGGAGCTATCAAGAAGAAAAAGCCTTTGCACCTACACTTCATTCACAAGTTTAAGTACATTGCTGTACAAAGTTGATGACATTATACATAAACTACTTGTATGAATGATGCTTTGGAGCCTTCAGTTGCAAAGTGGGAGTGTCATGAGAAATCTGTTATGTTTTGCCAATAATAATAATGTACCTGTTGCATTTCACGCTCAGCATTTTAGAAATCAAAAGTTCAAAAGAATGACTTGTCTGTGCAGAAGACAGGATGAGAAAACTGTTTCACTAAGGAATGTCTGGGAACCAGGCCAGTGCCATCGATGTGAGCTCTTCAGTCTTAGATTCTCTGAAGAAACACACTGGGGCAATGAGTAAGGCAGGAAACCTGGGCAGGTAGCCAGATGTGGAAATTTTGGTTCCCTGAAACAATTTTGCTTAAGAAGCAAGACTCTCACAATTGGTTGAGATGCAGAGTAGCAAATGTATTTAATGGTTGTAAAAGCTGTCAGATTGCAGGGGACAGTTAGCCCTCTGGGCAACCATGCTGTAAACACAGTTGCTGTCTTTTATACTGATATGCTGATTCCTAGAATATAGGCTAAGTACACTTCGAATTTACAACACTCTGACTGAACTGCCAGTTCACTGTTAAAGATACTCTCTGAAGCAAGGATTATATCTACAATGAATTATGCAATGCACTAGAAATGCTGAAATGCTACCAAATACTGAAATGCATGTAAATGCTGTGTACAAGATGTTAAATTCCCCAACAGATGTATAATGCCTCAAACAGAAATTCCCCAACAGCCGTATAATGCCTCAAACAAAGTCACATATTGAATTTTGAATAAAATGGTGCTCCTTAACATGTACTACAAGCACTACGTGACTTATAAGTCCAATTGATGCTAACATGCATGTCTTTCTGGTTCCACATCAAAACATCACTTTTTATTAAAGTCTTTGGGGCTTACTTGGTTTTAACAGGTTTCAAAGTGTCTTGTTTCAGTGTTAAAATGTTTAATAAGCTTTTAGTCTTTGGAAATTATTCTTGTTATTCTTATTGTTTTAAACTTGATTTTATTGTATGCTGCCTCGAGATCCTCAGATATCAGGTGGGAAATAAATAAATAAATAAATAAGGAAAATGCTTAGTTTTTTGCAGGTTTTTCGGGCTGTGTGGCCATGTTCTAGAAGAGTTCCTTTCTGACGTTTCTCCAGCACCTGTGGCTAGCATCTTCAGATAAAACTGAAATTGAAAAGCCTGGGTGTATATATACTGTGAGACCCTGGGTAGGGAGGAGTGATTTCCATGTAAACTGTGTATTATTCTGTGTTGAATAGGTATTGTTCTGTTGTTAATGGCATGGCTTCAGGGTAGGAGGATATGCAATCAAGGATATTGTCTACTCTTCCCATGTAAACTGTGTATTGTTCTGTGTTGAAGGAAAATGCTCTTTATAAGACGAAAAGGGCCTAGACTATGAAATGTCCATGGAAGAGAATATACCTATATTAGAAATGCCTATGTGATATTGTTAACTTTCACAAGGGATGTGTAACTGTTTAAGACAGTTGTTTTACATAATAAATATAAAATTAACTTTGTAGCCTTTAATATGCAATTTCTGAAAGCCCAGAGCCTAAGATATTATTATGATGAATGCTGATGGTTAGTCACTTGTTATTGTTGTTATTGCTGTGCACCATCAAATCATTGCCAACCTATGCAAGATTTGTTCAGAGGGGACTTGCCATTGCCTTCCTCTGAGGCTGAGAGGATGTGAGTTATCCAAGATCACACAACGGGTTTCCATTGCCATTCCCCGTTCTTTGCAAGATGTGGGAGACATCCAGATCGGGTACAGGATGCCCAGATTGGGTATGGGATGTCTCCTGCATGGCCACGGAGGTGTGCAATACAATCCAAATATTAAAGTTTACATTCCGTGCCTAGCATGAGAGGAAAGATCAGAAAAGGGAGGTATAATAATCTCCCAACTTCCTCTTGTCTGTGTTGGATTTTTCCCCCTTTCTGGGACTGCCATTGAGTTCAAAGGGATGGTTGTGAGGACTGATGGAAGGACCAACTATATCAGGATTGGGACTGCATCCCTGTGGAGAATATTTGCATTGCCATTTGACCATTGATGTCAAATGCTGTGGTACCCATCTTTTTGGCTGTAGTATACATTACTGATTATGGATTATCACAACTTTTCATCTCTGCTGGAATTAAAGCATACTTTTTCATCATTACCTCAAAAGCAGCATAGGGATGGCTTGTTCTAATTTAGTGTCCAGCAGCACTGCTAAGAATGAGTGTTGAGTGCCAGTCATCATCTGAAAGTTTATTAACCAGCAGAGGTTATTTTTCCCCAAAGGCACTGCTCATACCAACAGCATCACTAGGGGGTGCAGGGTGGCGGTCAAACTGAGTGTACGTTACATACCAATGGCAAAGACAATGAGACATTTGGGTAGTTTCCAGTCTGGCCAGTGTCATTTTAAGTGAGGAGGCAAGGGCCACGTAAGTAGCTGTAATAGAAGATGCGGTAGTCCATTAAATGAAGTGGGGTTTTCTGCTGATGCAAAGGATTGTGCTGTCCAAGACATTTTATCATATACACAAGAAGAATAGTTAAACAGATGAAAAACCATTCAATTTCTACCCAGCAGAATAGAATCATGTTAGGCTGTAATAGTTTTCCACAGGCTATAGGAATTTCTCATATCTCCAATGGCAGAGAGAGAAATCCACACCTGAAGTGGAAGATCTGACTTTGTATGCCCCCTCTGCAAGGCCCAGGGAAGAAAGGTGAAACCAGTGTTTCAAAGAGTGTCAGGAGAGGCTAAGAAGCTGAAAAAAATCAAAGTCTTTCCTCTGACATGCCCCTGGAATCGAGGGTGAGGAGCAGAAGGATGTCAACTCAGGACCTAGTGTTATTTCAAAGTAAGGGGAGTTGCCTCATCCCTGTCTTTCCTTCTGCTGGCATGCTGGTATGAAAAGGTGATTCTTTCAAGACATATTCCTCATGTCCCATTGCATAGGATTGTTCTGGTAACTGCTACTTCAAGATTAAATATAACCTACTTAAGATCTAATATGCAGGTACTAAGAAAGTTCCCCCCTCTATAAAAACAGCTTAGATGTGTTCCCACAAACCCCACTTTTACCTTGTGGAAAGAGAAAGATCAGTCATCCTCCTTGTTCCTGTGGCTTCTCCTACTAAAAATACACCTGAAAAGTGTCCAACTATTTTTGGATCATCCTGGGCAATTTGGTTGTAATTTCCTTAACAAAAAAAGTAGCTGATGTGGTTTGGCTACTAACCATCAAGGACCATTAAACAGCCATTTGAGGTCAGGCTTCCCCCAACCTGGTGCCCTTCAGAGGTGTGGAAATAGTCTTCTGGCCCAAGCTAAGAACAATGGGAAACCAGGTGTACGACATGCCAGAATCTTGAAAATTCCCCCTCTCCATTTTGCTTTGCAAAAAATTAAGTAATTTGAAATTGGAGTACTATACACACACACACACACACAGAGAGAGAGAGAGAGAAAATTAAACAAAGTCCATTTCAGCACAGGATATCTGCCCTGTAGTTTATGTCTGTGTGCTGCCACAACCGGTAGCAAAGTAGGTTTCTTCTAATAAAACCCAGCCTGGCCTCAAGCATTCCTGTAACTGTGGTATTTAACTTAAACAGTAAAGCAGCTCTCAGCCATGATAATGAAGGCATTACGCACAAAATGAAATATGGTTTATACCACGGCACAGCCACATGAGGGATTAACAGAAGGACAGCTCCACCTTCTGTGCTGTGGCATCTGCCAGAACTGATAAGTAACAGCAAAAAAAAAGGGGAGAGCTTATTCTTATGTTATGTAAATCCATGTTTCACCATTGAACATAAAGAGGGGAAAGATAAATGAAAAAGAATGCAATCAAAAGCGCCAATGGGGCAAGAATCTTTTGAATGCCCTTGACTTAACTTCGGTGTACATGCATAGAATTCTACTATTAAGTCTTGATATCTTCCCCATGAAAGAATGCAAAGGGTGCGGAGTCATTTGTACAGTTTTTGTGCAGATCTAAGTGGTGAATCTGCATTGCCCCTCTTATATCTTTGTGAGTTGGCCCAGTTCTTCATATTGCCTATATGTTCCCTTGTGCAGCCACTTGTTGAAGCAATGAGGTAGATTAAGTCTATTCCAGGTGCCTGTGATCAGATAGTAGCTACAAGACACTGTGGAGATTACTACATGCAGCTTTAGATCTGGTAAAGGGTGGCTTTGGAGGTACTTATCACATAACAATGTCTCCAACTCATAGCAACTGTGTCTCCCAACCATGATTAAGGCATCCCTTTTCATTGACAGGTGAAACCCATCAATGAGCTCTCACTAGTACAAATCCCCTGGTATGAAATGTTGCTGCCAGGCCAGTTGCATTATTGGTAGTTATGTGTCAGTGTCCCCTCCTCTCTTCTGCCCCCCCCCCAGAGCTGCATGAAAAGTGAAAATAAAATAAAATGAAATAAACAGAAGGCATGTTGAGTAATGCATAGGGCAGAGAGGCAGGGTTAAGGGGGAGTCAGAAAGAGAGTGTGATGGTGGCAGTCATGCAATTGCAAAGATGTACAGTGATGCAATGAGTAAAAACAGGTATAACTCCATTTTCACTGACAAGCATGACTGCGGCAAGAACTGTGCTCATGCAATAAAACCCTGTATATATTAATTGACAGACAAGAAGGCTGTAAGGCTTAAGTATCATCAGAGCAACATCAGAGGAAAAGGTTATGAAAAACCCTGAAGGAGGTCATTTTTATATACTCCTTGTTGATGGTCTGATAACTTATCAGCTCACTCCAGAAAATCATTGAAGTGTTAAAGTGATCAGTATCCAAGCAGAAAATGTCTATAAATAGTGAGTGAGGGAGATGTTGCTGTAGATTTAGAGGGGAGGGGACCTCAGAGGAGCTGAGATGAGTACAAGTTTGGATATGTGTGTACTATTCATTGCTAACCAGGAGGGCTAGTTAATAGTGATGTAAGCCGCCCCGATTGTGCTCAGAGGGGCGGGGTATTAAATAAAATTTATTATTATTATTATTATTATTATTATTATTATTATTATTATTATTATTATTATTATTAGTGTAGTAGAGCCAAGTCTAACAAGGTTAAAACCCTGGGACATTTGGATTAGCAAAGACAATGCCAGCATCTGCTCCTCTGTTCAGATTGATCAATTTCCTCTGCTTAGCTGTATGTCTGGGGAGATCTGGGATGGGATTTGGGACCACCATTGAGGAAAACCTGGCCATGGGTTCCTCAACATTTGGGTCCAATACATATAAGTCCGTTCAAATAAGCTTGGTTTAGTTTGATTATTGACAGAGAACAGTGATCTGAAAGCCACACACACCTGTAGGAAGCTCAAGTCAAGTTTGCTCAGAAGAGTACATGAGAGGGACTGAACAGAGTAGGGGAGCCACATCCATTTTTACCAACGGTATTTTTTTTTATCTGAAGGAGTCCTCTACTTGCAGGGCTGTCCAGCTGCCTAGTTCAAAAATAGTTTTATTTGTTAAGAAATAAACCATGAGAGCAGTTGCCCATCAAGAGTCAGAAGGTCAACTACTCACAATCTCCATGTTGAGATGTCATGAGTTTCTCTTTAAGTGGCAATAATTATTTCCAAATAATGTATACCTATAAATTAGCATTAGAGAGCCAACATGGTTTAGTGGTTAATAATAATAATAATAATAATAATAATAATAATAATAATAATAATAATAATAATAATAATAATAATAATAATAATAATAATAATAATAATAATATTGTTCAGTTCCTCTTATTATTATTATTATTATTATTATTTATACCCCACCCCTCTGTGAACAATCAAGGTGGTTAACAACAATTAAAATTACTTACAATGTAAAACCAGAAAAACCGAATAATCACCCCCCTTAAAAAAGTATTAAACTAAACACTAGTTAAAACATATAGATTAAAATGACATACAATACAAATAATATACACTACACTACAATATATCAATAATGAAATAGAGCAAACAGAGTAGCAGCAGGATCCAAGATGGGAAAGGGCAGAATAGGGGAGTTCCTGAGGCCGGGAAGTCTATTCTGGAAAGGCCTGCTGGAAGAGATCCGTCTTAACAGCCTTTTTAAAGCTAACGGATCTCGTCTGGCAGGCCATTCCATAATCTGGGGGCGATTACTGAGA
>CM034709.1:16899256-16916950 GCA_020142125.1 Phrynosoma platyrhinos | reverse complement strand
AGCCTGGGTTACTGAGGGGCAGAGGAAGGCTCAGTTGCTAAAGTTGCCTCGCTCGGTGCCTAGAACAGCCCCATCCTCACATGTTGCCGCTCGCATCACCAATGATGCACAGATGATTGACATGCATTTTGAAGTAATGCAAACTAGTGGGAATGATAATCGTGTCAAAAAAAAGCGATTGCAAGGGAATAATGAAAATCCGCTTTCACAGTGGGAACAACAGAACTTTTGGAACCAATTCACTGACACGGAGTGAAGGTGAATCGCAAACCGGTTTAAATGTAAGTGGGAATGAGCCCACTGAATGACTTTAAGCAAGTCCTCAGAGGAAGGGGAAGGCAAATCCCCTTTGATTAAATCTTGCCAAGAAAACCCCATCACAGATTTACCTTAGGATTGCCATAAGTCAGAAATGACTTGAAGGCACACAGAAACAATAAATTAGCATATACAAAATGTATGCAAATACATGTCCTCTTGCACTGAGCCAGAGAAGCCAGACATTGAGATTGTGGTTAAATATGGATGGCCTCAACTTTATTTTATAGTAAATGTGTATAAATCAAAATACTTTTCTACCAATGGAAAGAATGTATATTCTCTTTTGTCCTGTTTTTCGTATTGCATTTTTCTCTTTTGGGCAGTGCATCGCCCTATAATTTGGATATGGAAGAAGTGGTTAAAGGAAGAAGTGGTGAGCTGGAATGGAGAAATCATGAGAACAGACACATTCTTATTCGCCTGAAAATTACAGTAAATATTGGTTTTATGATTTCTTTGCCATTTCAGCAAAGTAGCATTAGCAGTCTCTAACCAACAAAGACTGCTTCTCAGAGATGAGGGTAACTAATATATTTATTTAAGTGGGCATTTGGGCAGGTGGGGTGCACAAAGGCGAGGGAAGGGGACCATTCTAAAAAACAGCTGTCATCTCTCTGCAGCTCATTTGACACAACATAAAGGGGTGTTCTTAGGTTTTCATAGCATTACTTGATTCCAGGGGGATGTTAAGAATACTAAAGACCTGGCAACCTAAGCAGGAACAAGGAAGGCAATTAGTTTTACATTTCCTACTACTTTCAGGATTTATTACATTTTTAGTTTGCCCTATTAAAATATAAGTATTTATGTAAGTATGTAGGGAAAGATACGGCATGAAAGGGAATCTTGTTAGAGGGGGAAGTATGTATGCACTTTTACAGTGCCTTTAGCCAGGTCTTTTCTGGATGGACCGCCATATAAGAGCTGTTCCAAGTGAGAGATTGGGCCAAAGCCATGCTATGAGACCCGGAGAGAAATACTGCCGGTTCTTTTTTTTTTTTTAATGAATGAGCCATACATGTTATTGAGGGATGGGCAGAGTCAAAGCACAGAGACCAGACAGCTCTCAGTTCAGATTTTGGATCATGGCATTTCAAAAATGCAAACAAAAGAAGATTCGACAAATTCATAGAGAATATAGCTGCTTATAAAAGAAATGGCTCCATGCTCCCTTCATGCACGGAGCAGCCTAGTTGACAATTCATGGATAGAAGATGGCAGAATATAGAATTTACTGCATATAAAGGAGGAAGGGAGGGGAAGTGGGGGAAGGAATGTGGTAGCACCTTTAAGAGAAATTGTGTTGGTTTGTTTCATGAGTTTTCATGGATATAAATCCACTTCTGCAGATGCAGTACTGAGTGATATTAATGCATCAGGTATAAAACATATGCATGTTTTAAAGTTGTAAGCAGCCCCGGTTGCGTTACGCAGAGGGGCAGGATAATAATAATAATAATAATAATAATAATAATAATAATAATAATAATAATAAACTGTATTATTTATACAGTTGTGGAGGTGGGATAGAATATAATGAAATCCAGAAAGATGTAAATGATGTCCTTTGCCCTAAGTTTTCAAAGGGCTGAGGTGATACATGTCTTTCAGATCTTTGTAGCCATCAGTACTGATGTGTGAAAATAAACTGCTTTCTAAAAGTCAGTTTTCCTGGGCTCAAAACTCTCTCTGAGAAGATTTCTTTCATTATATGAGCAATAGCGAGGGCTCTTATATGGATATATGTAATGTGCCATGAAGCTATTATATTTGTTCATAGCTCTGCTAGTGGGTTGGAATTTGTGAATATAATTCAATTCACCCATTTCGCTTTTGTAATTTCTGCTTCTTTTGAAATTTCCTTGTTCAAACACCATGATCTGTAAATCCCTTACTGTATGTCCAGGAAGACTGAAATGTTCTGCAACTGTTTGTTTTTTGTTTTGAGTATTACCATTTCTAATGTCAGATTTGTGTCCATTTAATCCTCTTACATAGAGATGGTCTTGTTTGTCCAATGTATAGTCTAGAGGAGCATTGCTGTCATAGGAGTTTATCACATGGGACGAATCCTGTGCAGAAACTAGATTTAACGTGAAAACAACCCGCTTTTGTAGGTTGTTTTTTCATGACATTCAGGGTTAACCTGAACAGAAAGGAGACAAAATGCACAATTGCAGGTTGTTTTTCAGATGACATTTGCGTAAAAGAGAAATCACATGAAAATAACCCAAATGGAAAGCTGACGAAACCTGCTCCTTTTTACCTTTGGGAACTTCAGAAAGTAAAAAGGAGCAGGTTTTGGCTACTTTCTGTTCTGGTTAACATTGCATTATTTCTCCTTTGTAATTGTGGGTTTTTTGTTTTTTTTGTTTTTTTTGTATTGTATTTTTAAATCCTGTTTCTGCACGGGATTTAAGCAATTTGCCTCCATGTGATAAGGTCCATAGAATGGCATAGATCACATTGGAGGAAGAGCAAGTATGCACACTTCTGATGTAGATGGTTCCTGGGTACTGCCTTGCTGATTTGTTTCTTCATCTCCTTAGTTGGGTATTGTAGTTTCAGAAATGCCAGTTGTTAATCCCAGAGTTTTGACTCTTTGCCTTGAGCAGATGTGGTTATATAGGAAGGCTTTACTGTAAACAATATATTTGGTTGCGTGTTCTGGGTGGAAACATGCCTCCAGATGGGTAGGCTGCATTCTGAACTCAGTTTGCAGCAACTGAAGTAAGATGAGGATAAAGGGGGGAAGTGGAAAAGGAGAGAGAAAATGGGACATTTTAAAAGCAGCAGAAATATGAGATGACATAGAATTAATCAAGACTGTCCCTGACAAATCAGGACAGTTGGAAAGTACACAACACTTTACAAAGCCTCTGTTTTTGCAGGGGAAGGATTTTTTAAAGTCAGTGTTGACCAACTCAAGATGTTAGAACATAGTGAATATTTATTAGTAAGATATTCTTACAGCTCAGGTACAGCTTACAAGGGACAACAGTCATGCCATCATGGTTCATTTGCACATTACCTATAACCCACTTGAAATCAAAGCTGCAGAAACCTCTGAAAAAGGAATTCCAAATTTTGCTGTTGTTGACTGCCTTCTCATCGATCTCGACCCATAGTGACCCTATGGATGCTCTGCCCAGCTCCTGCAAAATCTTCTTCATGGTCTCTTTAATGAAGTCCATCCATCTAGCATGTGGCCTTCCTCTCTTTCTGCTTCGCTCCACCTTTCCTAACATTATTGTCTTTTCCAATGATTCATGCCGCTTTGTGATGTGTCCAAAGTACGACTGTCTAAGTCTCGTCATCTTGGCTTTTATAAATATTTCTGTCTTGCTCTAGGACCCATTTGTTTGTCCTTTTGGCTGTCCATGGGATCCTCAGCACTCTTCTCCAGCACCACATCCTCTCAAATGCGTTGATTTTCCTCCTATCTTCTTTCTTGACTGTCCAGCTCTGGCATCCATACATAGTATAGGGAATATGATGGCTTGTATGATTCTGATTTTTGTGCTGAGATGTATGCCTTTGCATTTTAGGATCTTTTCTAATTCTTTCATAGCCACTGTCTCCATTCTTAATTTCTTCTGATTTCCTGGCTGCAGTCCCTGTTCCGATCAATGTTTGATCCCAGGTATGAGAACTCTTTTACTATTTCTATTTCCTCATTGTCTAGTCTGAATGTGTGTAAGTTCTCTGTGGTCCTTATTTTTGTTTCCTTTATGTTCAACAGTAAGCCTGCCTTTGCACTTTCTTCTTTGACCTTCCTTAGAAGTTGTTCCAGGTCTGTGAGGTTTTCTGCTAGTACTATAGTGTCATCAGCATACCTCAAATTGTTGATATTCCTTCCTCCTATTTTCACTCCTCCCTCTTCCATGTCCAAACCTGCTTTCCTTACAATATGTTCTGCATATAAGTTGAATAGGTAGGGTGATAGGATGCAGCCTTGTCTGACCCCTTTGCCAATTGGGAACCATTCTGTTCTGATAGAAATTCCAAAATTATTTTCTGGCAAAACAAAACCATATAAAATAAGTTTTTTAAAGAATATCCTATGGGCAGCTGAGAGAGAAAATAGATAACATTTTAGGGCCCAAGAATGTATCTGGACTAAACCAAAAGGGGTTGTCTGAAAACTCTGACAGGTTTTATAAAGTGGAAGATAACAGATACTCAAATCCCACAAAAGTCTTCCTCAAACTAGGAAAAGTAATTAAATAAAAGCTGAAAAACAAAGACTCTAGAAAACTGTCAAGTCATTAATGGGTTTATTTCCTATTTGCATGAACTGAAAATTAAAAGAGGAAAATGTACTAAACATACTATACTTTGTCATTAATTAGATTCCTACAATATGTAATTTTCTTTATTTAATTTTTGTCTTGTCTTTTCTGTTTGCTTTGGGGAGAGGTTGTCATTTGGAAAATTAATAAATTTATATTTAAAAATAGTCCAGACACGTCCATCTCCCGTATCTCCTGAATATATCCATCTCTTGTCCTTTCAGTTGGCCCTGTCTTCAGTAGGCCCTCACATGGATTCTGTTGTTGATGTCGGTGGTGGTGGTGTTATGTGCCTTCAAGGTAACTCCAACTTGTGGTGATCCTATCCTTGGACCTTATCACACAGGGCCCAATCCTGACAGAATCCAATAGAAATCCCGACCTAATACGTATTATTTTCCTGTGTTTACACACGACATTGCACAGAACCCCGACAGAACCCCGACACAATGCAGCATGATCCGGTTTCTTCAGGAAGTGCAATTGTGCAACGGGAATCATTTTGCTTTCATTTTGCTTTTACCGTAAGTATGGTCACCAAATACATATCGCCAAATACGTATCGCCTCTCCAAGGGGGACCTCCTCGGAGCGCTGCTCTGACGCAAGGCCAGTGCTCCAAGGAGGAGCTCCTTGGAGCACTGATCCGACGCACGGCCAGCGCTCCAAGGAGGACCTCCTCGGAGCGCCACCTCTCTAAGGGGGACCTCTTCGGAGCGCTGCCTCTCCAAGGGGGACCTCTTCAGAGCGCTGCTCCGACGCAGGGCCGGCGCTCCAAGGAGGACCTCCTTGGAGCACCGATCTGACGCAGGGCCGACTCTCCAAGGGGGACCTCCTCGGTGAACGTCAAAATTTGACCAACTTAAGACTCTAGAGGTTGGCTTCTAGCATCATTCACCCACTCTAGAAACTCCATTCCCTATATTCTATAATTGCCATCTTGGGTACCCTTACCATTGTCATAGTAGTTGAAGGATGAGGAACCTAAAATGTCTTGCAATAATATTAAAATATTTTTGTGGATTTTTCCCCCAGTCACACAGATACACTCCTGCTGTCACAGCTGGTATGTCTTTTAGGTTTCAAAGACAGCTGTCCCCAAATTGCCTGAAATTCCTGCCAATCTATTCAATCGCATTATACAATCAATTAAACTTTTCTGACCTTCCTGTCTCTAGATAAAATTCAGTCCCTTCTGCCTCGAGAAGCAAATCATGTGTGCAAATTGGGTCTAATGACAGCTGTAGATGTGTTGCTGTATGCAAATGGAGTAGCATTGACTGTTAAAATGTCCAGGAGCACTTGCTGATGGATATAGTATAAAAAAAATAATGAGGAAAATTCATTCTCCATACACTTCCTACTACAGCAGATAATGCAATTAAAAGGCAGGAATGGGAAACTCAGCCTGAGAAAATTAATTCTTTCCCTCATGCTGAGCAGATGTATTTCTCATCTTCAGGTATTATTTGTGAAAGAATCTTACCCTCCAACATTTCACTGCTGAAAACAGGGGCACATGTGGCCAAGCAACAGCAGAAAGTGGTCAAGACGGCAAAAGTTATTAATGAAGAAAAACACACAACCTAGGAGATGCTGCAGCAGTTTGCTTTTGCCGAAGCTTGCTGGGAAGGGCAAACCCAACCTCCTCTTCACCTTTGCCTCCTGCTGAGTTAAATGTGAACAAGCTACGGTAACTGAAGAAAGCTAACAACAAAGGAGGAAAGTGGGAGAAGGAAAAAGAAATTGGTACATTTTAAAAGCAGCAGAGAAAAGTAGGATTCATTGAGATTGTCTCTGCCAGATCAGAAGAGTTGGAGGATATGCCAGTTGTCATCCTTCTGGCAGAAAGTTGCACTTCACTGACATTATTATTGGAAGCTGAACTTGGCCTGAAGGTGCCTTGTGTATTCATTGATTTGCAAAAAAGCAAAAGAAAACAGATTGGACACAGAGGAAAGGCAAAAGAGTCCATAAAACAATTTTCACAAACACAAGCAGTATCCTTAGAACAGGCATGGATGAATCTATTGTTTTCCCTTTATGTTTCTCAATCCCTCCAGTTTGAAGTTCAGTTCACTCCAAACTTTATGATTTATTAAAATGTTTGCATGGAAATTCATCCACATTTTGGCATTAATTTCTCCTAATATATTTTTCTGAACAGGGCTGCAAAATGATAGTTTTTTCAAACAATGGTCCATCCCAATGTTATTTTTATTAGTATGCACATTATTGGGTGCACCTTTTCTTAAAGTATACATTGTTGTATGCTCTCACTTTTCAATATTTTTAAGGAGGGTGTTTGTGCTCCTCACTGTGCTCAATGCTGTTCTTAAAATTTCCCCATCATTACGTTACAAAAAGACTGAGGGAAGGAAGGAAGCATTGCCATTGCTGTGGTTTAATATCAGATGTCTTTGAATAGTTAAATCTCATTGATTCAATTTAAGAGCCAGATTAGACTGAGGGTAAGAGACATTTAACCATATGATGCTGTCTGAAATCTATACAAAGTGAAAACAATGTGTTGTCATTTCTCCTCCTTCCGTCTCATCATCTCCTCCTCTTCTTCCCCCCTTCTTTCCTTCCTTCCTTCCTTCCTTCCTTCCTTCCTTCCTTCCTTCCTTCCTTCCTTCCTTCCTTTCTTCCTTCCAGATTAGCAGAAAAGTGGGCAACTCACACTCTCTCAGCCTCAGGAAAAGGCAATGGCAAGCCTCCTCTGAACAAATCTTGCCATGAAAACTCAATTATAGGTTTGCCTTAGTGTTGCCTCAAGCTGAAAATGACTTGAAGGCATACAACAACAAACAACTGGCTAGTAGTATTTCACACTTGGAGAAACAGCTTCCAGACATTAGTGTCTAATGAAGAAAAATCAGCTAATCTTCAACAAGGAAATCAAGTTCTAAAACGTCCTTTTCAAATTATCAACAAGTATTACATTAATTTGGTTCCCCTGTACTGCTTCCTTCTCTATCTTGGAGTGTGAACTACACAAATACATCTTCACTTTTGCCTCCGGTCATGTATTGCATACACACAAAAGATGGACCACATGTAAGAAATGACTAAGTTCAACTACTTTTGTTAAGAATCCATACCATTCCATGTATGTGTGTGTGTGTGAAATTGTATAGATTTCAGACAGCATCATATGGTTAAATGCCTCTTACCCTCAGTCTAATCTGGCTCTTAAATGGAATCGATGAGATTTAACTATTCAAAGACATCTGATATTAAACCACAGCAATGGCAATGCTTCCTTCCTTCCTTCGGTCTTTGTGTGTGTGTGTGTGTGTGTGTGTGTGTGTGTGTGTCGCCCATCCCTCCAAATTTGTGGCTTTGACTTTTGCTTAGTTGATTATTCATGGATTTTTTAATATGTTTTCTCTAGAAATATCTAGGTCCTCCAGCACAACTCTATGGTCAACTTTAACCAAAAGTCACAGTGAAGGACCTAGAGATTCCTAGAGAGAACACTCCGCTAGGCATTTGTAGCTCTTCCAGCACAATTCTTTGGTCAATGTCTTGAAGATGTTGACCACAGAGTTGCTCTGGAGGACCTAGAGATTCCTAGAGAGATGATCTCTCAGGTAAAAACATAGTGTTTTTGTTATCTGTGGTTTTTCCACATTCAGGGGGTCCTGAGCCCCTAACCTCAGCTAATGTGGAGGAAGGAGTGTATATATATTATTGCTAGCCTAATGGCAATACTTCCATTAAGAAAAATTACCACAAAATAATTCCCACTCCCATCTTAGATGCTTGAGAAATGGATTTTTGTTTTAACACAGAACAGAGGCTATTTTAATCACAGGCGTGTTGCCAGATCTTCATGTTCAGAAAGAAAAACCCCAGTGACTGACTGGCCTTATTAGAAAACTGTGCCAGAAGCTGTAGTAAGCTCTGTAAGTTACTCACAGGTTCGTCAATCACAAAATAACCCTTGAGCAAACGGAGAGGGAGGGAAGGAGGGAGCACTGGCTTACAAGATAGAAAGGTGGGAGCATTCATAGGCCCTGCTGAAATACAAATATGTCAAACACTGTTTCAAAAACAAAATCCCTTGGGGAAAAAAATTACAGAATGGGGAAATTGAAAAGTAATTTGTTAGGGTGTTTAATGGTGGGACCCAAAGATTTGAAAGTGAGTGCTTTCTAATTCTTTGGGTGGGGTGAGGGGGAGGAGTAACTAGGAAGATTATCACACACTTAAATAAACTGGTTTACCTGATCAGGCTTAAAAATAAATGTGGGCAGCATCTGGACCCTATCACAATTGCCACCCGGGACCATCCCGGGGCCGTCCCCATTCCTGCAACTGCTCTAGTGGCCATTTTGTCAAGCTGGAAAACTCCCAGCTTCAAAAAGAGCTGTGCCCCGGGATGGTCCCAGACAGCGATTTCAGCAGCAAAACCCTTGCGATAGGGTCCGGACACTGCCCACATTTATTTTTAAGCTGGATCAGGTAAATCAGTTTATTTAAGTATGCGATAAGCTCCTAGGATACTTTCTTACTTATTTACTTTTCTCCATGTAAAGGCTCCAAGATGGCTTATAACCAATTATAGCTTTGTTAAAAATGTACAAAAGATTTTTTTTAAAAACAGTTATAATCTGGTTAAAAACATGTTAAAACCCTGTAAAACACAACTAAAACATAATGCAGGTCGAGTATCCCTTATCCAGAAATCCAAAATCCAAAATGCTCCGAAATCCAAAACGTTTGAGCGGGGACATGATGCTTCAAGGCTTCAGTTTTGGAATATTTTTGGATTTTGTAACACACTCTAAAACTGTATTTATGATGCTGGGGAGAGATTCAAGGCTGGAAAGAGATGTGGCTAGAGAGAGATACGAGAATCTGCGAAATAGAGGGAAGTCTGCATTCATGCCAAGCACTACGCTTGGACTCCCACTATTTCACAGATCCTCCAGTTTTGCAAATACAGTACAGGTGCATACTTGTATTCCAAAATCTTGGGGGGGGGGGAATCCCAACTTCAAAATACTTCTGGTCCTAAGCTGTTTACATAATCCTGGAGTGGAGTGGGGGGATATTATAAGAGTAGGAGCTAAAACCATGGCAAAGCATATCAACAGAAGATGTTTCAGTGTTGAGTTATTTGCAAACCATTTGTATCCATTTATCTCCACTTGAACTTGCTTGGTCATTCAGTGGCCAGAAGAAAAGAGATGAGGAGAGCATTAAATGTTCAATGAAATCTAACTTAGTGGTTTAATGAACTTGACAGAGAGCTCTTTTCATTGCTACCAAATAGATTTTAAAATGCAGTAGGTTAGAAGAGATGCAGTGGCTCAGATGCTGACTCTGCCAACTGCAAGATCGGCAGGTCAGCAGTTCAAAGCCCATGAACCTCATGATGGAGTATGCTCCCATCACTAGTTCTATCTTCTGCCAACCTAGCAGTTTGAAAGCATGTAAAAGTGCAAGTAGATAGATAGGTACCACTTTGGTGGGAAGGTAATGGCGTTCTGTGCAGTCATGCTGGCAACATGACCACAGAGTTGTCTTTGGCAATGCTGGCTCTTTGGCTTAGTAATAGAGATGAGCAGCTCCCCCTACAGCAGGGGTAGGCAACCTTTCCCCTTTAAGGGCCAAGGGACTTCAGCTCCCAGAATCCCAGGAGTTATTGGCCAACATGGGACTATTGGCCAACATGGCTGAGGCTTCTGGGAGCTGAAGTCCCTCGGCCCTTAAAGGTGAAAGGTTGCCTACCCCTGCCCTACAATCTGACACGACTTGACAACCTTGCCAAAGGGGAAACCTTTACCTTTAGGTTACAGAGGAGCATTTCTTCAAGATGCCAAGGCCATCAGATTATTCTTCCAAAATCTTCCAAAGCAAATGGTAGTTTCATAAAGGCACAGTATTAGTGGCCATACTTACCCTCTCCACAAGGCCAGGAGAGAGCATCATTTAAGTTTCCCACAGTTTGGGAAATCAGTAAGATTGTGAGAAATTAATATGCAGCTACTAAGAACTGATCACAAAGCTGGAGGGGGGCTCATAGGCATTCTCCTGGATCCATCGCCACTCCCAGGGCTGCTCTGGCAGTCATTTCCTTAAACAGAAAACTTCCTGGCTTCGAAAACTGAGCAGCCCTGCAAGTGGGGATGGACCCAGACTGCACCCGGGTGGTGATTTGGGTGGCTAAATACTTGTGATAACATCAGGATGCCACCCGTTTTAAATTTTAAGCCGGCTCAGGTAAACCGCTTTAATTAGCACTGCGATAATCTCCACAGTTTCCCAGGGTTGCCAAGCCACTACTGCAGAGCACATGTGCTGGTAAAAATCCATGAAACTAAAAATTTCATAGAAGTTTTGAGTCTGAGACTGCAGTTGATCATGCCTCTTGTAAGGTAAGCAACCATTCTCCAGTCCTTGCTACATAACCCATTTCTCCTGGAGTCATGGGGAACAGAAAGCACCATGTAACCTTCACAATGTCAGCTTGTTCTTTTTGGAAGAATTTCCCTAGAACACAACAGAACAGATGCAAGCATGATGTTATGTTAGGTTCCCCTTCAACCTCAAAGACGTCAATAGTACCACAGTTTATAGTGGGCCCTTGGTATCCTCTGAAGTTTGGTTCCAGGATCCCCTGTAGATAGCAAAATCCCTGCATGCTCAAGTCCTATTAAATAATATGGCATAGAAAAATTGTCTCCCCTATATAAAATGGCAAAATCAAGGTTTGAGTTTTGGAATCTATACTATTTTTAAAATTTTCAAGCTGTGGATAGTTGTATCCATGGGTGAGGAAAGGGCAACTGTATGCTTTTAATGTATTCTTGTTGTTGATTGTAGACAAGCCTTTGCAGACTGCTAGAAATAGTGCAAATTGAGTCTACTTTAAGGGTTAGGGTTGGGGTTAGGGAATGATGGGAAGTGTAGTCTATTGTTGCACCAGAGCTCTCTGACAGAGAAGGCTCAGTGTCTCAGGAAAAAAACAATTCCCATGATTCCCTAGCACAATCCAATTCCCATGATTACCCTAACCCTAAAAGTGGACTCAATTTGCACTATTTCTGGCAGTCTGCAAAGGCCAAAAGTTTGCATTTGTCTATGTTGATTTGCATTGCTAATTGACATCCAAAACCAATAATAAATAAATAAATAAATAAATAAATAATTTTATTTATAACCCGCCTCTCTGCAACGCAATCGATACAATTTGGGGGGAATTATACAGGCTCAGTCAATTAATGGCAAGGAAAATCAGGGTCGCCAAACATTGGTGGCCCATTTCCTGGCTATCAACTTATCTCTGGAATCTAACTTTGAATTAATCTATCTCTCCAGGACTAGTAGCACTGAATGAAAAGTCTTGATTCCCCTTCCCCAGCTTCATTTCAGAAGCTGCCTCCCCACCTGTATTTAAAACTGAAAAGGTGAATGGTTGAAAAAAGATGAGATATATCAAATAATGGAAAGCAGTATAAGAAAGGGTGCACTCAGCCTGCCACTGACTCGGTCTTTGCAGCAGTGCTTGGCTAAAGGAAGTTCACCCTTGACTGTTGCTAAGCAATGAAGAAAAAGGGAAAGGGAGGAGGACGAGTGAAAGCAAGGGAGCACACAGAAGCATGCGAGGAAGCAGGGGAATGTATATGAAAGAGACTTTAAGATCAGAAAAGCCAGCCCAAGATTAAATATAGATGCTCCCCTGTGTGGTCTGGCTTGAATGGAATGCTAAATGGCTCCAACCGCTCTCCCAGACTGCTGGCAAGCCTTGCACATCAGCTGTCAAAAAGTGTTCCAGCTTCTACAGCAGCAGCAGATGCTGCAGGCAGAGAGCAGAGGCTGCTTCCAGCACACTGGTTGAACACAGGTAGGGGCCAGAACCGTTCAATCCTGCTTCTTAAAAACCAAAAGGTAAGAGATAAGTTTCCGTCGTTCTCTCTGTGCACCGAACTACTGTGCAAAACTATCTCTTTTTTAACAACTGGAAAGATTCTGTTTGGATGCAACTAAGGAAGCTGATTCCAGAGGCCAATTTCCTATTTCGCTGAGTTTATACATGCCTTATTTGAAATATGGTATGCATTAAAAGATCCGAAGCCAACTGCTTTTAATATCATTGGCATTCAATAAGAATTTTCAGCTGCCTGTGACTGTGAGCATTTGCATGGTGTCTGTCCAGCCTTTTGAGGAAATAGATGCTTATTTTGAACAGGGACTGTACTAACATTCACTGAAAATGTTGAATGTTTACCTAACTATATGTGCATGTAAGGTAAATTAGGCATATGAGTTTGTGTGCATGTGGCAGACATATATGTTAGGGCAACTCCATTCATATGCATCTGGGTTCTAATATCACATTTGTGGGTCACATTGTGTGGTGTTTAACCTTCTCCCTTTAAAGCTGCAGATCAATTAAAGCAAAACTGCATGCTATTTTTCTTTAGCAGCATTATGATCATCTGACTTTTATCATTTTGCATAAATAGGTTGCACTCCCTCCAGCACACACAGTTGTGCTTGAATCTGTTTTTTTTTTTTTCCCTGTCTTGGTTTTTATACCTCAGACTTTAGGAGTATTCCCTGCACCCATAATCATAATATGGTTTTTTTATTACTTGGAATTATATACCATATGATGGGGCATTTCTTCCCTTCCTGATCATTTCACAGACATTAAACTTTTATTCTTTACCTTAATTTTTTAGCATTTTGCTTATGGCTCATTTGCAAAAGAAAAAGAAAGTAATATTTGCCAGTCAGTAGCAGATGTCTGCCTACATGACAACAATCACTTAAACTTTCCTAACATCTCATCTACAGATGAGCTTGCTTTTTTATTCTGTGTGTACAGGGATGCCTGAACTTGCCTGCTATGAAGAGAAGGGATATATATATATATATATATATATATATATATATATATATATATATATATATATAGTCATGGAAGGCTCTTTTGCCCAGTTTTAAGAGACCCCCCCCCTTCTGTTTCCATTATAGTCCACGGTATTCAACAAAGCCCCCAACCTTTTGGAAACCATTTTCAGAGGAATAGAGGTTCTGGTATGGGCAGAATGGATGAACCAGCCTAACCTTGGATCCATCCCAAAGCAATTGCTCAGAGCTCATGGGCTGCAATAGCCACAGGGGCAGTGTAGACATGGTGATTTGATTTGCTAAGATCCTAGATCAGCTACTAGTTAAGTACCTAAGGGAAGCCTTAGGGTTTTCTTGGCAAAAATTTTTCAGAAAGGGTTGCCTTTGCTTTCCTTTGAGGCTGAGAGAGTGTGACTTGCTCAAGGTTGTCCAGTGGATTTCCATGGCCAAGCGGGGATTCAAACCCTGGTCTCCAATGCTCAAACCACTACACCAAGCTACACCATGCCAGTTTATACTCATTTAACCTGGGGGAGAGAAGAGGAGAGAAGGGGCAAAATCTTGCCCTTCCTAGTGGATTGAGGCAAAGAAACCACTGTAGCTTCTCCTTGCTTATATGTTCTTCCTCATTAATGACATTTACCATCATTATCATGTTCTCCCATTGCCTGGACATACATGTCCCAGTTTTAATCTGTGAATTGTTGGAGGGTATGTGCTCCTCCTTCTCCAGGCAACATGAGAATTCAGGACACCACTGAATTGCAGGGCACCTTTTGTGCCATCTCACAAAAAATCATACCCAGAACAGAATATGAGAGAGAGAGAGAGAGACTGGAGATTTCTTATCTCACCTCTTTTCGATGGATGAGAGAACATAACAATCCTAGTCTATATTATTTAATTTCTGTGATTAAAAGTCTGATTAACTATGTAGTCATGAGGAAGTGGGATTCAGCCAAGAATCTGTATTCTTCTCACTGCAGAGCAAGTTGACTAGAGTAAGGTTTAATAGTGCAGTCCCTGTGTCACTTCCCATTTTATTTTGTAATGCACTTTCTGCATTACAGTTACAACAACATCTAAAGTAAATAAAATACAATCTAGGAACTGTGTCTTTTTATTTGTCAAAGGCTAAACTCTTCGGGGTTTAACAGGTTCTGCCCACATGCCAGGTAAAGGCAGGACCCAACAGCAAACAAAACTCCTCTTCTTTCTGCTGCCACTATATATATCTCCATCCTTCTTCAGAACTGTATAGTTCTATATAGCCTCATTCAATTTTATATGTAGGTTTGGAAAATGTCAAGTTGAAAGGACCCCTGGAACTTTATTTCAAATGTGGAGCAGGGTTCAACATTGGCAGGCAAGTTGTTATGAATTAATCATAGAATCATAGAGTTGGAAGAGACCCCAAAGGCCATCCAACCCAGCCCTATTCTGCCATGCAGGAAGGCACAATCAAAGCACTCACAACAGATGACTATCCAGCCTCTGTTTAAAAACCTCCAAAGAAGGAGATTCCATCACATTGAAAGTGCTTGCAAGTATTTGTAGGGACGATCCAATTACTTTCCCCATTCATTATCGCTGAAACATCCTTAAAGACTCTTACAAGCAGTGTCTACTTAGAGGTGACCTTTGTGTTTTCAGTGGAGCTTACTCCCAAGTAAGTCTGCATATGACAGATTGCAGGAAGCATTTATTATTATTCCTAGGAAGGCTGAACAACAACAGCTATCTTGAAATTTCTTTGGGCTTGATTGGTTTGCACACTTCGGATTGTTAATTCCTAAGGATGTTCAACTACATAGGAGTCATGGTGGTCACATTTTGCTAGATAATGGGGAGTGGGGGGTCAGTCTCTAGTCTAGTTTGGAGGGGGGGTCAAGCCACCATGCCCCTCCTTTTCCAAAGTCCATGCATGTTAATGTAATAACTGAACAAATGTTTCACAGATCCTTAATCTTAAAATGTGGACAGTCTGATATGGATAGAGACCTTCTCTTTGGGGCTTTGAAGGTACCAGTGCTTTGGTAACCTTGTTATTCATTTTCTAAAATGAAATATACAATGTCTCTAGGCATACCCTCCAAGATTTCACTGTGAAATCTGGGACCAAGTAACATCAGAGAATGGTCAAGAAGGCAAAAGTTATTAATGACAGAAATTGCACAAGCTAGGAAAGACTGCCACAGTTTGCTTTTCCGTGAGACTACAGGGAAGAGCAAAATTACACCCCTCCTCTTTTCACCCCCTGCTGAATTATCTGAGTGCAAACTATTTTTACACTTTGAACTCAATGTGCAGTAACTGAAGTAAGTTGAGGACAAAGAGGGAAAGTGGGAAAGTGGGAGGAGGGAAGAGAAACTGGGACATCTTAAAAGCAACTGAAGCAGTGGGATGACGTAAAATTAATTGAGAATATTCCTGCCAAATCAGGACATTTGGGAAGTATGCTGTAGGTTGCTTCTGCTGATGTAGTATACCGAGATTGTTTTGTTTTATGTGGTATATTTGAATTTTACCTCTCATATCTCCTTCCTGTTGCTACAGGGAAAACAGCATCCCTTCTCCTATCAATGCTAACAGGATCTGTTGCAGGCACATGATAATTCTATCCTGCTACATCATTGTCAGCCAATGGCACTTGACAAAGTGAAGGACCAAGGAGAAGCAACTCCATTTTTAAAAAACCAACAACCATGAAATGCGTGGGAAAGCCATCTGCTCACTGAAACTTCTTCAAACCTTGCTTGGATTAACCAGAAGGAGAATGATCTCATTGAGATTATATTATAGAGGGAATAACACTAGGAATAACACACACACACACACACACCTTTCACTTACTCTTTATTGTTGTTAAAATTTGTGTGGATACAATCAAATGCAAAGTGATCGGGTAAATGTATGATGCGATATGGGATGTCAGAATGGGCATTGTTGTTCCCGGTAGGGCTGCCAGATCTTAGGGCTTGGCCCTGAATCTCCCGTTTTCATGTGTCTTCTCTTGGTAGGGGGATGAAGGCACATATTTCCCAGTTTTGGTGGATTCCGTTCTGGACAGGAGGAAAGGACTACGTGCAAACCTTCAACTCAGTTACTAGAGCGGCAGCTTGCTACAATTTCCAAGGATTAACTGAGTTGTTGCTGCAATATGCAGAGGCTCTGGCAGTGGGGATCTATGCATTTAGTTAGTTTCCTCTCTATCTCCCCGTAATTGTGGTGCCAGGACTTACCCTCCACACTGCTCTGCATCCGCTTTCTGGCTAGATGCAAGTAAGATAGATTTAAGAGTTCCTTGTGCCATCTCCTAAATGATCCCTTTATTTCACCTTGATCTGGGAACAGCTCCTTTGGCTCAATCTTAATTTCCAAATAGGAAGTATGTTTTCTCTCTGTGTGTATATACAATGGCATATGCAGGGTCCAGCATGATTTCTCAGGGGAGCAGCATGCCGGACTCCAAGGAAAGGGCACCTCCTGGTTCTATGGCTTCCCAACAGCCATTTGGGATCAGGAGAGGCTGCTGGGCAAGTGCGAAAGGGATGTAATACTTTTTTTCATTTGGCCAGCAACCATGCTATCCTCACCAGGCGTACATACAAACAGCTCTGGAGTAGGGTTGCCATATCCTGGATTTTCCCAGGACAATCCTGGTTTTCAGGCTCCTGGAATGTCACAGTCCGGTTTTAGGTCCATGTTCCGGCTTCCCAGAGGTGTCTGCTCTCTCTCTCTCTCCCTTGGAAGACTCTGTAGGAATCTGAGGACTCTGCGCTCTCCCTATGGAGCTCTCTCTAGGAATCTCAGGCCTCTGCTCTCTTTCTTTCTCTCTCTCTCTCTCTCTCTCCCGGCCTTGGAGGACTGTCTAGGAATCTGAGGCCTCCACATGCCCTCCCCATGGAGATGTCTCTAGGAATCTGAAGTTGCCATACTCTGAGCCTGAGAGAGTGTGACTCACCAAAGTGATTTTTTAATACTTGAGCTGGGAATTGAACTCTGGTCCCTGGAGTTGTAGTCCAAGGCTCATACTACCAAGCCAATGTGTTTGGATTTTAGTTTGTCATGTTCTCAATTTTTTTTTTACTGTCCTACATTTTGAGCTAAATTTTGTCCTACATTTTCTCTACATTTTGTCCTAGTTTTGTGGTAGAAAATTATGGCAACCCTACTCCGGGGTGTCACCCAGTGTGGTCTGCACCCCCCCC
>CM034709.1:16862245-16879647 GCA_020142125.1 Phrynosoma platyrhinos | reverse complement strand
AGCTGAGTGCGCCTGGGTTGGGCCTTACCAAACCACAAACCCCAGAATACCACAGGAGGCAGCCATAGCAGTAATAGTAGAATAACAGCACCACAACAGTGTAATATGGTATTGTTTAAAGGGCAATATTTGTCTGGAAATGGATCAGTAGTCAGGGCAGCTGTTTCAACAGGCAGGTTATATGTTCCCTGTAACATGTTCCATTGAAGTTCAGTGAAGAGTTAGGACAAACTAAATTTATTTTTTCACTCAGCACATGGTTAAACTATGGAATCTGCAATCATGGATTCTAAAACTGATGGGACAAAGGCTGGATGGCCATCTGTCAGGGATGCTTTGATTGGGAGTTCCTGCATGGCAGGGGGGTTGGACTGGATGGCCCTTGTGGTCTCTTCCAACTCTATGATTCTATGAATCTATGATTCTACGATCTCTACCAGCAGAAGCAGGGTACCTCCAAAGACCAGTTACTGGGGAGCATGGATGAGAAAGTGATGTCCTGCTTATGGACTTCCCATTGGGGTATATGCTTGGATTAGATTAACCTTTGGTCAAATCCAGCCTGGCTCTTCAAATATTTTTATGTCCTCATCCAGGTTTAATATTTATATTTTATTTATTGTATTTATATGCCTCCCTTTCTCCCAGAGTGGGACCCAAGGTGCACACAGAAGATGGAGATCACAGAAAATGGATGGAGCTGTACCTGAATCGGTTTGTAGCGATATGGGAAACTATGAGTGCATTTCTCACAAGGCTGAAGCCATTTGATTATTTTCAATCAAAATGAGACAGACCAAAGTTCTTTAAAGCTCCTTTAAGGATACTATTGAATCTGGGTGGAGGCTGCAATGTTACTTTTTCAGTGTGTGTCCCCACCTGCAAGATTTCTTAACTGGATAGTTTATTACTTCTTCCCCAATCTCAGCTTAGCAGCATGAACCAACTTGACCTGCAAAAATGTCCTCTGTAAATCATAGGATTGAATCATGTCGTTTAAGCACAAACTTTGAAGAGGCTCTGGAGCTAAAGACAAACTCTCTACAATAGGTGAAGGAGGAGGTTTTATTATGTGTAGAGATCATTCTGTTTGCAACAAAGTTTAGCACAGCTGCTGGTGAGAACCCAGTGGGTTATCCGTCTACCTGCTGAATGAACACGCACACAGAGAGAAAACAGAATCGAATCAAAATGATATTTGAATTTTGGAAAAGAAAATCTCACTTGAGCCTCTTCAGCAAATAATAGTAAGGCAATTTGTGGGAGAAAATGTCTAAGATGTTATACTAACCCCAAGGGAGATTTAATTATTGAAAGGTGATCTAATTACTCAAACTGCTTAAACTCCGAAGCAGCTGCAGTCACCAAAGATGCTTCAACCGACAGGATAAACTGACAAACAATAAAAAAAAATGAGCAAGTAGCTTTTAATAAAATATGCACCATAGATAAAAGATGGAAAGATGCAAATTCATTATCTAGTAGTGCAAAGTCTCTGTTCCTAGGTGCAGCCAGACTGTTAACTGGAGCTGGCTACAAGGAGCATACAACTCCCTTGTTGCAACAGCTCCATTGGCTGCTAGTCCATTTCTGGGCAGAATTAAAAGTGCTGGTTTTGACCTATAAAGCTCTATATGGCTTTGGTCCAGGCTATTTGAAGGACCATATCTCCCTGTACAACCCCCCAGAGTATTGAGATAATCTGGAGAGGCTTTTCTCTCTGTCCCACCACCCTCTCGGGCATATTTGATGGAAACAAGAGAGAGGGTCTTCTCAGTGGCTGCTGCCAAGGTTTTGAACTCCCACCCTATTCAGTGTTTATTCAATATTCAGTGACTTTAGTATTTAATTATATTAAATATATTCTTATACAAATTGAGACCTTCTCCATCCACTGTACTTTGAAAATGTATCAGCAATCACACTAGGCCAACTATAAAGCATGTGCTTTTCAACTGTAGCTGATGATAAGCACAGCTCCAAATGTGTGTGCATTTAGAACTCTCAAAAACTGGCATCATTTCACAAGACTATGGAGATTATCAGATGAGAGAAAACCGGGAAAGAAAAAGGCATACTCCCAACAAAGTCAAGAGATCGTGCTGAAGATTTTCAGTAGTCATCACGCTGATCCAGGATTTAACCCATGAAGATCCAGGAATGCTCCAGCAACAAACCATTCACAAGACTCCCCCATGAATGGTTTGTTGCTGGAGCATTCCTGGATTTTCATGGGTTAGGTTCTGGATAAGCGCAATGTGTCTGAAAATTTTCAGCATGTTCGTGTGACTTTGCCAGGAGCATGCCTTTTACTCCTGGCCCCCCCCCCCATCTGATAATCTTCTATGGCAAGGACTACTGCCAATTTATATATATTGGGGTGCTACAAAAACTATACATGCCATTTATTTGGAGATGGCTGAACCCAAAGAGACCCACTATGCTCCTGGAGGGAAGTGACAAATGGATTGCTGCATGGATCTATCATGGCCCCTGTTTTGTTCAACATCTGTAGAAATGAATTGGATGAATAATTGGATTGCATGCTAATCAAATCTTCAGATAACACCAAACTGGGAAGAGCAGATAATATTTCAGAAGACAAAATCAATATTCAAGGTTACCTTAAAAATAGGACAGCTGGACAGCAAATAGGACAGCAAAAACTAACAAAAGAAATTTCAGCAGGGATAATGATAGTGTATTCATTTGGGAGAGGGATCAGATTCACAAATATGGGTGACACCTGCCTTGACAGGAGTACTAGTAGAAAGATGTAGTAATCTAGGTAAACCACAAGGTAAACATGAATCAACAATATGATGCAGCGATAGGGCAGTGTAGCTCTAAGCTGCAACAACAGAACTATAGTGTACACATCAAGGAAATAATAGTACCACTGTGTTTGCTGGTCGGACCTACTTCACCTGGGGTACTATGTTCAATTCCAGCCACCTTAAATTATGAAGGATATTGGCAAGCTGAAACACATACAGAGGAAGGCAACCAAGATGGTAAAGGGTCTAGAAATCAAGCCTTAGGAGGAAGCTGTCTTCAAAATGCCTTGCTTTTTGCATGCTTCCACTTGCATGATCAGTCTTTTTCTTCATTCTCTCTCCTTTAGCTCATCTTGTACAAAACAGTTGGACAAAAGAATGGCATTTTCCTCCATATGTTGACTCCTATGAGAGCTAGAGATCTGCTTTTTTAAAAAAGCTTGGGATCTGAGACAGATGATAGCCCAAACAACCACATTCTAGGTGTGCCTAGAATCCAGGCAAAACCTGATCAAATAAGGGGTTATGGCAACCCTACCTCTGAAGATTTTATGATACACTGCTATTTAAAAATCTTGGTTAACACACACAAACACTTGAGAGGTGAAGGGAAATGTCAAACCCATGAACTGCATTTCTTCTAAGGAAAAAAAATGTTCTGGTTATCAAACCATAGAGTTCCACAAATTGCTTTCAAATGTGTCAATAGAATATTCCAAGTTCTTTATCAAGTCCCATGTGAAGCAGCAGTTGCCAAGGTAGCGATGCTACTTTAATGACAATAAAGGAACCTTATAAAATGTGCACATTTTCACCAGCAAAGAGAATGCTGACTGTTAGCTTACTTTTATGGCATATTCCTTTTTGTTCCCAAAAAGCATGTCTAATGCCCAATAGGCAGTTAAATGTTGTTTGACTTTTCAGATATTGCTCTCTGGGCTGTATATGCTTTCTTCTTGAATGGAAACAGATAAAATAGTAGCTAGCCAATGACTTACAATAATGTCAGCACTGAGTAGAACACAGATAGTCCTAATGCTAATAATGTGTGGTTATTAAATTACTAAAATTGTCTTTATAGATATTATGTTTGGGTATATATATATATATTGGGTATATATATAATTTCATATTTTTTGTTATTGTTGTGTGTTTTATGGTGACCCTAAGGCAAACCTATCATGGGATTTTCTTGGCAAGTTTCTTGAGAGGACGTTTGCCATTGCCATCCTCTGAGAAAGTGTGACTTGCCCAGGGCCACCCAATGGATTTCATGACTGAGGGAGGATTTGAACTCTGTTCTCCAGAGTCATAGTCCAATGCTCGAACCACCACATCACACTAGTCCTCAAAGTGTGTGTAAAACTGTAATTCCTCCAATAAATTACTACAATAGCATTAGAAATATACAAAGCTGTCAATCTCACTTTCTTCCAACAAAATAGAAGGAAAAGATGATTTCCAGCTATCTTTTCCACAGGTATATTTCATTTTTTTAAAAATTCCACCCCACTCCAACGTAGCTATTAATTATACTTCCTCTATGAATTTAACTCATATTAGTTAGTAAAACCAACAATCATCAAAACACCATCATTATTTTTCAAAAAGTCAGTTTTCATATTAAACAATAATACTCTTATCAGTGATGTAGACTTGACCTGATTGACTCAAGAGATTATTGCACCAGCAAATCAGCCCTCCTGAGCCCAGGCTGAGCACGGGCTGAAATTTTTGAAAATTTGCTAAGACCCGGTGTTATCGCACACTGCTGTGCTCAGACCAGAGGCATCGCAACCTGACTCCATCCATTTCCCATCCTTCACAAAGAATGAGTAACTCCCATTCCTTGTGAAGGATGAGAGAAGAACGGATCAGATTTGGGATGGCTAAGATCGGTTCGCAATGCTTCCGGTCTGAGAATGGAGGCGTGCGATAACACCCGACCTTTGCAAATTTTCAAAAATTTCAGCCCATGCTCAGCCCACACTCAGGATGGCCAATTTGCTGGCGTGATAATCTCAGACTCAAGTTGCTTCAATGACTCAACTTGGACTCGACCCCACAATAAATGGCTTACTGACTCAACTTTCCTGGTGACTTATATATTTTTAGTGAACAGCTTACTGGCCTAACTTCATCCAGAAATGCTATGAAATGGAAAACCTTATTTCTCCTTTGAACAACACCCCCATTTCACTGCTTTTTGCCTACTGATCACATGACAGAACTGGTACATTACATTTGCCATATAGTAAGCCCCTGTTTTCTGTAGATTCCCACCTTAAGTCCATTGCCCAACGCATTTGCTGATCCCCTCTGAGAATTATGCCCTACACTATGGGAACATTCACTATGGGGGTGAATCTTGCCTGTTGCTCCTAGGAAAAGCTTTAGAAGGCTCCTCCAATGTGTAGGAAGGACAGGCTGCTGAGTAAGTAGATCTCATTTTTCTTCTTGATTTTCCAGTTACTGAAACACCAGTCCCACACACACACAAACCATCTCTTTTTTTGGCTCTCAGACTTGAGACTCAACTTTAGATTTGACTTGAAAATATCTGGGAAGGACTTGAGTCTCAACTTGAAACTTGAAGGTAGAAACCTAAGACTTGAGACTTGGAATAAAAGATATATCCCTGACTCTTGTTACTACTATTGTTGTTGTTGTGTGCCTCCAAGGCAAAATTATCACAGGATTTTATTGGCAACATTTAATAGAGGAGGTTTGCCCTTGCCTTCCTCTGAGGCTGTCACATACTGGCTCACTTCAGTCCAGAGGCACAAGCTTCAGTAAAACAGAAAGCTTTATTCCAGAAACTAAAGGTGTTCACATCATAGCATCATTGTAGGACTGAGCCACTTTCAGTTACAGTTTCCACTGATCCTTTATCCACTGATGCAACCATCCGCAGCATTAAAATATTTTTTAAAATATAAATTCCAAAAAGCAAACCTTAATTTTGCCATTTTATATCAGAGACACCAGTTTCCTGTGCTGTCGTATTTGATGGGCCTTGAGGATCCATGGATTTTGCTATTCGTGGGGGATCTTGGAACTTAATCCCAGAAGATACCAAAGGCCGAGTAATAAAATAAAAGCAATTAGCCATTAAACCACTTTCACGTGTTCACCACCCATTCCTCTCTAAACCAAAACATGTCCGTTCCCAGAGTTACTCCTCCTTTCCTCTCTGTACCAAGCATTCCCAAGGAATTGAACTTGATAGTTCAAAGCATAGTCTTCCATCCTTCATATCTGCTCATTAGCCAGCTTCATGAAAGATAAACATTAATTCCACCCACCATCACCACTCATGTAACATAACCCATCATCCAGTGTTATAGGCAAAGCATATACATAATGTATATTTTATTTAATTTGAATACAATTCAAATTTCCCCAAAAGCCACATTTTTGTACATACTTTTTAATCTGAAAATAGCATTGCAAAATTCTGTGAATATTTTGACCCAAGACTACACCATGCTGTCTCACCATTACACCATTAAAAATAACTTAATATTCAAAGCCCCCAAGTGTTTTTACACCTTCCTCTTGTTAAAAAAAATTATGAAAGGTTTCCAGGATTTCTGGAATTTATCCAACAATTTATCTTTGGTCAACACAGAGAAATTAACCATTCCTGCTACTTCTAAATTTTTCAAAATCCAACTCTCTTTTTAAAGTATTTCAATGATTTCTACTTTTGAGCATAAAATATTCTAGTGGCTATAATCACATAGTGCAACATTTTACAGCTAACAAAATTTTAATATGCTCAGCTGGTATTCCCAGCAGCATTAACTATTGTTTCAATTAAATTCTTAAATTGAAGATTTCTTGTAGTCATGTCTGGAATGCCTTCCAATACTTCTTGGCTTCAGTACATGGCCATCACATATGGAATAACATTCCTCCCTGTTTTCCACATTTCCAACAAATGTTTTTTGAACTTTTATATATTTTCGCTATTTTAGTTGGTGTCAAATACAAATGTTTTGTAGAAATTCTCTTTGAGATAATAGCAAAGTGAATCTTTTAATCCTTTCATCTACAGTTTTCCCCATCTCTCGGTCTCAATGTTATGACCAACTCCCCCCGCACTGCTTTCATTAGGACGAATGGATAGATAGATAGACAGATATCCAGAATGGATGGAGAGATGGATAGAGAGAGACAGACAGACAGACAGGCACGTACGTATACTTGAGTATAACAAGTTTCTTGATCCTCCATCTGATCTTGTAATCTTTTAATAGCTTCCTAAATGGTTTTAAATCTTTTCATCATGAGACATACCCAAGCCCAGTACTTCATTAGTTGAGGATTTTAACCTTTTTATCTGTAGGAGTAGAGAGATAGTCTCATGGTAGGAGAGTGACATAGCAATTCATAGAGGTCCGCTTGACAATGTATGAAGAAAATAAACTTATTTTCATCCATAAAGTGCTTGGATTTATTTTTTCCTTCTTTCCCCACCTTAACCTTGAGCAAGGGCCATCTTTTCATTCAGTGGGATCATTTCTTAAGCTGTGAAATATCTGTTTTCTTTGTCTTTCCCTCAATTTATTGTCATTCAGAGCTAAAGAGGAACTGGCAGTTCTTTCTGTTCTTTAATCAAGCAAACTTTTTAATAGCAAAATCATAAAATAGGCCAAGTGTATAATTTATTTTGTAGGATTTGGACACTTATGTTTCAAATCACATTGTCAGTTAGCCACACCTCTTAATTTTTTTTTAATGAATAAGGAGAAAATGAGCTGACAGATTTCCCCCTCCTTAATTATATCTTCTTCTCATAAAGTTGACACAAGGAAACCACCTACATTATTTTTTCCTACTGTCTTTTAACTACCTTCTCTTTTAGTCTGGTTTTCTTTGCTATTTTTCTAAGCTTATTTTAATCTGTTCTTGCTACTTATGAATAAGATCAAGGCACTCCAGAAGGCATTAGAAGTCTGCCCATGCCCTGGTAATCTCTCTAATACCAATAGGAACTAACTAATGAATATCAATCAAGTTATAAATTAAGTTGGAAATTTGTTATTAAAAGGGGCAGCTTAACTAAATTTATTTTTTAACTAAAATCATTGACCTGTGTTGGAATTTCAACATAAGCAGTTCCCTAGAATTAAATTATTAAGTTATGAATTGAGCGAGCCATAATGCTAACAAGCCAGCAAAGTTTACACTGTGCAATTGCTTCTTTATTGAGAGCCTAATTCGCTTGGATTTTTTGCAAAACTACTCCTTCCTTTCTGTTAGTTTTTCAGGGTTGGGGAACTACAGGTTTAGGGTGCAATTTATGAAAAAAAAAATCATCAGCAGGCAGCCTGTTCAGTAGTTATGAGATTGTAAGCCAGACCTCTGATCTTGTAACTTTGGGGATTTGCATTTACTTTTGTTAATTACTGAATGTGACCCTAAAAAACTTTTTCTGCTCTAACTGAAGGATTTCCAAAATGGTGCAGGGAAATGATGTCTGCAATGTTCTCCTGGTCACAAGGCATATAGAGGAAAACAATTATGGACCCTAAGGGTCTCTCCATCTTCCGGTTCTTGACATGCCCCTTTCATTTCCCAGTGCCCTGATTTACAGCTCCTTGGAAATGCTTTGGTTGGGGCACGGAGGAGAGGCTGGCATCATCAGATGTGGCAATAACAATGGTGCTCCGTTGTCATATTTATGCCTCATGATGCAGGGCCTCAGCTACTGTTTCCAGGCAGCCATGTGTGTTTTTTGTGCAAGATTGCTGTTTTCTATGCAAAACTAGCGCTCTTGGGCAGAAAATCCTGGGCAGAAAACTGGAATTTTGTACAATACAACCACATCGCTATTTTAGTGCAAGCTGTTTCTTGTGTGTGTAGGACCTTTGTAGTGAAAGATTGCTAGGTTTTGAGCAGAAAACAGCAATTTCCACCCCCCATGCATGTGGCTGTCCAGAAATAGTATTTTTTCAGCAAAACTCCACAATTCATGCAAAAACCACATGTATTTCAATGCAGAATAATCTCTCGAAACACTTAAAGATGGACACATACCAGTCAAAAAATGTGCACAATTCTCAACCTAGTTTTTATTCTTCCCAACTGTCTTTCCTCTACTTTATTCTTTGATTTCATTTTATTGACATTCATGCACTCTCACGCATGCATATTTTATTGATGGTTCCTATGTGCCATGGAGAGTGGTAGAAATATCTCAATTTACAACTCCAGCTTTCTCTCTTTTTTGGTTTCTGGCCAGCTTAGATCTGGATTTTATTAGGTCCAAATCCAGATGCTAAAGAGAGAAAGGAATTCTGGAGTAAGAGACAAAACAATGTCTTTCCAAAAATGTTTTTAAAAATTGCATGACCACTTTTGGTAGGGGAAAGATTAATTTTAAAAGGTCTTCCGGAAAGAAAATGTTTTCTGTAATACCATATTTATTTACACACAACAGGCACATAGCCAATCATTCAAGTTGGAATGGACCATAGAGTTTACCCATAGGCAAAATAGTCTCCGTTTTAATGGGGATCAGATCTTAGTCCACTATTATGTTTTCTTCATTGAGCCAAATCTATTTTGGCAGAGAAATAACAGAGCATGAAAAGTTAACTGGCAGTCTCAGCCCAACTCTGTAAGAGACCATTCAGTTAAATATTAGAAACCTCTTTAGGTAAAGAAAAGGTTGTTGGATGGAAGACAGTGATCTTTTCCAATTTTATGCATTTACGGTACGTCTACACATACACCTTTTCAAAGCTATAGGATATTTGACTTCCAACCTGGCCAGCAACCAGAAAAGTGGAGGGGAAACACCTATTAATCTAGCATTTGAAAAATGACAGTTCCAAAGTTGCAGCACTACAGTGTCAATATTGAGTATGAGCCCAAAACCCTGGTTTTAAAAAAAAGAAAAGAAGAAGGGAAAGTGAAACTCTCACCATGGCTGTCTGGCCCCAGAACAAGACTGCTATTAACCAAAAGCCAACCAGTATTCAAGACTTACAGAGAAAGATTCTTACAACACAGGGAATATAAAAAGTCATCCATTTAGAAAAGAAGATGGGAATGATTCAGAAGAGATAGTATCAAATATGTATATATTTTATTGTGCAAGGGAAAGTGTTTTATTTGTATATTATTTGGGCAGCATACAAGCAATTCCCCTACTTTGAAATCCAACGCATGGCAAGTTATTTGGGAGAGATGGAATATATTCATCTAAATCATGGCTAGAATAAGTCCAATGAATCAATATGGTTTACCTATTTGTTGAATCACCATTCAAAAATAGATTGAATGTGTCTGTTCTGGTTTGGGAATAACCTACAGGATGCCAATTATTATTTGATGCCACACAAGATGTGTTAAAAGGGCACAAAGAGAGCCAGTTTCCAGTGTTACAACCATGAAGAATCCACAGTTTGGAAAAATTGCTTTTTAAAGACTTCAGTCAGAAGTATCCAGCCACTGGCTTGATTGGTTCCTGGTTTCCCAGTATTCTACGAGTTTATCACACTCACTTTTGTTCTGGAAATGGGCTGGATTGTTAACAAAAGTGAGTGCGATAAACTCCCTAGACCAAACCTCTAAGCACTACACCATGCTAGCTCTGAATTTCTGATCTAGCTGCTTCTATTAACATTGCTAGTAAATCTATGTTTGCAAAAAAATTTATTATTATCAGTAAAGGGCAATAGTATGAATAATAGGCCATTGACTTCTGTCTGCTTTCTTCACTAAGTTTTTAAGTATTGACATTACTTTGCACTAAAAGGCTTTAATTTTTGCATATTCTAACCAATGATGTGGATGAGTACCAATTTGACCCCAACGTCTCCAGCATTAAGTTGAATCTGAGTTGACAATTTTAGCCACTTTGGTAGAGCACCAATGCCCTCTATAGATGATCCTAAGTGCAGATTCTCAGATAGAAACTGAGACAGATTTAAAATAAAATTTCGTCCAGATTTTATTTCAGCTTTGATCTGAAATAGTCATTGTGAGATCAATTTCCCAAACAATTTTATATCATTATTTCTGGGATATTTAATACAGTATATATTAGCCAATCGTACTGTCCAGCAACTTGTGAAAAGATAAAACTTGGTGTTAGATGTGGCAAGAAGGTTAATTTTCTAATCTCAGACTTCTTATACCCTATAATAGTATCACTACATGATGTTGTTATTTGCTGTGAAGACAACTTGAATGTATGGTAACCCTACGAATGAGAGATCTCCATGACCCCCTGGTCTTGCAAATTCAGACCTGTGGCTTTCTTATTTGAGTCTATCCACCAGCAATGCAATCTTCCTCTTTTCCTACCATCCCTACAATACTTTACCAAGGAGTATTGCATATTCTAGCGAGTCATGTTTTCTCATAATATATCCACAGTACGACAATCTCAGTTTAGTCATTTTGGCTTCCAGGGAAAGTTCAAGTTTAATTTGATCTAGGATGCATTGCTTAGTCTTTTTGGAAGTTCAGGTTATCTGTAAAACAATCCTCCAGCACCACATTTCAAAGGATTGTGAATTCTCTTCCTGTCAGCTTTCTTCATCACCAACTTTCACCTTCATGCATAGAAATCAGAAATACTGTGGCCTGGAATTGAAAATACAAGGATCCTATAGAAATTCACACTGGGTCCAGTGGGACTTACTCACAGATAAGGGTTGAAGTCTCTGTTTCCATTTAATCGTGAGAGCTCAAGTACAGTTTGCACACCACAAGTCATATAAGAAATGCTCAGCAGCCCATTCCTTTGCTGCAACGCTGGGAAGAAAAGTTTTGGACTGCGAAAGCCCACTAGTACGGTACTTTTAGTTTATTTCCAGCCCACTATTTAATTTGGAAAATATGCATATCAGGCTGGCATGATGTAAGGAACTGGAATATGGTAACAACTAATTGTACTCATAGTTTATAATCCCCAATGGTACAACATTAAATTATAGTGATTAAATTCTTATGTGAACATTCCAGCTGTTTCTCTATAGCCTGTGCACTTCTGATATGGGATTACCTCATCAGTGTGAAAGGACAACATTAAATATTATTAGAAATATGAAATCTCTTGATTTGGGAGTGTGAACACAAATTAATATTTCTCTTTCTTTACCCGTTTATGCTCATGTTATTTATTTTTGGCATTTTTTTCCCTCTGATCAAGAATTTCCATTTTATTTTTTTAAACCACTTATGATAACTGGAACATTTTCCTTTCCCTGCTATTCTGTAAAAGCAAGTTTCCATTAACAGTTTTTGCTTGAAAGTGAGGTATTAAGCACCATATAATTTGCTTGAAAGTGAGGTATTAAGCACCATATAATTGACACAGATATGGCAAGGGAACTTTTGCAAATGCTTCCAAAACACTGACTCCTTTCACACAAAAAAGAAGAGGAGAAAAATATTTATTAACATCCTCTCTTATTTTAATATAGCAATAATACCACATGTTATAATAGTTACGTCCCCTAGATTAATCTAAGTAAGGCATTTTATTTCCACAGATTTTTATTTGTTTACACCAAAACATGTGGCAACTTGTTTGGCCTCTTTGCATCATGAATCACCACCTGAAAAATCTCCCTTCGTATTGCTTACAGCAGGGGTAAGCAACCTAAGGCCCGGGGGCCGGATGTGGCCCCCCAAGGCCTTTGGACCGGCCCCAGGCCAGTCCTGCCGCCACCGCCCCCCCCCGCCACCAGCGCTGCCCGCCATGATGATATTGATTATTGTTGTTATTACTTGTTCTTGGGTTTTTCTTGACAAAATCTCCACAGGGGTTTTGCCATGGCTTTTCTGGGGCTGAGAGAGTGTGCATGCAGATTTTTAAAATTTTAATTTTTTAAATATTTATTTATTTGTTTGTTTGTTTATTTATTTATGGTGCTTCGGCCCCCCAATTGTCTGAGGGACAGCAACCCGGCCCCCAGCTCAAAAAGATTGCCTACCCCTGGCTTACAGCCTTACACTGTAACAAATCATGATGTAAAATTCAGTCCAAAGTTTCAGTTGGGACTAAGTTGGGTTTTTAAAAGGCTGGCTTGTCATGAAGCAATTTAGCAAAAATAGATAAGATCCTGGACATATCACTGAATACCAAAGACAGGATCATCTGTGATTTAGGACTTTATCACATAGGGGAAATCCCGTGCAGAAACAAGATTTAAAAGCTGGGGAAAACCCGCAAAGGCAGGTTGATTTTCATATGACATTGTTGTTAAACTGTTGTTAACCCAAACGGAAAGTAGTCAAAAGTTGCTCCTTTTTACTTTCAGGATTTTCTGAAAGTTAAAAAAAGCGGCTTTTGACTACTTTCCGTTCGAGTTAACAACAGCTTAACAATGTTGTCTGAAAATCAACCTGCTTTTGCGGGCTTTTTTCAATTTAGAACCCCATTTCTGCACAGGATTTCCCCCGTGTGATAAAGTCCTTAGGCTGCATCTACATTGCAGAAATAATTCAGTTAGACACTGCTTTAATTGTCATGATTCAGTATTATCAAATCCTGGGATTTGTAGTTTGTTGGCCCGAGAGCTCTGAAAGAAAGCGGGGAAATGAGAGAAAGAGGGAAGACTAAATACCCCATAAACTATAGATCCCAGAATCCCATAAAGAATTCAAAGTGCTGCTCATGACCTATAAAGCCCTACATGGCTTAAGTCCAGACTATTTAAGAGATTGTTGAAATCTCTCCATATGAACCAGCCAGAGCTCTAAGATCCCCAGAAGAAGTCTTTATCTTGGTCCCACCAAGGCTCACTTGGTGAGGACATGAGAGAGAGCCTTCGCGGTGGCTGCTCCCACTCTGTGGAATGTGCTTTTCGTCAGCAAGCCAAGACATTTTTATTTAAGCAGGCATTTGATATACAATTCATATCAGGGTGGTGTTTAGGGAGCAGGTGGGTTTTAGTTATGCTATTAACTTTTGTATATTTTTATGTGGTTTTATATTGTGTGCAGAGGCTTTAAATTGTTTTGAACTTTACTGAGATTGTTAAATGTTTTTATCTGCAAGCTGCCTTGGGTCCCTATGGGAGAAAAGTGGTATGAAAATGAAATAAATAAATGTTTTCATTTGCACAAGTTCAACTGTGCTGTTATCAGGGGCATGTGGGGGCAGATTGCACCGGGCGATGCTTCAGAGGGGGGTGATGGTCAGGCCCTCCATCTATGCCAGCCACTGGTGGGGATGGGGTCCACCTGCCACCCAGCAGCCACCTCCAGGTTTGGTGGAGTTGTTGGCCAGCCAGGAAAGGGAGATGGCAATGGTTGCGGTGGTGGTGGTGACAGCAGTGGTGCCATTGACTACTTCTCTTCCTGCCACCATCACAAGAGTTACAACACTGGGGTGACACCAGCCCTAGTACACTACTGTCTCTTCTGCTGATCTGGGTTGGTCAGTGGGAATGGTTTGGATGGGAAAAAGGAGTGGACATTACAATCTGATTTAGGGCCTTTGCAGACTGCCAGAAATAGTGCAAATTGAGTCCACTTTAAGGGTTAGGGTTAGGGACTCATGGGAACTGTATTTTATTGTGGCACCAGAGATCTCTGACAGAGAAGGCTCAATGTCTCAGAAAAGAAACAGTTCCCATGATTCCCCAGCACTAACCCTAACCCTTAAAGTGGACTCAATTTGCACTACTTCTGGCAGTCTGCAAAGGCCCTTACTGTGCCACCCACCTTCTTTCCCAGCCCTCCATCCCTGTTAAGGAGTCCCTCAATCACTACAACACTATGATGGCATAGTGTGCTAATGCCCTCATTCTTTCCCTCTCTTACACACACACGCCTATAAGAAGATAAGGCAAAAGAGTCTTACATTTTAAGAAAGCATTTATTTTGTTAATAAATAAATACATAACATATGAAGAAAATATGATAGACATCAGAGCCTGCCAAACATTGATCCTCCCGCTCACTTCTAATTAAAGAAAAGCAGTTTTCTCCCTCCATGGAAAACAAGGGCACTAATTTCACACTGAATTCCATGTTCTCTGCTTATTCCAGTAATGGTGAGAGCTTAAGAGGCAAAAATGTAACATTTCTTATTAACCTCCCCATTTATTCTCTACCAGTAGTCTGAAGGATGCGAGGAAACAACCAAAATGTTTGAATAGTTCCTGTTCACGTTTTCAGATCTATCAATACACAGTTCACAATGACTTAATCCCTTTAATAGTAAATTATTAGTTACTTGACAATGGAGTACCACTACGTATCTTTTGACCTTACATCTACAACATAGAGTTTAATTCAAGTTAAAGGCACACACACACACACAAATAGCTTCAGACACCTGGAGACAGGTTTTTCTTCCTTTAACCAATTTCCAAATGGTGAAACTTTTCCTGTACATCAGAGTAGTTCAGACAGTTGTACTGAAGGAGAATTTTCTGTGATCCCATAGCACAAAGGTGTCCAGTAACCGTAGACTCTACATTCATTGTTTGAACATTTCTGTCATTTATAGCTCACATTTATGTAACCCATGGCCTGTGAGTTCTGCTATTTAATGCTGTCTCCCACTTTTTTCCTGCCCCACCTTGTCACCCCGTCACCTTCCTTCTTGCCTTGCTTCTCTGTCCCCATTCTTCAAATTGTGGCAATAGCTCCACCTGTCTATCTGCTTGCTTATCTACCTGACCTCTGTTGAAAACAGTCTCAACTGCTTTGTGCAGCTACCCTATCTTGACAAAGGATTTATCACATGGGGAGTCCCGTGCAGAAACGCTGCTTTAAATTGGAAAAAATCCACAAAAGTGGAAGCAATTTATCAACGGGATTTCCCCGTGTGATAAACTCCAGCGCAGTTAAAAGGAGGTTAATCCGAACGGAAATTAGACAAAAACTGCTTCTTTTTACTTTCGGGATCTTCTGAAAGTAAAAAGAAGCAGCTTTTGTCTAATTTTCATTTGGATTAACCTCCTTTTAACAGTGACGTCGTCTGAAAAAACACCCACTTTTGCGGGTTTTGTTTAATTTAAAGCCTCGTTTCCGCACGGGATTTCCCCCATGTGATAAACTCCAAAGAGTAGGACAGAAACTCCTGAAAGCTAAGTGCCCAAATTCCAGCAGAAACTGGACTTAAATTCCAGGAACATCCCGCAAAAGCAGGATCGTTTTCAGACACATCGGGGGCATTGAGCATTAATCCGACATTAACCTGCACAGAAAGCAGACAAAATCGGCCGCTTTTTATTTTCAGGAAAATCCTGAAAGTAAAAAGCAGCCAATTTTGTCCACTTTCTGTGTGGGTTAATGTTGGATTAATGCTCAATGCCCCCAATGCGTCTGAAAACAATCCTACTTTTGTTGGATTTGTCCACTTTCTAAGCAGGTTAATTTCAGATTAATGCTTAATGCATTTGAAAATGATCCCGCGTTTGCAGGATTTGTCCACTTTCTGTGCGAGTTAATTTCAGATTAATGCTCAGTGTGTCTGAAAATAATCCCACTTTTGTGGATTTAAATCCCGTTTCTGCGTGGGATTTGGCCAATTCTCTCCCGTTTAAGAAACTCCTCTGATCAGTCTGACCTGTATGAAGCAGTGGCTACCTGTGACTATAATCATCTGTTTTTATAAGCCCTGAAATCTGGGAGTCTGTGCATTTCTTACAAAACAAATTTCACAAAATAACAATTAGTTGTTTTAGGGTTCATCCAAAAGGAGGGAAAGTCTCTGGAATTATCAATAGTTTCCCATTCTTTTTGTTTTGATTTTACCGACATAATCCCAGGTTTGCATCCAAACTCTTTCTTGAAATATCCTCAATTTCGCTCCCTTTATCACATTAGTTAAATATGAGGATCATTTTGTTTTGGTGCAAACATTTCCTCTTTCCCTCACTTAATCGCTGGTGAATCTGTGTCTTGGAAATGTTAGCTGTGTTTACTGGCGATGCCATCTTAGATAGTGCTAGGTATATGAAAACAGACAGACAAGTAGGGATACATTTCATTCCAGAAAATACTGGGTTAATTTAAACTACCTGGGAAGAAAGAATGAAAGGTAATGCCAGGGGTTCTCAGAAAATACTTTGGGGTGAAGAAAGCATCATGTGGATCAACACTATAAAAAAATTTTATCTGGGAATCCAGGTGAGATCATGGTTTGAGCAGAAACTAGATGGTATAGCTAGAATCCCATTATAAACAGGCAATATGGCAAATACAGGAGAGCAGTAGCCAGTACCAAGGACTTTGTCCCTTGACAGCTTCCCAAAGATGATAGGTATTTGCACTGGTTCTGATCTGGCCTTTGGGAAAGTATGGTGCTTGTCCTATTCTGAAAAGCAGTGAATCATTCCTCACCCTGACCTCACCCCTTTTGAAATCTCCCTTCATTCATGTGTGTAGATGAACAATAGATGAACTCCTAGATGAACAATACGATTTGCTCAGAATCATATGAACAATATGATTTGCTCAGAAACAATATGATTTGCTAGATGAACAATATGATTTGCTCAGAAATGACAATGGATCTTTCCAGATGGAGGCCTCCACACATTACCAACTTGATGGCATTGTTCAACCATTCTCATAGAATCAGGCCACAAGGGACATCCAGTCCAATCCCCTGCCATGCAGGAACTCCCAATTAAAGCATCC
>CM034709.1:16830006-16862145 GCA_020142125.1 Phrynosoma platyrhinos | reverse complement strand
TTGAATTGTGGTGCCCAGAACTGGATTCAGTATTCCAGGTGGGGCCTGGCCAAAGCAGAGTAGAGTGGCACTATGACTGCCCTTGATCTAGATACTATACTTCTATTGATGCAGCCTAGAATTGCATTGGCCTTTTTAGCTACCGCATCACACTGTTGACTCATGTTCAACTTGTGGCCTATTAGGACTCCTAGATCCCTTTCACACATAATCTCATTAAGCCAGGTGTCCCCCATCCTATATCTGTGCTTTTCGGGGGGGGGGGGGTTGCCTTAAGTGCAGTACCTTACATTTATCCATGTTGAAATTCATTTTGTTAGCATTGGCCCATCTTTCTAATCTATTGTCATTTTGAATTTTCATCCTGTCTTCTGGGGTATTAGCTATTCCTCCTAATTTGGTGTCATCTGCAAATTTGATATGCATGCCCACTATTCTTTCATCCAAGTCATTGATAAAGATGTTGAATAGCACTGGGCCCAGGACAGAATCTTTTTCTCCTTAACAGATTTACCTTACTATGGAAAAAAAGGCATAAAATGTGATGGAAAAATAAGGCAGGGTTATGAGTGGAAGACAACATCATGTGAAGCCCCAATAAAATGCCATGAATGAAGCAAAGTGCTGGTTTGATGAAAGAAGAGCTCAGAATGCACTTGTCACTTGGCAGCCCACATACAGTCATTCAGGATTCCCAGGGTGAATGGAGAATAGACAAAATCATTAGGTGAAAGGGGAAAGAGACTGTCATTCATAGGTTTAATGGACATAATTACAGATTTTGGTTTGCAGGTGAGTCATTTTAGAGTAACAATACATTTTCTTTCACTGCCTTAAAAGAAAAGAAAACATACCAATTGCCCATTTGTATTTAGGTATGGATGCTCTACTCTCACCACAAATTGCATGATGTCGAGAATCCACAAGCTGCCGTTTTGCGGCATTGCGCAGTATGGTGCAATCTCATAACCCACAGCCATCGGTTTGTGCAACTGGTACTCACAAATGGCTCACCACGTGAGAAAACAACTGCTACGTGGAACTATTTATAACAGGTTTTATGTAGCTGTGGTAGTCCATAAACCAATCTATTGGTTTTTTAAAATAGCACTGCCATTTAAGCAGAATTAGACCGTCCTTATATTTCCTTCCCAAAGAAGAAGAAAAAAACTCTCATTAAAAATAGTCCAATGAGGACTGTCTGGGATCATTGGTCAGAGAGTGGATAGGAAAGGATCAAGAATGCTGGAATCCAGAACAAAACACACACATCCACACAGTGCAATATTTTCTTGCAGGTACCACAGGTAAGAAAAAATAGAGAACTTCATTTCTTTCTTCTCCAAGTTCCCCACCCGACAATCTATTTTCTCCTCTTTTCCCACTAATGTGAAATGATTCCATAAAATCCAGTCAAAAAGATATTTAGCGTGGATTTAACTGCATGTGCAGTGCACAGTAAATTTAGATTTTCTAATGAAAAGACACTTTTTGGCACAGACCTAAGGCTTCCTAAACTGACTTTCTGATTAGAAGAATAAAGGAGGCTGCTCTCAGAAGCTTTGTAACCCCTTTCCCTGCTGACAGCTTGCAAGTGGCAGCATATTATTTGGCCTGCTCACCACACAAAGCATCTTAATTAAAGGTTGTCTAAAAATACAGAACGTTTTTTTCACAGCCACATCTGCCATTAACTCTTCCGATAGAATGGAGAACATTAAACATTGTTGGTGTGGGAAGAATCCACAGTGCTACAAAGGAGAATGCTGCTCTGCTGGAGCCTGCTATTTAGAAACAATACATGGAGACAGAGACAGGGATTCTGTTCCTGCTAAACTTGGTGTTTATCACATGGGGGCAAACTGCAAAAATCCCATGCAGAAAAGGGATTTAAAAACCGGAAAAAGCGCAAAAGCAGATCGTTTTTCACACACGACAGGGTTAATGTGACATTAACCCAAATAGAAAGAAGACAAAATCCACCTCCTTTTACTTTTGGGATTTTTCAAAAATAAAAAGGAGCGGGTTTTGTCTAGTTTCCATTCAGGTTAATGTCACGTTAATTCTCATTTTCACTGACATTGTTTGAAAATCATCCCACTTTTGCAGGTTTTTCCTACTTTCTGTTTGTGTTAACCCCTAACGTACACAAAAAGAGGACATAGATTTGGATGAAATGTCTGTATGCTGATTTATCCATTCTTCTAGTGACTGGAGCAGGGGTAGGCAACCTTTTGGAGACCTGGGCTGGTCCCCTGAAGTCCAGGTCCCCGCTGGGCCAAGGGGGGGGATGGCAGCGCATCTCCTGCACATGCACAAACGCATCACGGCCGCTATTTTAGAGAACAAAATGGCGGGCGCGGCGGGCACGGCCACACGGACAGCAAAACATGTGGCGGCAGGAGTCTGCCTGGGCCGGTAAGTCCGGCGACCTGGGCCGGAACCGGCCCGGGGGCTGTAGGTTGCCGGTCCCAGGACTGGAGCATAAGTGAATGATGTTTCCATCAGATTTGGTGGGGTTAGACCAGGAGAAGTTACTTAGTTAAGTACCCTTAATTATTAAATATTGGCTAGAATATTGGCATCAGCTACCTACTTAACTATACTGAACTAAGTAACTGATATAGAATTGCAGCCAATATTTTAAATTATTTGTTCCCAGGCTGGAAAACAGGTTTCTCAAAGTCAAGAAACCCCCACTGAGAAGAATAATAGACCAGTGAGAATTTTCCACAATTTTTCCATGGTATTCAAGGTGTTGCAGAAGAATTACTCTGCAGAGAAAAGCACATTTTCAGAGCTAGCAAAAGCAGTGCCCTAAGAGCCGGCACGCAGCTCTTTAGTGCTCCTTCCAGAGTTGTGTTTCCAAACGCTGTGCCGGAAGGACATCCTGATGCCATGCACCATGCATAACGGCGCATAACGTCAGGATGTCCTTGGCATGGGGTTGGGGTGCCCGGCATGCGGCTGCCCCTCCCCATCCCTACCTCTGGGCCAACACTTTGGGCTGGTCTGTAGAGGCCCTTAGAATCATACAAGTCATTGTATTCCCTATTACCATGTATGGATGTGAGAGCTGAACAGTTAAGAAAGATCATAGGAAGAAAATCAATGCATTTGAGAGAATGTGGTGCTGGAGAAGAATGCTGAGGATCCCATGGACAGCCAAAAAGACAAACAAATGGGTCCTAGAACAGATCAAGCCAGAAAGCTCCCTGGAAGCCAAGATGACCAAACTGAGGCAGTCATATTTCGAACACATCATGAGAAGAGAGGACTCTGGGGGAAAAAACAATAATTCTGGGAAAGGTGGAGAGAAGTAGGAAGAGAGGAAGGCCACATGCCAGATGGAGGAACTCTATTAAGGAGGTCACAGGTATGAGAATTAAGCAGAGCAGTGGAGGACAGGGGGCCTTGGAGATGTCTCATCCATAGGGTCACCATGAGTCGAGATCAACTCGAGGTCAGTTATCAACAGCAAAAGAGAACACCTCTCTAGGAATTTCCAGGTCCTCCAGTGCAACTCTAAGGTTGATCATAGAATCATGCTGGAGGACCTACAAATGCCTAGAGAAGTGTTTTCTCAATTTCTATGTTCTCCAGTACAAGTCTATGGTTAACATCTGGCAGAGTTGCACTGGAGGACCTAAACATTCCTAGAGAGAACATATTAATCAAAACCTCAAATAACTAAATCCACAAAAGTCAAAGCCGCAAATGTGGAGGGCCAACTGTATTTATATCTGACTTTTCCTCCAGCAAACCCAAGGTAGTATAATCTTAGTAACCCAGTGAAGTAGATCAGGCTGAGAGAGTGCAACTGGCCGAAGTGGCTTTCATAGATCAATGGGGACTTGAATATGGATCTCCCAACTTCCAGTCTATTTTTCTAACCACTATAGCTTACTCATTGTTGCATCCTTCATGCACGCACTTTGTGCAGGTCGGTGTTCTCTTTTTTCGAAATGCCAGCCTAAACTTGTTGTTTTGCCTCATTTATATGTGGGAAGCAGGATTCTTTATCATGCAAAATATTTCTGAACCACAAGCCTCCTCCTATACTCAATGAGCACAGCATCTTTAAAAAGGCAGGATTTTTTTAAAGTTACCTATACCTCAAAATTTGCTCCTTGCTAATAACACTCCTCTGCTGTTTTCAATTAAGTTAGGTTGTTAGATACACAATAGCATTAGCTCTGAACTCTATTCAGTCTGATATGTGGATTTAAACAGGAAGGCAGCAGTCCTTTTGAGTCTAGATCAGAACCAAATGTTGCTCCGTAATCTAATTTGGGACATATACTAAAGTCAGTGTTACTTAATGAAACCCTTTGGAGAGATTTATACATACCATCAAGTTGTATTTATGTGGTTCCTCCTTTTTCTCCCAGTGGATTAAAAAAAAACTTAGGTTTGGTAAGGGTTTCCCCAGCTTTCTTTTTATTATAAAAAGATATTAAGCTGAGTCATTTTTCACCTTTGTGAGGTAGGATGGGTGCTGTGGTTGTAAGTGTCAATTGGCTTTCAGTTAAGCCCACACTTTTGTGGTGGGAGGAAAAAACACAGTACAATTCCTTTAAAATGGTTTGCTTATGAAATTTCTAATCAAAATTTCAAGTGTTATGATAATGTGCATTATTTCAACTTTATTTCTGCCTTAATTTTTTTCATGACAACCTGGTATCTATAAGAATGAAGTGTGGTTTTTAAAACTTTTTTTAATGGGAATTACTGGATTTTCTAGTATAAGTAGCAACTACTTTCTTCAGTCCATCATATCTCAGCTTTGAATGTGGAGCTTATCGCTTACCAAATTAAGCCGGCTTACCTCTTCCAGCTTCAATCCTGAATCCACGATTCCCCCAGATGTTATCAAACATAAACACCACTGATTTAGTTGTAATGCTACCAGCCGAATCCATCCCGGGTCGAAGCCTCGCTGAGCTGGCCAATTTTTGAAGTCAGAACCTCCCCGACTTCAAAAAAGTGCCGGCTGAGTGGGCTTCAACCTGGTTTTTGTTTGTTGCCATAGGTTTTTGTTTGTTGAACATACAAGCAAAGCAGTCAGGGGAGTTTATGGAAGGACTTTCCATAAGCAGGGCATAAAGACTAGAATCATAGAATCATAGAGTTGGAACAGACCCCAAGGGCCATCCAGTCCAATTCGTTGCCATGCAGGAACTCACAATCAAAGCACCCCAAACAGATGGCCATCCAGTCTCTGTTTAAAGACCTCCAAAGAAGGAGACTCCACCACTCTCCAAGGGAATATGTTCCGCTATCAAACAGCTCTTACTATCAGGAAGTTCCTCTTAATGTTGAGCTGGAATCTCGTTTCCTCTAGTTTGAATCCATTGCTCTGGGTCCTATTCTCTGGAGCAGCAGAAAATAAGCCCTCTCTGTACATGGATGTTACACAACTAATTGATTCTAATTCCCACATACATAAGTCCACGTATGAAGATGTAAGACAATAACGGAATCCCAACCATTAGTTTTAAAACACAACTGATCTGAATTGCAAAAGATATATGTTTGGGGATTATTTCCCTTTTTGGTTTGCAGTAACTTGCAGAAGGCATTGAAATGACATAGCCAATTAAATTGTATGAGTTCATTTGTTTCCACTGGGTGTCCAAAAGCCAGGACTGGGTATCTGTTTGGACATGCAGTTCTTGCTTCTTGCCTCAATGCCTCTGATGCTAGGGGGACATTGCCGACAACTGAAATGTCTACTACATGATCTACCGATATGGTACACTGCCCAGACAGATTAGTATAGCACTAGGCCTTGCTGGGGGGGGGGGGGGTCTGTCAGTATACAATGTAACCCTGGATTATACACCTGTCCAAAAAGAACACTCAATTGCCAATGTAGGTTTTGGAAATTTGTGAATTACCTCAATAGTAGTGGCTGGATTATATTGCCTGGGGATCTAGTTCCTTTGTATACTAAGTCCAGAGACACAAGGAATTCCAGCGGCAGGCTTCTAAATAGTTTATTGTAAAAAAAAAAAAAATGGGGGGTCAACAATTATCCAAGACATACAACCACACATGCTCACAAGGACTAGGAAATTCAAAGGTGTTACACTGGAAGAGAGAAGGCCAAACTAATGGAAATACTGCAGCTGAATTGAATAGTTGCTCTGCTTGTTAACAGGTCCAGAAATAAAAGGAACTGAACTTGCTCCCAAGGCAAATGGAGGTTGGCAAGTGAGAGAGGGGTTAGCCAAGCAAACTGGCAGCATGGATGCCTAATACTTGTCTAAGCCAAAGAAACAATGGAAAACCACCAATATATATAGAAAATTAGCCCTGGGGCAAAATTCAGGGTATGAAAATAACCAAATGTGGGTGCTTCCTTTGAAATGGGTTTGAATCACTTTGAAGTCGTGTTTTGGAAGTGGTAACACTGAGGTGTGAATATAAGTGATGGAAGTGCATTTCCGAAATCAGATGGATTAGCGGGCAAAGATGCCAGGGACGTTGACTTCTTGGCATCATCTCATTGTGGGCATTTCACATTTCCTCAATAATGTCCGGAAAAACAGGGCGCAGGTGGCTCCTATTGCTAGCCTCCATGCGATGAATGAATCCCAGTAATGGCATCCACAGTAGGGTCATAGAAGGGTGAATTAACCTGCATTTCTGGTATCATAAGAGGAGGGGTGTAAGGAGGCTAACAACAAGGGTGCCAGGCTGGTTAACATTTTGAGGGATACTCTGGTCCCACACGGCTCTTGTGACAAGACTTGATTCTTTTCACGGGGATTATTGTACTGTGAAAATGCAGAAATTAGTAATCTTTTGCTAAGTAAGAAAAAGGTTCTAGCTCCCAAGACTTCAGTGAAAAGCTGTATATGTCGATAACACCTTCTGAAACCTCTGAAGAAAACTGACTCTCTCCCCATCTTCTCTGACCATTGGCCATGCTGGCTAGGGCTGATGGTAGTTGGAGTTCAAAATATATCTATGCAGCTGTGGGATCCTGGAATATAAAGGATATCTTGCCTTTTGCATCTGGCTTCCCTGGGTATAGCAGGGCCCCTAGAACTGTTTTTAAGCTGGGAGCAGTCAACACTGGCAGGAAAGTTGCTATTAATTTTGCCTCCTTGCAGGTACTTGCAGAAGGGGGGGGTTAAATTATTGTCCCCACCCATTATCACAGAAACATCTGTAAATATGAAGACTCTTGCAAGCAAAACATGTGCTTAGAAATGTCCTCCATGTGTTCAGAGTAGCTTGCTCTCAAATAAGTGTGCTTAGGATATATTGCAGCCAGCCTTTACAACAACAGTGGCTGTCTTAATTTTTCTTAGTGCTTCACTATTTAGTACACTTATTCTAACAGAAGCATAGAGTTGGAAGAGACTACAAGGGCCATCCAATCCAACCCCCTGCCATGCCTCCTATTCCATCAAGAACAACTGACTGGACTGAACTGTCTTTCAATGCATCTGAAGGCAAGGGGCTGACTTAGGAGACCCAAGGCAGGCACACAGCTTCCTCTCTTAACAGCAGCTCCCAACATCTCCCACCTAAGGACAAGTGCTGCCTTATGGTAGATCTGATCTTCCAAGTTCTGTCTGGAACCCTGGTACATCTTTGGGACAATCTGACATATCACCACCTTCTCCATTACCAACATCCATCCATCCATCCATCCATTATTCTTAGATGAGATGAATTCAGGCAGTTAGAATTCAGATGAATAATTCATAATGAGCCTCAACTATGTAGGAATCTTGCTTGTGCAATTTTGCAAGATTGTTCTTACCTAGTCTTGCGGCGGGGGGTGGGGGTGGGTAAAGCCCCATATCTCCCCTCCCATTCTGAAATACATTGTGCATAGTCTTCCTCCTATTCTGAAGTACACTGTGCATAGTACATTGTAGAAAACAACTGCAAAAAAGAAGAGGCTCAAACTGTTGTGCTTCAAAGCAAATAGCATATTTTTGAACCTTTATAGAAAGGCCAAGTGACTTCCCTGCATGCCAGGCTGCTGGTATACAATGTGCATTGTTAACATCTGCAAAGGAATTATAGTGTGATTAGTATTTCTCCTCATATAGCTCCATGTAGCTGGCTCCTCAGCTCATGGAACTCAGCTTTCTGCCATTCAATCTGCCGCTGAGAAGCAAAAATGGTAGCAAGCCATTAAGCCCACCTCCAAGAGACTCACAAATCAATGGGCCGCATGTCATTTCAGTCCTTGCCCAACTTGCCGTGGCATGTTTATTGATGGCCCCTGTTCCTCGGCACTCTCCCAGAAGCTGAGAGGAGTTGTTGATGGGCTAAAATTGACGGCTGGGTCTGCTAGGTCTCACAACACACTACCTTCCATCTGGCCTGGCTTTAAACTAAATGATGATCTTTGTTTAAAAAAAAGACAACCACAAAACACTGAGCAAAAATGAGGTGAAAAAAGGGGTGATTAGATGTTTAAGTGGTGATTCCCAAACTTTGGTCCTCCAGGTGTTTTGGACATCAACTCCCAGATGCCCTGGCCAACAGTCAAGAATGCTGGGAGCTGGAGTCTAGAACATCTGGAGGACCAAAGTTTGGGAACCACTGCGTTAAAAGAAAACGGGGCTTCTGTGACTTTTATGGAGCAGAAGGGGGAATTTCTGCAGGTGCAGCTTTTCTTCTCCCTGTTGAAAAACTGCAGTGGTGTTTGGATATGAAACGTATCCTGAAAGGGGGGCTCTGTAATGGAATAGCTGTATGTGTTTCATCTGCATTCCCTGTGCGGTTATGTTCTTCCAGTGTGGGTCAAGTTTATTCTGTGTGTGTACACTTTGAGGTGAGTGTAAGGTTTTATAGCAAGGGTGGGTGAGACTTATGTGGGCTGCATGTGGCATCTATTGAATACCCTCTGTCCCAATTTATCTTCTGTCACCCCACTTTTCCAGCTGCTTTGAAAGTGTTCAGGTTTCTCTCTGACATCTTCTACATCTTCCCTTTGTCTACAGTTCACTTCAACTGATGCAAACTGAGTTCAAAGTACAAACGGACTTTGCTCTCAATTAACTCAGCAAGAACGGGCAGGAACCTTCCCAGTAGGTGCAGGCAAAAGCAAACTGCTGCAGCCTTTCCAACTTGTGATTTATATTGTGAGCTGCCTTGGGTCCCTTTTTGGGAGAAAGGCTGCATAGAAATAAAATAAAATAAAATAGCTTCTTCCACATTAATGGTTTTTGATGTTTTGATGTTGCTTGGCCACCCTGATCTCAGTTTTCACCTATGAAATATTGGAAGCTATGCTTTTGCAGTCCCTAGCACCTCCTGAATAAACAATTAAATACACACAGTAACAAGCTTATCGCTTGCTAAATTAAGCCAGTTTTCTTCTTTCAGCTTCAGTCCTGGATCCAGGATACCCCCGAATGTTATCAGTCACAAATTGCTGCCGATTTAGCCACAATACCACCAGTCAAATCCATCCCGGGTCAAAGCCTCACTCAGCTACCACTTTTTCGAAGTTGGGGAGCTTCTGACTTCAAAAATTGGCTGGCTCAGCAAGGCTTCAACCTGGGATGGATTTGGCCAGCGGCATCATGGCTAAATCGGCGGCAATTTATGTCTGATAACATCCGGGGGTATCTCGGATCCAGGATTGAAGCTGGAAGAGGTAAACCGGCTTAATTTGGCAAGTGATAAGCTCTGAAATCATTGCTGCCAAACAGAACAGACCCCTAAATGAGATTTAAGCTACAGAAGTGTATTTCTGGCCACTGCTATTTTCATTGAAGGGTTGGTGTGGCCCACCATGGGTCTGAGGGGCTAAAAATTGCCCTTATCTTGCAGCAAAGGCAGAGCAGGCAAAATTTGGTATTTTCTGGGGCTTCCCCTCGCCCCCAGGTAAAATGAAGCTGCTGATCATCCAAACCTATAAAGAAGAAGCTAGTAGTGCCTGAGCACAGGGAAAAGAGTAAATGTATAGTTCAACCTACAAACTTTATTACTCTATAGAATTATTTTGAAATGGGCAAAGGGCTTTCCCTGTACATCAACCATTTTTGTTCATGTACCCACCAACATTTTACCAGAGAAAACAGGGACATGTGTGACCCAGCAAGATCAAAGTATGGACAAGATGGCAAAAGGTATGATTGAGAAAGAACACAGAAGCAAGGAGAGGCTGCAGCAGTTTTTTTTTTTCCTGAACCTATGGAGAAGGGCAAAATTCCACCACTCTTTTCTTCTCTTCTCGGCCGAGTTGATCACAACCAACGTTTGCACTTTAAACTGACTTTGCAGCAACTGAAGCAAGATGCGCACAAAGATGAGGGAAGTGAAAAGCAAGAGAAACCAGGACATTTTACAAACATCTGAGAAAGTGGGATGACAGAGGGTTAATCTGGACAGACGCTACCAATCAGTACAGTTGTAGAGTGCTTTTGGTTCTTGAGTTTACTTGGCTTCCTCTCCCCTCCTCAACTCTTTTTCCTTTCTGGCATGTCTTTCTGATTGTAAGTCAGAGATGCTGAACTAGATACGTCATCATGGTTGTGAAGCAAAACTTTTGGAATGCAGAATTAGGTAGTGTTTGCACTCTATAACTCTAGTGTTGAATTGCAACGTTGCAGAACTGAGCCAAACATGTGCATTCACACTTCTGTAATGTGTAACCATCTGCAAGTCTGCATGCACAATGGCACCACATGTACAACTCCACTTCCACAACCTTAAATTGAATACTAATGTTGTGTAGCAGATAAAAGGTTTCAATTGCTTCCACAGGAAAACTTATATGACGTCAAGGGGGTTCTAGCCATTTTATTTACTGATCTCATACAAGCCATGGGGCGGGGGGGGGGGTGAGAGAGAAATAATTTGCTTACATGTTTTCACTGATTTCAGATTTTTCAAAAGCCAAGGGAAATTTTTTCCATCTTCATTCATTCTTGTTTTTTAAAAAATATTGGGATGATTTTGGCAATAGTAAGTCATATAGGGAGGAGAGCCAGCATATTGTTGGAATATGACTCCAGGAAACCAGATTTTGAATTCTCACTTGGCTGTGGAACTCCATTGTGGGAGCTTAGCTGAGTCACAATCTCTCAGCCTCAGAGGAAAGCAGCAGCAGACCCTTTGGAAAAATCTTGCCAAGGAAACCCAGCGACCTTAGGGTCACCATCAGTCAGACATTACTTAAAAGCAAACAACAAAAGTCATATAGATAGTTCCATAGACAAATGAACGTTTGTGACTATTTTAAAAGCTGAGAGATAATGAAGGTATAACACACTTGCCACCATGGGGGCAAGAAATCGCTGACACTTATATCTCTGTGGGTTCTGCCCTATCTTATGTATCGGAATATTTGGTATTTATACTAGTAGACTACAATGGATTAATGCAATGTGTGCTTATGATAAAAACAGGACTAAGTGCCTCTGGATGCATGTAGTAATGTAACAAAGCAATCTTCGATTTATAGTCTCCAGCAATAATTCAAGGATAAGATAGGAGATAAAACAAAATACCGTAACTAAACTGGACTTGGTTACAAAAGCCACTAAAGTTTGCTCCCATGCATTGGGGAAGGCTGGCAGACATCACCAGGGAGCGATATTCCACCGTTTCCCTTTGTCTGAAAGGGAACAAAGAAAGGAGCAAAATATCAAAATGTGGTGATCCATATATAAATCTAAGAAAATGCAGAAAGGAAAACACCAGGGAGTATCTATTGGTCCATTCCCATTTTGCTTGATACAAGCGTTCATGCCTTTTACTTCCAACATCATGGTCCCATCATGAGAAGATTCTGCCCTCTCTGCTGCCCTTCATGTATTTCAAAGCCCAGACTGTAATTCTTCTTTAGGTAACATATACACCAGGTGGGGTGTGGGAAGATACATCTTCTACCATATGTTATATGCTGTCAAACCACATCATGGAAACTGTAGGGAGTGCATGGTGTCTTAGCACTGATGTCCAGGTACACTAGACAAAAGACAAGTGGACCTTGCAACAAAATACTGCAACATGGAGTACTGCTGTTCATGTTTCTTTCTCCTTCGTTGCATCCCACATCCCATCTGAGTGTCCATCCTGCCCCCAAGTCTATTAGTATTTCATTGGACGTTATCACACGTGGGCCAAAAAGCGATAATAAAGTGGAAATGAGGCATTCCGAAAATAAACGGAAAATAAACCTTGATTCCGCAAATGGCTTTCACATGTAATTACCTTAATTGCAAAATTAAAGTAAGCGCATTTAACATTCACACACAAGTGAGAAAAGCCTGTAAATGTACTAGAAATGAGCTTCTTGCACATGCGCAGATAGAGGAATGCTCGCAGTGGAACCATGGGAAAAAGCAGGGAAATGCTCACAAATGCACATCTGCTTTTCACATTGCGGTAAATTCGAAATTATCTTAATTTCACATTTGCATTTCCTCCAAACAACCAAATTTCAAAAGATCTCGGTTAACACCAGTTTCTGTCCACTTTCTGTCCAGTTTCTGTGCTGCGTCGTGTGAAAATGCGGGGCACAAATCCAGTTTCTGTTTGGGATTTGTGTGGATTAACCAGCAGATTTGCCCCTGTGTGATAACGTCCATAGTTACTGTGCATGCCCAGTTTTGTTGGACTTGGTGAATAGTACTTTTTTGTCCTAAAGAGTGATAGCATCACAGCATTGGAAGGGACCTCAAGGGTCATGCAGTCAAACCCCTTATTCTGCAGGAATCCATTTCATAATTTGTTTCTACTGTAGTTACTTTAGTAAGCCTTGGGGTTCTTTCAAATCTGCTCTTGTGCATTTCTCTGACTAATCTCCTTTTAAATCAGTAGCCAGAACCACATCATCCGACAATGAATGTCATTTTAAACATGCATGTAGATGCAGTTCCTTCTGTCTAATCTAAATTTCCTACAAGCAATCATCAGTAGCTGTATAAACAAGCTTTCATTTTCAGCATACATCGCTTGCTGTTGATGCATATACAGATGCACACAGAAGTAGGATCTTAAAAACCTACTAAAAATAAATGTAGCTTGAAAATACCTCTTACAACAGCTGTTGTTAGAAGAAAGTTAATTAAAATGTAATTAGCTATTACATTTTACTCCAAAACTAAATGAGCTTATTATGGTCTTCCAAACTATTGTGGTTGAAATGGCCACCATCTAAACGTTCCTCTATACTGGAATACTGTACTATATACTAGAGTTATGTATTATGTATATTGTTTCTATGTGCCAAAATACCGTGCACTGTTCCTATATCCATTTCTTTCTAATTACTATGCAAGTACTGTAATAGAATAATGAAGACGAACATCAGAAAGGGTTAAGAACAGTTCACACTAGGCACAGATGACTCTCTCATGGCGTCCTACACAAAAATGAGTACAGCATCTTTAAAATCAAACAAAAGTCAGCATGAAAATAGAATTAACTACTAACAAGATTAAAACGATTTAAAAACATAAAGTAGAATAATGCAGTTTAACACCGCTTTAGCAGATTGCATTGGCATTGTCAAAATAATGCAGTTTAACATGCCTTTACCTGCCATGGCTCAGTGCTGTGGAAATCTAGGATTTGTCCTTTTGTGAGATGTTTAGCCTTCTCACTCAGAGAACTCTGGTGCCATAACAAACCACAAATCCCAGGATTCCATAGCCTTGAACCATGGCAGTTAAAGTGCTGTCAAACTGCATTATTTTTGCAGTGCAGATGCAGCGTTTCATCTTTGTAAGTGGACTTGCATCTGCAGGAAATAGAATTGAGCAGCTCTGCAATTCAGCAAGGGGATGCTGTTGTCATATTACATAGGGGAGCCAGCAAAGTGACCAATGCACATCAGGACTAATGCACAACAGGGACCAATGCACAACAGAACCAAATGCACAACAGACCCGATATGAAACTACCCAGATGTGGAATGGGCCAGGGGTGCTGATATATACTGGCGCTTTATGATATCCATCAGGAAACTCTTGCCCATGTCCTATTACACATCTTCATAATTCACTGTTCAGACAGTTATTTAAAACATAAAGTTTTTGAAGAATGGGCTGGAGTGCTGCATTGTGTTAAAGTGTTTATAATATTTTTACCTTTTTAACTATATTTCATTATCTTAACGTGTAATTTGTTTTAATATTGTAATAATTTAATTCTGTTTTAATGTAATAATAATAATACAAAATTTTATTTATACCCCTCCCCTCTGCATACCATTTTTGTATGCTTTTAATTGTACTGTTTTTTTTTGTTTTGTTTTTTTAATATTGTAAGCTGCCCTGAGTTTTGGGGAAAGGGCAGGAAATAATAATAATAATGTACCCCAGTTTGCTTTCTATCTTCTATATCTATTCTTTTTGCCATTTCAACAAGAATTTTGTTTTCTCTGATAAAATGAAATGATAAAATGAATCAAGCACATTTATACCATAATAATAAATAAAGCAGATTGCAAAACAAATCTATATCCCGTTGACAGCATGTAATCAGATACTGGAATAACAGCATTCCATCTGGTAAAAAATTGGAAGCCTTCATCAGACTAAATATTTTTATCAGGGTATTATCTGCAAAATATTGATAGATTATCAATATTAATCTATAAAAAGAATAAACAGACTACTCCAAGACATTTCCCAAATAAATTTCAACTAGTCAGTCAGTCATTAGATATTAAACTAGTCATTATACTTTGTGGTATAAAATTAATTTTATACCTCTAGCTGTCAGTGGGGGCAAAATATTCAGGAGGCAACTAAAATTCAGTTGTATCAGAGCTGCAAGAGCTGTATAAGATTACATTGTTCTCTCAACAGCCTAAATTTATACCAAGCCTTATCAATGTTTGTGTCCACTACAACTCCCATCATTCCAAGTAAACGTGGGAGAATAATAGAAGTTGAAGTCCAGCATATGTGGGGTGCACCAGATTAAGAAAGGTTGCTATATACCCTTGAAACTTTCACAAGGCTTTGACATGGCATCACAAGGTCGAGAAAAGAGTCTGAAGGCCTGAATGGTGTCAGACATTACCTTTCTTTTTTCTACCAATGCTATATCATTAGCAAAAGAAAGGTAATCTTTGACACTATTCATATTTCCAACTCATGGCAACCCTACGGTGAAAACCATGGGGTTTTCTTGGCAAGATTTGTTTAGAGGGGATTTGCTTTTGCCTTCCTCTGAGGCTGAGAGAGTACAACTTGCCCATGGTTTCCATGGCCATGCAGGGATTCGAACCCTAGTCTCCAGAGTCCTAGATCCAATGCTCAAACCACTATACCATGATGACTCAGCAACTGGGAATTATGGAAGTTGTAGGCCAGAAAGTCATTTTTCCAGTCTTTGGAACCATGTATATATATCACCTTGTGTGCCTTGAAGAAAGGATGGGATATAAATGTAACACTATTCATTAATAACAGTCATGCTGAAGAAAGGCTGGGATGGGGTTTTTATAAAACAAGATGAGCCTTATCTGATTCCAGGTCACACCTGCTAAATTAACTATTATGTAGGAAAATGTAATTTGGTTTACATCATAGTGGGAATGAGACCTAAGAGTCCTTTAATATCAGTTCATCCTCAGTTCTCATTTCTTTCAAGGGCTACTTGGGACTTTATTATTGCCAGATGCTCAGAACAAGTCTAGCATGCCCTGCTGCAGTGCCCTAAAAAGCACCCTCTGCTTTGACGTTTATAGGTTTTTGACGTTTATAGGGTTTTGTGGGTTTTTCGGGCTGTGAGGCCATATTCTAGAAGAATGTATCCCTGACGTTTCATCTGCATCTGTGGCTGGCATCTTCGGAGAAATGAAGTTTATCTCAGTATGGGAACAAAGATCATTGTGACCATCTATGACGCTCTGTGCTCTCAAGCGGCTGTTAAAGGGTCTGGCAACAGCGGCTGGTTGAAATGTTGCAAACCTGCAACCTGACAAGGGCTGCTCAGCACAGAGCTATTTATGGCACCTTGTAAAGAGAAATGAAAGCCATCATTCAAAACCTTCGGGTCAAAATCCAGCACATTTTGGTATACACTTAAGCCAAATGAAACTCACGGATTTACGATTGCCTCAGTGCTAGACTGTGGCCAGTTGCTCAATGCCCTGCAAAAGTTGATTTTACAAGAAATATTTTATTTTACTTTATTTATCCTTTCTCATCTCCAAAGATCGCAGGGTGACCTACAAATGAAATCACAGTAAACAATTTAAAATAATATCAATAAATTGACTAATAGGTATTAAATACAATCAACAGGTTAAAAACATATTTTTTTAACTTTATTTTTATAAGATTTGATTCTATAATGTTAATCTCCAAATCACAATGAAATCACAATTTTGTACTTACATTAATACCTTCTAAGTATCTCCTGCGTAATTCACTTTTGATCACACACATTTTTCCTCCGTCTTATTATTACTCACTACTTTTCACTTATCCACACCGTACTCACAGGATTTATCATTCCTTTTCATAAATTTTCTTTCCTAACTAAATGTTCCTTATGATTCACAATTCTTTACTTTTTTATACTTGTATCCTACTTAGTAAGTAAGTAAGTAAGTAAGTAGGAAAAACATATTTTTAAATGTTTAACCATTTTACAATCATGTGCATTAGCATTCTGAGAGCAATCTGTGAGGCCCAAAGGCTTTAACAAATAGCCATGGCCTGTATTCTATATCAGCTACGCAGTTAAGTATACTTAAGTCATTACCTTAAGGTAACTAAGGGCTTTTGCAGACTGCCAGATATAGTGCAAATTGAGTCCACTTTTAGGGTTAGGGTTAGTGCTAGGGAATCATGGGAATTGTTTTTTGGTTTTTTCTGAGACATTGAGCCTTCTCTGTCAGAGAGCTCTGGTGCCACAATAAACTACAGTTCCCATGATTCCCTAACCCTAACCCTAACCCTAACCCTTAAAGTGGACTCAATTTGCACTATTTCTAGCAGTCTGCAAAGGCCCTAAGTTAAGTATACTTAACTCAGGGGGGAAGCACACGAGTACTCCCAGGACGCCGCCGGACCGAGCGCCGCGGGACCGCAGCTTCCGCACCGCGGCACTCCTGCGGCGTCCCTAAAAGGAGCTCCAAATTGGCACTCCTTTTACAAGACAGGGAAAGTGCGCCCTAAACGCGTAGGGCACACATTCCCTGTCTTTTCCGCCGCAGCGCATGCGGTCGCTGCGGCAGGAGGTTGCCCTGGCAGCGCCGGCCGTGCGGACGGCCAGCCGGCAGCTCCGAGGGCAACCTTGGGAAGAGGAAGGGGTGCCGCTCGTGCGGCTGCCCGTCCTCTTCTGTGCCTCCAAGACGACCCAATTAGTCGTCTGCCGAGGCCCTAAGTAACTTATCACACAGAGGCAAATTGCTTAAATCCTATGCAGAAACAGGACTTAAAAATCCAAAAAAAACCTGCAAAACCAAGTTGTTTTTCAGATGTATTTGTGTAAAGGAGAAATAATGTGACATTAACCCAAACAGAAAGTTGCCAAAACTCACTCCATTTTACTTTCAGAAGTTCCTAAAAGTAAAAAAGGAGTGGATTTTGTTGCCTTTCCATTCGGGTAATTTTCGCGTTATATCTCTTTCACGCAAACGTCGTCTGAAAGCAGGTTGTTTTCACTTTAACTACTCTTGGTCTGACCACTCCAAACCTGACAGAAACCTCATTCATCCATGTTCCGATTGCTGACAGAATGGCCCTTCTTCTCCTCAAGCAGCTGATGCCCTGGAGAGATTGGAGGGAGGTACAATTGTGGCACTAGTGAGTAGCAATCATGAATACAGAACAGTTACCTAGATTTACTTATTTTTAACTTAACTACAGAGAGCCAACATGGTGTAGTGGTTTAAGCATTGGACTAGGACCTGGATACCAGGGTTCGAATCTAGGCTTGGCCATGTAAACCCATTGGATGAGCCTTGGTAAGTCACACTCTCTCAGCATCAGAGGATGGCAATGGCAAACCCTCTCTGGAGAAACTTGCCAAAAAACCCAAGATATGATAGGTTTGCCCTAGGGCTGCCATAAGTCGGAAACAACTTGAAGGCACACAACAACAATTTAACAACATAACTGATACAGAATAACTAACACCAGTTCTCCTCAATTTCTACTAGAGACCTTTCCTATCAACTGCTAACCTGATGTTTTGAATGAGAAATGCCAAGGGCAGAAATTGTAAATTTTGGAGTTTCTCACACAGGAGAAACCCCGTGTGGAAAAGGGGCTTTAAATTAAACAAAACCCACAAAAGCGGGTGTTTTTTCAGATGACATCGCTGCTAAAAGGAGGTTAATCTGAACGGAAATTAGACAAAAACTGCTTCTTTTTACTTTCGGAAGATCCTGAAAGTAAAAAGAAGCAGTTTTGTCTAATTTCTGTTCGGATTAACCTCCTTTTAACAGCGCTAGAGTTTATCACACGGAGAAATCCCGTTGATAAATTGCTTCTGCTTTTTTTTTTTTTTTTCTCTTTAAAGTACCGTTTCTGCACGGGGCTCCCCGTGTGATAAACTCCTATGTGCTCTTGTGGTTCATTGCTGTCAAGTTGGCATTGGTGTATGGCAATCCTATGAATGAGAGCTCGCTAAGATATCCTGTCATCAATAGCCCCTGCTCAGGTCCAACAAATCCAGGGCTATGCCTTACTGGATTGAGTCAAACCCTCTGTGTGGTACAACTGGACTATGATTTGTCCCTAGCAGAGATCTAATGCTAGATTTTGATGTGCGGACACTCATCATGACTGCCCCCACAGTCATGCCGCCCAAGGGGAATCCAAAAAGGTATGCAGCCGTGTTGGTATAAAGAACAGCAGTGCATAGAGAAATTTGTTGTTGTGTGCCTTGATGTCATTTTTGACTTATCATAGAGCTTTCTTGGTCAGATTTGTTCAGAGGCGGTTTACCATTGCCCTCCTCTGAGGCTTAGAGAGTGTGACTTGCCCAAAGTCCACCACTGGGTTTCCGTGGATGAGCAGGGATTCAAAGTCCTAGTCCAATGCTCAAACCATGTTGGCTCTTGCACAGAGTAACACTCAGTTTATTAAGATAGCTGGCCATCGTAGAATAGAAAGCAACACTTGACCAGAGCAATGCAGTGGTCGATATGCCTATACCATCTACAATCTTAACTAAAGACTGAAACAACATGTAGGCATCTGACTAACATCTCCAATTGTTTTTCTCCTGTTTGGTTTGTAACATCTTCTTGTCTGATGAAGAAGAAGCCCATGGAGCTTCGAAAGCTTGCAACAAGCATATTGTGCATTTTGGTTGGCCAATAAAGGTATCACTGATGGATTTTTGTTTGAATTTGCTTAAAGGCCAACACAGCTACCCCTGAATGCTGGACTTTGGTTATAGAGAGCACCAATTTCATGAGAAAGAACCACAACATGTCTCCAAATGGCACAGAACCATCAGCTTGAGAATTTCTGGGTGTTTCATTTCATAGCACCAAGGAGAAAAACTTTGGCTGACATTCTGTTATCAGGTTATCAATTTTTTTTGGTCAGAATTCTGCAATAAGACATACACAGCCCACTTTTTCAGTGTGGTAGCCATCTCCTCCCAACAATGTCCCAACAAAGCAGCAGAGATGCATCCAGTTATTTTTCCTTTAGCTGGGACCCTTTTGCACTACACAATTCTAGCACCATGATTCCATCTTAACTGCTATGGTTCCATTCTATGCAATCCCGGGATTGGCAGTTTAGACACGCCAGTGTTTCACCAAACTATAAGATTCCTTATAGCAGAATCATAGCAGTTAAAATGGAATAATAGTGCTATCATTCTGCAGTGCAAATGGGCCTCTGAATGCATAGTAATAACATCATCCTTAGGAGCCTCCCAAGGTGGTTCCTGTGGATGCCTGTCACACTGCATCCATCAAAAGGAAAATAGCTGAATGTGTCTCTGCTACTCCCTCTGTTCTCCACCAACACAGAAATGGTCATCTGGGGGAGTGTGCACCGCGATGCTTCATACCTATATGCCAGAGAGAGAGATCATCCAATGCAAGGCCTCAGCTTTTATATTAAAAGGCAAGAAACGATAGCAGTTTTCCTAGCACCCCTTTTATAAGCTAATGGGTTCTAACAGCCAATTCAAGACCAATACTTTGTATTGCAATGGGGATCACTCACAACAAGTTATTGTTACTGTGAAAACCCACCCTTCATCCCACACACTATTTCCAACTATTCTGAGGATGAGATTGACAGATGACAACTGGAATCCTTGTGATGCACTACAACTTGCATAGGTGTCAGGAGGGAAAAAAGACTGCAGGCAGAACAGCCACAAAGAAGTAAAGCATTGGAGAAATAGGCTGCTCAGGTCCAGCAGATTTGACCTGACTTCTTTCACACTGCTGTGCAACTCTGGACAAAGTGTAGCCATTAGCCTAATTTATTAGCAGCTGACAACATTATTCTTGCTGATCAGAAAGGCTCTGGGAGGTCTGGCTCCCCAACTGCAGTGGTTCCCAGTACAGGTCTATCATCATCATCATCATCATCGTCATCGTCATCGTCATCACCACTACCACCACCACTTATCCATCCAAGTCTCATTGCAACAAGGCTGGAACAGGCAACCTTTTCCTTTGTAACTCATTCCGACTAAGCACTTGAAAAGCAAGACATCCCACTCGAGACTAGAGTTTACTTTTCAAGACCACAATTTTTTTTTTGTGAAAAAAAAAATTCTCGCAATTAGAGCTGTGTGGTCTTGAAAAGTAAACTCTAGTCTCGAGTGGGATGTCTTGCTTTTCAAGTGCTTACAAAGGTATCAAGTGCTTACAAAGGTATCATTTTCAAGTGCTTACAAAGGTATCATTTTCACATACCAAAAGCCACATGGCCCATGGTTGTACCCATCACATACAATAAACATATGTTTTATGTGTCGATCCATAAGAAGAGGCAGGTAAGAAATTATTACTATTGGCCCTGATTCTATCATGGTCTAAGTTGCATAACTTTACACAGTGTAAAAGTCTACATGGCATAACTTTATGCATACTCAGCTATGTAGCAGAGGTGCTAGTGAATGACAAAGAGGCATATCAGGGTACTGGCAACAGTGTCCTAATGCGCATCGGGAGTGCCCACGGCGCATCTGTCACAATGCACAATGGTCACTTCGCTGGCTCCCTTACCTAGTAACATCACAGCAGCCCCTTGCTGAATACGGATGCTGCAAAACTGCTCAAGTCTATTTCCCACAGACATAAGTCCACTCATGTAGATGTAAATTTAATACTGAATTCATCATCATCATCATTTGACTAGGCTGAACATTTTCTTTATTTGCTAGAATTTAGCCCCATCTTTCCACAAGAGGAGCTCAAGATGGTGTATCTTCTCTTCTCCTTCCCACTTTAATAATAATAATAATAATAATAATAATAATAATAATAATAATTTATAGCCCACCTGATCACAAGGAATCCAGGTGGGTTACTGCAATAAAAATACATAGAATACAATAAAATTCAAAATTCGTCCCTTCCCAACCCCAACCCCCCAACCCAATACTAAAATTACAGTTAAACAATCACAATTTAAGAACAAAAAAAATACAAACAGTTTTCTTAAAAAGTAGGTAATTGGTGGACAAAGCACTTTATCCTCACGACAACCCACTGAAGTAGGTTACTCTGAAAGATGGTGGCTGGTCTTGAACCACTTGAACCCAGCCTAGTCCTATAACCGCAATACCACACTGGCAAGCTTCAGGAGCTCACATTCTAAATACACAGAGAGACCGCTATTGCTAGTTTCCTACCTGGAGATTGTGCATATACTCCCCAAAGTCCTGAGAAAGATAGAACATTTATTTGTTTTGCTTTGTTGCATTCACAACCTGAAATGGCTTGATCCGGGCCCCAAAGAATGGGATGATTTCTATTGAAAGATTTAAGCAAACAGGTTACTTATTATGTATATTCTTGATCCACTTGCCACCATTTAGGAAGTTAATGTTCAGTGTAGTTTATTAGAATTAGTTTGTGATTGTTTGTGATTATAATGTTGTGGTAGTTTTTTTTTTCCTTTTATTATTTGGTCTTTTTTTTCTTTTTTGTATCTGTCAGTGTTGTCTCTTCTTTAATATGTTTTTTAGGTTCTTATGTAATGTAATGTGTTATTATGTTGTTATGTTTTTCTTTACCTTTTTATACTAATAAATTTATTTAAAAAAAAAGAATGGGATGATTTCTATGTATGCTTATCTGAATGCAAGGAGGATCAAGAGCGGAGAGCACAGAGACATGAAGATGTTACAGGCAGGTCAGCCAATGCCCAAGTTGCAATTTCTTGCACAGGCATAAAACCCAAATACAGCTTGAATTTATTGACCGAAAAAGCAAGGGCAGAAGGGAGGGAAGAGGACCACAGACATCATCTTCTCTGAGCACAAAATGTTATTACCGTTTAGTAGGCCCCAATATTTAATTCATTTAAAAGCAAATTAACCAATTAAGAAGACTAACTGAGCAGTAGGGATGTGGGTGGGTGCATGCTATATCAAACTTATTACAAATGCCGATCATAATTATAGGTGGCATACATAGTCTCAATAGGCATTCTCCACTCCCATGCAAGAGGAATGCCTCTTCTAAGGAAAAGTCTGCTAGGACACATGTAAGCATTATCTCTCAACACTGGTTAACCATGCCTTTTATTTCAGAAACATTTGTTTTTAAGTATACGGAAAGCAAATGGATGGATTAAACTAGCCAAGGGCCCTTTGACTTTATAGGGATATGATTCCACTTCCAACTGTCATGGCAGCATCCTATGTAATCCTGGGATTTTCCGGGGGGGGGGGGATATTTAAAATTCTCAGCCAGAGAGCTGTAGTGTATCCTAAAACTACAAATCCTAGAATTCCAGAAGATATTGCCATGGCAGTTAAAGCGGATCACAACTCTGTATCTGTACAGTGTAAATGGACTCCAGAACTCATACAATTAATCGGTGTCTTACATCATGCTATAGCCCTTATTTTTTTAGCACAAAGTCATATGCCTCTTCCCTTGAATCCTGTACTACAAACGTGGACCAACAGAAATAAAGAAATAGACCCAAAGGCTTTACAGAATGTCTAGTCTTTCCAAGCTGCCATCGTCAACACATTTGTGCTCTTCAACATATTTGCATTCCTCCAAATTTTAAGCATTGAATTAGGAATCAATTGCCTACAGTAAGCTGGAGCAAACAACATGAAGCTATTTTGACAGACTATAGAGGTGTAAACAAGGAACCCAATAGGGCCTAAATACCCTAAAGGCACTAGATTCCATTTCATCTTGGAAGCGAAGCAGGGTAAGCCCTGGTACATACTTGGATGGGAGACCATCAATGAATAATAGGTGCTGTAAGAGAAGAAAGTGGCAAAACCATTTCTGAGTATTCCTTGCCTAAGGAGTTTATCACATGGGGGAAATCCCATGCAGAAACGGGATTTAAAAGGTGCAAGGAACCCGCAAAAGCGGGCAGATTTTCACACACATTGCTGTTAAAATGGGGTTAACCCGAACGGAAAGTAGTCAAACTGATTTCTTTTTACTTTCGGGATTTTCCAAAAGTAAAAAGAAGCAGTTTTTAACTACTTTCCATTTGGGTTAACCCCATTTTAACAGCGACGTCACCTGAAAATCTGCCTGCTTTTTCAGGTTTTTTTCAATTTAAAACCCCGTTTCTGCACGGGATTTCCCCCGTGTGATAAACTCCTATGAAAACCCTATGAAATTCATGGGGTCGCCATAAGTCGACAGATGACTGGAAGGCATATATATACACATGCATACAAGGAAACCTATTTGGTGGCTGATGGTTCAATTCTCTTGGAATTTGTACTTCTACAGGGCCAGATTTTGGATAATTTGTTGCAAGGAAGAAAAGTGCTCTAGCAGCAACATTTCTAAAAGCAGAAGGTATCTCAAAAGATACCATCAAAACTTGCAAAGCCCAAGCAGCAACATCAAAGCTGGAGGTACCAAACCATTTCACAGCTTTACCCATATAGCACATTGCACCCTACACTTGAGTTACTCATGCACAGAGCTCCCAGCATGCCCCAACCAGTTTGGCCTGCAACCATGCCGACTGAGGGATTCTGGGAGTTGCTGTCCAATAAGTACGGTAACTTTCCCAAGGCTTGCACAAGCAAAGAAGCTTCAATGCCCAATGGCAAGCAAATTGTGATAATGTTTACATTTCAGAACCTGGATGCACACTCCCACATCTGCACATGCACAGACATATACTTAACAGTTAGAGCAGCCTTCCAAAATGTAGTGCTTTTTCAGTCTTGTACTACAGTTCCCAGCATTCTTGACTTATGGCCATCCTGCCTGGGGTTGATAAGGATAGAAAGGCAAACCATCTGGAAAGCACAAAGGAAGGGCATTTTGGGCTAGTGTTTGATTGAGATTAAGAGAAAGCCTGCAGATCAAATCATAAAACTCATTCATTGACATTAGGCTTGGTTAGCCTACCTGGCAAGACTGTTGTGAGAATAGAATGAGCAGGAAGTGTAAATTGCCTTAAGCTTGTTAGAGGAAAGATTGGAGGAAAGGAGGCCTTGGAATGTTACTTTTTGAAGCCAGTGACCATGCTGGCTGGGGGATTCTGGGAGTTGCAGTTTAAAAAACTAATTTTACAAGGCTATGAAAAAGTGGGTGATACATGTAACACGCACAAACTACACATGCCCCAAACTGGTAAGAGCCTTAAAGCCTTAAGATGGTTTTGAGAGTTAATTGTCGGAACAGTTTGGGCTTAGACTTTTTCCCAGTGTCAGCATGGGCATGTCTTTCCTGACTTCAGAGAAGCAGCATTGACTCCAGTATTGCCACTGTTTAAGGGGCAGGCACCTTGTGCTTCTCATGCAGAGCTTAGAAAGTTACCATTTTGGACTGCATCTCCCAGAATTCTCCAACCAGCATAGCCATGGGCCATGATGCGTAAAATATTTTGTATCACCAATGAGTCCCAGGCACCATAGTATATAAAAAAGGAAGGATGAGGCATTAAACAAAGGAAAGTGGCAGCACCTTTGAGACTAACTGGGTTTTATTTTAGCATGAGCTTTCATGGATATAAACCCATTTCTTCAGATTCAGTACAGTGATATTTAAGTCTCAGGGATAAAGCATATTTATACAGTTGTGAGAATCCAACAGGATCCAGAAAGTTGCAAATCATGTCTGTTGCCCTAAATTTTCAAAGAGTTGGGCACCATGATTTTTCTGGATCCTATTACATTCTATCCCACTCCCACAGCTTTATAAATATACTTTATACCTGAGTCATACTGCATCCAAAGAAGTGGGTCCACAAAAGCTCATGCAAAAATAAAAATCAATCTTAAAGGTGATGCCACATTTCTTCCTCCCCCTTCCCAATGCCTTCCTCCTTTTTTATTCTGCAAGAAACTAACACTCTACTTCTTTGAGAGAGAGAGAGAAAGAGATCATCTGTGAGTTTAAACTGAGTGAGAAGTCATACCTATTTTTATAAATGAAATCTATTTTAGAAGTCCAGATTCCTCTGCTCCCAACACTTTTGTACGTACGGCAGTGTTAATTCAAATTGGTGGGTCGGAGATATGTGCTGGTCCATTTCTTTCCAGGAAAGTAAGAAAGAAAGAGTTGTCGCCAGTCGGCACAAATATGATACCAGTCCCTGGCACATTGGGAGGAAGGGAATCAGATTGTCCCCCACATCAGATAACTTAAGAAACACTGTTTTACGCTATGTTCCCACAAGCATCTGTTCCTTGACTGTAGTCTTTATACAGAAAGGTCTTTAGCTCAGTAGCAGAGCAGATGCTTGTCTTGCTGAAGCCCTCGGGTTCAACCCAGGAAAAGCTTGGAAAGCAGCTCTCTCTGAAACCCTGGAGAGATGCTGCCAATCCGTGTACACAATCCCAAGTTAGCTGGACCAGACAGCCTGATTCAGTAGAAGGCAGCTTCCTATTTTGCTCACTAAAGAAGACTGCACAGCTAAATGCTTCAGCAAGAAAACCATTTCCCTGCAGATAGAAAACTAGTATACCAGGGAGCAGGCATGGCTAGGGCTCCTCCTCTACCATCCCCTTTTGTAAGTACAGTTATGCTTTTTAAATACACAGCAAGACCATTGGATCCTGGTGTAATAATTTCACCCACCAGCAATCTAAAATAGTACCGTCTAAAAAAGGTATTACTCAGAGGCAATTCAGTTGCTATGGGAGGCACTCCCCTGCCTCATATGCTACCTGAAGTAGGTGCTGAAGATATTTCAGTAGTCTGCTCTGTCAATTGTCATAGCTGTGCCCATTGGAAAGCATACATTAGCCTGCCCCAACTCAGTGCCCTGGTTATGTGTTGGATTATTATTATTATTATTATTATTATTATTATTATTATTATTATTATTATTATTATCTCGCCCCTCTGCAGAGCAATCGGGGTGGCTTACAGCATTAAAATCACCATAAAATACAATCTTAATTGTACCCCAAAACCCACCCACCCTTAAAAAGATACAACTCCCATCATGGCCAGACTGTCTAGGGATCACAGGATATGCAGTTCAACACATCAGGAGTGTGCAGCTTTAGCCAGACTGCCAGATTGAACTGTGGTCAGCTCCATCTTCTTCCAGTTGGACAAAGCTGACATGGCCAGACTTCAAGATCAGGCCATGCTTGTAAATTATGTAGCCAATGCATGCAGCATGAGAAGTTATACACTGCTCCCCCCCCAAAAAAAGGTCATGTAAGTAGCATCCACTTGAGCATGTGATTCTCAGTACCTGGATGCTGGTAAGCATGTTTTTAAAGCTGGATTATACTCATAGTAAATAACAATATACTCAATATACTCAAGAAATAAGAAGACTAGGAATGGGAAGGGTAGCTATAAAAGAAATGGGAAAGATCCTGAAGAGCAAGGACATATAACTGAACGCTAAAGTCAGAATCGTTCAAGCCATTGTATTACCAATTACCATGTATGGATGCGAGAGCTGGACAGCCAAGAAAGAAGATAGGAGGAAAATCAAGGTATTTGAGAGAATGTGGTGCTGGAGAAGAGTACTTAGGATAATGTGGATAGCCAAGAAGACAAAGAAATGGGCTCTTGAACAGATCAGACCAGAGTTCTCCTTGGAAGCAAAGATGATCAAGTTGAGACTATCATACTTTGGCCACATAATGAGAAAGCATGGATCACTAGAAAAAACAATAATGCTAGGAACGGTAGAGTACAGAAAAAAAGAGAGGAAGACCACAGACCAGATGGATAGTTTCGACCAGGGGGGTTATGGGTAAGGGCTTGCAGGATCTGGGCAAGGCAGTGGAAGAAAGGGATCCTTGGAGATGTCTTGTCCACAGGGTCGCCATAAGTCAGAGTCAACTCGAGGGCAGCTAACAACAACAAATACTCATAGCTCATAATGAAATACATAGTGCATAGGTAACTGAAACTTTTAAGATGCTGATACATTTCCTTTACTTCAGTGGTTCTCAATCTATCGTCCTCCATCCATTTTTCAACTTGAGCTCCCAGAATCCCTGACCATTGGCTAAGGTGGCTGGGAATGGAATCTTTATTGTGGCCATAGACCAACACAAAGGTAGCTGGGACTACTGGCACAAGTCCCAAACACCTGGAGGACCAAAGTTTGACAACCACTGATCTAGTTACAACAGGCACTTCACAGTTAACTGATCTTAATAACATCATAGAAAAAAATGTTACATAGCTTTACCCAAATAGTGGTATCGAGGAAAATCCTACCTACACATTTTTTTCCCCAATTTGCAGCTAACTCCATGAGGTCCAAGATTAACTCTCAAAATGAATGTCAGTAAACTGTGAACTGCACAAGGTACAACCTTACAGGCCAAATATAGACCATCAGGTCACACAATATGGTCTGCCATTTGCTTAGCGATCCTCAGTTCTTGCCTTCCCAGACAGGTAGCAAAAGCGGGATGTTTTGTTTGCAGTTTTGGGTACTGCATTCGGCCTGGTGGGTCAGTCATACATTCACAGGCCTGCAGTATACACACATTCATGGCGGAAAAGAAGTGAGTATGAGAGCTAATTCGCACATTGGCAAAACATATTTGCAATACAAGTCAATTGCCTGCTTACTGTGTACACTTGGTTGTTTTGGCCTACAGCTCCCAATATGGCCAGTGACAAAGGATTACGGGGGCTGAAGTCCAAAACATCTGGGCAGCCAAAGGCGACCCTCACCCTGGTATAAAGGAGAACATGTCAAGACAGCAAGAACTTGCTAACAAGTACAGACACCTTGGTAAACCCATTCCAAAATATGCAACCCCTTTAAAAGACGTTCAGAAGTCATGTCACATTAAAGGCATACACTGGATTTTCTCGGCACCAACACTGAAATACAAATGAACAGCAAAAAAATCTAAAGAGAAACACCAGATGCTTTTCTGTAATATTTTATTTATATAGAAATACTTAAAAAAACATGAAGTAGCACCATTACTTAAGTTTTACCTTTATTATGTAGAACTTTAAATGTCAGAAAAATAAAACTCTTGATACAATTTCAAATCTTGTCTCAGCAAATATAATATTAGTATTTGACCATGAGGTTAAAGGCCCTTTATCATAAAATAAAATATACTTTGTTTTTTTTTTAAACTTTGCTCAGTAAAGTACATTTAAGATCAAGTAATATCACCTACATATACATAAACAAGTGGTAAACAAATGTATTAAAATAGAAATACTAAACTATAGTGGTGCAACAGAATTTTTTTGTAATTTCCACTGAATTCTATTTATACAAATGTTAGAAAGCATCAACAGTTCCTTTTGATGTATGCTTAAACGCTTCCATTTTTGTAATAATATAGAATAAAATATGCTTCATATCACTGAATAGAAAATATGCTGGGTGAAGCAGATTTAAAAGATTTTTTTTCTGAACCTATAAAAAATCTCCATCCCAACAGAATACTGTTCAAAGTATTACACATTTATGGTTTTGTAATTCCATTCACAATTGTGTGATAGTAAAATAATACAGTGTTCTTTGCCATAAGGCCATACTAAAAAATAAAAAAGATTTAACCCAGCTACAAAAAAGTTCACTGAACTTAAATTAAAATACTTGTAAACATCTTTGCAATATGAAATATAATTTTTCAAGTCAAAAAAGAATAAAATACTTCAATCTGTATTAATGCAATTCATCTTTAAAACCTTTAAACATTTTAATATATATAAGAGATATGTTACAGTTTCCTTTTTTCTTTGATAAAGCTGCAGTATCATAAGTTTTTTATCATCATCATCATCATCATCATCATTATTATTATTAACTTTTTTCACAGGAAAAAAATCTTGCCTTTTCAAGAACATTCAAGGAAAGTAACCCATCCATAGATTTATGTCTCAGTAAGCAATCTAAGTAACTACCAGCACATTATACTAACTGTTCACACGCCATCATAATCCAATATTCATTTTCTACTTTAATTTAGAAAAGTGTGAAAGTCAAGAAAGAGAAGAAGAGGAGAGAGAGAAAGGGAAGCATTTTGGAAGCTTGGTTCAAAGAGAAAGTGTAGATACTAGTCTATTACTAGAATGCCGTTCCTTAATATTTATAGCATGCACGAGATGTTACAAATATCCCCCTTAACCCATCCTAGGCTACAAGTACACTCAATGAAAAATAATATCAAAATTTAAGAAAAAGATGGTAACCATCCTGCAAAACACCAGGTCCCCTCTATTGTCACTTTTGCAATTTGTGTTTTCTTTTTTGGGATGTGCGGATACTGCAGCTTTAAAAGCCCAACGCGGAGAGTATACACATCTATATATATTTATATGTAGGATTATATATGCAAGTGGAAGAGGTTGCTTAGAGGTGTGTATCTGTTGTGCGCACAAAGTATTGTGTGTGAGTGAGAGAGAGAGAGAGAGAGAGAGGCATAGGCTGCGTCTGCACTGCAGAAATAATGTTTTGACTCCATTTTAACTGCCATGACTCAATCCTATGGAATTTTGGGAACTGTAGTTTGTTGTGGCATCAGAGTATAGCTTACCCTCGAACTCATCATCTTCTTCCTCCTCCTCCTCTTCTAGCAAAGCTCTGCTGCCACAATAAACTACAATTCCTAGAATTCTAGAGCATTCAGACATGGGAGTTAAAGTGGGGTCAAAACAGATTATTTCTGCAGTGCAGATGCAGCAATTGAGACTTTTGAAATGAGGGACTTCCTAGGAGAAGATGCGGATGGCCTGGGTGACAGCACTGTGGCAGACCGGGCATTGGGGCTCCGTCTTCTCACAAATCCGGTTGGCACACTCCATGCAGAAGAGGTTGTGGCCGCAGGGCACCAGGGCTGCGATCACCTCGCTTTCGAAGCAGATGGAGCAGTCGCGGCTGCCTTTCCGCCGCAGGCCAGAGGAAGAAGAACAAGAGGAGCTGGAGGAAGAGCTGGATGAGGAGGAGGAAGAGGAGGAGGCCGAAGAGTCAGAGGGCAAGCCAGGCAAGTGACAACCCAGCCCGTTGGCATATAGAGGGTAGGAAGAAGAGGAAGAGGCCGCGGCGGCGGCAGCAGCGGCTACAGCAGCAGCAATGAGGCGGCCTCCCGGGTCGCTCCGCACCCGTCGTGCCAAAGGATGCTGCTGCTCAGCTGCCAGCACCACGCTTCCGGCTCCACCGTGCAGAGGCGGGGAGATCCGCGTCGGAGGAGGAGGTGGCCCAGCACCACGCCTCTGCCCGCCACCACCGCCACTCGCCAGCAAGGCCAGGTTGGCATTGGGAGGAGCCGGGCCACCATTGCTGCTGCCAGTGGGGAAGGCAAGTGCAGTGGGTGAGGCAGGGCTCCCGCGCTCGAACTGGGACCAGAGCAATGGGGCAGCGGGTGGAGGTGCCGGAGCCAAGTCGAAGCCCGGTGGAGACTCAAAGCCTGGCAGCTCAGAGGAGCCGCAGCCCTCGGGTGAAGAGAGGCCCTCCACGTAGGCACCGTAGCCATTGTGGTTGTGATTGACACCGTTGTGCGAGGGGAAGCTCAGGGCTGGGCTGGGTGGGCTGAAGTCAGCCAAGCGGGTGCTACCTCCACCACCGAAGTAGGAGTCGGTGGAGGCACTGCCCAGCGAGCTGGAGCTGTCGTTGCGGTAGCTGCAGAAAGGCTTGCGGCCGGGTGTCGGAGGTGCGGAGGGCAGCGGTGGTGGAGGAGGAGGAGGCGGTGGTGGGGGAGGTGGAGGAGGTGGTGGGGTGGGTTTACTCCAGAGGCTGCCAGCACCACCACCCAGCTCAAAACCCACATCAGTGCCATTGGCATGGAAGTCGTTGTCGTCGGTCAGCTCGATGATGCCGCCAGTGCGCATGGCAATGTGGGCTTCAATCTCCTCCCGGGCCCGGTCTACGTTCTCTGGCATGCCGGTTACCTCGAAGACAGGCTCCTTATCACGGCTGGGTGTAACAATGTAGGTGTGCGTTTGCTGCTGAATCCGCTTGATGGTGGCCCCTTTGGGCCCCACCACCAAGCCAACCACCCGGTAAGGCACCCGCACTTGGATGGTGGTCTGGCCAGGCAAGTTGGGAGGACTGGGCACCGTCCCATTCATGACAGTGTTTTTGTTCCGAGAGGCACGGATCATGGAGAAATGTTCTGCCGCAGAAATGATCTCCCGCCGGGCCATGGCAACATCTTCTTTCCTGCCTGTCACCACAAAGAGCGGTTCCTCCCCACGGACCGGGGTTTTGATGTAGGTGTTGGTCTTGGCCCGGAGTGCTTTGATTTTACAACCTGGAGAGGAGAAGGAGGAAGGAGGAAAAAGGAGAGAAGGGAAAGAAAGGGTTACAGAAAGCTTTGAGGGAAGCAACAAAGGAAGGGATCCACCCTAACCTGCTCCGCATGTCCCCTATTTGCTCCTATTTGCGCCATCGCTTTTCTCCAACTTGAATCCCCCTCCCATCCCCAACACCACCCATCAAGAGAACAACAGGCATCAGGATTGCCAAGCTTGGCCATTCCAACACAACACGCCCCTCTTCCCCCCACCCCTTCGAGTCAACCCATATCCCCATTGGCCCAACCCATTCTTCGGAGGGCATCAGTTGCCCGAGATACTGGGGGGGGGGG
>CM034709.1:16743183-16789294 GCA_020142125.1 Phrynosoma platyrhinos | reverse complement strand
AAGAGATTCTACCTAAACATTAGGAGGAACTTCTTGACAGTAAGAGCTGTTGGAAAGTGGAACACACTCCCTTGGAGTGTGATGGAGTCTCCTTCTTTGGAGGTTTTGAAACAGAGGCTGGATGGCCATCTGTCGTGGGTGCTTTGATTGTGAGTTCCTGCATGTTAGAGGGTTGGACATGGATGGCCCTTGTGTTCTAACTCTGTGATTCTATGATTCTATTAATCTTATCCATTTGGCTATGTGAACCAAGTGCAAGCCAAGTGCTTTGTATCTGGGATTGTCCCTGAAAAATTAGTATAATTGGAACATATGATGCCCTCCATATGTATCTCATCATGTAATGTCGGGGGGGGGGGGGGGGGAGCTGTCACAGCAAAATGGTGAGTCTTGGAGGTGTTGAGAGGGGAGCCATAGGCTGCATCTGCACTGCAGAAATAATCCAGTTTGGCCCTGCTTTAACTGCCATGGCTCAAAATCCTGGGATATGAATTTTGTTGTGGCACTAGAGCAATCTGACAGAGAAGGCTAAAATTACAAAATTACAATTCACAGCATTCTGTAGCACTAAGCCATGGCAGTTAAAATGGCATCAACCTGGACTATTTCTGCAGTGTGGATGCAGCCATAGTGGCGTTCCAACTTTACATGTACAATGTGGGGATTTTTCTGCCATAGTCTGCCTCTAGGCTTAGTGACACGATACTTTACCACTCCAGCGAGCACGATGAGAAATAAAACTAGCTATTTGTCAAAAGTCTTGGCTTCTGGGCCTTGAATCTGAAAAGCAAAATAATAATAATAATAATAATAATAATAATAATAAAATATCCCTAGAAAAATAGGATGAAAGCATCCCCAAACCCATAACTGGGAGGATTAAAATATGAGGCTTCACGTGTTTATTTGTATGACTTGCTTTGGATTTAAAAAGAATATGAAAGAGTACACAAAAAATCACCAAGGAGAATGAATTGGGCGCTCCGGTATCAGCTGGCTCGGCAGCAGGGATTGCCGCTCCAAGTCTGATGGACAAAGCCAAGAGACTCAACGCCTGCAATTTACAGACTGTAGAAAGATGATGTAATCTTAATGTGAACAAGGTTAAAATCCCTGGAGACACATTACTGTGACAATAGGATGAGATCATACCGTATATTTGTGTCTGCTCCAGGAGAAAGGAGGAGCACAGAGAAGAATCAGTCTCTCCGCACATGCAAAACCCATGCTGAGTCTTAACAGAAACCTACCGAAGGCTGAGCTGATGTCAAAGGCCTAAGACTGTCTTTGCCCCCTTCACTTTAGCAAATAATACTGGGTCAGAACTGGCATCTTGGCTTGCAAAAGTGATCCTCCACAAGACATTCGTTATTTCTTTTCTTTCTCTCCCCGCCCCCATCTTTTTACCCAAACTGTCTACTTCAGAGTAGTTTGCAATAAATCTAAATTACAGCAATTTTATATGACATTGAAAACTAACTGCGTATATAGTGGGCCCTTGGTGTCCTGGATCCTCCCCCATGGATACCAAATTCAAGTCCCATTAGATACAAATGGGATAGCAAAATGGTGTCCCTTATATAGAATCTTGTAAGCGGCCTTGGGTCCCTTCCTGGGAGAAAGGCGGCATAGAAATGAAATGGAGGAAGGAAGGAATGAAATGGCAAAGTCAAGGTTAGCTACATGGAATTTATATATTTTTTTGAATATTTTCAAGCCATTGATAGTTGAATCCATGGATAAGGAGGGCCGACTGTACACCTTATGTGTTTCTGTAAATGGAAGAGATGGTTCTCATGAGAAATAAAGATCTCCCATCTTCTTACTTCTCCTTTCAGAAACCTGGTGCAAGCCAAATAAATGCATTTCTACTCAAAGGAAGTGCCACAGGATGCTTGACAAACCTAATGTTCCTGAAGCGCCTAACCTTCTGCCAGATTTCCGGTTTTGGAGGTACCAGCCTCAACAGCCCCATTCACCAGGGCTTCCAGGCTCAGGAAATGTTGTATATTTGTTGTTGTTTGTTGTTAACTGCCTTTGCATCAATCTCGACCTATGGCAACCCTATGGATGAGACGTCTCCAGGCCCCCCTGTCCTCTACTGTTCTGCCCAGCTCCTGCAAACTCATATTCGTGGTCTCTTTAATAAAGTCCATCCATCTGGGATATGGCCTTCCTCTCTTTCTACTTCCCTCCACCCTCCCTAACATTATTGTCGTTTCCAATGATTTATGCCTTCTCATGATGTGTCCGAAGTACGACAGTCTAAGTCTTGTCATCTTGGCTTCTAGGGATATCTCTGGCTTGATCTGCTCTAGGACCCATTTGTTTGTCCTTTTGGCTGTCCATGGGATCCTCAGCCCTCTTCTCCAGCACCACATTCTCTCAAATGCATTGGTTTTCCTCCTATCTTCTTTCTTGACTGTTGAGCTCTCATATCCATACATGGTAATAGGGAATACGATGGCTTGTATGATTCTGACTTTTGTGCTGAATATTAGGATCATTTCTAGTTCTTTCATAGGCGCCCTCCTCATTCTTAATCTTCTCCTGATTTCCTGGCTGCAGGCCCCGTTCTGATCAATGATGGATCCCATATATGAGAACTCTTTTACTATTGTTATTGCCTTATTGTCTAGTTTGAATGTTTCTCTGTGGTCATTATTTTTGTTTCCTTTATGTTCAACAGTAAGCCTGCCTTTGCACTTTCTTCTTTGATCTTCCTTAGTAGTTGTTCCAGGTCTGTGAGGTTTTCTGCTAGTATTATGGTGTCATCTGCATATCTCAGATTGTTGATCTTTTTTCCCATTTTCACTCCTCTTTCTTCTTTGCCTAAGTCTGCTTTCCTTACAATATGATCTGCATATAAGTTGAATAGGTAGGGTGATAGGCTGCAGTTGTGCTTAAAAAAAAAATAAAAAATCAACATCTGAATAATGCCCCCAACCCTCCATATGCACAGATATTTTATCTATGGATTCAAACATCCACAGGTTTAAAATATTTCATAAATTCTCAAAAATTGAAATTTTATCTAAGGGGCACTATTTTACTATGCCATTGTATATAAAGGGACTTGAGCATCCACGGATTTTGCTTTTCGTGGGGGTCCTGGAACTAAACCCCAGCAGATACCAAGGATCCTGCACTTGCATGGCTTTCCTGGCCCCTTCACTTTTGGTAGTCCACAAAACCCCAGAGACTCCCAAAATGCAAGAAGCTGGCAACTTGTGCAGTTGTCTATTATGCTGACTAGCAGTGATTCATCAGAGTTTCAAATCTTTTCTGGCCTGACCTGGTGATGGAAAGGATTGATCCTGGGACCTTTTGCATGCAGACCATGTGCTCTCTAAGAGGCTCATATTAAGTGTTAATTTCACTCCACAGAAGAATCATTTTTTTAAAAAAGCAGAAATTGTGCCAGGCTCTTCTGCACCAGGAAATACCAGGGAGCAATTACCAGGGGGACGATGAGAAGAAATCCACACGCCAAGGGTGTTTTTCCTCCCTTCTTCATGCAAATTACACAGTCTGAACACGAAAACCTGAACATGTGATATTGAACTTATCAGGCATTTAACACACACACAAACACAAACACACAATTTTCCCCATATGATGTGGCAGGCAATTAAAATATTGGACTCAAATCCTCCTTTCATTTTTTTTTAAAAGCCCCCGTTTTATTTCTATAAATGGGAGAGGCTGCAGACGAAGCAATTTAGCGAGGAATGGTGAAACACATGACATCATTTTTGGCAGGGAGAGGAGAGACTGGGGTATCCCAGCCCCTTGCATTCTTTTAAACCTTTTTTTAAAAGAAAGCTATTCCAAAAGGCAAGAAAAACATGCTGCTTTGAAAACGATCAGAGCTAGGAAAGTCATAGCCGAGAAAGACTATTTAATGGAATATTTTTTTAACAAGTGGCAGGGCAAGTTAAAGACTGTTTAATGGAGGGGGGATGCAGAGGAATTTCAGCTCCCAGGAGTTTCCAGAAACTTTTTTGCAATCTCAAAACAATTTCCTAAATTTCTGCTAGCTGAAGCGCTTCTGCCCTAAATTAAGATGGAATAAGGCTTAGAACCACAATGTTTAGCATGTGTAAAAATGGCATTTACTCCCTGCAAAGAGGTGCTTCTCCTGCTAACATGTTTTTGCATGAGCATCTAACCCACAGCCAAATTCATGTGATATCAAACATATCGTTTGGGGTTGTATGTTTTTTTAAAATTGTAAGTAGTGATCGGGAGCAGAAAAAAAATTCAGAATGCCAGGTACCAGGATGACCTGCTTCTCCCAAACTAACCTAACAGGTTACATAGTTCTCTGAGCAATGTCCTTAGCTCAAAAAAGAAAAAGAGAGCATCAACATGCATTTTAGAGCGCAAATGTGCAGGGTGTGTGTGTTTAGGAATCCATATTTCAAGATAAACAAGCTTTGAAATGTAGTGGAGACAGTTCTTTTCCTTCCTAGAGAGTTTATCACCCAGAGGCAAATTGCTTAAATCCCGTGCAGAAACGGGATTTAAAAATCTAGGGAAAAAAAAAAAACCAGGCAAAAGCGGGTTGTTTTTCAGACGTATTGGTGTAAAGGAGAAATAATACAACATTAACCCAAACAGAAAGTCTCCAAAACCTGTTCCTTTTTACTTTTGGAAGTTCCCAAAAGTAAAAAGGAGCAAGTTTTGGTGACTTTCTGTTTGGATTAATGTTGCATTATTTCTCCTTGATGCCAACGACATGTGAGAAACAACCCATTTTTGCAGGTTATTTCTAGTTTCTGTTCAGGATAACCCTGAACATTGTGTGAAAAGCAACTTGCTTATGCGGGTTGTTTTCACTTTAAATCCAGTTTCCGCATGGCATCCGTTCCATGTGATAAACTCCTAGGATTACATGGAGTACAGTGGGAGCATAGCTACTGGGAGAGGCACAGAATAAGAGGATTGTCCCCTATCATTGCAGTGATGGCAGATTTTGGCTGAGCAATGAGAAATACAATTTAGGCATCCAAAGAGAAGGGGTAAAGCAAGGTTACTAAGGGAATGAGACCCCAGCAAGTGTACGAATTTTCACTCCCTGCAACACTAGAAACTGGAGAGTGAAGGAGAATTTTGTTGGGGGTCAAAATTCTTTCTTGGGAGCCAATGCCCTCATTTTGCCACCCTCCGTGGGGAAAGTCATGTAGGCTGCCTTGAGTTTATTGGTTAAAAGGTAGGATATAGATGTAAGTAATAAAATAAACAAATGTATGTATGAATAGATGTGTGTACACATTTTTTTGTTGCAGATTTTCTTTATAAAACAAAACGTCCAATAAAACGTCCAAGTTTTAAAGCGAAAAGAGAAAGAACTGGATTTAGGAATGAAGACATGGAAAAGTAACATGGCGCTAAAACAGACTGACTTCTCAATTGCCAGGTACTCTATTCAAGATGTCCCACGATAAAATGACAGCAGCACCATCTTAGGAGAGGCTGACAAAGCAGTGACACTTCTATCTATAGAGCTACGAGTGCCTCGCATCATTAATATGCACAGTTTAAGTGCCCAGTAAATGTGCACCTTTAGGTGGCACTTAACACAGCTCTTCTTGTCAATCTATCACTTGGTTTTGCTTCTCAAGTGTCAACCACTTCCCCCAGCCCCAAAGTAAATATTACTGTGACAACTGGGATAAAAAGGTCATAAAGAAGATACAGCATTCTGCTTGGAATGATAAATCCAGTTATCATTGGGTTTGGGATTATGCCTTCTAGATATGTTACTGGAGAAGCTATATGTACTGTTTTATTCTTCAGTATAAAAAGGAAAAACAGTGCAAGATATTTTTAGTGCAGTACACAATGACCACAGATGATAACAGATGATTTACGTACTTTTAAAATGGATGATGAGGACATTGAAAACAGTCAATGACTTTCTATACTTTGGTTCAGTCATAAATCAAAATGGAGACTGTAGGACCTGGAAGGGCGGCTATGAAGGAGCTAATTCAGATCTTCAAGTGTAAAGATATAGAAGTGAATACCAAAGTCAGGACCGTCCATGCCATATTCCCAGTTTTGCAGTATGGTTGTGAAATCTGAGCAGCGAACAAAGCTACAGGAAGAGAATCAGGTCGTTTGAAACGTGGTGCTGGAGGAGTTATGTGGATACCACAGACAAAGTTACCACTAACTGGCCGTAAAGTAAATCAAGGACAAAATCACCCTAGAAACCAGAAATGACCAAGCTGAGGTTATTATTCTTTAGTGACATCATGAGACAAAATGCTTGTTAGAAAAGTTGATAATGCTTGATAAAGTGGGAGGCATTAGGATAAGAGGAAGACTGCTGAGAAACTCAATCAAAGAAGCCATAGCCCTGAGTTTGAAGGACTGTTGATATCAGGGTGCCTTAGAGGTCTCTCACTCATAGGGTTGCCATAAGCCAAAGCCAATATGATGGCAATTAACAACTCTGGTCTTAATGGCTCTTTCTGCAAGTCATACGGACATTGATGCATGTTTCTCACATGTTGGTTCCATCTTTAACCTCAACCTGTCATACTTTAAACTTAGCTGTGTATTATTATTAATATAGACCTGCTATCTTGATTGCTTTGCTCTGTTCAGTTCCCCTGATCTCCTCTCCTTCCTTCTGCATACAAGTGCACCCACTCTCTTTCTTTCCAAAAGCTGGTCCACTGATGCAATGTACCTTCTGCCACATTGTGTGTCACCAGCTCAAGACCAACGTCATAAACCAGGAGTGGGTAAAGTATAGAATAGATCAAGATCTATTGGTAGACCTATAGGTAACATGCAATAGATTACTCAGGCTTGTTGACTCCAGATAATTTAACAGTTGCACTATTACAGATGTGTGTAAGTACCTTCACCAGTTACCTGTCACCTGTCAACCTATGGTGACCCCATGAATTCATAAGGTTTTCTTAGGGATGAAATACACAGAGGTTCTTTGCTGTTGATGTGCCTGGTGGCTGACATTCCTAGGCAATACCCTTCTAAGTACTAACCTGGTCTGATCCTACTTAGCTTTGAAGATCAGATGGAATCTTGCAAGTGAATAAAAACATCCTCTTTGCCGTAGCTAGAGTTCTATTAACTACTTACTCAACTCCATGTCCTTCAAATGCAAAACAAATATAAATTGGTTCCCTCTAATCGGATCTTTCTGCAACTCTGCTGGCCAGTTCTGAGTTAGAGCCAGGGCTGTCCCTGCCACAAGGCAGACTGAGGCAGCATATGCTGGACAATTGGGAGCAGTGGTAAGTTACTGGAGGAAAAAGCTGTGGTTGCCACATGTCCAACTATGCATCTCCTGAATAAATATACTTGTCAGCGCCAAGGTAAGATGCATCTGCATTCTGATCAGCTTCTGTACAGGGACTGAGAAGGGGCACCATCTTGTTCTTCACATTATGGGGTGGCTTTAACAGAAACCCTATTGTGGAGTATCTCAAATGCCTCACTTCATTCCAATAAACTTCTACTGCAGGTACATTGCCTTGCTGAAGTACTGAACCCCTTTTGTTGTGATACAACCTGGAATCGAAAATTATTTAATTGGGATTGTTACTGATGTATATACAGAGATACTCAACTGCTGTGAAGGTGCCAGGTATGCTTATTATGCTTATTATGCCACAAAAGTCAGATAAACAAATACAGATTAAAAAAAAATACAGATGCCTACTGCTGGATTTTTTGTTGGAGTTTGTTTGTTGCAATTGTATAGATGTCTCACTGAATCAATGGAATTTACTCCAAGGTAAGGATAAGATACCATCATATTATCCTAAACAGTTCAGATGTTAACCTGCATTTACCTTATTTCTTTTGTTATTTTTTTCCTTATATTGTTTGCTGGTCTTTCTGTTGAGGGGAATAACAGGACATGAAACCTGTAACTGTTTTGTTTCTAGTATTTTTACTGGGAAGAAACCAACAATGTATCTGCAGATCAACTGTGACACAGAAAGAAATCTGTCCCGGCAAAGCTTGGATCAATATTTGATGTTAGTAACATGTGCTTCAGGGGATAGTTTGGACTCCCATTCAGCTCTGCTTATCATTGGCAGCGGAGTGAGTCATCACATAAAGAGCGTGTTGAACAACACAGAGCAGTACTGAAGCTGCCATGTAAGGATATGAAATATAGTCTTAGAAAGAGGCCAAAAGTCATACTCAGAGTGACCCAGCTCCAACTCTCTACTAATGATAGCTAGATAATAGATCTGGCAGAATAGATCTTCTGCCAGACCTGTTCCACACTCTCCCCCAGCTTCATGCTGCAGCTGCTCTAGAATGGTTATGATTAAAGCAGAACCTGAAATAGTTGTAGTTTTTAACCAGAGCTCTTAGAATCCACAGCAAATGGTTGAGGAACAGCAGGAGTTGTAGTCCAGAAGGTAAAACCCAGCCTGGCCTAGTGGTTTGAGCATTGAACTGGGATTCTGGAAGACCAAGACTCAAATCCCTGCTCAGTAACGGAAACCCACCAGGTGGCCTTGGACAAGTCACATACTCTCAGCCTCAGAGTAAAGCAATGGCAAACCCCTTCTGAAAAAACCATGCCAAGAAAACACTGTAGTAAGTAAACCTTAGGGTCACCATAAATTGGAAATGACTTAAAAGCACACAACTGTGAGTCCAGGAGGTAACTTTTCCAAGCTCTGGATTAAGGACGCCTGCTTGCTGTCATTGGCATGGCATAAAGGGACAGTGACCTCCCACTCAAGCACAATTGGGTGTATGGACAACCATTATTCTACAGTGTATAACAGCAGGCATCTAGTATCCACTGGTATGGAATTTCACACAGGTTGGTGGATGTGAGATGGTGGAAGGGGGACAGAATGCCCCGTTGCCTTTCATGTATCCAACATAGAAATCAAGCAGGTTTGCAAGTGCTGAAAGCACAAAGGAGGAAAGGATATGAGGGATGCTGCTCTATACCCACCCATCACTTCATACAGAGACATGATTCTAAACTAGACATGGTGCAATCATATCAGCTCAAAATTAATTCTTGTTCTTTCTACTATTCAGAAATTAAGCCCTAATACCTCATCCTTTCCTCTTTGCAATAATCCTAACAAAAATGAACCCCACGGCACATATTATGCAATAAAACAGATGTTATTACTAGTGCTTAGCACATGCCTGTTATTGTGATTATCTGACATCAAATCAACTTCCACTTTACGGTGACCCTTTGAATGAGAGACCTCAAAGATTTCTAGTCATCAACCACTCTATTCAGGTTGTTACTCCACGGAATAGGCCTCCTTCAGCCAAGTCAACTCCTGATATCAATTTAATATTTAAAGGGATGTTTGGTCATGTAGCCACCAAAGGTGCCCAAATGTGAGGACAATAACCTGCCCAAATAAGGAGATCCAGGAGACTTGGCTGGGAAGTGCTAGTGCATGTAGATAGGATAGGTCCTTTGAGACTGGAATCTGAATAATCCCTTCACACAAGAGTGATGGTGGGCGATGATGCAACGGGTACTTGCCAAAAGGTTGGGATTCAAAGGGCACTTCCTTCTGGAGATGACACTTCTTTGTGTGAGACATCTGGATTGATTGCCCTGCTATTTCCACACACCTCTGGCTATTCTTTATCTTGCAAAAATCTACTCGAGCTCCTGAGAAACTGGCTCAGGATACTTTCCTCCTAGAAATATGCCTGTTTGGGGCAGTCTCAATTCAATCTCAGTTGAGTTCAGACACCCTGTCCATTTCTCCCTTGACTCGTCGGCACCCGCAGGTCCCCTTGGGCCCAGGCTGCATGCTGAGTCAAACTCATCCACTATATCTCCCAAACAGATCTTTGTGCCTGAATCCAGTATCACTTGCTGCTAAATCCTCTGAAATCAGTATCAGCTACCATCAGCTACCTTTACATCATTAGTTCTTGTATGTGTGAGTGAGCATCTTTGGGTGAAAGTTGATTTCCTTTTGCTGTTATAAATCAAACTAATTTGGAACCTGCAGTCTGGAGTTCTTTGGTTTGGAACGATTATACATAGGCTAGAACTTGGCTTTAAAGTGTTACCCAAAGCCCTCTTGCTGCATCTTATTGAGCAAAATTAACTCCCATTGAATACAATTGTGGCTGCCTTCATTATCCAGCATTTTGGATAACATGGTCTTGCAAAGTCAGGACTGTGGCACCCTTGATTGAGTCAATCCACCTGTAGTGTAGTGTAGTTCCATTGTACCCTTTAAATCAGGTAGAACTGATTTTGCCTTACCTTCTCCTCAATAATTGCTAGTTTTAAGTGTGGAGGTGAGTACCCAGTCATGTGAATCCTCACCTGAAGTGGTATAATCCAGAAAGATGGTCGTGGCAGTTGCTGTTTATGATAAAAGAATTTGAGTTATGCTGGAATGTGCTGTCTTTTCATTTCATATTCACATTATATTCTACAAATAAAAAATTAATATTTCTCCCGATCAGCTTAACAAAATTAACATCTGAGACAAAATGTAGGCATGTGACTTAAACATTGTCGCTTTTCTTCCCCTGTTTTTAAACATTTTTTCCCTGATGAAAAAGCCAGTGATGCTTCAAAGGCTTTCATGATGTATTTTGTGCTTTTTCTTGTTGTATGCCTTCAAGTCATTTTTGACTTATGGTGATCCTAAAGTGAACCTATCGCATAGTTTTCTTTGGCAGAATATATTTAGGGAGGGTTTTGCCCTCTGAGACTAAGAGTGTTGCCCAAGATCGCTCAGTAGGTTTCCATGGTTGAGGGTGGGATTTGAATCCTGGTCTCCCAGTGTCCTAGTCTAACACTTAAACCACTATACCATGTTGGCTCAAAAAAAGGTATCACTGTTTTGTGGATTTTGAAATTTGTTGCCTTTTGCATGTTTGAAGCATCTTCTGGTACACATTGTGGGATGTGCCTTGATTGGTTCCTCAAGAAAACTTTAGCATTGGAATTCTGATGTCAGAGATAAAATGAGTGCACATGTTTCTGATATGGATTCTGAGGATGGTTCTGAGGCTCCAAAGGTGCACCTCTATGTCATCCGAGGAATGCAGGACTTCATCCCAAAGCAGCATAATTTTGCATACAAAATGAAACTGTTCTGGAGCTAAATTATTTTGTTTTTAAGATTACGCAAGGATGTTTTATACCAGGAATCCATCATATCATCTATGGCAGGTGTGGGGGCACCCCATGAGACCTTGTGGCAGGACTGCACTTTTTTATTGCTCCAGCCCCATTTTTTATGTTTCCTCCATTAAAAGAAATATAACAGTATGCCCCATTTTCTCCCTAGCACTCCTTTCCTCTTGACATCCCTCCTCTGTGCTGCTGTGGAATTATTATTATTATTATTATTATTATTATTATTATTATTATCATCGATGAAGCTCCTAGCTTTAACCTGAGAACCTTCATACAGAGATGAGAGGGTCATATAAAACTAGATAACTTTGTTCCTACAGGACTTTTAATTCTCACAGCTCTGCCTCCATCCTAAGTGTTTTAACATGTAGATGAGAAAGGGGCACTTCTTCTCTCATCTATAAGTGTTCCTTGTTTAAAGTACCATATTATGATGTTAACAAACCAAAAGATTTCTGTTGACTGTATTCCTTACCGTTGGTACATAAAAGGTAAAGGTAAAAGTATTCCCTGTTGACAAGGTTGTCAAGTCGTGTCTGACCATAGGAGACATAGACATGCTCATCTCTGTTACTAGGCCAAAGAGCCAGCATTGTCAGAGACTACTCTGTGATCCTGTGGCCAGCAAGATTGCACTCCTTGCTTGCATTGCTTCTGCTAATTTTAGACCCTCTGCCGGGCAACGAATCTCACTCTTATGATCTGGCAAGCCAGCCAGGAGGAGCTCCATGGCCTCACTTCTCCAATGACAACGATCCAGGCACCAAGGTGAGTTCACCTACAAGGGGTATTCTTGAAAGGCAGCCAAACCAGCCTGACCAACAAAGGACAAGTCCTTGACAGAGAGTAAGGGTGGCTGAAAAGGGGTTTGACTCAGGGAACCTGAAAATTAACCCATCCAGGGTTTGACTCAGACACTGAAAAGACAACTCCTGTTTGAAAGATTTCTTCCCACCATGATTCCCTTTAATGTGGCAAGCAACCACAGTTTTTTGAGATATTTTCTTTCTTTCTTTTACCTTTCTCTTTCCTTGCTTGGGGTGGAGTGGGGTGAGGGGAAGACTGTGCTCGTGCTACTTACATCTTCCTCTCTCTGTACTTTCTGCCCTCCATTCCAATCCCCCCTCTTGCTTTCTGAAAAAGAGAATAGATTAGTCTGCTTGAAGGCAATTCAAAGAGGTGCATTTCCCCCCCTTTGTGGAAAATGACATGCTGAGTCTTACAGTATTGACAGCCTCCATACAAACAAACAAAAAAGAAATCCCTAAAAACAACAATCAAGTTCTGGTTCTGTAAGCTGCTTCGACACTGGAAGAGGGAAAGCTCAGTAAGATCAAAAGGCAAGGGGGGTCCTTTTTTAAAAATACTTTTAGTCAGAATTCTCACGTCTGTTCTTCCCCCAAAGAGTATCACCAATAAAATTAGGTTGTACTACAATCCATACATGACCTTGGAAAATCAAGAAGTGAAGCAACTTGTCCACCTCTCTGGGAGTTACTGGCATTGAACTCAAAACTTGAGTAGACAATGCATGGGATTGCTGTTAACATATTATGGATAAATCAAGATGTACAATGAGGGATTTCACAGAAGCAAAAGCTGTCTTTTATTTTAAATAAAAGTTGACATGTACATGTCTGCTACATGGCTCCTTTAATAAGATTGTAGCTGTTTTGCTCATTTTTGTACGTAAGATTGTGGTTGACTGCATGCCATTGATTTTCCACCACATGTGGTACTAAATTGACTAGACTGAGATTCTCAGATTATTATTATTATTGTTTTGGAAAACAACTTTCCAGCCCCTTTGGGTACAAAGATAATGCTGAAAGCATCTTCATCATCTCTATGCCATCCCAGAAAGTAAAAGAAAAGTGTGCGGGGGGGGGGGGGGGGGGGGGGGGGGGGGGAGAAGTGCTAGAATTCTGGGTAGACACTGCGTGTTACAGTTACTTTTTTGGACTGCATCAGTCACAATCCCCAGCCAATGGGTATGCTTGTTGGGGGATTCTGAGATATGTTGTCCAGTAGGTATTCTTTCCCATTTGGACTATGGGACAGCTTGTCAGTTTTGCAGAAATTCCCATATGTTCACTTTCCTCATGATGACCCATACTGGGAAAGTAACTTTTGCCTTGTTTACAAGGGAACCACAAATAGACTTATTCTTTCCAGAAAGCACCAACCTAACTCTGACTCAGCCAAAACTATGGGAATCCCAAGCCAGCCTCTTTCAGCCAGGTAAAGATGAGTGGAAAACATGTCTTATAGGGAACAACTTAGGGAGCTGGGTATATTTAGCCTGGAGAAGAGAAGGTTAAGAGGTGATATCTCTGTTTAAATATCTGAAGGGATGTCATATTGAGGATGGAGGAAGATTGTTTTCTGCTGCTCCAGAGGGTAGGACATGGAGCAATGGATTCAAACTACAGGAAGAGAGATTCCACCTCAACATTAGTAAGAACTTCTGGACAGTAAGAGCTGTTCAACAGTAGAATACACTCCCTTGGAGTGAGGTGGAGTCTCCTTCATTGGAGGTTTTTAAACAGAAGCTGGATGGCCATCTGTCGGGGGTGCTTTGATTGTGTATTTCTACATGACAGGAGGTTGGACTGGATGGCCCTCTTTCAACTCTATGATTCTATGAAACAAGCCTTTAATGGTCCACTTGTCCATTTTCAAAATGTGGATGTTTGAATCTGTGCATAAAGAATCCGTGGGTTTGGGGGTTTCCAAAAATGGGTTTGGGGTTTTCCAAAAAGACTGTACTTTTCCCACCCCTGTTTTAGGGCAAAACATTCCCTTTTACTTACTTACACAGTGGGGTGGGGAAGTTGAAGATGCCTGTTGAGATGGTATATACCATCTGCACATATTTATTTATAAATCAAGCATTTTAAAAAATATGTGCAGATGGTATATAGCATCTCAACATGTGTCTTCCACCTCCCCATGCCACTGTAAAAGTAAGAGGGAATGTTTTGCCATAAAACAGGCGTGGGAAAAGTGTGTGCATGCACGCGTATGCACACACACACACACACATATTTCAAAATCCACTAACCAGCCAGGGCCAGTAATTAGAAGGCTTAATTTCATTTAATATAACAGACTGAATATGCCAAATACTGTGGTACTGTCATTCTACATTGCTCTCCAACATGCACAGATTTTGTGGCAGAGTGGAAGATACTCCTTGGCAGAGTAGTTGATGTAAAAAGGGTTTCCAGAAGATAGGACATTTGAATGCCACTACAATGACAATAAGGAAGCCTTAGCATATAATAAATACAATGGTTGAAAAGGCTTAGTTTTATTAAAACTCAAGCCAAAGACATCTCACAGTAAGAAAGCCCATACAGAATAGTATGTCCAAGGTGACTTTTTTGGGAGAACTCCATTTTAGAAGATAATCCACTTGCACTTAACTGGGATGCAGAAGTGGAGGCTGTTATTTGTTTCTGCTGAGAGTCCTTTGCTTCTCAGCATGCTCTACAATTTTCTCTTCCACATAAAGTCCCTTCCGCTTCCTCACAGCATTCATATACTTGCGGGCCTGGTTTTCAGAGTCTGCCTTTTCCCCAAAGTGCAAATATTCCTCCTCTGTGGTTGGTACCCAGAATGGATCGTCTGAAATTACCTAGGAAAGAGAAGAATTGATAAAGAGCTGCATTAATGGAACAAAGAGGGGTGGGTGTGGAGCACAGATTGGAGACCTGTAGTTTTCAACCATCTCATCAAAAGCAGACATATTTGAAAATAGATCAGAAAATGTAAGAATCAAAAGATACAATTTGGTAGAACAGTTAGCAAATTAAAAACAAACAAACAGACGTTTCAGTTTAATGTGTCATTAAGCAAACAATTGTTAAAGCACATTTATTTGGCTGATCTGAAGGAAAAGATACTACCAGCCCAGGACTTGAACTCACATTTCCTTTAGTATTAGTTTGACATTCTGTTATCTCCATTTTATTGGCCTATTAACAGAGCCACAGGAAAGAATGGAAATAATTTATGACCAGCTGATAGACCAGCTACAACAAACGCCAACAATGAAGTACCATCAGAAACATCAAAACCCTTTCCATATAAACCTGTGGGGTCTGAAGCCACGAGATAAAAGTTTCCAACATGTATAAACATGTATGAAAATCTGTGTGTGTGTGTGGGGGGGGGAAGATAGAAACAGAAAACAGCCAGAAACAGAAACGGAAATGAAAACAGAAATGGAAAGGAAAGGAAAGGAAAAATAATGACTTCCAGCTTTCTTTTTTGGTCGTTATAAGTCCAAGTATATAGAAACAAACTATTTTGTTTGAGGGATGGGACTGAATTTGATTGTATTTGTTTTGATGTTTATACGTTGTATGCCGCCCCGATTGCTTGGCAGAGGGGCGGGATATAAATAAAAATTATTATTATTATTATTATTATTTGCAATTGAAAAATTACTTCATACACTTTTTCTACTAATCGAAACCTACAAATTAACAAAACCTAGAGTTATCATATCATTCTGTTGTTCTTGCAAAAAGACAATTAGGGGTTCCCAATCTGTCAAAAATGTCTCTACTGGAATAGAAGAGTCCTAACCACCTTTTTGCACTGGTGGAAGCGACTCAAGAAAACCTCAAGTAGAATCCCATGCATATCTCTAAATGACTGAATGCAGCATAATCAGAACAGATCTTTTAGTCAGTTGTTTAAAAGAAACACTGACAGAGAAAAACTTTTCTGTTGGTCTTGGATAAGAGGTTCATCCCCCAGCCTTGTGCTGGGTGTCATCTTTCACTTAAAATTCCTTTCACTAGCTTCCAGTATTTACTGCAATGAAACTTGTTGAGTCAAGAGTACTGCCTTTCCAGAGAGAATGAGACTGTACCTCCATTTTAAAAAAAAATATCTGTTTCTGATTTGACTGTTTTGGAAACAAAAACAGCCTCAAAAGCTGCCTGTTGTCAAAAAGAGAAATAAGGATGAGAAGACAACTTTTAAATGAGAACCAATCGATCAATCACATCTGTATCCTGTCTTTGCTCCTAGGAGCTCAGAAGAGTTATTCCATTTGTTTGTTTAATCCAGCCTTCCCTAAACTTGTATCCGCCAGATGTGCTGGAGAATGGCCAACCATGCTGGCCGGGAATAATGGGAACTGGAGTTCAATGCATCCAAGAGGCTTCAGATTGAAAGGGCTGGAATAATCTTTCAAAAAATCGTGCCATATAGCTAATTCAAACTGACAGGCAAGCTTGCAACAATATCGAAGAACAGTCACATCAAAGAAGAGGAGCTAACAACCAGTAAAAGAATCTGCTTAAGAACAGGAGAATAAAAGCAATCCCCATGTAAATATGAAACAAAGACAGTTGCTGTTACAGCAGGAAAGTCTTTACAGCCCTCCTAAATTGCCTTTCAAGCATTCCTTACTGCAAGCACCTTATGCTGAAAGAGTAAAATAAGAGAGTGAGCCTGGCTAGTTTTTCTGGGAAGGGAATTTCCAAGAATGGGTCCCACCACTGAAAATGCCTGTGCATCAAGCAACAAACATTTAGCCAAACTCTGTATTCAAAGCAGGACTTGGTCTATGAACACCTATGCTATTCAATGTCCTTTCCATAATAATTCTAGGATATGAGTTAAGCTGAGACAGAGTGACTAGTAACAAAATCCTCAGCAAGATCCGTGACCAAACAGGAATTCTGAACCCAAATTTCCCCAATTGAACACTATTCCCTGTACTTCAAATTTGACTAGACTGGAACAAACACCTAGAAAGACCAAGACCAAGATTAAGAAACAGAAAAGGAACAGAAAGTGAGGGAAGGTGCCTTATTTTGCCTCATATGCCTTCTCTCCCTTGATGGAGTTCATGGGGTAATGACCCTACAGCTGCATGTTGGCTACTGTCTACCTAAAAATCTAGAATGTTAATGAAAGATATTTCAAAGATTCGCTTAACAAACTGTATTCTGTTTAACATATATACTCGACTATAAGTCAGCCTCATGTATAAGTCGAGGACAGGTTTTGGGGCCAAAATTATGGATTTTGATATGACCTGTGGATAAGTTCAGGGTTTGACACCCCCCCCCCGAAAGTTGCATTCCCCACATTTTTTTAAAAAAACAGTTTTAGGGGGGATGAAGACGAGGGCGTCGGAGACGCCCTGGTCCGGACCGCCGCTGGAGTTCAGCCTCCGGACGGCGGCGCATCCCCGGCGAATCTAAAAGGACCGCCAAAATGGCGATCCTTTTAGATTCTGCCGAAAGTGCGCCCTAACAGCGGTGGGCGCACTTTCGGCGGCTCAAACGCTGCGGCGAATGCGGTCGCCGCGGCGTGAGGGCAACCGGAAGTCGCCGGCTGTGCGGATGGCCGGCGCTTCCGGGTGCGCCCTCAGGAAGAGGAAGAGCCGCCGAACGTGCGGCGGCTCCTCCTCTTCCGGGCCTTGGAGACGGCGCAATTAGCACACTTTCTTCACTTCTAACATGACTTAAAATATATATGCCCCATAAAACAGGATGCCTACATGTTGTTTCAGTCTTTAGCTAAGTTGGTAGATGGTGAGGAGGATATCTTTTGCAGGCAGGCTCCTCTTCATATTCTCCCACCATCTACCATCTTAACTAAATACTGAAACAACATGCAGGCATCTGACTAACATCTCCAATTGTTTTTCTCCTGTTTGGTTTGTAACATCTTGCCTTATGAAGAAGTCCATGGAGCTCCAAAAGCTTGCAACAAGTATACTGTGCATTTCGGCTGGCCAATGCATTTTTGTTTGAATTTGCTAAATGGCCAACACAGCTACCCCTGCATGTTTTCTATATTTTAAGTATATTATGTATCTTATATATTTTATTTATGATAAAATTGATTCATAAGCTGGTCTATGACCATAATAAATTATTGATGGATTGATTGATTGATAGTAAACATCCAGGGGTAGCCATGCTGGCCATATAGCAAATCCAGTTAAAAATCCACCAAACAGTGATATCTTTATTGGCCAACCAAAATGCACAAATGCACAAATACATGGTGCAGGCTTTTGAAGTTTCACTGGCTTCTTCATCAGGCAAGGTGTTAAAAACTGTACAGGAGGGGAAAAAAAGGAAGATGTTAGTCATAGGCCTGCATTTTGCTGTTTTTGTTTTCAGTTCTGATGGTATAGAAGGGGATTACTTGCAGGATTGCATCTCCTCCTTCTGGCCATGTGGCTGCTGGGAAATTCACCTAAGGAATTTAACATCTATTTGCCACATGGCCAGAAGGAGGAGGTGCAAACCTGCAAGATATGATCCTCAGTACTATCTGAGCTGAGAAGAGAAACAGCAAAATGTAGGCCTATGATTAATCTTCAGGTTTTTCCCTCTTGTATGGTTTTTAACACCTTGCTTGATGAAGAAGGCACTGGAGCTTTGAAAACTTGCAATATGTATATTGTGCATTTTGGTTGGCCAATAAAGGTATCACTGTTTGGTGGATTTTTGATTGCTATTGCTAGTAAATTCCCTTGCCGCTGATTTCTGCTTATTAAGACCCCAATCAATATCCCTATTCAAGTAAATGGGAAAGAAAGATGGTGGTGTTATATTGGGAGGTATACAGATTTGGCAGCATGCTTTCGGGAATCACATTGGGAGGTATCTGTGTCCCATGAGTGTGGTTGAATCTAAGCGTTAAAATTAAGTGTGTGTGTGTGTGTGTGTGTGTACATGCACACACCCAGTTTCCTTGTAACTTCAGAAGAAATAAAGTTTTCAATAGCCCCATTGGTTTGGGAGATGGCAACTCTTTTAACACATTCTAACCTATAAGAAGCCCTGAATGACAAGAATTACACAGAGTGTTTTTCTCTAAAGTCTGCATTTTCTTTCTACTGGTCTCTGAAAATAGGAAACAGATTGCAGACTTAACAACCAACTTGGAAAAAGGATGTAATTTTATTCTCTTTTCTATTGCTTAAACCATCTTCCCCTCAAAGGCTCTTGATTGTAAATTACATGGTTTGTGGAAAACACAGTTTAAGAAGAATGGACAGGAGATAGAAGCAATAAAACAAGTGGCTTGCCCCCATTTTTCTATAAACCCGTGAAGAGCTTCCAAAGATCTAAATAATACTTGATCCATGGTGTCAATTTCAGCATTTGAGAAGATTCCAATTGTCAAAAGTAATACTTTAAAGAAAGGAGGATATTTTCACCAGACACTAGAAACAACTCCTCTTCTCCCAAATATCAGTGCTCATTTGTTACATAACTGCTTAAGATAAATAAGAGCAGCTCTAGTAGATGAGACTTTAGGGACTACTCTCTCTGTAGCAAACAGCTACTTCTAAAACAGTGGAAAGAGAGCTATGACAGATCCCCTATCTAGGTTTTGGAGGATTCTGGCCAGTTTGGGGGCTAAAAATGATCTGGAAAAAATGCAAATGGGGGGAGGGTTCTGGCAGGCTTCTGGCGCCTCATCTAGGAGTTTCCAAAGGCTGCATATGGCCTCTGTGCTGCCCTTTCCCCACCCTGAATTTTAGTGTTTATGGAAGAGGAGAAAATCTCTACGCTACCTACTCTAGCAACATACATAAACCACTACCTTATTTTATTCCACGGTTCCTTGAATGCAGAAATGCACCTTTCAAACCTCAAACTGTACAGAGAATTGGGAGGGAAATATACAAAAACTGGCCTTTTTGGGTTAAAGTGTTATTTTCATTCTTCCTGGAGACGAATAAGTGGGGGAAAATCAAACTACATTTAGGTCTCTTCTCAGTTTCCAAGAAAATGTTTATCTGTTTTTCTGGCTGGAAAAAAAAATTGAACACTGGACTAGGTGAACTTTTGGTGTGGTCCAGGAGAACTTACCTTTTTTCAACTACCTAAACTGGATTGAGAGAGAAGAAGTATGCCAAAGAACACATCAGGAAGAACAAATACATAGCTTGATACAAAGCTGCTGGTATTCTTTCATTTAGGAATGAATAAGCAATTTTGAATCTTGACCATAATCTAACCTCTCCCCTCCCCTACATTATTTCATCTCCCTCCCCACTTCTTCAAGAAACTGAATGCCAAGACAGAAGTAAGTGAATGGAATATTTTACCTCCCAATGACTGAACACCAGCTGTGGACTGGCCAGACCACTTGTTCTCTTCCTGATTTCATCTGCAAAACCAAAACTCTCTGCTACTGGCAACACTGCCTTGATAATAAACACATCCGTTCCTTCTTTCATCTCCTCTTGCAACACCCGGCCTTCTCTCTTGGACAAGACTGCATACACACGACCTGCAAAGGCACAGAGATTCATTTAACACACAGAGCTTGCCACATCCTTTTTACCATTCAGATATGTAATTATTAAATTAGGAGGACAAACAAACATGACAAGAGAGGCAAAATGGGGCTCATGAAACAGTATGGGTAGCTGACTACCATAAAACAAAGCAAAACAACAACAACAAAACCCCAAACCCTCAGATGTACCAGTGTTTAAATAAGATTTTGAAAAAGCAAAGGGAACTGGGGAAGAAATTTACCTCAGAGTTGGAACAAGTTAAGTTAGCTTTTGGGTTAATCTGTTGGGACAATTTCAGCAGTAATGTTGGTGTTACTATATTGTTATGTATGATCAGTAACAGTGATTTCACTCCAATGCATGGATTTACTAACTGAGCTATTTATTTATCTATTCAATGTCCATTATTTTTAAGAGTAAAATAGGCCATCACACCTATGTATTCTCATTAAATATCGTATTGATCTCAACTCCAGAAGAACTTGGAGATGATTTTCCATTAAGTAATTAATAAATAAAAGAGCCAGCATGGTGTACTGGCTTGAGTTGTACTAACTCCACAAGACAAAAGCTCAAATCCCTATTCAGCTATGAAGACCACTGGCTGACCCTAGGCAAGTCTTTCTCAACCTCAGAGGAAGGCAAAAGCTAATGCTTTCTGAGCAAATCTTGCCAAGAAAACCCCATGATAGGGTCTCACCTTAGGGCCACCTAAGTTGGAAATAACTTGAAGTCACACAACAACAAACAACTAATAAATACAAGTCGAACCAATATACTAAGGCAGAAGAAACAACAACACTGTTGAGTCAACCAGATAATGACTCCTAAGGACAAAGAAAATACAATTATCTGCTAGACAGTACTACTATTACTACTACTACTACTACTACTACTACTACTACTACTGTACTATTACTAACAATAAGAAACTCATGGTGAGCTTTATGGCCAAGTCTTCCACATAAAAGATGCATTTTTTAAAATAGATAGCCCATGTTGCTGTATGTTGCTGTTTTTCCCCTCTTACCTAGTACTTCTGCTGTTGTCATAATTTCACAGGTGTACATGGCAGCTACTAGTCTCTGTGGCTTTGCTTGCATAGCATAACGGCATGCTTCCTTCATAGTTGCAATTAGCTGTCCAGATAAAGGGCCATAGCAGTCTGCAACCAAAGTATCTCCTTTATACTTATTAGATGATTTAAACTGATAAGTTTCTTGGAGTTCATTCTCAGACACCGATTCGGCATCTTTGGCTCTAGCTACAAGACCAGTTACTTCTTCTGATGGTGTCTTGTCTTCAGCCTTCCCTTCTTCTGAATCTTGTCTGTTAATTGATAGTTGCTCCTCAAATTTGCTCAAGTCCCATTTCTCCACAGAAAAGCAAACACCCATAAGTGGTTCTTCACACATTGGCCCTGAAAGTGTAGCCAACTGAAAACCACTTAGTATGCTGTTGTCAAAATCCCGATAGAGACTGGCTTCCTTTGATGGTTTGCTTCCTTCTAGGCACTGCCAAACAGATCTCTTGTAGCCTCCGCATCTGTTCAGCAAAATGTTAGGCCCACATTTTCGGGGACCAAACGACCAGATGTCATCAACTGCATTTCTCCATTTCCAGCCCTGCAGATGTTGTTCTAGTTTTTGTTTGAACTCCTGTATCTGATCAAGGGTCTTATGATTCATCTCAGTTTTCTTGCCTTCATTAAAATAAGAAGTGAAACGTTCTATAGTTCTAATTAAGTCACTATTTTTCTCAAGAAGCCGAGTTACCTCATCAGGAAGGGGTGTTGCTCTGACGCTGAGGGTTGCGTATTTGTTTGGTGTTGATATTGTTATGAGCCCATCTGAATCCACTTGCACACCTTCAGGGATTTTATTCTGCTCCTCTTTACTCTGGTGTATGACAGCAAACTTCTGCTGCTTGCCTATTTCTTCATTCACCATATCAACTTTGGGGGGCCTTGTTATTGTTTCTCGAAATGGAATAATTGGTTTGGATGCACTAATGTCTATCTTAGCGAATCTAAAGAAAGCCAAAAGAGGAAAAAAGTTAGCCCTGATGCAAGACAAAAGGCAAACTTCAAAGACTCTAGTCAGGAGTTATCACATGATGCCAATATGACACTTTCAGTTTATAATTTATTTATTTATTTCCCATCTTTCTCCCAGTGTGGGATCCAAGGTGGCTTACAACAGCTAAAAACAATACAGCTAAAACCTATTTGACACAAAAGGTTTTTTTTCTTAAAAAAAAATAAGTAAATAATATTAAAAACACTAAACAAGCATTTTAAAAACACATTAAAACATAGTAAAAAGGCTAAATGCATAGCACACCCTGCTAAAAGATCCTATTGCCACAGTAAGGGCCTCAGCAGATGACCATCTTGGAGGCAGGTAAGGGGAGGGGCAGCCACATGCAGGGCACCCCAACCCCTTCCCAAAGACGTCATTGGAGCACCCGCTGTTGCACACAACGAGTGCTCCGATGATGTCCTTCCGGCTTAGCATCTGGACACGCTGAGTCGGAAGACGCGCAAAAGAGCTGCATGGTGGCTCACTGGGTGCCCCTTTCGCGGCTTGTGGAAGGAGCGCTATTTTAGCGCTCCTTTCCCAGGTGGCAAAAGGGAGGATCGGGGCCGAGGCGTGGGGCAGCCCTTAAAAGAGTCTCAAATACAGCTGTTGTATTCCATGGAAACAAGTATTTGTGTGTAAAATCTCTGCGCCTGAAGCAGAAATCCTACCAAAAAGGTTGTGGAACAGGACTAACAGTAAGTGCATATTACTCCATAGCTGTTAGGAATTTTAATTCATGTACCAACAACAATGCAAAAAAAAAAAAAAAAAAAAAGGTGTGGGGTTTTGGGCCTTTACAGGCAGCTGCCACACTGAAAAATTAATAGTTTGACACTGTTTACCTGTCAGGGCTCAATGCTATGGAATTCTCATATTTGTAGTTTTGTGAGATATTTAGCCTTCCCTGTCAGAGTTCTGGTGCCACAGCAAAGTACAAATCCCAGGACTCCATAGTATGCAGCCATGACATTTAAACCAGTGGCAAACTGCATTAATTCTGCAGTGTAGATGCAGCTGCAGATGTTAAAAACTAAAGTTACAAGCTTAACTGACTTGTAAATGCTACTAAAATTCACTAACCCATGAGCATTTTCCCCCCAATCTCTGCAACCAACCTTTCTTTCAAGTCATCCAAGCAGCGCTGAAGATGGACTTCTCCTGCTGTAATTAACACATGTTCTCCTGTCTCCTGGATTAAAACCTGGACACATGGATCAGCTTGATTTAAAAGCTTCATACCCTTGACCAACTGAGGCATCTCACCTACGAAGACAAGAAGACTTTCACATGAAATACTGTGTGTCAAAGTAGCAAAGGAACAGAGCCCAAAAGAAAAAGAGCACAGACTAAAATGACAATTTTAATTTGGGTCCACAGAACATTAAACCTGCGAGAGTATGAAATTAATGTTTTATTTGCAGGTGTGCCAGCATGGTGTAGTAGTTTGAGTAATGGACTACGACTCTGCAGACCACAGTTCAGTCTCCCACTCAGCCATGGAAACCCACTGGGTGACCTTAGGTGAGCTGCACACTTTTAGCTCAAGAAAACCCTGCAACTTTAGGGTCACCATAAGTAGGACATGTAGAGTCTAGAGAGTTTATTTTTGTCAGCCCCAACAAATTTAGTAGGTGTTCACTTGGGGCCTAAGCAGACTGCCAGAAATAGTGCACATTAAATTGAGGCACTGCCCTGGCTCAGGGCTAAGGAATCATGGGAACTGTAATTTATTGTGACACCAGAGCTCTCTGACAGAGAAGGCTCAATGTCCCAGAAAATAATACAATTCCCATGATTCCCTAGCACTAAGCCAGGGCAGTGCCTCAATTTAATGTGCACTATTTCTGGCAGTCTGCTTAGGCCTTTGGTGTCCCTCCCCAAGACAAATTAAGCACTCCTTCTGCCCATCAGAATGAGGACTTTCCCCTCCGCAAGAGGAACATTTTTTCCCAGCTACCTACTGGCACTGTTAGCATCATTATGTTACTGTAGCGGGTGCAGAAAATATTCCAATAGTATGTTGAAGAAACAGAGATAAAACTCTTACTTGGATGTTTTGGCTCAATGGCAACTCGTACAATTGGTGTGGCTTCAAAATTGAGTGGATTAAATGGTGGACAAGCTGGAGATGAAGACAGTGTTGCTGATTTCAGGATAAACTCCTGCAGTCCTCCTATTCCTAAAAGGTATCAAAGCATGAATTCAAAACATAAATCCCAAAGACAGACACTAAAATATTTAAATGTGAATTACATATGAATGAGGCCTTTATATAAAAATTACAATATCCCCATCATTATGGGGATTCACAGGACAGGGGACTTCAAATGCAATTCTATGTTTCAAGACACTTTGCACCCAATTGTATTTTTGTAGATGAATACCAGGCTGCCCAGTAGGCAGGCACACAGAAAAGTAAGCAGGTATTATTGCCACAGTTCTCATTGGAAAGAAGAGCAGCCATCAATATTTACAGACAAAGTTAGAACAACTCAGGAACATCAGTAGTAAGGTTAAATCTGCCCCCTGCTACCAGTAAGTTCCACTGCTGAGACGAAGGTCAGATTCTGTTCTCCTTCTCCATCATGTCCCAAAATTGTTTTGTCCCATGTAACTCAATTCAGTCATTCAGAAAAAACTAATTAACCCCAATCCCTGTCTTCTCAGGGAACCTAGGAAAAAGTATCGTATATACTTGTGTACAAGTTGGGATGCTGTACTTATGTACAAATGGGATGTTTCTTTGATGGGACGTGAATGCTTTCAGATTGGACTGGGAAGGAAAAGAAGAGGAGCTAAAAGGGGTGTTTCTTTGATGGGAAGAGAAGGCTTTCAAATTGGACTGGGAACCTCTTACACACACACAAACACACACACACACCCTCCTGCCTCGAGGCACAAAGAGTGGGGCATCAGGCAGTGCTTGTTTCAGAATCTTTCTAAGCAGTATTAATATACTGATCCGTATATAAGTCAATCCAGGATTTTAGGGTCAATTCTGGGGCATAAAATTCTTGACTTACAGTTGAGTATATACAGTAGTCTAGGAGCCTGCACTAAAGCTCTATAATGGAGAAGTGTAAATATATTTATGCTTGTTGCATGCCTTCAAGTTGTTGCCAACTTAGGGCAACCCTAACACAAACCTATCAGATAGTTCTTGTAACAAATTACTCACAGGGAGTTCCCCACTGCCTTTTTCTGATGCTGAGAGAATGTGACTTGCTCAAGGTCACCCAGTGGTTTTCCATGGCCAGATGAAGATTCAGATCCTGGTCTCCCAGAGTCCTAGTCCAACGCTACATCACACTGGCTCATATGCACCTTATCAAACTACAAATTCCAGGATTCTGTACCATAGTTAGTTGTATCAAAGTACTATTACTATGTAGTTCTGATATACTCTTGGATATAAAAAGAATAAATAGCATTCTGGTCCTATTTATACACACATGACTCAGAGTCTCACCCTGTACTTTGTGACTACAGTAGCCCCTCCCAATTCACGGGGGATCTGTTTTGGACCACCACCACCCGCAAAAATGGCGGCTCACAAATATTCAAGCCCCATCGAAAATAATGGCATTTGCGCCTGTGGTGTGTGCCATGCACAGGATGTCCCATTTTGTCTCATTCCACTTGCCTCCCATGAACAGGCAAGGGACGCGGACTTCAAGTCCACAAAAACAGAAGGGCGACTGTATTTTGAAGAACAGAGACAGTCAAATATATTCTTTTGTCCTAGTCCCATGCCAGTCCTTATTGTGTAACAATACAAATAATACACCATTATTTAAAAAAAGATTGCTTTCTCTTCTTCAAAGCAATCACTTTTTTCATATGCAAATTTATTCAGTTTAATAACCAGGTAATTAATCATCCAAATCGCGTACAATGAACTAAGAGATAATCAGGCATCAATTCTAGCTGTACATAATTGTTAACACAGGACAGTGGACTCCCTGAGAATGAAGGTGCTGCTATAATGACACCCAACACACCTTCCCAAGGTAACAGCCTCACAAGTCTCCTTCTTTGGAGGTTTTTAAACAGAGGCTGGATGGTCATCTGTCGGGGTGTTTTGATTGTGTATTCCTGCATGGAAGGGGGCTGCACTGGAAAGCCCTTGTTGTTTCTTCCAACTCCTGTGATTCTATGAAATAAGCCTTTAATGGTCCACCTGTCCAAGTTACGGTCATTTATGGCACGCATAAAATAAAATTTATGTGAAACTTACCTACTTCTTTGTCCAGAAGCAATTCTTACATACCACAGACAAGGAGGATAATCTTATGCCAGATTACTTGATTGGCATAACACTTCTGTATAGATTCATCTTTATACAATCACAAAGTCTTAATTTACAAATTAAGTAGAAAAGAATGAGTTAAAAAACAAAACAAAACCCCAATATCCTCCAACAACCACATGTTTTAAGCCACAAGCTTCCAGACTGTTCCTCCAGTTTTGATTTGCAGCTGACCGGGAGGAGCTGCCAAATCTCCATAAAAAAAAAACATTCCCCCCCCCTCCCCGATTCTCTCTTTTTTTCTCTCTCAAGGGAAGGAGAAACCCATGTGAAGGCCAGTGTTAATCATGGTTTGGAGGAAATGTCTCTGAGCTTGCATCACATTTGTTTCTACTTGCGGTTTCCACCGGTGCTATGAGGCCAAAATAAAAAGTCCAAAGTGTTTTATTGCGTTATTAAGAAGTTATTTGGAGGCTGACCATATTTAAGAGCTTGCTCTTAGTTCCTGAGATCATACAAACTTTTTTTCAAATAAAGCACATAAATGCACAGATAGGCTTTTGAGGGTGCAGTATGCCATAACAGTCTTCATTCTACTTAGAGGGTATCTCCTTGTGTCCCCCCCCCCCCTTCTTTTTGAAAGTCCTTTTCCCTTCCTTTCTCTACCCTTTAAAAAAAGCAAGAAAACAGGCAGCATGAGTAGAACCAGCTAGAAGTGATGTAGTCCATGATGGGTGTCCTCCTTAGACCAAGCAGGTTGCAAACCAATGCCAGTGTCTGCTAGCCCAGAGCATGGAAATTAATTTGATAATGTTAAACATATGAAACCAGGAGATTAAGTCATTGCCCCCAACACCAACAACTGAACTCATTCATTCGCTAAAGCATCATTGGTTAACTCAGTATTTAAACCAACCTCTTTCTAGGACAAATCATCAGATTCAAAAAGAATGGTGTGTAGGCTGTGACCGTTGTCATTTGAGGCACATTTGAAATCAAAGACCATAATACAATTGTTGCCTGGGAATGGTGGGACTTGCAATGTGTCTGGAAATTTGGGAAAGGCTGTCTTAAAACCTAATCTTACAATTTGTCCAATTAATTTTTCTTGCACCTGTATCTCTCTCCTTTTTCATACTCCCCACTAATCTTGCCAACATGTACACACTGATCACTGGTCCTTCAAACACTTTATTTATTGAAGTCTGATAAGGAGTGATGCTCAAGGTCAGTAAGGAGTAACACGTTATTTTCTGGTAGAGGACATAGAGTTGCTGCAAGTGCAGCAATAAGTGCAGCAAAAATATCAGACTGTGAGTCAAGGGTGAAGTATGGATAAGCAGAAATGTTTTGAGAGCCTCTGAGCATATGCAGAACACATTTTCCCACAAATGAATCCGTCTGACCTCTTTAGCCTCCCTACTCTCTATAAAGAAGCATGATCTGCAAAAATTAGTACTAGATAACAGATTTTCTTTTAAAGAATGATATAGGAATGGGTGAGATCTAACCAGTGGTATGTTTTGGCTCCAAGTTCCAACTCTTCAAAGTATGTTACCTCCCTGAAGGTGTGGTCGAAAAGGAGTTTGGGAAATGTGGGTAAGACAGAAAAACCAAAAAGGAAAAGAACTAAGGTAGGGGTCAGGTGATGAGGAAAATTTTCCACCGAATTATGCAACTACCTATACCAGGTGCTGAATGCTATATTTCAGAGAAAGGAATTGGCAAAACCACCTTGTCTAAGAAAACACTAGGACATTCATGGGGTCACTATAAGTCAACAGGTGATTTGAAGACATAAATACTCTAAAGAATCACAAAGCAATTCAAAGCACTTCTTAGCAGACATGGGCAAGGACATGGGTTTAGATAAATGAATCTATTGGCAGCAAACTAATTGCTCCAATCCAAAAGACAGGAACTAATTATCTTTTATTGAATTAAAAAATATTGATTGAATAAACAAACAACTAGTTAAAATCAACTAAGTAACCAATTAAGTTGAAAGTTTTCTATGGGAAACTTTATTTTTTTAACTTGCTTGACTAAATTTAATTCACAATTAAGTTTTTAATTAAGCTATTGACTTAATTCTAGAATTTAAGTTTTTAATTAAACTATTAAAAGAGAAATTGCTAAAGAGCCAGAAACTTTTACATTTCTCCAGCTATTTCTTTATCCAATGCTTAATTCTCATGTACTTTGGCAAAAATACTCCTTGCTATTTCTAAGCCCCGATTGGAGATTTACAATTAAAACACAAGATCCATACCAGTTATTTCAGTTCATGATAGTTTAGCGACTTCCAAGGTAAACAAGTGGAAAGAGAAGATTGAAAGGACATGGTCTTCTATGCATTCAGGTAGTCCTCCTATGTTCTTCACCAGATACTTCACAGAGGTGTCTCAAACTATCCTACAAAACTTTAATTTTTGCTGGGATCCATGTGGGAGCCAATAAGTTAAAGTCTGTGGGGAGGGAAGGTGATGAGACCATACAAGGAAGAAAGGAAAATCAAGAGACAGGCTTTTTGTGGGATGGATGAAAAACTCCCTCAGACATTAAGAACTTGGAAACAGCAAGTGATTAAAAAGCATAACAAAAAGGTGAAAAGAGTGGACAAGACGACAAAGGATCTGGAAGGTCAAAGCAGAAACGATTAACTATAAAGAGTGTGAGAATTCAAAGATATAGCCTTGCTGGTCTGTAGAATCAGGTGTTACAAGATCTCTATCCATATAAAGAGTGTAGTATCTATTCCAATTCCATCATGTACTATGGGCTCTTGGCATCCCCTGGGGTCTTGTTCCAGGGCCCCTCCCTGTGGGTACCAAAATCCATGAATGTTCAAGTCCCATTAAATACATTGGATAGTAAAATGCTTTCCATAAAATGGCAAGATCAAGGTTTGCTTTTTGGAATTTATTTATTTTTTGAATATTTTCCAGCCGTGCATGCTTGAATCCATGGATATGAAGGGCTGACTGTACTTAGTTGTCATATATTGGCCGAGATCCTACAAGGTCATTCCTAGTATTAAGAGTGCTGCACTAGGAACTCTGTGACGGCTTTCCTGTCATTATTGTCAGGACTCACCACATCACTGTGACAGGCCCCCCTTCTTTCCACAACGGTCATTCTGTGGTGGTGGGAGACTGGAGAAGCTTCTGGCTATGTTTCCACAGTCAGACGCAGACCAAGGACATCTTCCACCAAGATCTGCCAGGATGCTCCAGAGGTTTCAACAGGTGAAGGCACTGATCTGTGTGCAGCTATGGAAAATATCCAGATGTTTCTCTGATCAGTCCTCCACCCTTTGCTCTCCACCAGCAACAGAATGGTTATTGCATGGTGAGTCCCAGGGGAGCTTTGGTCATTATGAAGGAAGAAGGGAATACCAGTATCTGCAATGAGAAAAAACCCTGCAAGTATGAGGTAAAGTTTCACTTATGTATGTTACTAACAGGAGGCCAGCCATTATTACTTACCAGATTTGGCATACGGTATATTATTCTTTATTTTAGGATCCAGCGCCTACTAGTTTGCAGTGCTATTTAGTTGCTTTTAAAATTCACTTTAAGATATAAGATCCATAAGTATGTGTAAAAAATAAAAACAGACTACTCTGTCTCTACCCCTACTCATCTTCTGCTGTCAGGTAAACAGTTTTCTGTTTAAACATGGTTTTTGCAATTAACTGGTTGTGCTGAAGAGTCTTTACAGGTGCTGTATTTTTATTCCCATTGTTTTGTTTTTAAAAACTTTTATTAAGTGCTAAATTAGTGTTGTTTTAACAAGAAAAGGGGTTTTTAATTTTAATTTTTAAAATAATTAAATAATTGTTGTTTTGCTCTTGTTTGTTTTAATCTGTGCCCTGAACACCTTGGGACTTCTATTGGAAGAAAAGAAGGACATAGATAGATAGATAGATAGATAGATAGATAGATAGATAGATAGATAGATAGGTCAGTGCCAAATAATATGATTGCATTTACTGTTTTGCACTGACAGAAAAATTGTTCCAATTATTTCCAGGTGAGGCATTCTTCTTAGGCCTGACTTGAATCCAGACTATGGACAGAGTGATTTTAGATTCCCCCAACAGTTTACATTTCTAATTGGCATCTTGAAGGTTTTGAATTAGAAAAAGGCTGTATCGGTTCTTTGAGTTTGAGAAAAGTTATCCTGGAGATTTAGAAGCAAACAAGATCCATGCTAAAATCTATGTAAATACAGTTCATCACATTTTCTTCCAATATCTTAACATTTAAAATAGAACATATGCAGATTGAGGCTGGCTAGATTCTTCATTTAATTGACTGTACAATGGAGCAAAGAAAAGAGGCTGCAGTAGAAATCCAGGCTATAGCAGGCGATAAATCCCATCCCAGAAAATGGGTTCACAAGATGTGCTCTTTGTGCCTCAGTGCAATGACATCTCCAACTACAAATGCCTTCAGATGTTGCTTCATTGACATTCAGTTCTAGCTAACATTCACTCCAAAGGAGAAAGTGAAGAGATGACACTATCATGATGACAGAAATGAAGATGGCCTCTCCTAAGAGAGACTCCATGAGCATCCTTATGATATATAAACCCACTTACAAACTCTTAAAGCACCATAACAATAAACAGCAAAAATTCTCCTGCTAGATCTCAAATGAAAAGATGCAGGTGAATTAAGTTACCTCCTTTGCCATTATTGCAGAAACAACTTTATTGCCTAATATACACTGGAGAGTCATTATCTACTAGTTAAGTGGCATGAAGTATACAACCATTAGGTTTTAGGATAATATACAGTGAAAATACTCTACTTGGATTTTTGAAAAGGTACGGTATATTTTTTCCTTGAAAAGCATGCAATTAACTAATTAAAATGGAATTCACTAAGATCTGAACTTATTATTCCCAGAGCCCAGGACTTTCTTCAGAAAATAGTTTCTTCCAGCACACATTACCTTTGAACAGTTATTGTCTTGCACCAATACATCTTTCAAGTCTAAACCACCGCTAACAATTGGATGGCACTGAGTACATCCTATAATAATTATCATTTTACTTGAAAATAAGCTATTTTAAAATCCTATAAGAATTTTCCAAATTAGAAACAAGAAAAGAACACACATTTCCAGCAATAGCCTGAACAGATACTCAATATCCTCCCCCTTTCCTTACTTTTAATTTAGGAAGCTTTTGCCACTGTGGATGTGTGAACAGATGGTATGAAACAGAACAATGGGAAATGGCTGAAATGTGATTGTCATTACCATTCCAAAATGTTATTAATAAAGGCACATGTGTCATGCTTTCTAATTTTAATAGCAAGAGTCATTTACAAAACAAAGTTTATTGACATGCATTTCTCCAACAAGAATGACTCCTTGAAGCCTATTTGCTTTTAAGTTAGATCAATGGGTGGCAACTGTGCAACTCCTATCAGCCCTCTCTCACATAAGCATTGGTAAGGGATGCTGGGAGTTACAGTCCAACAACACATGGAGAACCAGTGTTGCTCAGCTCGAATGTAGCCCTTCAAATTCTACCCATGGTGACAGAAGAATTAGGATGCAAGTCTATACTCCTCAGGAAGGACAAAGATGAAGAACTGGACCAGAAAATCTACAGGGGGATCTTGCACACATTTGGACAAACATACAATCTCTCCTAGACATTTGCTCATTTCTCCCAATATTTATCCTTATTGTGTAGGAGAGTAAATGGGAAGGGAACACTTGAGCCCCACTGTTTTAGTTGTTGAGATTATTATTAAGAGGCCTTTGTTTTAAACAAAATTCTGAAGAACAGGAATGACACTTGATACACATCTTGTACGGCTGAGATTTACTGAACTTCTTAGAGGTGTTGGTTTGTTAACATTCACTCAGAAGAAATTAGGAAACGGAGCTAATCCAGAGATTAGCTGGCTTTATCATATGGAGCCCACCTAAGCCTTTGGAAGGATAAATATGGTCAACTATAAATTGGCAAGGGAAGTCCCCAGGGATTCTCCAATTCTATGGCTTCAATAAAATAAAATAAAATCAGCCTAAGAAGTGGTTATGTGAAATAGCTGCAAAGCAAACCATGTTCTTTCCTCAAGGATAGAAAAATCAAACGGAAAAAGAAAAGAAAAGAAATAGAGAGTGACCTTCCAGAGCACAATCAAATTTCCAAGGCTGTCAAATGCTTACCAAACAAAGCAAAAACAAACCCCAAAAAATATTTACATCAGATAAAGAGAAATAAATACAAATGTAAAAGTACTACACAAAAACTCTATGCTTCAGAGAATGATAACTGTGAGAAAGGAAAGGTCTCCTGAATCCACCATGTTAGATATCTTTAAAGGAGGTTGACGTCACGTTGTGGAGCTCAGAAAGTGAGCTAAAGTCTAGCATTATCTACATGCCTTGATGGCTAGCTAACACTTTCTCAGCTGCTGAGGAGGAACATGAAGAAGGGTCTGGGTACTGTCGCACTTATGTTTTGATGGTAGGCTTCCTGCAAGCAACTGGTTTGCTACTGTGTAAAGAGAATCGTGGAACAAAAACACCTTCGGTTTGATCCATCTCAGTTCTTTTGGGTCTCACCTGCCCAACCAAGACAACAAAAACAAGATACAGTTGGCCCTTAGTATCTATGGGGGTTCTATTCCAGACCCCTCTGAGGATGCCAAAAACTACATGACCTCAAGTCCTGTGATTTTTAATGGCAATATGGCCATGTGCATGCACCGTCATTGGGGCCAATGGGGCTTGTCATCCGTGGTTGCTCAAATCCACGGAGAGCAAGCCTGTAGTTGGGGTGGATGGGTTGTACAAGAGATCATAATTCCCAAACTCTGGTCCTCTGGGTGTTTTGGACTTCAGCTACCAAAAGCCTCAGCCCTCTTGGCCAATGGTCTGGAATTCTGGGGGCTGAAGTCCAAAACACCAGGAAGGCCAAAGTTGGGGCATCATTGCATTAGATGAAGGTGGGAAAATAGACCTGCGTATGAGCAGCTGCTATCCCCATTCTTTAATGGCCTACGTGCGCTGGTGTGCCTTCAAGTCATTTTGACTTATGGAGACTCTAAGCTGAAGAATCTGTCATAGCATTTTCCTGGCAAGTTTTGTTCAGAGAGGATTTTCCATTGCCTTACTCTGAGGCTGAGAGAGTGCATCTTGTCCAAGGTCACAAAGTAAGCTTCCATAGCCAAGCAGTAATTCAAATCCTGGCATCCCAGGGGTCACAGTTAAACATGCAGACCACTACACCACACTAGCTCTCTACAGGGCTGGTCTATTCCTTCCACACTTCATAAAGCTACAATCCTAAAAACATGCTTTGTATGGAAAAGTCCCATGAAATTCAGTGGGAATTATTTTTGAGTTAAAATCTATTTATATGAACAGTCATGCTAGAAGTATGCATCATGTTCGATCTGCTCTGGTACCCCAACAAACTACAATCCTCAGAATTCCATAGCACTGAGTCATGGCAGTTAAAGTGGTGTCAAACTGGATTATTTCTGCAGTGCGAATGCAGCCTAGGTAGAAAAAAAGATGGCTCCTCTCATTCGGAAATGACAACATGAGGGAGAACAATTTGACTGTAGTCAAAATGTGAGCACATATAAAAATATATTAAGCAAGACAGGTGTGTATCTGAGGTAGAAATGCTATTCTGGGTAGGGAATCTTACTGCCATGCTCAAGAAGAAGCTGCAGTAATGATAAATATTGGATCAGGACTGAAGAGACCAGGAGCAAATCCTTATGCAGCTCTTCACAGGACCTTGGATAAGTCACAATGTGAAAGAGCTATTTCGAGGATGAAATAGAGGGAGGGGATCTCCACGTACATGATCCTGAATTCTGGAAAGAAAGCCTGTATAAGAATGAACACCTAATTAAACCCTGTGTCTTAAATGTATTCAAGATAACACTGCCAAAAAAAGTATATTTTAAAAACACTATTGTGGTTACTTTCCCACTCCCACACTCTACATTTCTCCTAATAGCTATGGCAATTTCAGTAGCACAAACCAAATCTTGTTACATAGGATTTATGAAGCGCCTAAAACTCCTGGGTTCCATCCCTAATTTTAAAAAATGGACACTGTTCACTGGCTTAAAATCTGAATGAGACACAAATGAAGGAAAGAAAAGTCAATTATGAAATAGCATGTGCACACACACATAGGGTTTCTACCCTAATATGCGTACTTAGTACACAGGCCGATTGCCTCATTTCAGCTAGAAACCCACGTTTGTTGTTATATGTCAGGGGTAGGCAACCTTTTTGAGCCGGGGGCCGGGCTGCTGTTCCTCAGACAATTGGGGGGCCGAAGCACCATAAATAAATAAATAAATAAATAAATAAAATATATATATATTTTTTTAAAAATAAAAAATAAAAAATATATATGCATGCACACTCTCTCGGCCCCAGAAAAGCCATGGCAAAACCCTGTGGAGATTTTGCCAAGAAAACCCCAAGAACAAGTAATAACAACAACAATCAATATCATCATGGCGGGCGGCGGAGGCGGGGGCAGCAGCGGTGGTGGCAGGACCGGCCTGGGGCTGGTCCAAAGGCCTTAGGGGGCCGCATCCGGCCCCCAGGCCTTAGGTTGCCTACCCCTGTTATATGTGTTCAAGTGAACTCTGACTTATGGCATCCCTGCCCTAGGATTATCTTGGGCAAAATGTTTTCCAAATAAATTTGCTATTGTCTTCCTATAGAGCTAAAAGAATATGACTTGCCCAAGGTCACCAAGCTGGTTTTCATGGGTCAGCGAGGATTCAAACCCTGAATCAACCACTATAGTACACTCAACCACTACAGTACACTCTTCTGATGAATAATTGTATGTGATCAACCTCTCCACCTGAAGCATTCCTGCCATTCTAACCTATAAATTAAAGAATCCAGCAGGAAGAACCTGACCTAAGCAGCCCTCCACTCTTACCAATCCTGGTATCATTTGTTGGAGAGTACTCTGCTTCCTCTTGCCCTTGCAGCCTGGTGCACAAACAGCTCACAACACTCACACAAGCTAATTTGTTTCAGTGCCTCCCTGCCATCAAAGGCTCCTCAGAAACTAGACATGTCTGGCTAAAATTTCTGCTGACTAAACAAAGAGTTTTGCAGGAGTGGTGTCATGTATCAGCCGCAAGCAAACAGCGGCAAGGCAGCATCTCTTCCAACACAAAGCAAAAAACACTAGGAGCCAAATGTTGGTTGCTTTTCTCAACAACAGAAAGTCTAGCATTTGCTCCTCCATTTTAAAAGACTTCCGAATCTTGGTTCTCCTGCTTTTTTAATCTTCTTAAAATTATTACAGAGCAATTTGAATATATAATCCTAGATTGGGATTATAATACAGTAGAGACCACAAAACCTTTCAGAATACACCTGTGAAGCTAATGCACCTAAATACATTTCTTGCTGCAAGTTTTAGTGGGGGAAAATGTTCAACAAAACAGTTACCATTATTAAAATATACAGAGTCCAGATGTAAAGGAGTCAGTAGGGGAGGACTGTAGATAGCAATAGCAAGGACATTTCTATACTGCTTATCAGTGCACTTAAGCACTCTCTAAGTGGTTTACAATGTGGAAGCCAATTGCCCCCAATAAACTGGGTACTCATTTTAGCAACCTCGGAAGGATGCAAGCCTGAGTCGACCCTGAGTCCCTGGCTGGTATTGAACTCACAACCTTGTGGTTTGTGAGTGAGTGGCTGCAGTACAGGCATTTAACCACTGTGCCACCAGGGCTCTAGATACACACAACCACACTGTTTTCTGTAATCATTTGTACTTATTAACTATTTTCTTCTGAATGTTGGTGTGAACATGTGAGAGACAAAGACACGTAATGAAAGGGGGAGGATGACATTAATGAGTAGCACTATACTATAGATTCTCAAGACCTGGTTTAGAAAGATTATTCTGTGGAAAGCTACTTATGGTGGGAGTTCCATGGCACTTTAAATGGTGTCAATCTGGATTATTTCCGTAGTGTGGATACAGCCTTGATCCTGTCCAGCTAAGACTAAACAAAGATATCCACAGACTGTTGGGATGGGATGGAGATTGCATTCTTTTTTGTCCCCGAGCATTCACAAATGATGTAGAGAACCAGAGACATCGTTTCTGAATGCTCAGAGACAAAAAAGAATACAATCCCGATCCCAAACAAATAACTGTTTAGAAACCTTTTGAATTGCTCCTTATGGAAGTATTCTTTATCATATAACCCAAGAAACAAATAGAGAGGAGAAGTAAGGCATGGATTTGTGGCCTAAAAGGGAAAGGGTACCAAAGTCAATGTGTGCAAGACTGTGGAGGAGTTGTCTAGTCCCATCTCATGGTGCTGCTGTTTCAGAGCAGTGATGAGCCTGAGGAGTTTTTGTATACTCACAAGGTAACTGAAGTTGGACAACAGGGGGAAAAGAGTGATATATATATATAGGGTCACTGATGATCTGGTTGCCTTTCAGGACAGTCAGACAATGTTCACTGAGGAGCTTTGAATGTGGTATACTTCAGGGACAGGTCTTAGCTTTGAGAAGAGTTGGTTAAGGTGAGATAAATGCTCATGAGCAGGATATGCAAAGTAAACCAGGACTTTATAGTATAGAAGTGTGGAAATGCTACATTGCTCAGAGATCCTATGTTCTGAAGAGAAACAGTTCTCTGGGCAGACAGTCCGCTACATTATGGGAAGTCTAGGTCTGTTAGAGTGTGGTAATAACACAACTGAACCATATTGCCATACTAAAAACAGAGTTGTAGGAGACAATTTTTTCAACAGCTTAGAATAATGGGCAGTCTTTCAAGGATGACTGCAGCAACTAAACGGCCCACTCTGTTTTCAAAGTGGCTGGAAGAAAAAGTGTTCCTTCATTGGGGGATGTGTTTCCCAGCAAGTGGTCTTTTGTTAGTGAAGCAGAAAATTACTTCATAATGCCATTAATGGGTCTTCCTACAAAGAAACAAAAACGGATGTTTTCTTTCAGGGTTTATGTCTGCTTCTTATCCTGGGGAGTACAGTCCACCCTCCTTATCATAGGACTTGCCATCCATAGATTTAACCATCCGTTAAATCCATGATGGCCCCATTTTGCTCAATGATAACACGTGTATGAACCTGTGTCACAATCCAGGATGGGTGCCAGGTATTAACACCATTGGATACTTGTTAATGCCTATAACTTCAACAGGTTGCATGTTACTAACAGTGTCAGCCCCCTTGTCTGGATGCTATTTCTTTTGCCACTCCTATCTGCTCACCTACTACACTGGATCAGAACAGTACAAGCATGAACTCATAAGAATATGACTTGCTCACTTGTTCACATACTTCCATCCTGGAACTGAGCTCAAAGGTAGAGGGAAAACAGGGAAGAGGAAAGGCCCTACTAAGGACAACTTGCTTGATAACAATCCCTTACCCAAAACAAGAACAACAGAAACCCCACATTGGAACCAAGGTTTCTCAATGACATCGGGACCAGGTCTATGTATTAAAAACATCTGGGGAGAAATCAATGTTGCTGCTTTGTTAAATATTCAGTGTAATTGGAAAGTGATGTCTTAAGAGTCAATAAGAGGAGTTCATTTATTTCAGCATTAAAGACTATATTCCACAGTAGTCTCTCTGTCCTTACCTGTAAAAATATACAACACTGATGTGCCTACCAACTGAAAGTAGTATTAACATAGCAACAGTTTGTTTTTACTGCACTCCAAATACATTGTGAAGTCCACTGTGTCTAAATGGAGTTTGCCTTTTAAGAGAAGAGCTGCTGACGAGAAAGACAACAACCCTAAAACAAGGTGGCTGAGAACTGTTTTATGCAATCTTGTTGCTTGCTACTTTTGATGCGTCTGCATGAGTTGCTCTCCTACACTCTGATCAAAGTCAGACGATGCACTGGAGGAGGCAATACCCAACCACATCATGCCGCTGAAATGCTTCTGGCAACCACACACAAGCCAAGGAGATGACAGCTTTCAAAACATCACTTATTGCCAACTGCTTCCTTTAAACGGTGAAATGTGGCCAAAACCACATAATCTCTGAGGTCACTTCAGCCTTTGTGACTTAGGTTAACAAGAAAAACCAAGTGCCATACAGTCTGCGGATTTTTAGATTAGACTCCTACTTGCTTATTTTAATGCTGACAAGGTTAGAGGGAAGCATGTGTGTCTATGTTAGATACAAATGGCTGTGTGCATGTTTCCAAACAGAGGCTCAGAGAATGACCACATAGCATTTCCAGATTTATTTAATCAACATTAACACTTTTGGAGTGTTCCCATGGCCTTGTTTACACCCTTCTGCAACAGATTCCCCCTTTCCTTCCCATTTCATTGTAAACTAGGGTTTAATGTTTTATCCATACCAAGGTTAACACAAACTATGGTTGGTTTTTAAAAACAGGTTTGAAACTGGTTTTCTAACTCTATTACCAAATTAGATGTAGAAATAACACTCTAGACCAGCCAAGGTTGAATAGGGAAAGGGAGTTTGTGCAAGAGAGAAGCTAATCCCTCATCATGATGAAATTATCTAGAAAATGTTGGTTAAAATCAGATCTAAAATAGCTGATCTCCTTATTGCCTCTTCCACCATAATTGCTGTCTCTCTCCCCCCCCCCCCATCTTTATTTTTACCTAGATGCTTGCAACCTAGCTTCCAGGATTTTCGTCATGGATCTCTTCATAGGTGTAAACATCCTCGACATACAATGCTACTCTTCCTCCTTTCCTGTTTGCTCTGTTTCTCTTAAATAGGCTATGCCCCTCCATTATTACATTCCAATCATGAAACTCACTCCACACATTTTAATGATGCTTATTATATCATGCTTTCTTTCCTGAGTTAAGGGTTTAAGTTCATTTTATTTTCCATGCTCTGTACATTAGTATAGAGATATTTAAGAACATGGGTTATTTACCCTATCAGATTAGTCCCCCCCCCCCAGCTTGAGTTCTTGTACTATTCATCAAGTTCTCTTGGGGGTATTATCTCCAGCACTTGATGAACTCCTGCCTTCAAAAATACCATTTCCCTTCCCCACATAACTCAGTTTATAGCCTTCTGTCCTGATCAGGTCCATGAGACTCTTAGAAAAAACATTGCTGCCCACTGTTGTGAGGAGCAACACATCAATTGCCAGAAGTCCATCTTCACGACAACACAAACCATGGTCCAAGAAGTCAAATCGTTCCATGCAGTATCATTTGTGGAGCTAATCATTTACGTCCACTATTCTTCTCCCCCTTCTTGGGGCCAGGTGAGTTACGACCAAGGCAATAGTCAAAATTATAACCATTTTGTATTCACAATCACTACTTAAGTCTCAATTTTTACACTACTGTTTGCCTCCCAATCTACTTTACTAAACACAAAGTGTATGGGGAGAATGATATCCATTCTGCCAATGATCAGGGTATGGTTGGATGACATTTCCATCAGGTTTGTAGGGGTCGAGCCAGGAGAAATCGCTTAGTTAAGTACTGAGTTAAGTATAAGCCGATATAGGATTCTAGCCACAGTTTATTTAGAAAATAATTACAAATTGTTCAATTTTTCATTTTTATTTTTTGTTGTCAAGGTCCTGATGTGTTATGACTACTTAAACTGTAAGGGGAACAGGCAAAAAATAATAAAAACAAGAGAAAGCAGTAGCAGTAGCAAAACAAAGACCATCGTTGTCTCTTCTAGTCCTCCAAGCTGCCAAGCAGCTATAAAGCACTTCTTCTCATAAAAAAAGAAAAGGAAACTCAGAAAAGGAAACCAAGACCAGCAATTTCAATAATTTAATACTATATGCATTCTTACATAAATATCTTCCTGCTGCACAGTTTTTAGAAATGATTTGTAGGGAGGGAATAAAAATACTTAAACTTTCCAAGTGTTTTTTGTTTTCAAATCTAAGCTACACAAAAGGTGACTTTGTGATTTCAGGAATTAGAGGCTGGCTGATCAATGTTCTCTTAAAAAAAAAAAGTGTGACTTCCATGCAATGTACAACTGTTCTCTCTCAATAAGAATAAAACCAGCATGAAGTAAAAATAATAGAAAATAATGTAAAAGAAAGTACAGAAGTCCCTCACTTAATCGACATGCTAGGGACCAGAGCAGTCAAAAAGCAGAAATAGCTGAAATGTGGAACCCATATTACTGTATATTATATTATATTACTGTATAAATACAAATATCACTATGAATACTTGCACAGTGCTGTATTATAAACACACAATGCTGTGCTTTTTATAAACACCATTAACAACTTCTACAGTATACAGTTAGCAGACCGAAAAAAAGATGGCACTTTGCATGGTGCTTTTGCGACCATGAATTGTTTTTTTTTTTTTTACCTGACACAATCTTTTCATTCAGCCTGTGTACTATATACTGTAGAAGTTGTTCATGGTGTCATTATGTACTTATATACATTGTACAGGTATTCATACTTATATTGGTGCTTATATTTGTTAAAAGAGTGGACTACATGTCAAACAAATAGGTTCTGATAATAATTTAATAGCACTGAAAGAGCAGATAGTTGAAAAGTGATCCATCAAAAAGCAGGGGATTCCTGTATGCATTTGCCTAAATTATTCAGGAAGCAGAACTGAAGATTTCCCATGCAATATTTGGATTGCTTCAGCAGGAAATTTCAAACAAAATATTCTAAAGTGATACCAATGAACAAGAGGATTAATGATGCACAAAGCTCTTTCACATTACACAATTATAGCATTATGATTCAACTTGAAACCGCCACAGAACATTCTATGATTTGCGTATGTATGTGCCTTCAAGTTGTCTGTCAACTTATGGCGACCCATGAATTTTTCATAGGGTTTTCTTAGCCAAGGAATAGGCAGAGGTGTTTTACTAGTTCCTTCCTCTGAAATATAACCTAAAGTACCTGGTATCTGTTGGCCCTCTTACATCTAACTAAGGCCGACCCTGCTTAGCTTACAAGATCAGACAGGATCTGGTGCCTTTAGGGCAGGGGTTGGCAAGTTCCCCTTATCTGGGGCCAGTCCAGGGATCCCCTGGTCTTCTGTGGGCCAATGGTGGTGGTGGTGGGGAATGGCGGACCGCGCGCTTGCTCACGCATGCGCAGTACTTCCAGAGTACTGTGTATGCGCGAGCGAGTTACGGCCGCCATTTTGGAAAACAAAGTGGTGGCCACGACTCGTTTGCGCATGCGCACTACTCGGCGCATGCGCAAACAAGTCGCGGCCACCATTTTGGAAAACAAAATGGCTGCCACAATGCACGCGGCGACAGCATGCATGGCGGCGGGGGTCGTTGTCATCGGCAGCAGCGGGGGCCGGTCCAAAAGCCTCGGGGGGCTGGACCTGGCCCGCGGGCCAAAGGTTACCGACCCCTGCTTTAGGGTCTTTAGGCTCCATATATTCTACAGAATCCTGGTATTTGTTGAAACATTACAGTTGAGCATTCTAAATGCTAGAGTTGAGCATTCTAAACTGCAAATCCCAGAATTCCACAGAATGGAACCACAGTAAAGTGGAGTTACAGTGCTATAATTTTATAGTACGTAGGGGCCTACAGAGTGGTTGGATTTAATTTAGTAAAAGACGTTCAACACAGCAGAAGAGATATTAAATTTCTAGCCTTAATAAAGAAATACAGTATACACGGCATTTAACCTAGTAGTACTGTAATCTTCAAGCCAGTTTCCACTAAAATAAATTTTTCCAACAACAGAATCCACGGAAATGTATGCAGTTGTCCCAACAACTCAGGCTTGCTGTGCTAGAGATACAGAATGTGCAGATCCTGTTAGGGAAGGTACACTGCTCCACCGAATATCAAGGACTCTCCTACTGCATGTTCACCTACATTTAGCTAATGCATTACACAAAGAAATGAGGAACTACCATGATGTCATAAAATACCCATTTACTTCTTTTCTGCAGTGAAACGCTAGAATAAACCACTGTGAAACATGATAATCTGTGTAGTGCCAACACCACTGCTGTGTCAGAGAAACATGTCTAAAACAACAAAGGCAAAGTTTGTTATGTCAAATTGTTATGTAAATACAAAATATAATTAACTTGGGGATTTCACTGCCGCAATCCATGCTAATGACCACTAAGGTTAGACAGACTACTTAAAAACTTTGGATATATATGGAAGGAGGGAGATCTTTGCAAAAGATACCTAATAATCAGAGTAGCCAAATGTGATCTTCACTATGAATTGTTTTTAAATGTTTTATAATTGTTAAGTTGCTTGTACTGGCTGTACTCTGCCCTAAGATCTCCAATTATAAGGCATGACTTGGTGTTCTATAGTTTCCCCCACCACCACCTTTGGACTGTATTTCTGGAATAAATAAGCATTTCATTTATCTTTTACTACTATTTCTTAACTGTCACCACCCTGGCCTCAGAGGGAGAGAAGAGGCAGGCACAGCTCCACCAGACCTAGCCCAGTGGTAGGTGAAAGGCCCTCCCGCCATTGTAACTGCCACTATCCTGGCCTTGGAAGGAGAGAAGAACTGGCAGTATCTGCTGGACTTGATCCCCTTCCCCATTGCCATTCCCTTTTCCTTTTGTGTCATGTTTTTTCAGATTGTAAGCCTGAGGGCAGAGAACTCTCACACTGACAATCTGTAAACCACTCTGAGAGCCTCCCAATGTGTTCTAGCACAGTAGTTCTCAAACTCTGGTCCTCCATATGTTTAGGACATCAACTCCCAGGAGTCTTAGCCAGTACGGCCAATGCCCAGGAAATATGTTTACAGAAGTTGCTAACATATGGAGGACCAGAATTTAAGAACCACTGTTCTAGCAGACATTTATACATCTGTGATTATAACTATGTTCATGTAGAATCAGTGGTTCCTAACCATTGGTCTTCCATTGCTTTTGGACTTCAGATCCCAGAAGCCCAGCCAACTTGGCCAACAGTCAGGAAGTATGGGAGCTGAAGTCCAAAACATCTGGAGGACCAAAGGTTGGAAACCACTAATGTAGACTGTCAGCCCTGCTGAGCTCCTGTGACAAAGGGTAGAGTGTAAATAAAATAAGTAAAAAAAAATACTCAGGGGATACCCAACCTCTGTACCAGCGGGCTAGCCATTTGCATATTGGAGCATCCGCAATGGCTCTGTCCCATTATCCTCAATGGCGGCATGTGCATGCGGTTGCACATCGCACATCCATAGAAAATAATGGGACTTGAGATCCTGCACTTTTTGGTATCTGCAGGGATGTGTGTGCCTGGAACAGAATCCCTACCAATATGGAAGGCCAACTGTACTAGCTTTTCCCAACTGGTGCTTCTTCAGATTATAATCCCCATAATCCAACAACAAGCATCTTTGGTTGTGGGGTTATAGGAGCTGAAGAGCCTACATTTAATGAAGGCTGAGAGAGACCCTCATTGTGATACAACAAGGCTTGTTACAGAATTGCAGTGTTTGCACCATGACATCTGATGATTCAGCAGTGTTGCAGAAGCCAAGTAGGGCTTGTGTCTGGTAAGTTTCTGAGTTCCTGACTGGTAGACAACCAAGCACCTTTATTAGATATGCCACTTTGACTTGTACTGTAAAAAGGCAAGATGTAAATGTAGTTTAAAAGGGGTGGGTGGGTGGGGAGAGAGAGAGCATAAGTACAGATTCAAATGCAGATTCAATAGATGCAACTATTCTAGGACCTGTCATACACTACAAGAACAGTAAGATGAACAAGCAATGAAATTAGCTATAAAAGTCTGTCTGCTGCAGTTGTAAGCAAATGAAGGCCAATATGTTTAACTGCAAATAAAGATCAACGTATTTCACTGCAAGTGTTAATCTTCTGCAGTCCAAACAGATTACAGTCAAGTGGGGGGCCATGGCCAAACAAGACAAAAGATGGATGGACAGGGCAGGTAGTAAACGGAGTCTGCATGTTCAACAGCAGCAAACTGCACCAGGCACCTCCCTCCTTTGTGCAAGAAAATTATTATCCTCTAGCAGCGTGGCCCGAGCCTCCTTTGTTTCCATAGCACTTTCTCCATGAGTGAGAAAGACTGCCCTCCTGTGTTCATTAAGTGCTGGCTGAGCATAAGATCATCCATATCACCTGTATGGCTTCAAGCTGACTATTTTTCATAATCAAAGAAGTGTGTCAGAGAGCACAAAATGCTTAAACAGAATGATTTATTTGAAGAACAGTCAGCCAAATAACTTAGGGCCTCGGCAGACGGCTAATTGAGCCGTCTTGGAGGCCCGGAAGAGGAGGGGCAGCTGCACGAGCGGCGCCCCTTCCTCTCCCTGAGGTCGCCCTCGGAGTCGCCGCGGCGGAAGAGTCAGGGAAAGTGCGCCCGCCGCTTTTAGGGTGCACTTACCCTGACATCTAAAAGGAGTGCCAATTTGGTGCTCCTTTTAGAGTCGCCGGAGGAGTGCAGCGGTGCGGAGGCTGAGCTCCGCCGGCGCTCCGACCCGCGGCGACCTGGAAGCAGTCGTCTGCTTCCCCCCCCATAGTTCCTAGGCACCTCACAAAAGGTGGCAATGCTCACTGGTGGGATCCAATCTGGCAAAGCTGTTTTAAAAGCACATTCATGCTTACAGACGCTCTTAACCCTAAGTAGAGACTGTTTCCTAAATGATTTGCATTTCTCAGGGGGGAAAAATCTGAAATGTTTTAAAAGACTACCTGCTATGAGTTTAAACTTTACTCTACAGTCAGGCTTCTATATCCATTGAATTCAAGCATCCATGGCTTGAAAATATTTGCCATTTTATATAAGGGACATAATTTTACTATGTCATTGTATTTAATGGGACTTGAGCATCCACAGATTTTGTTATCCACGGGGGGGGGGGGGGGGGGGGGATGGGACACACAATCCTGGAACCAAACTCCAGCGGATACCAAGGGCCCATTGTATAATGCATTGTGTAAAACTGTGTAAAACTAGACCTACCAAATACATACACATCTGTGCTTTACAGCAATACTCCTGAAATTATCAGCCCTATATTTTTGTTTCTTTCTCTCCTGAAAACTCATCACACACCAGTAGCCCAAGGACCGTGGACTGCCCATGGACCAACATTTTGAGTGGCACTGCTTTACAGTACAGGAACAAATCCAGAATGGCGAGAAAGAATCCAACTGCAATTCAAGATTCATTTCCAAAGTGGTTTCACCAGTTAGTTATGCTGCATGCTATAGTATCCTTTTAGTAAGTTGGTAGTTTAGTAAGTTTAGTAAGTAAGTTCAATCTAGACAATGAAGAAACAGTAGTAAAAGAATCCCCATACCTGGGATCAAACATTGATAGAAATGG
>CM034709.1:16704499-16742172 GCA_020142125.1 Phrynosoma platyrhinos | reverse complement strand
CCCCCCCCCAGCATTTGTAGGCATGGCTTTGCTGAATCACTCAGTTTACAGGCTATTTTTCCCTTCTGACACAGAAAAGATAAATTATGAGACTATTTTGGATTTCTGACTATGAAGAAATCAAAGTGGGGGTTGCAAAACATGTTTTTTCTCCCTGTATTCATACATCTTTCTGCCTTGCATGGTGGGAAATATCTCACATAAACTAACTTTCTCTGTTGACTTCAACTTTTCCATTTGGAATGAATGGTTCTAAGCTCTGGTAGCCTCATTTCTGTTTGCCAAGAATGATCACACCCAGCAATAAAAGCAAAGAATTGTGGTGGGTCACTGCATCAGCAGGAGAAGTAAAATCACTGCTAAATTCTGATGGACTCGGCAGAAAGCATATGGAGCCACTCTCCCATATGCATTTAGCAGAACATTCTAACAACAGCCTACTACTACTACTACTACTACTAATAATAATAATAATAATACAGTCTAATAATATCAGTTGAGAAATATAGTGTCATGAAGTATTTACCCTCTCTGACTTTTCCATATTTTGTGATGTTACAAAATCAACATGAAAACAAAATGGATTTACTTGACACTGTTATCACTTGTTGTACACACAGGAATTTCCACAGTGTGAAGGTACAAAATATCTTTATTGTGGTGCAAAAGTTTTAAAAAATGAACTTGTTAGTTGTACAAATATTCACTCCATTGTTGCCACCTCACCTAAATTATGCCAGGATAATTATGTTGTTAGCCGCCCTGATTGATCTCAAAGGGGTGGGATATAAATTATTTATTTATTTATTTATTTATTTATTTATTTATTTATTATCTATGATAAGGTCATCATAAGTGAAACTACTTGAAGGCATACAACGGCTTAACTGCAAATCTGCAGAGAAGGCTGTCCATCAAAAAGGAGGATGCTGGTCAAAGAAGCAAGCAAGAGGCCAAAGTAGCTAGAGCAATCCACAGCAGAGATATGAGAACTATCACCTCAGTGCTCTACAAAGCTGGGATTTGTAGGAGAATGATAAGAAGAAAAACAGTGCTGAAAACAAATACGTTTCCAAGCCCTTTGTAGTTTGCAAAGAGGCATGTGGAAGTCACAGCAAACATGATGGGAAAAGTTCTCTGGTCTGATGAGATCAATATTGAACTTTCTGCTTTGCTGCAAAATGGTTGTGGAGCAAAGCCAACAGTGCTCATTGCCCTGAGAACATCATCAAAAAGCTGTGGGTCTGATAGATGAGTAAGGTCTCTGAGTGCCTGGGGCAGGGCTTTGTCAGTAATGATATATCAGCTTTATAAGACTTTCTCTAAAGATGCCCATATAGTTTCCTCTTTATGCAACTAAGCATGTCAGGAAGACAGGTCTTTTAGTGTGCCAGTTGTGTTTGTGAAATGCTAGTCTTTGCGTTTAGTGTGTTTTAACTTTGATTTGGGTTTGTTTTTGTTTTTTTTTTGGGTTGTTCACAGAAGATGAATAAAGGCTTAATTTGCAAATCTGATATCTGAAGTATATTTCTCTGAGAAAACCCTTTTGCGGGATGGAAAATGTTAGTGGCACTTGCGTTGCTACTTAGTTTGATCCTGCAATACCTTGAGATTGTCTCTGTCTCTCCTCACATAAAGCAGATTGCTAAATTGTTGCAAATATAAAACTGGGAAATGCAAAATGTGTATACATACCCTCAGTGAGCTCCCTAAAGGAGACAAAAATGTAAATATATATAGTTTATGAGCCCACTATGTTTTGTTTTTGTTTTGTAGAGTTTACTGTACTAGGCTTCTACTTACTTGAATGGTTGTTTCAACTAAATTACTTTAATATGGTTTTATTACAGAAGGGATGGTGGGAATCATGTTGACCAAGAAGATCACATGAAATCCCTGTTCCTCTCTATTAAAAAGCAAAACAACAAATGACACTTTTTGGGGCAAGTTTGTGTTTGAACAGTATTTCGGGGGGGGGCACCCTGAAATAAATGAAATCATCAAAATGCAACTGTAGGTATGTTTTATGTATGTTTTATGTTTGTAAGATAATAAACAATAAATATAAATTCAATTCTAATGCAACTGGAACATGCAGTCCGCTCCATGGCAGGAAAACCCTAGAATATTCTTCTCACCTTGCACAAAGCATTACAATTATTTTGTTAGGTACTTCCCCAACACTTCAGTTAACTCTCCAAATGTGAATTAGAAATGTTAAAGCAGGAATATACATTGCCAACTGGTCTCATACCAGGATGCAAATGCTGACACAAAAATCAAAATACTTAAGAAATGCCCTGTTTGAAAGTCTGATGTTAAAAAGATTCTTAATAAAATGCAGGTTTCATATAGATTCCCACTAAAGTAAACTAAACTAAACTAGATTAGATTCCATTCTCTTTTGGGAATGAGGCTTAGAAGGAGATGATACCTGAAAAAATGTGCTCCTTCCCACATAAAAACATAGCAGAGGAAGGGCAAGGTAGACTGAGTGAAGGAAATAAAGAAGGGAGGGCAAGAAACAAAACATTTACATACATACACACATATATATATTTGTACATACAAAACAAAACAAAAAATAACATTACACATAACATAAAATAACATTACGAATAACATAAATTCTTTATATCATAAAATAATACAGTAAATTTTCTGATTCTTCCTAATGAATGAGTATTGCTAGTTTAAAGTAACTTCACTAGTATCCCCTGGTTGAAATAAACTTATCCAATATCTTATAATCGATTTAATTTTTTCTCAAAATTATCTTTCTTTCTAATGAGAGCCATCTCTTCCATTTACAGAAACACGTAAGGTGTACAGTCGGCCCTCCTTGTCCAGGGATTCAACTATCAATAGCTTCAAAATATTCAAAAATATATATAAATTCCATGAAGCTAACCTTGATTTTGCCATTTCATTCCTTCATTCATTTCATTTCTATGCTGTCTTTCTCCCAGGAAGGGACCCAAGGCAGCTTACAAGATTCTATATAAGGGACACCATTTTGCTATCCCATTTGTATCTAATGGGATTTGAATTTGGTATCGATGGGGGAGGATCCTGGACACCAAGGGCCCACAAATATTTGGCTATCTTAAATATGGCACTTAGAGGGTACTGGGCAGCCACTGGATGGAGAAATGAAAAAGATTCTGTGTGGAGCAGAGGCAGAGCTTGGGGAAGTTACTTTTGGGGGACTGCTGCTCTCAGAATCTCGTAGCTTATACTCTCGCTCATCATGATAGTGGGGGGATTCTGGAACTCTGGACTATAGTCCACAAAGCAAGTTTCCCAAGATCTGAGTGGAGGCAAGGCTTCACATGTGAACCTAGAAGAGCTCTGGATACAGATGCCCATTAGGGAGGGCAAGAAACTACTTTCAACAATACCCAGTACATTTCTTCAGAACAAATAGATATCAAAGGGAAATATAATTAAAATAGTACAATGGCACTGCAAGACAGCAGAACACAACTGTCCATGGATACAAAGGACCATTTATAGCAATTCTACAGCACACACAGTTGATCACAGCCCTAGACCTTTCTGAATTAGACCAAGTGTTTTATGTCCTAAGAACAACCCTGTCTCCCCTATGCCATTATCTCTGTTACACATTATGCCAGTTTTCTCCCCAAATGTATTGAAATGGCATGATTTATCCCAACTGCAACAGTTGGGAAAACTTTGAAGAAACTTTTATTTTGGCAGTAGCTGGTGGGAAAGGGCAAGAGTAACAGAGAAGACATGCAACAGGGCAGGGGTGCAGAGCTTACAAAGCAGATTATGTATGTGAACATTAAAGAAATATGACTCCCTCCCTTACATTAATGAAAGTTAAAGAACTTTTCAACAGGCATCTGCACATTTTCAAGATATTTTTTGCAAGATCTCAGATTCTCTGTATGTTTGTAATAGATAAAAAACTACTTCTCAAGGTTGTCAAATTCCAATATAACAAGTCCATGGAGGATCCATTACTATTTATCACAGCTGTCTAGGACTTCTCTTCTCAGAACCACCACTATACCACTAAGGCAGGGGCTGGGGATGTGTGACTCTGCAGGGATGGTGATCCCTAACAAACACTGCCAAGAGGGAAGGATGAAGGGAAGTAGCTAGCTCCTTCAATAAACTAGGCAACACTGGGGAGACTGCCTTCTTAACCTGCTTGTGTCCCCCCGCCCCGCAAGAAGCACCATGGGAAACAAATAAGCTGAATCAGACAAACCAGGATTGAGGAAAGTATGTCCTACAGTCCATAAGCAGCCCCAATCCTTTTCCTGAAGGTCTTAATTTGGTACCAACATTTTCCATTTCCCCTCTCCCCAAAGAGGTAAAAAACAGAACAAAGTGATTTTATGTCACTTCCACTTTGGTGAAAATGTACTCATATGGTCCACTGGAAACCATAAGGGCAGATACTGGTCCTTACCACTGGACCAGCTGCCCAGCCCTGAGATAGGTATGATCCAGCAGAACACTTCTCAGGACAATAGAACCAATGGGATGAATTTATGGAGACAGAACCAGGCTTGATCGGCAATGGATGAGGCAACCATTTACATGTTACATATGGACACATTGTTTCAGCAAAACCTACACTCAGCACTGACCCTAGGTGGAGTGCAATGGTCATTTTGGAACAGACCACACAGAAAAGTACTGGACACCAATGCAGATATTCAATCCAACATACTGGATATTTTACCCATCTTGCTGATTAAATAAAGCAAAGTGGTACAGAAACCAAATTTTGCATCAAGGTAATATTTTAAGCAAAATGGAACATGGGTCATGGAGCCCAATATACCGGGTTAAGAAGTGAGAAATTCCCAGTTCCAATGTCACCAAGCTGCCGCCAATTCATCAGATGGCCTTAGGCAAGCTTTTCTGTGAGCATCAGTTGCCCTCACCCTGTTCCTAACATCGGAGCGATAGTAGCTTATTTTATACTGTTGCTGTTAGAATAACTAAAATAATGTGAAGTACTTAGAACAAGCTGTATAAACCTGACATATTTTTCTCTTTCACACCCAAGTGCAAACACAGTTTGTCTGTAAAAATTATCTGTAATATTAAGGGTAGGTTAACAATGCACAGAATCTTTCATTACAGAAAAACCCACACAACACACCAAGTATTATGTATTAAGTATTATGTATTAACTGTATTACGAAGTGTTGTCAGTCTGGATGCCAGGTCTGTAGACTGACAGATTGTAAAATCACTGCTGGTAGCAACTGCTACAGAAATAAAATGGGATTATTTTGGAATATGGAGAGGAATGATGCAGGTTTCCCCACAAAAATATCAGTGAAAATGTTATAACATGTCTTATGAAAGATGAATCAAAATTTAGATTGCTTAGCTATGGAAACAATGGTGAATCCTTAGAAGATGGAAACACAATGAAAAACAAATGTTTCTATTCAAAATCTGATACCGAATTCGGCCTTAAGCCTCACAGAGTCCAATGGTTGGTCTTAAATTCATCTTGAAAAAGTTACAGATGGTTCGCATTTAGAAGAATATTTTATACACATATGAATCCTTGGTAGCAAAGGCTGGCATTTCTCCCTAAACCAGAAATTGCCAATAGCATGGCATTTGCCTTTTCAATGGGGGAGGGGAGGAACAGTAAAAATACAAAATTCTGTTACAAAGACACACAAAACTATCATCCTATGTAATCTTGGGATGGATTTACACCCAGAAGTCAGCTTCAGGCAAGTTGTCCAGAACCATCTATAGTCACAATTCAAAACTGGCAAGTATGTGAGGAATGTAACAAGTTACTATAATGTGTGAATCAATCAATCCATGGATGCTACTGCTGCTACAGCACCAGCAAGTCAGCAACTATTCCTATATTAGCTGTCAAATATGTCATCCAACCCAAGAACTGGCCCTATACTGTCAGGTCTAAGTATCTCCCTTAACCTCTCTATTTTTAAATCCAAGCTGCCTTGGATCCCATCTGGGGAAGAAGGTGGGATATAAATGCAATAAATAAATAAATAAATTCTCTAAAGACTTTTATTTTCCTTGGAACTTGTCCAAAGCCCATCAAAATGAAAGTGGATCATTATTTAAAGACACACGAAAAACTGCTAGACATAGCACAAATTACATATTTATCAAAGATACTACAGAAGGAAGTTTAAATTTTAATTACCGTACAATTATGCTATCTGCAGAACTCTTAATAAATTTAACTATATGAATAGTGATAGAAAATAAACTCTTTTAAGATGCAGTGCTGGAGAAGAGTGCTGAGGATACCATGGACAGCCAAGAAGACAAACAAATGGGTCCTAGAGCAGATCAAGCCAGAAACCTCCCTGGAAGCCAGGATGATGAAATTGAGACTACTATACTTTGGACACATCATGAGAAGGCATCAATCATTAGAAAAGACAATAATGCTTGGTAAGGTAGAAGGGTAGTAGAAAGAGAGGAAGACCATATACCAGAGGGAGAGACTCAGTCAGGGATGACATGGGCCTGAGCCTGCAGGATCTGAGCAGAGTGATAAAGGACAGGTAAAGGTCTTGGAGATGTCTTACTCACAGGGTCACCAAGAGTCGAAATTGACTCAAGGGCAGTTAACAACAACAACAACGATCAGTGAAGAGCAATGCTTCCAGATAAATGAAAACAGCAAAATTCCAGGCATGCTTGGTCAACACCAAGGTTTCAGTCTTGAACTACAGTTCCCAGAATCCCCAACCAACATGACCGTCCTGGACCACAGATACTATTTTACGGGGAAAAAAACCTTCTTCTCTCCATCCCTGTTAAAACCTCCCTTGTAAGTTATTACATCAGAGAGAAAGATTCTGTTCATCCCTCTCTAATCTCTTGTGCTACTTTTCTATTTGCAGGAAGTTTTGCAAAGGGAAGCATTCAGAAAAAAGGATCTCACACAGGCAGTCTGAAGTGATAAAAGTTTATCCTGTGCCTCTTTCTCTCTACTAGCCAAGCTGATTTCACACAATGATCACAACAGGGCACAAAGGAAGTAGCAGCTTCATATACACTAGGCCCCAAGCAACCTTCTATCAAGCAGTAAAAGTCTGCCTTTTGCAGAATCTGCTAAAAGCTTTGCTAATGAAACCCATCTTACCCTGCAGTTCTCAATAAAGATCATAATTGGAGGAGAGCCATAAACTAAATCTGGGCTTAATTACAGCCAAGTCAGTGAAGTTTATATTTTGATGATGCATGCTGTTATGAAAGATGCCAATATGGGGTGCTGGATAACTTGCAGAAACTCTTTGATTTGTGTAAAAACCCATATATGACATTGCTTGAAAGAGGGACCCGGCAATTTAAATGTATAATATGGAACTGCATTCTGTATTCTGTGTATTTTTATTGTTGTAATCCACCCAGATTCTTTGTGATTGGGCAGGCTATAAATAAATAATTTATTATTATTATTTATTATAAGCACACAGTGGTTTTCTGGGGACTGTCATGATTCTGTGTTAATTCATATTAGGTCTCAGCTCTCCTACTACCTTATTAAAACACTATTTGCTTTAAATGAAGTCTCTTTAAAGTCTCAATAAACACACCTACAATGTGTGCTACATACGCTTCAGTGAATTAAGGGTTGTACCAACACAGATTTGCTATTGTCCTACTGGGAATGTTCATCCCAGGGTCAAAACAGATGAGACCAAAAGAGACCCATGGACCAAGACATTTTAAGATCTCCTATTTCTGCAGGGCTAGAAGAGTAGAATTTTAATTGAGATTATGATGATTTTGGGACAAGATGGTTAGATCCTGCACATGTCATTTTCTGCATAAAAAGACCAAGCTGTTGGTTTGTTTGTTTTTAATCAACACAAGGTAATAAAATCCACAAGGCAGTAGTTAAAACATGCACTGAAAGTCCTACTTTGGGCTATAACTTTCACAGATTGGTTCCTTATGATGCTGTTACAGCTGTGGACAAAAACTACCTTATTTTCTGGCGTATAAGACTACTTTTTAACCTGCAAAATCTGGGGTTAAAGTGGGGGGTCGTCTTATACGCCGGGTATAAGGAGGTTCATGATGGGTTTGCCTTAGTGTCATCATCAGTTGGAAATGACTTGAAGGTGCACAGCAACAACAACAACAGTTTTGGAAGTCATACGCTTCCCAAACTCTATATTTTAACTGGAAAAGTGGGGGGTCATCTTATACGCCCAGTCGTCTTATACGCCGGAAAATACGGGGTAGTGGTTTTTGCAAGAAGTCCCATATATAGGGTTGCTAGAAGTGGCTCCTGCCAAAATGCTTCTACTAGATTCTAGATGGTTCTGAACGACGCTCTGCCCAGGTACAAGATAACCCATTTGTATGAGACACAGAGACCATGAAGAAAAACCTTATGATTCCAAGGCTAAATCCAGCCTTCCTAGAGTCCCAATCTGGCTTCCTGGAGGGCAGTAGTTGGCCAACTTCCTTTCCCATGTTTGTTTCCTATCTTCTGTATAACTGTGGCCTAATCCATGTAATGCATATCTAAGTATGATGCTTAGAGCATGTCAACTCTGATTAAGAGATTTAGTCCTAGATTGAAAATATCTATGTGATCTGATGAACTTCTGTTAATGGTACATAGAAGTGATGGATAATATGAACGATCTCCGGAGGAAATGCAGAAATGTGTACTATTACTTTGTTGACTAATAAACATCATAGAAAGATATCAAACCAGATATTTATTCTTCCTTTATAAATTACCTGAAATTCCAGATCCATAAGAATATTTAACAAATGAAATGTTGTTCATTTGCCTATCTGGACAATACTGTTGTTCATGAGATAAAAGCCAAGGGAACTGGAAGGAGACTAGAAGGGACTCTAGATAGATACAGATTAGCAGACAAATGGCATAGAACTTTCCAGTGTTCAGAATAAAAGAAACACGGATGTGCAAACCAACATCTGTTTCACCAATGGAACAAAGATTTTTTAAAAGATTGTAGGACTCTTACCTAGAACATTCCCTGAAGGGACTTCATGTAATTCTTCTAGTTCTCTTCCCATTAATAAATAGAGTTCTTCTAAAGTGCAGCAAGCCAGGTGAGGCACTGTGGGCAGGTTATCAGCAGCTGAACAACCAAGAGGAAGCTATGGCAAGGGTGAAAAGAAGGGAAAAATTGATTTATGTATGTTTATTGTTTCCAAGATATTCTTAACATACTCTTCCAGGACCATTTTCTTCATTTTCATGCCAAGATGCAGAAATTAGTCTTGACTACAGGATTATTATAAGGAAATGAATACTTTAAAAAGGAAAAAGGAATACTTTAAATTCTCAGGTGACATTTTAAATTGTTATAGTAAGCTTTAATATAAAAAGCTACCCCAGAAATGGAAGAGAAAATAGCTGGCAGAGTATAACCTGTCACAAGCAGACTAATAGATGTACCAAGCCAAAAATAATAATAAAAATAATAATGTTACAAGTTCCAAACCAAAGACAAAGAGGGAAGGTGAAAGGGGTTTGGATTTCTCCCTCTCTGCAAAGCTCCTCCTAAGGTCACTAGGCCTCTTATGGTGTTAATTTGTGCATATGTATACTTGCATATGTATACATATGCAAGTATACATACTTGCATATGTATACTTACTTTTATGAAGTTGCGGCAGGATGAAAACTGCAAGGAAATGGCTTATAACCACTCCAGCAGCTGCCCAACTCTATGAAGCTCCATGTTCTTAATAAGCTTTCAATAGTCTGCAGTACAGCAGGTGTACAGTGCAACTTCTAAAATTACAATCAGATTCATCATGTATTTATAAGCATATTAAAATATTAAAAGATAAGTATTATTTGAAGAGATATTGGGGGGTTTCAGACTGCCAGAGATAGTGCAAATTGAGTCCACTTTTAGGGTGGTTAGGGTTAGGGAATCATGGGAACTGTATTTTATTGTGGCACCAGAGCTCTCTGACAGAGAAGGCTCAATGTCTCAGAAAAAAAAACAACAATTCCCATGATTCCCTAGCACTAACCCTAACCCTAAAAGTGGACTCAATTTGCACTATTTCTGGCAGTCTGCAACCCCCCATTGTTAACCATACTGTGAAAAAAATGCAGTGTACCCTATTTTGCCTTTATACCTTACCTTGTGCAATGATTCAGCAGGATCATATTTTGGTCCAAGAACAAAGAGCTTCTGTCCCTTTTTCACAACTCCACTGTAAACCCTTGCAAAAGCAACAAAAGCCTCCTTGTTTTCAATGTCTGGTTTCACAGTTGCTGGGGAAGTGGTCTCCATTTGACTGGTAGGTAGCTGATTATCCTCTAATGAAGGGTCAAGAAAAGAACATATATTTTAGAGACAGAGAGAGAGAGACTTACTTTATTCTGATGACAATAGCACACAAGTATATAGAAACACAGATCCAGAGAATTGAAATCCCAAGGTCATGGAGTCCAGCCCCCTAATGATGCAAGAAACCCATGGAAAAAAAGCATCCTAGCAAATGGCAACCCAGCCTCTGTTTAGAATCCTCCAAGAAGAGTCTATCACCTTTCAGGGTATCCTCTTTGACTAAGAATGAACTCCTATCCTAAAGAAACTTCTTCCTAATGTTTAGTCAATGTCTCTTTTCTTGTAATTTGAATCCATTGGTTCAGGTCCTACTCCATGAAGCTGCAGAAAATAAGCTTGCTCCATCTTCAGTATCACAACCCTTCAAGTTTGAAAAGGGCTGGCATATCATCTCTCTGTCTTCTTTACTGCAGGCTAAATATATCCACTTCCCTCAACTGTTCCTAATAAGGCATGGTTTCCAGACCATTTGTCATTACGGTCACCCTCCTCTGACCCTTTTCTTTTTACTTCTTAAAAATCATTTTTATTAAACATAAAAAACAGCCACACAATATATCTAAAACGCATATATACAAACAAAAATTATAAATACTACTAAACAGCAAAAACAAACAAACAAACAAACAGACTTCCCACCCCTAACTGATGAATATATTCCTCTACTACTTCTTTTAATATATTTATGCTTCTACTCATACAAATTCTGTTTGATTTATAAAACATGAAACTGATATATGACCTCAATGAGAGTGTAAAAAAATAATAATCAATTCTCAATCTTAAAATTATTCAAGGATTTCTCCTTAATCAACATTATCAATTTCTTTATGTTTCAGAGAATCACAAATGCAATTCTCATTGGAATTACTTCTTTTTTAAAATTAATTTTTTTACAGCACACACATGGAGGCTGAAGGCTGGTTTAGAAGACTTCCTCCTTCCATATATATATATATATATATATATATATATATATATATATACACAAAGCATGGAAAAGGAAGAATTCCAACACATCCTTGAAAAACTGATTCTCTTAAAGAGGGGCATAAGTAAATTTAACATTGGATGAGGGGGTACATGAAGGGAAATGGTTTGAAAAGCCCTCCATTTAAAATTGCTTTCCATAGCCTGACACCCTTCAGATATTGTATATAATGTATAAGCCTAGACATTTTAGTCAAAAGATTGACTCCAAAAACCTGGGTTGACTTATCCATGGGTCAATGTAAATACTGTACTTCAACTCATAAAAAAGGGAACCATCCCCTGGTAATAGGCAAGAACATAATGTATTCTGGAAGCACTGACTCATCCATCCAGCCTTTAGAGTGAGCATTGTTATGCTTGCCAGAATTTTGTAGGTTTTTTGGCATCATTTTCCTTTACTTCATCATTTAGATTCTTTGTTGCATGTCCCTACGTTTTTACCCTCAACTAATCCACATGTCATATCAAAATCTATAATTTTGGCCCCAAAACCAGCCCTCGACTTATACATGAGGTCAACTTATAGTCGAGTATATATGGTATGTTGGATTACAACATCTATAATCTCACAGCCGACTGGGTTTACAGAAGTTGTAATCCAACATATCTGGAGTGTGCCAGGCTGGGGAAGGCTAGTTCAGAATAGTATAAATGGCAATGCTTCTTTAGCAAACATGAACCCAACTCATCAACCAAATTCCTATTATTTTGCTTACCTTTAGACTCTCCTGTCTTTAAAGTATGGTTCGTTGAACTTCCTCCAGGTACCTGTTGTGTTGACTCTATCCCTTGGTTTGCCAACTTTTCAGCATGTCGCTGTTTTACAAGCTCACGCCTTTGGGCTATTTCTTCGTGTGATAGTGGCCTATGTACCATTTAAAACATCATTAATTATTTTGAAGGGGTGGGAAGAACCTATTTTGGTTACTTTATGGAACTTCTGCAGTTCCTAACAACTGTTCCTGAAAATATTTTAGCAGTCTTGCCCGATAGCATTAATCTGCGTAATCTAGGAAAACTACTACTTATGTTTATACTGTCCTTGTTGGCATGACAATAAATCCATCATATCAAATAAGGGCAAAAAAATGCTAGTTTACTTCAGATCAGATGGTATCTAATATCCTAACCATGCTGATGCCACTATCAAAGTTTTCTTGACTCCGACTGAGCACATGCCTTGCATGTAGAAAGGATAGCACATCTTGAGTCCCATATTTGAAAGAGATGGGATATAAATAAAGGCAACAACAATAAAAAAGAACACCACCAGGTTCAACTGTTGCTATCATCAGGTGCAGATCAGAAAAAATTCTACCTCACAATCTGGAAAGCCACAACTTGTCAGTGTTGACAATATAGGACAAAGAGCTTGACACGGTGTAACACGCCTCCCTATGTTTCTATGAGTGTTGTTGCAGTTTCTCTGGTTCAGAACTATAAGGAATATTTCCGTTTCCCAGACATTTAAAACAGAATGATGGCAATGCCTTTGAACATCACCTGTTGGCAGAATTTAATAGGATAAAACCCAAGTATGTGGAAATCACACCAAACATAACCTATTCTGTATCAACCATCACACACACACACAAAGGATCTAGCATGTTTCAATTTATAATTAACATGTAAAGGAGAAAATAATCTTTGCTACAGTAAAAAAAAAAGGCAAACAAACAGAGGATAGTGATATTGTTTTGATAGCTGCTGGATAATTCTAGATTCCCTCCAGTTTTAAACTGATCCCATCTGTTTCGGCTGAATCCATTTGTGGATTCTGTTTGCAGGGAAGAAAGTTTGCACTTCAAAGTGACCACAGTAAGTGATTCCTTTCCCCTTCAAGAGATGCCCTTTTTGCTGTGTTTCATTTGTGGGTGCTATCCACAAACACAGGTCTATAGTTCTGACAGCATGTGCTATTCAACATAGTCCTTCCCTGCTAATAAACAGAGCTGATTTGGGTCAATGCAACCACAAATTCAGCACAAGTCACAGCCAAGGAACTTAAGCTGAGGAATGAAACTGCTTGTTGGTCTCTATTTGGAAAATAAAAGTGAGATCACCCAAAGTTACAGGGCAAGAGGATGGAGGAAAACATTGTTTGTTTGTTTTTGGACAAAAGACAACTGGAAAGGTATGACATGACACAGCTAATAGATTGCTTTAAAGCAAATCTTTGGGGTGGAGAGAGAGAGAGAGCGCAGATCATAAAAGCAAGTGTGTTAAAGGATAAAACACAGATGAGCCTTTTAGCTTAATGTGTGTGTGCATGTGCCTTCAGGTCACCTGTCCACTTATGGCAACCCCATGAATTCCATGGAGTTTTCTTAGGTACATGGAACTAAATTGATAAGTGAAAAGAAAAAGGACCAGGAGTCAATTTCATGTGCAACAAAGCAGAAAATCTGAATTTCACTGCAAGATCCTTCTTTGAAGGAAAACAAAACTTCCCAAATCAGGTGCCTTCCAGCCCCTTTTCTTTCACTGAAAGATGGTCTTTGGCAAGTTGCAAATCTATTAGTAAGCATATTATGTATATTACATGTGTTGTGCTTCCTTAAGAAATTTTTATTCCAGAATTGTTTGTATGGTCTTGTTCAATGCCATGGGACTTATTAACTCAGATGTCTATGATTCCGATGACAGTCTATTCTCCACATTCTGCCTATCATACCATTAGTTGCATATGCATGCCTAAGTCACACTACACATGTGGGATGAAATATTCACCATGGCACAAGAGACATATTCTGCTGAAGGCAGTGGAAGCAAAGTTGCACAAAAAGCAATGGTAAGCATTGTGGCTGTGCACTGCACAACAGCAACTAGCCACTACCGTTTGTTGCGCAATGTTGTTATCCTACACAGGGGTTGCATAATGCTGGCATAGCATATCTCTGCATACAGTATTTATACTACAATGAAAATGTTGCCTTGCTGGTTCTCCTTCTTGAAGAAGCAAACTTGTGTTGGTTTCTCGGTTTGACTATATTTCTGTTAACCTTTTGTCATAACTTTGTGATTTTCATTTCCTATGTTAAAACTAAACAAATGGAGCATACCCAGGGTGGATCACCTTTATAATCCACATATAAAGGTGGTAAAAATTTAAAATGTTAGCATCTCCATCCTGCCTCCCCAACATACTCCCCGTTCCTTGGATTTTAACCCTGCTATAACTGCATAACCTCAGAAAAAGAACATCAAAATGGATTATGTGGAAACATCCTGCAACTTATTCCCTGGTTACCTAACACTCAACAGGTGAAGCTGGGTATTTTGCTAGTTCATCATTAAAAACACACTATATTGCCACAGATAGCCAAGGCAAGTGGCTGCTCCACCTCTTGAGTGTTAGGGAATAAATTGCAGGATGTTTCCACAGGTATCCAAAACCCCAAATTGCCCCTAGAGACATTTTTTCAATATCCAATCACCTGGTGATTCTTACTCATCCAAGGTAAGTCAGGTTATGGGATGATTTCCACCAACTGTTTGCCCATTCCCGATGGGGCCATAAATGTCTTTTACAAGCAAAGGTGAACAGGCAGATTGCTACAAATAATGGAAGCTATGTGAAAAGCTGTCCTGTCCAGTCAAGAGCAGCACTCATTGCTTTCTACACAATAGGAAAGCTCATTCAAGTGCCACTCTACATTTCACTGATCTGTGAAGACCTGCTGTCCTAAATGCTGAGACACACAACCCTATTATTCCTCTTCCAGTCAAGAGGTCTAAAAGACCAAGGCAGAAAAACAATAATTTACAATCTATCATCTCAGCAGGATGACATCCTTTTGAGTACATGTCAGCCACTCCTTTGACTTCTGTTACTCCTTTAAGCCTGTTCTCACTTCTGTACAGCTCCAAGTCATCTATTGTTCAAAAATATGGTCTTTTTCATATCTATCTACCTGTGTTCTCCTTCCTCAAAAGCCGGTCATTTTTTGCTTCTCCAGCCACTTGATTCTTGGCTACAGATTACATCTTCGTTTCACTTCTATAGCATCATAACCCATTTCTTTCTGATGATTAAACACATATTGGTTCCTCACGAAATGTGCTCTTACATACAAGACCAAGACACAGATAGCCCCCTGCCTTTTCAGGGGCTCAGGCCAACAAATAACAATCAGGATCCTGACACTACTGTTAGCATGGGATTATCTAGATGGCTGGAATATATAGCATCAAGCAGATTTCTAAGAAAGAAAATAATCAGCACTCTCCCCCCCCCCCCCAGGGAAAAAAAGAAAAGAAATGCCATCTTATTGCAAATTGAAGCAAGAACAGGCAGGATATTTACCACTTACACCAGCAGGTAGATGACTATTAAAAGCTCAGTAAACAAGCATCTGAGCAATGCTGAGGACTTCTGCCATTTTGGGGGGCGGGAAATGGTATTTCAGAGGATGGGAGGACACCAGGTATTGGGGACAATAGCCTCAGCTACACAGGGGAATCTGGCCAATAGTACAAGAATACAACAATGGGCAGGGGGAAAATGGTATCAGCTGGACAAAATGGGCCATGGTCTTAGATGTCACACTAATGCACAGAGCATGGGAAATAAACTTGAACTCTTAACACCACCTCCAAAAATCATTAAAAGGCCTTACACCTGGTGGGATGTGACTCGTAACTGGAACATAAAAAGCAACAGACCAAAGGAGGAGGAGGAGTTGCATGTATGAACAGACATACGACTTAGAGTGTGTAATACAAAATAAGAGCATTTGGGTTTCTCAAAAACAAGTCATGCTAAACTAATCTTATCTCATTTTTTGACAGTTTGGAAGACCAGGGCAATGCTGTGGAATTAGTACATCTTGATTTCAGTAAGGCTTTTGAGAAGATCTCCCATAATATTCTTTCAGGAAAGGTGGTCAACTGTGGGTTAGACAGCACTACCGTTAGGTGGATCTGTAATTGTCTGATTGAGCAAACCCAGTGAGTGTTCATCAATGGCTGTTCTTCATCTTGGAGAGAAGTGACTAACGGGGGTGCCTCAGGGTTCTGTCCCAGGCCCAGTGTTGTTTTAACATCTTTATGAATTACTTAGTTGATGGATGCCTATCAATTTGCAGATGACACATTAGAGGCACGTTCTTGACAGTAACAGAAGTTTGGCAATGGAGCCAATTACCTAAGGAGGTGGTGTGGTCTCTTTCTCAGGATGTCTTCAAGATGAGACTGAACGGCTACTTGCCAGAGATGCTCTAGCTAGAGTTCTTGCACTGATCAGGAGGTTGGACTTGATAGTCTATGGGTCTCCTTCCAACACTGTTTCTATGCCAACTATACTACATTATGTATCTGAAGCCAAGGATAATACAGAATACAAGCTATCTATACTAAAAGCAATGAAAGCTATCAAAATTGTCAAGTGACAATTGTCAAGTGACAATTTGTGTCCTTTGTACCTGAGCAATTGCCTATTCATGTTATCAGTCCCCATGGCAACTGTGCTCAGATGGTCAAACTGCATCGTATGCTGTAAACGTGGTAGAATTGTGACATTAAGTAGTATGTACTAAAGTGACCTTTACTAAAGTACACCTTTGGAATAAACAGCCTGGAAACATAAGCAGGAATCTATCTTGCGCTATTTTTGGTAAAGTATGACCCTCCATACCCAACATGTTCCTGGAATGCGCAGATACCATGAATAGTAGTGAAGGCCAGGCAAGACAGCAAGGGAAAGAGGAAGGCAGCACTACCACCTGACTCCTCCTTCCTACCTTTCTTTCTTTCGTACCTCCTGGAGGGGCTTGGCAAGATGCCTATGTGTGCCTCTCCATCCTTGCTGGTCACTGGATGAGGAGGGTGGGGGGCTGCCTCCTTGCTGCCACTGCCAACCCCCACTTTGCACAGCAGCCAGCCAGCAGCATCTGCCTTGATCAGGCCCAGCTTCCCACTACCTCAGCTAGGAGAGGTGTGGGGACCCTGGCAGCATGAAGCCATGTGCCTCTCTTAGTGGCAGGTAACACATTCTTGCATGTGAGAAGAAGAGGAAGGTTATTCAGCCAGATGGCCTCTCAGTTGTTGCTCCCAAGGTGACCAGATGCAAAGGGAGCAGTGGCCAAACAGCCAGCCAGCCTTCCCTCCCTCCCCAAATCCTGGTGGATTTTTGGCAAGCTCCATATGTGCTGCTCTTCATCCTCACCAGTTGCGGGATGAGAAGCATGGGGAGGGGGATACTGCCTACTCACTGTCACTGCCACCCTCCTCTTTTGTGCAGCAGCCAGCAGCATCTACCTCAGTACTGTCAGGCTTGCTGGCACTTCAGTTCAATGCATCTTGGCTTAGAGAGATGGGGGAACCCCAGCTCCATGAAGCCATGCACCTCTCCTTGTGGTGGGCACTGCACTCTCGCATGCAAGAACAAGAGAAAGGTTGTCTGGCCACTCACAGCCAAGGTAGATGCTGCTGAGTAGTTGGGTGCTGCACAAAGCAGGGGGCAGCTGCAAAGAGGCAGCCCTCTGTTCTCATTCGGTGACGGGTGTGCAGGGAGAAGCAAGGAAAGAGGAGCCAGGCAGTGGTGTTGATTCCCTCGCCACCTTAATTAGGAAAAGGTAAGGAAGGATTGCAGCCAGCCATGGAAACCCGGGCAGATGAAACTGCAGGTACCAGTCCCATGGATATGGTTATCATAGTATATTCCAGGGGTAGGCAACCTTTCCCCTTTAAGGGCCGAGGGACTTCAGCTCCCAGAAGCCTCAGCCATGTTGGCCAATAGTCCCATGTTGGCCAATAGCTCCTGGGATTCTGGGAGCTGAAGTCCCTCGGCCCTTAAAAGAGAAAGGTTGCCTACCCCTGGTATATTCCCTTCATTTCATCATCTTAGCAGGTGTTTTGATATATAAAATAACCATAGAGGTAAAATTAGGAATATCCCAGTTTTATGAAGTTTAGAAGTGACTTTGCTAGGCCAATCCATTTGGCTAAGCTAACAGCACCAAAACCTAAGGCAGCCTTCACTGCAGCCCGTTTTAATGTCCTCCCTTCCGCTGTTTTGGAAGGAAAATATAAGAAGCTCCCTTATAAGAATTAGACATGTTTATGTTCTGATACTTCAGTTGAATCACTTGTGCATACCATATTGACTGCCCATTCTATCAAGGTGTGTGCTCCTCTTTAATCTATTAAATTTTACAAAAATTCCCAGAAATACCAGCTTATCATTTCTGGACATTACTGCTTGAGGATGTAGACTCTTCAGTAATTGATATCATGGCTTGATTCTGTGCAGCTGTCATTGTTACGTGCAGACAAATGACCCAGGACCAGACTTATTGTTAAATGTTGAAAGTGGGATGCTAGAAGACATCCTGGTGTGTGGGGTGCTGCCTGTCTACATGCACATTTGCATTTTAGCTTATTTTACCTAGGTGTAGGTTTGTTTCTACTGGTTAATACTAATATATTTTTGAGATACTTTGTTCAAAGACTGTAAATAAATTTGATTTGATTTATATAAAATAAAACTGTGTTACACAGAACAATAATTTTTCTTGTCTACCAAAGGAAGAAGAAATTAAAAACAACAGAGAAAAAGCAATGTTATGAAGACAACAAATTTCCAAGCATTCAGTTGTCAAAAAGATTAAACTGATTATGTTCAAAACTCTTAAAGAGTACTGGAGGGAGTGAGGAGTGATTTCTAGCACCACAGTCGTACTCATTCCCTCCCACCACTTCCAGGCTCATGAACATATGGTTATAGATAAACACATGATACTAAGAAAACTCCATTTTCATAGCAGGACCTCACCTTAATCTCTCACTCCTAATTTGCAAAATTAAAAGAAACTTCCAATTGTAGCTATTTTAAAAAAAAAAATCAACCTTCAGACAGCTGAATAGCACCATCTAGTGGCCAACATACCTAGTGCAACTTCCAGCCAGAAGTGACTGCATCTCTTCAATCCAGGAAGCTCAAGCCCTTTGGAGCCCCTAACACTCCCTGTCTTTTCATACCATTCAGTCTTCTTCCAATGCAAGAAGAAGCCATATATATGAAACACAAATGCCCATGTTCTCATCCACTGACAAAACAGCCCAAATTTAAATCACCCCAAACCCTTAAAAGAGAGCGTGCAGCAAGTTACTGTAGATGCTCATGTATAAGTCTAGAAATTTTTGACCCCCAAAACCTGGATCAACTTCTCCATGGGTCAATGTAAGCACTGTACTTGAACTCTTATAAAAAAGGGAGCCATTCCCTAGTGAAAAGCAAGAACATAATCTGTCCTGGAAACACTGACAATGCTTCCCCCCCCCCCACTCTCCTTTCTCCCATCCATCCAGACTTTAGTTTTAACAGCACAAACATTTATGTCTGCTGGAATTTTGGAAGTACTTTGGCACTGTTTTCCTTTGCTTCATCCTTTAGATCCTGTTACATGCCCCTTAAGTTTTACCCTCGACTTATCGATGGGTCATATCAAAATCCATAATTTTGACCCCAAAACCTGCCCTTGACTAATACATGATGTCGACTTATAGTTGAGTATATATGGTAGTCTTTCTAACAAGATGGCTGATGGCAGAGCCTCTTTCAACCTCTTCCTTCCTCTTCTTCCCTTCCCTGACAGAACTGTTTCTTTACTCAGCAGGTTCAGAAAGACATCTCAAGGTAATATCATTTCCCCCCTGTATTTAAAGCAAATAATATCCCTGGAAAATGCTGAATTCAGATAGAAGCTGGCATCAGGCGATCCTGTATCTATTTGAATATAAGTCTTTCTATGTCAATTATTGCTTTGTCAAAAAGAAGAATACACCTGCCTTAGTCATGATCCTAAATATAAGGGATAAATGTGAGGGTTACAGGCAAGGGAAAGTAGCAGCAAATGAACAATCCACAGCATGCCAAACAACGCAATCAATAAGATATGAAGAGAAGAGAAGGCTACTGTCAAAAGCTTACAAAAACACCTGGAAGAATCAGTATGCTCAATGCATAAAATATTAGGGTCTTTTAAAAACACACACAGATATTCAATTTATGTTGATTTTAACATTTGTATCTCAACTATACCTTCACTCTTTGGTACTACATTTATTCTTTAACTTGCACACTCCATACCTCCACATGCAGACATGGACATCCACACTTGATGATTACAACACAAATGGCACCTTTCTGTTTCTTTAGATGGACAGCAACTCCCAAAAGCTTGAGCTAGTCTACCCAATAGTGAAAGGTGATGAGAATTGCAATTATTATACGCCTTGAGTTTCTATGCCAGGAGAACAACAATATTAGACGCCTTGAGTTTCTATGCCAGGAGAAAGGTGGGATAATAATAATAATAATAATAATAATAATAATAATAATAATATCTGGAGGGCCACACATTCCCCATTCTTGACTTAGCACGAGAGTGTGCTGCATATCCACTGAACTCTAGTCAACACCTGACTGAGTTTCAGTTATGAGCAAATTACCTTAACCAGGACTAAGCCAAAAATGATTTTGACTTCTATACTGAGATTTAGGTCCAAAACATACTGCAGAAATAATCCAGTCTGAGACTACTTTAACTGTCCTGGCTCAATGCTAGAGAATTCTAGGAACTGTAGTTTTGTGAGACATTTAGCCTTTTCTGTCAGAAAGCTCTGGTGCCACAATAAACTACAATTCCCAGGATTCCCTAGCATTGAGCCAGGGCAGTTAAAGCAGTCTCAAACTGGATTATTTCTGCAGCGTGTTTGGCCCTCAGTGCCTTAACACCACTAGACCAGAAAAAATCAAATAGCATTATTTTCTCACCTTGGTTTGTTCTGTGGCAACATCTTAGGGTCAACAGCAAACATCTTTGAAACAAAGACAATAACCGGGGCAGTTTCTTCACTGCTGCATTTCATAAAAGCTAAGAAAACATTAAAAATTATATTACACACCTCTATGTTTTGACAAAAGAATCTATGGTTCAAATAATATGTAAGTGAATCCTGGAAAGAAACTTATGCAAGATATTCTCAGGGCCTGAACAGTCTGCAGAAATAATCTGGCTTGAGATCACTTTAACTGCCCTGGCTCAGTGCTAGGGAATCATGGGAACTGTAGTTTATTATGGCACCAGAGAATAAATGGTAGAATAGAGGAGAAGGCTCAATATCTCAGAAAAAAGGCTCAATATCTCAGAGAAGGCTCAATATCTCAGAAAAAGGCAATATCTCAGAGAAGGCTCAATATCTCAGAAAAAAATACAATTCCCATGATTCCCTAGCATTGAGCCAGGGCAGTTAAAGTGGTCGCAAACTGGATTATTTCTGACAAGTCTGCTCACGCTCTAAATCTGTCTGATCTTTTGAGCCACCTTGCAGAAAGCTAAATTCTTTTCAGGTTTCAAACCTCTTTTAGGCTGGGGCATCAATTCAGTATGGGCCAATCTGGGCCCCATGAATTGCAACTCCTCATTTTTGGGCAAAGTATAGAGTTTTTTTTTTTTTTTTTTGGTAATTTTAGGTTTCAGGAGGCTAGAGGGTGTTTAAACCTTGTTATTGTTGTGTGCCTTTCAGTCATTTGCAATTTATGTGACCCTAAGGCAAACCTATCACAAGGCTTTCTCAGCAAGATTTGTTCCAGAAGGGATTTATCTTTGTCTTCCTCTGAAGCTGAGAGTGTGTGGCTTGCTCAAAGTCAACCAGTGGGTTTCTGTGGCCAGGGAATTAGAACCCTGGTCTCCAGAATCATATTCCAATGCTCAAACCACTGCACCATGATGGATCTCATTTAAACTTAGAGACTATTATGAAAAACACTTGAAAACAGTTCATTGCTATTCATGGGTTAAACGTAGAGACTACCATAAGTAGCAATTGTTTTCAAGTGTTTTTACAACCTGAAACAAAATGTGTTGGATATATGTGGGGACCTTTTGGGCCTTGAAAAGGAACCAAGGCCACATGCAGCTCGTAGCCCAACTTCCCTACTCTTGTTTTAGGCGATCATTCAGAAAAATAACACTGAAGTTTATCATATAAAATTTCTCTCCTCTATTCTACCATTTATTCTACCAGTTTAGAGTACATATATAAATAGAACATAACCTCCATAGTTCAATTGTCTATAATATTTACTCACCATCCTTCAAGTCTTGTGTTTCTTGAGGCAGACAATCAAATGCTTTAGCTCCAACAGACATTAACTTTTCAACTCTCTCAGCAGTGATATCAAGAGGACTAGGGAGTTTACTACACACCATGGCTAAAGCAAAATGTTAAGGATACACAGAAATGTTCTCTGCCTTGTCATGGGTTACAAAGAGAAGAAGCCAATATCCAGTAACAGTAAGCAATCCCTTTAACTAGGATTTTCCAAAAGTCATAATCCAGAACTAAACAGCTACAGGGGAAGGATTTTTAGAGATGATAGAAAGCACAAAACAAGGGTAGATATAAAGCAGGAAGATATTTGGTCTTATGATGAGTGTTATTCCCTCCCTTCAATCGGTAGACTTTCTACTTCAGGAAGTAGTATGTGCTTTGAGAAAGACAAAAATATATTTTTCTCTTTAAGGATACAAAGAATTGCCTCTGATAAAGGCAGCCACTGGCTACAGATGGCATTAAGCTGAACCTTTGGATCTGCATGACGCAATTCACGAGCACCAATTTTCAGCTCCAAGGAGGCAACTATTTTATCAATTTTCTCCTTGTCTCTACAAAGAAAGCAGAAATATGCAATTAAAGAGTTGAGCCTGACTGACCAACTAATAGGTACAGTTTGTCCTCAGTACTCACGGATTCCTCATCCACAGATTCAACCATCCATGACTTGAAAAGGTTTATATATCAAAAAGCAAACCTTAATTTTGCCATTTTATATGAGGGACATTATTTTCCTATGCCACCATTCTCCTATGCCACTAGGGGATCTGAGCATCCATAAATTTTGATATCCACTGGGGTCCTGGAACCCCAAAGCATACCAAGGGCCAACATATATTCCAAGCCACTTAACTTAATGCAAGAACAAAAGCAGAGCTTTCTGCTGATTTTTTTTTTTTAAGGTTTGGACAAAATTGCTTCCTTTTTCTGAGCTTTTGATTCACTTTGAGATATTGGTGGGAAGGGGGGGAGAATCACTCAGGGCTTTGGGATGCTGCACTTTGGCACCACATGTGCTACATGTAGCCTATCAACTGCACTTCACCCATTCCTGCATCAAGAAATCCAATGGGCCTACGTGAGATGTTACTTTTCAGTGATGGGGACAGAGACAGTCTGATGTGGCTGAGGGGCTAAGCAGACGGGCGGCCGTGGGTCGCCCTGGGAAGCTGCGCCGCGGGACCGAGGCATCCCCATGCCTCAATCCTGCGGCGCAGCTTTGCCACCCCTGAAAGGAGCGCTAAATTAGCGCTCCTTTCACAAGTCACCGAAAGTGCGCCGCAAAAGGCTGTGGCGCACTTTCGGCGACTTTTCCGCCGCAGTGTTTGCGAACGCTGAGGCGGGAGGTCCTCCTCGGAGCGCTGGCCGTGCGGAGGGCCGGCTGCTCCAAGGACGACCTCGGGAAGGGGAGGGGGTGCCGAGCGTGTGGCTGCCCCTCCCCTTCCCTACGCCCAAGATGGCCTTTTAAGCGGTCTGCTTAGGCCCTGACTCATCATTCCAGTAGGTAGGAAATAAGACTTCGAGTAGGAAATAAGACTTCGAGGGAGTTACCTTCAGGAGTTACAACCCCGCTCATCTCCCAGTTCATGTTGCAGCCAAATATCTAAATCCACTAACACTCATAAATAGATATAAAGTGTGAAAAGAATAAAAAAGAGATAGGGCATAAAGATACACAAAATATACTTAATTTCCCAAGCTAACTACATATCACCTGATCACCACTGCTTCCATGAGGAAACTGTTAATCCTCAGTTCAGGGTGGGACGGATGTCTTCACCCTCATTGCTGAAAAGAAACATCTCACAGGTAAGGACAATGTTCCTTTTTCCAGCAATGCACGTAGAGACAACCGCAGCCCCATCTTTTCAGGTGGGTGAACTGAGATAGGCTGGTTATGTCACCACTTGTACCACTTGCCTGCCGAAGGCTGTTACCACAAAATCAATAGCTTCCAAGAGATAGTGTTGTACAAATGTGAAGGACAATGCCCATGTTGCTGCCTACAAATATCTATAATGGGTGCATTAGTGGACAAGGCAGCAGAGGTGACAACGCTATGCATGCAGTGAGGAACAACCGCCCCTGGCAATGAGCCCCCCAACAATAAATGACATAGGGACATGCAAGCCCTAATCTTCTTCTCCATCAATGAAGGCACAGTTGATGCAGATTCTGAGTGCCTTTCTGACACCAAGTGTATTCCAAGACTTCTTCAGATCTTTGGTTGGATGTGGGCAAAAAGATGGAAATGTGATCTCTTGGGCAATATGGAAGGCAGAGCTGACCTTGGGTATCAACTAGCCAAGTATCACCAAATCCTGATGGAAAATGCAGGTTTTGTTTTTTCCCCCCTCAGCAACAGCATCCCCACTTCCAATATTCTTCTGGCTGATGTGATTGCCTCTAGAAATAATACCTTCCATATCAATAATTTCAGGGAAGCATCTCTCAGTCTGTTGTTCCCTCAAACTGTTAACAGGGTAGGTACATACGCTCAGATCATGGCCTGCTGTATCCTCCATGAAAGGCCCTGTACCCTTGAAAAGAGGACTGACTCTGCAACAGTGGCATTCAGTGATCTCTTCTGACCAAAGAAGGCAGTGCCTTCTTCTTGTCCTTGATCTTCACTGGCACTGGGTCCAGTGATGCCCCAAAGAGTTTGTCTCTTGTAAAGGGGGAGAATGTGAGGTTTTGTTTTTAGCATGCTTCAACCATCCAATTCTTTAACTAGATTTGCCTTCTGACCAGGATGGATGCTGGTGGCACTCTGGCACTAAGCTTCATGAGAAGAGGCACTAAAAAGACTGAGTGATAAGTTTGGGGGGGGGGGGTGGAATTGCTTCCCTTAAAGTCTATTTCCAGCCTACTGGAGTGATGAGGAAGGAGCAACCTATGTCAGGATGTCTCCACCTCTATTGCCAGAAAATTGCAGCTAGTCCAAAAAACCCCAAAAAGTTTCTGTTCTCAGGTAATAAGAAAAAGGATTCTCTATTTGTTGTTATCTACAGGGATCCCCATGTAGGGATCTCTTCTGATTACCTTTTCATAACTGCTTCATAGAGGCTCCATATATTTTCCAGTACCAGTTGCACAAACAAAGGCTTCTTTCCTTTCAACTGGAAGAAAACCAAGGGTTACATTAACAGATGGCATCCAAAGCAGCATTAAAGCTGGTCTGATTCAGAAGCATAGCATGTATATATGTTCCTACAGGATTTCACAGAGCCCTATTCTGTTCCTTCCTACCCCTGTCATTCCTCCTCAATATTCCAGGAGAAGCAAACTTACCATTTCAACAGGTTGCTGACTCTCCATTGCTTGGCTTAACATTAAAAAAGTTAGGGGACTTCTTACCCCTTCTGGACTTTCTTCCCAATTTCTCGCAGTTTATACACCGTACAAAGGGTCCCAGGAGCAATCCCTCATCCCAGATCTGAAGCAATTGCCCATGGAAGGTTGTGGACTGCATTCCCTGGAGTGACATGATGCTGTTCCAGTTCTCAGAGCACTTACTCTCAAGAACCCTGAATTAGAGGCCATACCCTCTATTTCTAGTTTCAGATTTGTCTCCCAACAACTTCAGTCCAACTAACAGGTAAAATCCAGAAATCACAAGCATAAACAGTATGCTTACACAGTGGCCATCTACTAATACTAGGCAACCAGATAACTGATGCAGCCTATTTTGATATTTCTGTTAAAGAGAATGAAGAGGAAGAGTATATTCACCCATATTACACTGAAATGGACAATTCACTCTTTCAGTGCAGAATCTGGATGCCATGTGCAGCTTCAGCAAGGGAATCTCATGGTTGCCCTCCTTTTGTCTAGTTTAAGATTCCAGAGGAAACCCATCATTGTTACTACATGACTTGCTATACACACTGATTGTGGTATTGTATAGCAGCATTTCAACCTCAGGGGAAGGCAATTGCAAACAACTTCTGAACAAATCTTGCCAAGAAAACACCATGATAGGTTTATCTTCAGGTCTCCACAAATTAGAAACAACTTGAAGGCACAAAACACACATAACAGCATCACTAATCTTCATATTTACTGAGTCTAGTTGAGATTCAAAATATACTGTATATATTTGACTATAAGTCAACCTCAAGTATAAGTTAAGGGTAGGTTTTGGGGCCAACATTATGGATTTTGATATGACCTGTGGATAGGTCGAGAGTAAAACTTAGGTGCATAGAACAAAGGATGTAAAGCATGGTGTTAAGAAAAATGATACCAAAGAAATTACAAAATTCTGGCAGGTATAACTGTTTGTACTCATCCTAAAGGCTGGATAGATGAGGGAGTAGAGGGGATCCATGCTTCTTTTTGGTGCTCCCAGAACAGACTAATCTCTTGCATTTTACTACTCTGTTCAGAGGAAGGGGATGGCTCCTTTTTTTGGATATATAAGAGTCAAAGTATAGCACTTACATTGACTGGTGGATAAGTTGACCCAGGTTTTCTGGGTCAATTTTTTGACTAAAATTTCTAGATTTATACATGAGTATATACAGTATTTTGAACAACAAAATGTGAACAACTGTGTATGCTAAATTATTTACAACTATATTTATTCCTCTTGGTTCGAGAAAGGAGTTGCAAGAGCAGAGTTTTGCATAGGTGAGCCTAGCAATAGTACCTGGTCAGTTTTCATGATCTTCTTGGCTTTTGTATTTAGATAATAATCTCCCCATAGAGTCTTCAGAAGTACAGATTGTTTGATTCCAATTTTATGGCTATATAGTTTAGCAAAATGTTCAATGCTGGGAAACAAGAAAAAGCAAGTCATCTGACACAATTACATCTAAATAGAACACTTATCATAATAAGGCATCCATGTCAACTTAAATAGTAAGTAAAGTATATTACACATTTTACAAATACAGTCTGTGTCCGCACTGCAGAAATAATCCAATTTGACAACACTTTAACTACCATGCTCAGTTCTATGGAATCCTGAGATTTGTAGTTTGCTGTGGCACCAGAGCTCTGATAGAGAAAGCTAAATATCTTGCAAAACTACGAATCCCAGAATTCCATAGCACTGAGCCACAGCAGTGAAAGTGGTGTCAAACCATGGGATACAGCAAGAGTTTCTGAAGCACAGGATTCTGAGATATTGGCTGCAATGTAAAGATAAATAAACTTTTAATTGGAATTCTGCACTCACTCACTTGAGGGTAAGTCCCACAAAACTCTACAGGACTTAATTCTTAATAAAAAATATATGGAATTGTGTGACAGTATTGAAGAAACCTAAAAAAAAACCCCAGGACAACAGCATTTCACTTGCTACATTTTCTCCAACTTGTCCATTCCAGAAGATTACAAATAAATTGTAACTATCAGTCAGTGAGTTTTGAATTTGCCTAAAGTTTTCTAAATCAAATCAATGAGTGTGGGTGTAGTGTTCCTTTGCATGTATACATATAACCACATAAATAAACAAACAATGCATTCCAATCTCTCTTTAGCCAACATCTTGAATAAAATGAATACAAAATTACTTTTTAATTTAGATGCTGTTTCTAGTCTGGCTATAATCAATAAATTAAATCATTAAAAATATCACTAGTACTAAGATATTTTGTAGTATCTTTCATATGTATGGCATAGTGGTTTGAGTGTTGTACTACAACTTTGGAGATCAAGGTACAATTCCCAGCTCAGCCATAAAACCTACTGGGTGACCTTTGGAAAGTCACATGCTCTCAACCTCAGGGAAAGGCAATGGGAAACCTCCTCTGAACAAATCTTGCCAAGAAAACCTAATGATAGGTTTGCCTTAGGGTTGCCATAGGTTAGAAACAACTTGAAGGGACACAACAACAACAACAACAACAAATTATTTAGCAGGCAGCTTTGCATTTTTCTTGCTTATTAATATGATTGCACTTGGCCAACCACTGGAATAGTCATCTGCCTGAGAATATTTACATAAACAAATAAAGCAGAATACTTTTAAAGCTTGTGTGCTAATCTCCAAATGCAGAATGATCAAGATATATATACAAGGTGCCACACAATCTCCTCCACATGTTCAAGGAACATACACAGGGGACTGGAAGTCCATGTAAGTTTGCTTCACTATTGCTGGAACTGGACACCAACTCCAATTTAAACACCAAATGTTTAAATATTTGAAGGGATGTCATATTGAGGAGGGAGCAAGCTTGTTTTCGGCTGCTCCAGAGAATAGGACATGAAACAATAGATGCAAGCTACAGGAAAAGAGATTCCACCTCAACATTCAAGAAGAAGAGCCCTCCCTCCATTCCATCCAATGTCATCTGGGAGACAGACACTAGGCCCAGCACCATCGGGCCTGGAATAAGAAGAACCCTTACTTGGGATTTTTATGTTCTGTTTAAATTATATTAATATATCTGTATGGAAATTTTAATGCTGTAAGCCACCCCGATTGCTCTGCAGAGGGGCGGGATATAAAAAATAATTATTATTATTATTATTATTATTAACATTAGGGGGAACTTCCTGACAGTGAGAGCTGTTCGAAAGTGGAACACACTCCCTCGGAATGTGTTGGAGTCTCCATCTTTGGAAGTCTTTAAACAGAGGCTGGATGGCCATCTGTCGGGGATGCTTTGATTTTGAGTTCCTGCATGGCAGGGGGTTGAACTGAATGGCCTTTGTGGTCTCTTCCAATTCTATGATTCTATGATTCCCTTCCCCTTTGTGGTTAATCGTGGTGGCAGCATACAGGGCTGCCAGGAAAGTTTAGTCCTGATGACACTACAACTTTTTACATGCATTCACGGAAGTAGCAGAGAAGGCCATGTGTATCTCCTCATAAACATACACACCGGTGAACTGTCCCTAGAGATAGGCAATGGTGGCATAGGTCCCTCCACCCCACTCCCTGGGACTTCTCACTAGAGTATAAGATCACAACAAACACCTCAGCTGCTTTCAGTAGTATAATTAAGATACTCATAAAGAACTTGGAAACCTAACATGACTAGCTCCCATGTCTATGTAACTCCCAGTCAAACAAAGCATTAGTCATCTTTAATCCTCACTTTCTCAGTGTGAACAACAAAATACAATCCATCATTGTTTCCAAATTCTGAACAAAAGACTCCTGGAGATGTCCACAAACCATTCAGTTCCAGTGACAGATATGTATTCCTGGTATAGAATTGTTTTACTGCCAGTAGTAGCATGTTTTTATGCTGACCATGTTTGTTGGTAGGTACTGTCCTAGTAAAAATTGCAATGGCCATTGGTTCAATGCAAATAAAATCTGGCTGGACTTGCATAGCCACAACCTGCTTAACACTTAACACATCTACCATGGCCCTGGCCTCAGAAGGAAAGAAGGGACAGCCACAGCTGCACCAGACCTAGCCCAGAGAAAGGAGGGATCTCCCTCCATTTCAACTGCCATCACCCTGGTCTCAGAGGGAGAGAGACTTGATCCCCTTCCCCACTACTATTCCTTTCTCCTTTTGTGTCATGTCTTTTTAGGTGGTACGTCTGAGGGCAGGGATTGTCTAATTAACCATTTGTAAACCACTTTGAAAGCACTTCTAAAAAGTGGGGTATAAATACAATAAACAACAACATCATTTTATCTGAGAATTGCTCTTGCTTCAGCTACAGTGGCATTACAAAATACCCTGATGCAATCAAACATATATATGTATGATAGGCAAATACATCCATCTTCCTCAAATGCTCACAGATGTATGGGGAAGCCCCCTAAGTGTGTCCAGAGGGCAGCAACTAAAATAGTGAAAGGTCTAGAATCCATGTCCTATGAGGGACTAGGGAGCTGGGTATGTTTAGCCTGGAGAAGAGAAGATTAAGACATGAGATGATATGATAGCCCTGTTTAAATATTTGTAGGGGTGTCAGACGGAGGATGGAACAAGTTTGTTTTTTGCAGCTCCAGAGAATAGGTCCCAGAGCTATGGATTCAAACTATAGGAAAAGAGATTCCACCTCATCATTAGGAAAAACTTCCTGACAGTAAGAGCTGTTTGACAGTGGAACACACTCCTAGTGTGGTGGAGTCTCCTTCTTTGGAGGTTTTTAAATAGAGGTGTGAGTCCTTTGATTGTGTATTCCTGCATGGTAAGGGGTTGGATTGAATAGCCCATGGAGTCTCTTTCAACTCTAAGAATTGCTTAAATGTCCAAATATTGTTTAGTAATACATATTTGCCCTTTCCACTTTACATGTCTGTTCCACATATTCATGTGTAGGAAGAGCAAACACAACTGCTGTATAAAGTGTGAACAGCTCTTCTCCCAATTGACAGAAGGCAAAGTATATGTTGCCACCCCTGACTCCCAGCTGGGATCAAGTTCAAATCTTGACATTGGTTAAAACCTAAGTTTCAAGAAATGTAATAATTCATTTTTAAAATATGCACACACCTCTTCCATTAAAAATGTACCAAGTACATAACAATTAACACAAGAAATCTGCCCAATATCTATATTTTCACCACCCACCCCCATCCGAAAAGGTATGCATAACAAGAGTGTCTGCTCTTTAGAATGGAAAGTCTTACTTCTCCATTGGTCAAGAGAAACAGAAGGCCATTGCCCAAGTTTCTAGATCTATCCAGTTGAGTCCCAAAAAAGTTTAACAATTCTTAGAGGATTTTCTTCCAGGCATCTTTTTTTAAAAAAAAAATTTTAAAAAATCAAAGCAAGACAAAATGTGGCAATATTTGCAAAAGATGTAAAACAAATATTTCAAAAGCAATAATTAAGCACATTTTTGAAAAAATATCATCTGCAAAGAAAATATTATGACTGATCAAGTACAGCAGTAGCAAAATGATTTATACATATGGACTGTAAGCTATTTAAATGTTTATTTGCCTTTCCAATAAACATTATTAGAATGTTGAACAAACATCTCAAGGATGCTTAAAGCCAGACTTTCTGTCTGAAAAGGTTTTGAGGCTTTGAGTGCAGTTTTAAGCATAAAGAGGAAAGCAAGGAACTGCTCTGAATGCCATGCAGAGACTGCCTCCATATTCTGGTCCCAGTTCGAAATGCAAGTTAACTTTTGAAGACTCAAAGCAATCTGGACAGAAAGTATCTTATGCCTCTTCTCATGATTTCTGATCTGCTAGAGATACCCTTCTATGTTTCCCTGCCAACAAAACACTGTGATTAGCAACCAGACTGCAAGACCTCTCTATAGCAGCAACCCCAACAGAACAAACTGTCACCTGTGAAATTTCATAGGAATTCCATATCTGATGTGGGATCAGCCTCCAAGCATAATCAGACCAAGAGGTTTAGGACTTGCCATTGTTAATTCCTCTCAGGGTCAACTATCCCACCAACACCATAAAACCTGAACTGTGTTACTGTTTAGTAGTTCTTAACAGAGCCCACACTCAGTAATCCTTGGAACTCACAAAAGACTCTGTAGCAGAAGAAGAGCTTATTAGGATTTGAAACAGTATCACATTTATATATTTTTAAAAAAATAATCAGTAAGGACCTTCTTTCAAGAACAGTTCTGCTCTCTTAAGAGAGGGACAGCTTGTGTATGTGGGTGGTGAAGCTAAAAACACTTGGTGGAGCAAAGGCTTCCTAATTCTGATTTAGGGTAGGTAGGACCATGGCTCAGTGGGGCATTCCCAATTCCATCACTGGCATCTTCAGTTAAAAGGGTCAAAAAGGTGATAAGAAAGACTTTTGCTGGAAAAGTGTCGCCAACCAAGAGCACAGAACAGTGGAATACGTAGAGTGGTGAACTGATATTTTATAAGATAACTCCATAGCTAGAAAAAACATTCCAGAACTTTGAGGAAAGAATTTGCTGAGCACCATGCAATGGAAACAGATTTTGAACATTCTATTTCATTCTCGAGGCTAGAAAGAAATGGCAGAGGAACAAACAAACAGTAAAAAAACCTCTATTTTAAAAAGGAGTAATCTTTTAAATGTATATGTCATTATATTTACTAAATGCATAACAGAAAAGTTTTAACTGCTTTAGTCATTCATAAATTGATCACTCTCTATAAACTCACCCAAAACCCCAGCCATCAATTGCACTGGCAAATACCACATTCCCCTGGTCAGGTGAGAAGTAAAGGTGGGAATCATCTGTGTATTCCAAACCCGCACTCCAGTCATAAACTTGATCTCCATGAGCAGAATCAGAAGTCAGCTGAGTTTCCATCTCTTTCTCAGCCCTTTCTTCAAGAACTTTAGAAGTGAAGAGAGTTGCTGTGATTGCATTTACCTAGAAACATATTTGTTTGATTTGTTTTCATAATTACATCACATCTTTTTGGCCCTACAAAGGATTCAGTGGCATCATAAATTAACATTTCTAAAATAGATTTATGATGTACATTAAAGTATGAGAACTATAATAAAGTAGCTTCCAAACAGTAACTATACTTTTCCAAATTAAAAAACAACAACAAACAGAACCCAAGCCAAAGTTTACATGATACTAACTAATCCCAAAGCATTCTATAAAGCCCATGGTGGGTGACACCACCTATTCCCCATACTTGCTGTTTTAGCTCCATATAAAAAGGAAAATAGAACAGGATGTTGGCTGATGAGCCAGAACACAAGGGGAGGAACAGATGGGAACAGACAATCCATAAGAGCTATACTACATTTGACATTACCAGTCTTTTTAACCTACTGACTCACACTCTTTCATCTTCCCAGCACACTTCTGGTTTGATAGATTTTCTATTTACTTCAGTTCAACTCTTTACTTTTATGACTGTTCTTCATGCTGATGCAAACTTAAATCCACATTCAATTAAAACAGTGATATTTTAGAAGTGTTTTTGCCCAATGAACTGTCCACATTTTCTCCCCAGAAAAGGAGTTTTCAGTGGGAAAAAATGGCATACTTACAATAACCGTACATTTTCTATGGAAAAAGATGAACACTAGCTAATAACATTCTTTATATAATATGTTAATTTTTTCCTTCATCCAAGCTATTTAGTTATTAAAGTTAATCCAGAACTTTGAATTTGACCTGAAAATGAACAAACGAGTAAAGCTACTTCAGAATTGATGCATGTGCTTACTGACTGGCACCACAGCAACTGTGTCTGTGAAGGTTTTTTTTTAAGAATACTTTCCAAAGAAACTCCAAGAATTTATTCTATTAATCCAAGTAGGAGTGTGGTTTACTTGTTTCACACTATGAACATGTGCATTTATTCCCACAGCTGTTTACAAATAACCAGCCAACTAGAAATTTCTCATACCTGTTCCAAGATATTCTTAAGGTGAGCATATGCTTCCTGAGGTGTAAACTTGAGTTCCAATATGAGACGATCTATTTTATTAATCACCAAGACTGGACGAATGTTTTCTAGCCAAGCCTGTCGCAGAACTGCATGTGTCTAGTACAACAGAACAAATGCTCAGTGATATAATGTCACAAAAGAGTTAAGCAAAATGTATATGAGTATATAAATGAACAAGAGTTGCTTAGGAAGAAAGAGCACCCCTCCATTTTTGCTCCATAAAATCATTGTCCATTTAAACAAAAACACAGCTCCACTATTATATACAACAATCAACTAAGAGAAATTAGTTAACTAAGGTCTGAAACAGATGGGCAGAAAAGAGTGACTTCTAGCCATGTTGGAGGCAAAGCATGCAAACGACGCATGCCCCCAGACCAGCCAGAAGCCGCACTGAGAATGCATCCAGCTGGGAAAAGCTAGCTGCAAAAGGAGTGGCAAAAAACCCTGCTCCTTGCTGGTAGCCCATTCAGGGCCATGGTAGCAACCGATTTTGGGACCATGGTGTCCAGCTGCAACACTGATCGGGGCTGACCAGCACTGAAGTGACTAGAGGCTGCTCCAAGCTACTGGCCTGCATGAACCCAAAGATTAAAATTAAACCAAACTGACATTGGGAACCAGTGTGGTGTAGTAACTTGAGTGTTGCACTAGGATCTTGAGAGACCAGGGTCGGAATGCCACTTAATCATGGAAATCCAGTAGGTGACCTTGGCCAAATTGCTCTTTCTCTGCCTCAGAGGAAAGCAATGGAAAATTCCTCTGAACAAATATTGGGAAGAAATCCCATGCTTTAGTGTCACCGTATGTTGGAAATGATTTGAAGGTCCACAACACAGCAACAAAGACATATCTTCTCAATGATATATGCAGAAAGTTACAGCTGCACATGTAATTTTTCAAAAATTATTATGTGGTTATGGTGGTTGGCAAAATTCAGCACCTTCATCCACTTCCTCTGAACCACCTACCTGTTTTCTGGCCAAGCCCCTCCTGACAGCTATTCAGTGGCCAGGGAAGGTTTGGAGTGAATACTCGGCAGCCGGCCAGAAAAAAAAAGATTTCCTCCCAGAATTTTTGGAGGTCCTTTGGAGGCTCAGGATGACATCTTCCTGCAGCTTGCTGACTGCTCTTCATCCTCTTCTGATCAATGAATGGCCATGAAGAGGAGGAGCCAGCCAAAAAACAGGTAGTCCAAGTGTGCAGCAGGAATTTTACATTCTGATAACACACTGTTGATTCTCAGCTCAAGTTTGCTCCTAAATTCACTTTGCAAATACTGATTGAAGTCTGCATGTGAAAATGCTTCTATTGAAAAAGTATTGTTAAAGACATCTATTTCTTTCTGATAGTAAACGAATATTACATTAGCAAGTGCAAGACATACTTCTGTCTATAGCCTAATTTTTCACATACTGTGGGCACTTTATGTGTAACTATATTTTCAAAATTGTTTTTACATGCCATTCACTACATTTTAAATTATCAGTAACATTTGTTTCTTTTGTGTCTTGGGTTGAGGGTAAGGTATGTTCTCTTTTAGCTGAAATATATTTTTTCTAATCACCTGTGAACAGACTCCTTCTACAGCATCAACCACAATGATACAGCCATCACAAAGCCTGACAGCTGTGGAAACTTCTGATGAGAAATCCACATGGCCAGGGGAGTCTATCAAATTGATGAGATACTCCTTTTCATCTAGAAAAGGAAAACAAATAAAAACATTAATAAACAGCTAATATTTTAAAACTGTATCAAGATATTTTGGTCTATTTTAGAAGTAGCACAGAACAGTGGCCAAAGACTAAGAAGATGAGCTTGTATAAGCATAAGAGTCATGGACTCCCCATCTCTTTCCTTCCTCCTAAGGGTACTAGGGGAAGAAGTTTAAAGCTTCCAGCCATAAGTTAAAGCAAACTGTACCTTCCATGTTACACATGGGTACAGGAAACTGAGCTTCATTGAAACCATGGCCAATTACATAAACAGCATCTTAAACCAGTTTGATTCTCATTTCAGTCAAATAAACCTCCCTTTATTGGGATGTAACTGGAAAATGCAGTTTGTTCCAAGCCATGGAAATGGAAGCTTCTTCCCTCTAACCTTCTGTCCACCTTTTCATATTTGTAGTCCAATCACTCTCATAAAACTAAACCATGGTTTCATATTATAGCTGAATGACTTTTGTGACAGATGTCCTTTTTAAATATATATATCTTTTGCATTCTATCAAAGTCTTCACACCAGGAGTAGGGAAGCTGATACTTGTGGGCTTTATGCAGGCAGAATGCATTTTTGCAGGACCTCAACTCCCCTCCTCATGACCAAAAGCAAAAAACACTGGCTCCAGCCTTCAGCTCCTAAAATTCCTGGCTCTTGGCCAAGTTCTCTGGACTTCTGAGAGTTGTTAGAGCAGGGGTAGGCAACCTTTCCCCTTTAAGGGCCGAGGGACTTCAGCTCCCAGAAGCCTCAGCCATGTTGGCCAGTAGTCCCATGTTGGCCAATAGCTCCTGGGATTCTGGGAGCTGAAGTCCCTCGGCCCTTAAAGGGGAAAGGTTGCCTACCCCTGTGTTAGAGCTTCAAATTTTGGGAACTGCTGCACAAGTCCCTTCTACTTTTGTTTTGGGCTGCATAGTTGCTGATATTTGGGTGGGCACGGCCCATTCAAAAAGCCTGTGTGGTATAGTGATTTGAGCACTGGACTATGACTCTGAAGAGTCGGATTTGAAACTCCTCTCAGCTATGGAAACCTAATAGATGACTCTAGGCAAGTCATACTCTCATAAGTCCAAAACACACTGCAGAAATAATCCAGCTTGAGACCCTGGCTCAATGCTAGGGAATCCTGGGAACTGCAGATTTGTGAGACATTTAGCCCTCTCAGTAAGAGGGCTCTGGTGCCTCAATAAACTACAATTCCCAAGATTCCCTAGCATTGAGCCAGAGCAGTTAAAGTGGTCTCAAACTGGATTATTTCTGCAGTGTGTTTTGGACCTATGAGAGTATGACTTGCCTGCAGTGTATTTTGGACCACAGTCTCAGAGAAAGGCAAAGGCAACAACTCTTGCCAAGAAAAACCATAATTCTTGCAAAATAAAAAAATAAAAACACCCACAAGTCAGAAACAACCTGAAGGCACACAGCACCAAAAACAGCAGCCCACTAGTGGTCCCAGGAACAAGAATTAGCCTCCACAGTTGTCCACCTGTTTTACACCTTATATAAAAATTAAATGTTGACATGGATATCTTAAGCTTATAATACTGTATTTAAGAGAACAAATAAATCCACAGAATGTGCTAATTCTATTACCTTTTGCAAACAACAATGAAATTGCACTTGATTTCATTGTAATTCCACGAATCTGTTCATCTGCTCGGCTATCCAAATACCTCAGCTGTATAAAGAGAAAGAACAGAAAAAGAGTAGCATATTCAGAGGTTTTTAAGTGAGAAAAAGAATAAATCTGAATGGAATGGTGGAAATGCTTAATCATACCTTTCCTGCCAATCTGTTAGAGATTATTCCGTTACTAGAGATAAGACAGTCGGCTAAAGTTGTCTTCCCTGAGGGAGGGGGAAAGATACAAAAAAGCACACAGATGAAGGTATTGAGATGAAAAACAGTATAATTAAGATTATTTCTAACATTATTTTCTGTCTCCTATGAATACAAGCACCCTCTCTTTATCTCCACAAAATATATAATTGTCTAACACTGGATAACACTGTATAAGTATGAACTGATAAATATGAAGATAGTCAGTGTAGGTACACATTGCAAAATTTATTCAATCCTTAGTGAATTTTCAGGGTACAAAATAACTATGTACAGTGGTACCTCTACTTACAAATGCCTCTACTAACGAAAAATTCAACTTACGAAATGCACCTCCAGAAAAAATT
>CM034709.1:16674365-16697683 GCA_020142125.1 Phrynosoma platyrhinos | reverse complement strand
ATCAAGGTTTGCTTTTTGGAATTTATATATATTTTTGAATATTTTCAATCTGTGAATGCTTGAATCTGTGGATAAAAAATATCTGTGGATAAGGAGGACTGACTGTAGATGAGAGTGTAAGTGACATAAGTCCAAAACACACTGCAGATATCATCCAGTTTAAAAATACTTTAACTTCCCTAGCTCAATGCTAGGGAATTGTGAGAATTGTAGTTTATTATGGCATGAGAGCTCTCCGATAGGGAAGGCTAAATGTCTCACAAAACTACAGTTCCCAGAATTCCCTAGCATTGAGCCCAGGCAGTTAAAGTGGTCTCAGACTGGATTATTTCTGCAGTGTGATTTGGACCATAGATAGCCTGTAGGACAATATTCTTATAGCAGTCCCTCGTGATCCCAAATCTGAGCATGGCTCACGTAAGCCAGAATCCTATTCATAATGTGCTGAGTACTGTGCTTGCTCATTTCTCTTGGTATTAATTTCTGTTGGTACCTGTATGTACTCTGTAAAGCAGGGTTGGGATTCATGCAGCTCTCCAGGTGTTTTTCAACTGCAGTTCAGCAGCTGTAGCCAGCATAGTCAGTAGTGAAGAATGTCAAACAACAGAGGAGACAGATGACTTCTACCCCCTGCTATTGACTTAGGCTACAACTATATCCACTTACTTGGGAATTAAGTTCCATTGGACTTACTTCCCATTAAATATATACATTGGTTTTGATTTCTTGATCCCTGTTCCCCAAATAAACTTGAAAGTAAAATTCCATGGTGGGGATTAGAGTTCCATAATAGTGGCTTATACTCTCAACATTCCAGGTCCAAAGATACTTTGTGGGGAAACTACGACACTGAACCTAGTATAACACTGATTATTTTGTAGTGTTGAAATGTATAATGATGTTTCCAAATGGAGGGGCACTGTACTTCCTATATTGTAATCTGTTATTCTAGCCTACGGACAGGACACTCAACTGTAATCTATAAATGTCTTGAAGTATTTTGTGAGCAGTAAAGGGTTTCAGTTTGTTTACAGGACGTATGGTACGGCCCAGCCAAAGTCTGCAAAAGGAAATGTCAGATATAGGTAGTTTTTTAAACCACAAAAGAATGTCCCTGTAAATGTATTTATGCAATTTAAGAGTTACTCGTATTTTACAGTTCTCTTAAAATTCTATATTTCATTTTGAAATGATACATTTTGAACTTGGACCAGGTATCAAATAGACCTGAGCACTGGATGTTTCAATTATGAAACATAAACATTTAATTTAATTTTAAAATACCCTTATGAGTTGCAGAACTAGCGTTTAAGAGAATAACTCTTACTTACTTGTACAGCTAGCAACCAGATTACCTTCCTGATTCAAATGTCAACTAGACAGGAATTTTTGGCATTTGGAAATGCTGAACAATCTAAGCAATGGCCAGACTCATTCCCATCCAACACCCCAAAGCTCTTTGTGGAACAGTGCGGATATAACAGAGCAGATTTTCTTCTTGTATTTGCTTCCTCCTTTCAGTTATTCCCTATTAGACACATGCTGGCCTTTGCCTTGCTTACCAAGGAATGAGGATAATGCTTGAGATCATTAGCAGGGGGGTCCTTAGGACCACAGGAATTGTCTAGATCAGTGATTTCCAAACTTTGGTCCTTCAGATGTTAGGGACTTGAGCTCCCAGGATTCCTGTCTATTGGCCAATTTGGCTGGGCTTTCTGGGAGCTGAAGTCCAAAACACCTGGAGGAGTAAAGTTTGGGAATCACTGATTTAGATGGATCATGAGCTGATCCGAAAAAGATTATTAACCTGAAAGTTCTGTTTGCTGACCAGAGTACTAAATAAGGAGATTTGTTGACCTGCAGTCAACAGGTGAAAATAAAAAACAGTAGGAGCAGCAGTTAACAGGATTATAGCAGAAAAGGTTATGACACTAGATACATGGTTAAAAAGAAATTACAATCAAATTCATAGATAATCACAGAGCTGGATAGGACTTTTATAAAACTATTTTAAGGTTTTCCTTTGAGAAACCACTGTCCACAAAGTTTTCATTGGTGCTACTGTGAAATTCAAGCATACCTGAGTCAGAGAACACAAGGAAGAACATGCCAACAGTGAGAAAAAGGATTTATATTTTGCATATGCTATCTGCCTTGTCTCCTGGTGATAGTCTCATCACGGCAAGTGACCAGGTGAGTATTTTCAAGAATAGATAGAATAATGTATAAAACAAAAAGTGCTGTTGATTAATTGAGGTAAGATGTGTTTTCCTAGAAAGGCTTAGTTTATTGTTTATAGTAGCATTTGTTGTTACCCTTCCTAAAACATAAGGAAGCACAATGAGTTAAATTTCCACTTGTGAGTTATTCCAAACTTTGGACTAATGGACTGTAGAAATTCAGGCTAAGTATGTGATTTAGAAAGACGAGATTTAGACTTCTAAAAACTGCTTTCAGAGAAAGGTTTGGCAGAATGTATAAAACTGACAGAGAAAGAGAAAGAAAAAGAAGGAGAGAGACAGAGAGAAAGCAGGGAGAATGATGACTGGTTGACTTCTTTCTGATGTCACAATTCATCGCATCTCAAACAATAAATCTTCCCTTGACAACTGCTGCAGGACAAGCAACCAGAAAAGGAGGTGAGACCATTTTGATTACAGGAAGTTTTAACTTTTAGATGTAGAAATTTTAAGATAAATATGGTGTTAGAAAACTTGCCAAGATCATAAGACCACAAGATGCAAAGGCATTTAAAAGATGAATTGGCCTGATTGGACAATACTTCCATCAGATGTAAATCAAACCACTGAGCTCCTGCACCCATGCAGATGAACTGTAATGGCCCAAATCAAAGAAGAATATTGATATAGAAGTTGCTTTTTCTTGTCCCCTCAGCACTAATCTAGTGGACAGTGGTGAATTCAGCAGTGCTGAAAAAAGTGAGATTGAGTTCCAAGTTCCCATATGCATTAAAAGTCTATCAGACCCCTTCTCTCAATATTCTTTTGAGAATAAAAGATGAATAGGGAACTATGCCCTTATTCTTCTGAGTCCCACCAGTTTGACCACAGCCCAAGGCCCACTCAGCAGGTCTCCATGCCCATGATCAGAGATTCAAAATCTGATCTCCAGAGTCATAGTCCAATGCTCAAACCACTACACCATGCTAGGTCTCGTAAAATATCCCAGGGATGTCTAAATACACAGCAAAAATGCTCCCCGCAGACCCAAGAGGGCAGTGGAGGACATTGGGAGCAAAAATAATTTTGGAAGGTGGTTGTTTTTTGCATTAGGTGTGATGGTGTGGTGCAACACCCCCAAGGTCTGCTATGGGGCTAATGTGCCTCCCTCCCATACATCCCATAGTTGCCCCTCTCTGGTTTGCAGTGGAGAAGGTATAAATATGATAATATACATAGCTTTCTCATGAATGCTATTGTAGTACTATATTTGAAGTTTTAAGAAATAGCCTCAACTCTAGCTCCTGCAGCCCCAGTTATAATAAAAGCCCTACTTTGTGTTTGCATTGTCTTTAGAGATGTGAAGGTTTAGCAGGAGGGGAGAATGAAAATTAAGGCTGTGTTGTTGTTTTTCCTGAAGACTTTTTTTTTTCTGGAAAAATTGAAATTAGAAAAAAAAATGGATTTTGAAATATTTTCTTTCAGAATAATGAAGAAAATGTGTAAGACAAGGTGTTTGTATATTAGTTCACTCAAAATTATTTCTAAAAACTATAAATAACAGGAAGACTTTTATATAAGACAATGCACAGTTGCAATTTGTTGTTTTGGTATCCTCTTCTCAGTTCATTTTTGTGCGAATGAATGTTTTATGTCTACTTGACACTATGGAAGACTAGAGGAGACAAAATAATTTTTCTCTTTTACTAATGCAGTTAACTTCTCCTGTTTTTATTTCTTCTGCCTAATAAAGTGGCAGAAAAGAAGTCCCATACAGTGCATGACATTGAAGTTCAGCTGATTTAAAATAAATAAATAAATAAATAAATAGAAATTCAACATGACAGAACTATGCTTGTAGTATACTGAACAAAACTGCACAATTGTGTAATGTTATGTATATAATACATTTTTATATTCCTATATATATATAATACATTTTAATGTTCCTAAAGTAACAAAAGGATTTACAGTGTTTAAAGGATGCTAATATCACTTTTCAAAAAATGTTCCCCGACACACTCAATTTCTCCATAAAAACTAGGAAAGAACTACTGTACTCCAAAATGTTGCTGTGGTTTCAGCATTTCTGGCAATTTTATCTCTCAAATTATCTGTGATCAATGCTTTCTTCCTTTGTCTTTTGTTGTTATTAAATCTCAGGCGCCATCGGTGCCCTCACAATCTGACAAGGATTTATGACCATGGCGGAGAGGAAAGCCTGATGACTGAATACATAGACAAGTTCCCTGTATATGGCAATGTCCCTCCTCCCCAGAGCTTCAAGCCGAAGCAGGAATATCAAAAACATGGCGGGAAAATGGAAAGCATCACAACTTTCAAGTAAATATATCACAACAATATATATACAGGGTCTTTAAGAAATCATAGTGAAGAGAAGGATGGGACAGATGAAGGGATTAGTGAGAATTGGTTCTGGAAGAGCATGAAACATTAGAATGATCACTGAATAATTTGACCCATATTGATTGAAGAAATAATAGCCAATGAATTGTATGGGTTATACATGAATTCTACCTCAATATGTATATGAATAAAGCAAAAATGTGGAAGCAGAGAGAGAGAGAGAGAGAGAGAGAGATTTTACCTGTTTAAAAAATAACAGATTTTGCAAAAAGTGTGTATGTAACATGATATAGCAGACAACATCTTTCAGAGGAACATTCCATTGTGTGTAAGTGGAATGAACCTGTTCTAAGTGAATACCTATCATCTGCAGTTTTCCCAGATATCTGAATTAAAAATAATTAGCAGCCCCCATCCCCAGCATGATGTTTCATGGTTAAGTACCCAGAAAGATTAGTTGATTAGATACGGCAGCACTCCAAACAAGAGGATGATGATGGGTTATCATATTTTTGTATGGAGAACTCCAAGTATGTATATAGACTATATACTGCTATCCTAACTATAGTAGAGTTAAATAATGCAACCCTAATGAAACAGAATGGTGTACCAAGTGTTAATTCAACTCTGTTTTGTCAGTTGCTATCACAGCTTTTTGCTCCCTTCTTCCAGGTCTGACTATCTTCCATATGAAGTGGCAAATCGGCCTGTTCGGGCCCAGGAGGAGTACAAACCCATGACTGGAAGTATTGACCTGGGGACCACTTATAGAAGAGATTATAATGCTCACAAAGTACAACCAGTGATACTAGTAAGACCTGTTGAAAGGAAGTATGTTAGAGGAGGCAAACTGGATACCATACCCACTTATCAAGGTAATAATACCTGCTGCATTACTCAGAGAAGCAAGTGAGAGATAATGTGCCAACTTGCCTTGCTGAAGAGGCTTTTGCTGACCTGGTTGTGGCAGTGCTACCCTGGCAGTTGCTCTATTAAATGAGGGAGTCTGTTGGATGTGGACTTATAAAGTATACATGACAGTGGGCTCTGAAGCAAAAAGGAATTCATAGCCTCTGCTGTAACTTAATGTATATCCTATGTTGCAGAGAATTTTGAGCGTGTTTACTCAAAAATGAATCCCACTGAGTTCAGTAGGTCTTACTTCCTAGTAAAGGTGTTTAGGATTACAAACTTAAACTGATCTAATACCAATTCCTTCTTTTCTCTGAAGTTGATGCTGATTGTGTATTTATTTTAGAGACTTCTAATAAAGAATGTTAGCACCTGCAGCAAATAGCAACTCACAGAACCAACTGAGTGAAGCTATAAATTATAGAAAACTGGTAGGAGTTTACATTGTGGATATTCTCTTAACTGTATCTGCATCAGATAGGTACCACACAGTAGGACAGAGCAGACATGCAGTTAATATAGCCTGCAATTAATCTACCTGTAGGACAGGAACATAAGACAATTAGCAACCCTGTCAGAATCTATTAATAAATATTGGTTTTGTCTTAAAGCTGACTATAGGGCTTGGGAAGTTCAAAAAAGAGAGCCCCATAAAGTGGAGAACACTTATCATCCTCCTACTGAAAAGTTTGGAAACACCACTACCTTTCAGGATGCCTTCTTCCCTAGGGAAATCACCTTCCAAAGAAGTTTTAAGCCTACTGTTGTGACCAAACTTTCAGATCAGCCTTTTACCAGCATTACAAGCCACCGCAGTGATTTTGTTCCCCACCAACTAGAACCTAAATTTCAAAGGTCAAAAGAAGAATACAAGCCAAATAGTCAGCCCTTTGAAGACACCACAACCCATCGGCATGATTTTAGAGGGCTTGTTGGTGAACTTCCAAAAAGTTTCAAGCCTGAACATTCCAAAGTGGAGACAAAGTCTCATTTTGATGGAATCACAGAGTTCCGTGAACGTTTTCAACCCTGGACAGTTTCCTTACCTGAAGTCCGCAAAGCAAAAGAGTACATTCCACCTACTGGTAGCATGGATCTAAACACCACAACCCATCTTGATTATATTCAACATAACATCAGTCCAGTTGTCCTCATGAAACCATTAGAAAACAGCAGAAGAAATAATGCCCCCTTCCAGGGCAATACAACCATGCGGGAGGCCTTTCAAGCTTGGGATACTTGTCGACCAGAAATTGTCAAGAGGACCCAAGAAATGCCAAAACCTTCTGGAAAATTTGATGACATGACTACCTTCAGAGCTCATTATATACCACACAATGTAGTTCCAACTCAGAGCTGCAAGCCTCCCAAGATGGCGGCTGTATCTAGCTCAGTACCTTTTGAAGACAAAACCATGTACCGTACAGAATATACTCCAAAGAAACCAGAGATCTGCCCAGCAACCTATCCATCTCCTCCAGGATATGTCTTTGTCAGCACTGATTCTCGTGGTCATAAATTCTTCCGCAGAGTGACCCCAGATACCCGTAAGATTGCCCATGAAAATGGTAATCATATTCCAAAAGAAATAGCAGTTATAGCATAACTCATAGTTCTAGTAGTTTGCTCATAAGCATACTGAAAATTAGTATGCAGAGGGTAACTACTACAATAGATCTAAAGATTCTAAATAAGCACAATGATTTTAAGATTTTGTAGAAGCAAAAATTACTAAATGTATACAAGATTCATGATGAAAACTTGTTAGTAAAATGCATGTCAGTGTTTCTGTGAAATTTCTTTAGTTGGACCTTGTGACATGTGTTCATTTTAACAAGATAATGCCTTTCCAGTAATAAGTTTGAAATCATTTTTAATACAAGTGCTGTTGTTCATTATTTGAATAAAATTATGTACTATTTTTATAACAACCAAAATTCTCCCAGCCTACCTCACACAAATTTGTGCCAAAAGTGGTGATACTTTTCATGTTTTGCATTTAAAACCTTTGAAGTTAATTCTCAGAATTTCCATTTCAAAGATGTTTGTTAGCTGGGTTGGCTCAGCTTGAGACTGAAGAACAAGTACCAATCACAGAAAGAAAACTACATTGCTAGGTAGACCAGTCAGTGGTCAACCTCTTTATAGGGCAGCTAAAATACGCTGGGCTTATTGCTGCACAGAGCATAGAAATTGCATTTTGCTATTCCAAATGTTTACACTCAAGAAGGTGTAAAGCCTAAAATCATAGACACCACAAGAGCCATCCAGTCCAACCCCCTGCCATGCAGAAATACACAATCAAAGCATTTCAGACAGATGGCCATCCAGTCTCTTAAAGGCCTCCAAAGAAGGAGACTCCACCACTCCCCAAGGGAGTGTGTTCCATTGTCGAACAGCTCTTACAGTTGTCCACAATCTAGGTAATGAGTTTTGCTCTAGTTGCAGCTTCTGAGTCATCTTCAAGGGCAGTCCCATGTATAGCACATGACTGTAATCTAATGAAGAGGTTATCACTGCATGAACCACTATGGATAGGTTATCAGCTGTCCCCAAGCTCTGAGCCATAGAGTCTAGCTGGGTCTCCAATGGCAATGATGGCTCCCTTGATGGAAGGGGACACAATCCCATCCAAAACAGGCCATTTATTTTCTGTATCTAAATAACTTATAGAGCCATATGGTTTTCTTCCATTTCCTTTCCAATAGCCTATAAAATCTTGGATAATATAAACACTCTTAATCACTGGTTTTGAGAGGACTGACGGTCTGGTTTTCTTTTATCTGTCTGAATTTCTATGAACACGCTGTTTGCAAAGCAGTGGCCATACTGATATGATTAACTAACATACAATATGCTGCAGATCATGGGGGTCAAAATGTGAGACAGACCTTAAATTCTGGGTCTTGCTTCCTCTCCTACCAACCTTTTGAGAGGGTCAGGAGGCAGAGTGCTAGTGCATCCCCTTTCCACAGACCTAATGATGAAGAGCAGTGCTTCAGGCTTTCAAGATACTTGACATATATTACTAGGCACCAGCCTTTCCAAATCATATTAAATTAACTTACACATTAAACAGTATTTTTATATGACATTTATATGTCTCTTAATTGTGCCTCAGCTAAACAAATGATGGTCTGTGACTGTTTACATGATTTATTGTGAGCCAGTGTGCAAAATCAATCCAGCAAAAATTAGACATGATCAATGTCCCTGAAAGCCATGGACCTTAACTGTATTTGTGCAGTATTAACGTAACTGTGTTTACTTATCTTTACAGTACTTGTTTACTAGTCTTCAATTCTAATGGTTCATGGTTAAAAAAAAACCCAGAATTATAAGCAAATGCTAAGTTCCTTACATTAACAGATATAGAATAGCAATGATATCATTGATACAATGATATCATATGGTTCTTGGCTATGCTGTCCTGAAATATGGTAATAAAGTTCCATATTACAGTACAGATGTTCTTCCAAGTCTACTCTAGTCTGCTGTTGTTCTGGGCAGATGGTATCAACAACAACTAGCCTTTGGGACTAACATGTTCCATTGGTTTAAGAAGGATGTATGACATAAGTCTGTGCATCTTTATTCAGAAGTCAGGCCTACTGTCTTACTTACAAATGGTGTGCACAGTATGCATGGTATCACAGTCTGAGTTGAAAAGCTTATTTCAGATTTCAATCAATTTCACATTGAAAAAAAATGTGAACTTTAAATTGCATAATGATCAATCTGTATTTCATAGTATAATTTATCTCTGGAAATTACATGTTAAATGAGTCTGTTTATGTTAACTCTGTGAAACAGAAAGCAATTTCTCCAATAATTGTTTGTCATCACTTCAGGCTTTCCCCCCCTGATTATATCTTACCTGTATGTCAACTTGTACTCATTATTTTAGGAAAACGGTTTTATAATTGAAGTTTCATGTAATCCTACGTATTGTCTCTCCAAACCATCAATCCCAAGAGATATCAAGGAATGAATAATGTCTAAGGAACAAAATAAATCATCCAAAAAAACACATGAAAAATTCTGAACTGGGAGTATTTGTTTTGTATCACTCCCTCTTGGCCATCTCATAGGGCAAAGTGTTGGACTCTGTTCTCTGCTTTGTCCTACGTAAAATGAATGCTCTATAAATGGTGAGAAATCAAATTAAAAAACATTTAACTCACATCATTTTTGTTTCTTATTTCTTGAAATACACTTTAGACTGCAGCTAGACTAAGGGTAGAGCTTTCCAATCCACAGAAAACTAGTTCTTCAGACCTTGCAAGCCAGTATGGTTTTCATGATTACAAATAATTGCAAATATAGAACTTTAATATATGATAGGGACAGGGTCTTAATACTGTAACCTTATTTCCCAACAGTAAACCAAGTGCTTTGCTTTGATTGGATCTTCCTTTTTCAAAATGTTACCTCTTTATGTACATATATGCATATTAAGCACCTGGTACTATAATGTATATAGGTGTATATTTGCATGTTAAAATGGGTTTAGTGTGAGTGAGGTTTATTCATATATTCAGGTGACCATCACTGAGTACTTAGATAGGAGCTGGAAAAAACAGTTTGTCCAGTGGAATTCAACAGAGAAGGAGATTCATGACTGTGTTGTTGCTTTCAAGTGAACTGAAGCTGCCTTGAAGTCATTGTTAAATGATGATTATCATTAAAGAAATTCAGTTTGTCTATGCCAACTGATTAACACAATTTAAATATTTTTAAAAGAAAGAACCCATTAAGAAAAACTCCATTATTTTCAAAGGGAAACAAATCCTACAGCAGCAGAACCAGTATCAGCTTGGCAGTTGTTACTAAAACTTGCTATTGCCTGGCAAAGCAGAGAAGAACCAGAAACAGTTCTTTCACCTAAGAGCTGTAAACTGTTACTGACAAACCATTTCCATATAAGTAAAGCACCTGGGGTAACAAAAGTATTTATTTTTGTGAACATCAAAATTAATTTTATGAATGAATAATATGAGGCGTCTATGGTTAATGTAATAGCAGAAGTAGCATTGACAGAGTACGAAGCTATTACAACAAATATCTACAAGTCTGCTTCTTGATAACATGCATGTAAGACCAAAGTACTAGCAGCAAAAGGAATGCTAGCAGTCAACATATTTCAAATATTAAAAAGACAAACATTCATGGGTTTTAGAAATAAAGGAAAATGTTCCAAAATCTTTATTACACACTGTACAAAAATATTGCACTTTTAAATCAGATAATAAATATATACAAAAGTATATTACATGTGTTTTAATTTAAAAATGGAATTAAAAAAACAACAAAGATCCATGGTAGGGTTACAACTTTGGGTAATGATTTGGCCAGAGTCAATTGCTTAAAGTTTGTTGAATTAAATGAAAGATAATGGAACACATGCTCTCAATTCCCACTGACATCAATGTGTCCTAAAGAGCCAGTTTATATATCTGAGAAGAATCAAATGAGTTTGTCCTTCTGTTACACTTCTGCTTGCACATGTGGCAACTGAAATTTTTAGAGATTCTTTCATGTTAAAATTTCCATATATGTTGGAAACTACTATGTTAAACAACATTCAGGCAAACCTTTCCTGAAATTTTAGATTTCTAGCTTGGGACCTTTTCTTTTCCACACGGTGAAAATTCAAACACAGAATCTTATCACCTGGATTAACCTTTAATCCCTTGTTTCTACTGGCCATTTGCTGTCCTAGGATGCTTGAGTCTGACCTGATCAAGACTTTGGAAAGTTAAATTTTGGACTCTGATGCCCAGAATCCTCCAGTCAACATGGCCAATGGCAATGATGGATGTGAGATTTTGAGAACCATAGTCCAAACAAGTATTTTTTCCAAGCTCTGTAGCCAAGGAGAGACACATAGGCAGCTTTCTATATTAAAAGCTTCTATACAGATATCACAGTGCCAGTTGAATTCTCAATGAGGCAAAACCCAAACCACAGTAAATAAATCTTTTCCTAATACAGTTTGGAAAGAAACAAAATCTCAGACAAGTATTACTTTTTTTGATATACAACCAGAGGTTCCAGTTCGACAAAACATACCTTTAGACATTAGTGCAAGAGTACAGGAGTTACAAATGAAAAGCAAGCAGATGTCGTCCTCTATCAGAGCATTAACACTATAGGGTCTAGTCTTGCATCTCATTTCTAAACCAAAAGCCAGTTGAATATGCATGAGAAACTTGGAAACAGCATGTAAAGGGGGGAATCCATCCCTCGCAGTTTGTCCACAGCATCTGGTATACTTTTAAAATCTTTAAAGAAAATTCCACAGTTTTCAATCACTGATAACTCATGGATAATGTCATATCACTTTGTAAAAGGGCCATAGCTCATCAGCAAATAATGTTTTTCACACAGAACATTACTGGTTCAATACCAGGCTTCAATCCCTAAGTGTGCTGGGGGAAAACCCCACACACAATAGAAGATAGCTCTATATGTTCCTAGCTATCAGTGACTCAACCCTACATCTCATTCATCAAATATGTGAGAAGTCTTTCTGTCCAAAACTTGTAGTCCTGAACCAAAAAAATTTACCAGGCAGTCCCCAATACTATGAGGTTGGGCTTTTTTCATTCTACTTTCTCCACAGCATGAATAAATTTATAAATCTTTACTATGGCCTCTTGTGTCCCCTTGAACAACAAAAGAGGTTTTTAGAACCTTCTCTCACAAAGACGTTGAATCCTATTCATCATTTTGGTTGCTCTTTTCTTGGCCTTTTCTGAGTACAGTTTTACTTTGGGGAATGGGGTGAACAGAATCCTGAATCCAACAGGGGATAGCCACTGTGCAATAGTGAGAGCATCCCCTCTCACGGAAAGCCTCCCTTGCTCTGTGCAACCACAAAACCTGCTTTATTGCTCTGGGAAACTGCATGGATGTCAGTTTTGGATGGTGCCATGGGCTGTGTTGCATAGAAAAGTTCTGTGCACTGGTGGTTCAAACATGGCAGCATTTTTTTATATTTCATATTTGTATTTTGCAAAAGTAAAACCACTTTTGGGGGGTCAGACTTTATATAGAAATAATTAGTATGGCAAAAGAAAAAGAATTTCCTGAGCTTGTAGTTCTGAGAGGTGACTTGCCTGCAATAACTTTAAAAGCACAATAGTCAGAATGGATGAAAACCACGTGAAATGGATACTCAACATATGCCCACCTTAAGTGTTCTTCCTGTTTTGTTTGCCTCCCTCCTTTCCGACAACTGGAATTGTATAGGACATTTCGAGCAATCCAGCCTGACAAATGCTTCGGCCAGAGATCTGCTTTCATTTCCCGTCTAACCAAATGGAAGAGAACAGTCCTCAAACATAAAAATTCAAACTTCAAGCTCCTGTGTAGAAAATCCCGAACCTAGTTAAAGTAATCACACCCAAGCTTTGATCAGATTCCAGTGAGACTAAAGTGGAAGTGCAGGACATCCCCAGCTCCCCATGACACCTCAATGATTTGAAAACAATCCTGTCACAGGTCTGAAATTAATAACAGCACCCACATTGCACTTTATTGCAAGCACTTAAATGAAGGGGGTGGGACCTTGTGAGCCATCTGACAGTTAATCTTAATAAAACAAAGTCTGTGATAAAGTTCTCTCTGTCAAAATGTTATGGAAGTGGAACCTCTGAAGGGGAAATTATAGCCACAGACTGCTGTTTCCATACATTTTGAGGATCAAACCAGGGAGGTAACAAGGAAAGTGGAGTGGTTGCTGTGTTCCAATGTATTTCAAAACATTGTGTACACTAAACTACAGTTGTTCTTTGCACAGCAGGGAGGATGGCTTGAATCCACAACTTACCCTGCCTCCTGTTAAAGTTGTAATGCTTTTCACACATCGTAGAACCATGGTAATAGGCTCTACTACCTTCAGAGCTCAAACATCTACAAAAATCCATGTATTGTTTCTCTTTTCTTTGCTTTTTGATGGGGGAACCAGGAAGAGGTGGCTTCTGTGCAGAATATTCACATACATTGCTTTTCATCAACTCCAAGAATCCTTGACTGGTTGTCTTTAATACTCAGAAGTCTGTTCCTGCAGTATCTTCACTGTGGAATCATGAACTTCCCACAGAATAACCTTCTCCACATGACTGACAACACCTTTGTTTGTAGAGGTCTATCAAGCATAATTTTAGTTGCTTTATAAATGTACAGTAGTGAGTTGTATCCTTGCATTCGCCTTCTGAAAAATACATTGAAATGCGACAAGAGTGAAAATATCAAGTGAATAAGACCAAGTGAAAATATCAACATTCCCTCTCTTTGCCTCTTGCACTGTTCACAAAACTACCGTAGAGTTATCTGAAGGCTGCTTGGAGACTCATTCATGAACAAGATGTATTAAGTGAATACAGCTCTGTGCCTAGGGTGGTGTCCGTTTGCTTCAGTATCATTTTGTGAAGTGGAAAAACTTTGTTTACTAGTTATTAGGGAAAGTGGGTTTAGTTGATGGCTTATCAGATTCATTCTAGAGTCCGGCATGGTTCTCTAAACGCAGTTTGCCACAAGTGAACAAGTTCAAAAATGGAAATAAACATTTTACATACGGTCACAGGACGTGACATTGCAATGCTGCCAAGCCACTGGTCTCTTCCTCCAGGCACAGGACTGATCTGCTACAGGTCTCTTACTTCTCCTGTGTATGCAGCTGACTTGTCGTGACTGGAATCCACTTCCACAATCAACAGTGCAAGGACGCCAAGGACCTGCCCGCCAATATACTTCACATTTCTCTGAAGAACAGTTTCTTCTAACAGATGGTCTGCAGGAGAGGGAAGGAGGAAAAACAAAAACAAAATCTGGTTGGAGATGTCATCCTCACCCCCACAAAAACAGGAGAGATTATGCAGAAGGATATCTCTATGCCACTAATTCAACAGAAACCTGCAAGCTGCAGCGCTGCTATTTAGTTCAAGATCATATGTGCAAACTAGTCTCACCAACACTTACTCTAGTTTTTGGCCTTTGTTGCACTCCAAGAGTTGTGAGGTCACAGTGTCACAATGTCTGTTAAAAATATAACTATTATAACCTCTCTTCATGGGATTAGATTAGTGTGGACAAACTGTGGTTCACAGGCCATACATAGTCCCTGGAACCCAAAATCTTCCACCAGTCACCCAACTCCCAGCTGCATGAAAACATGGAAAAAATACCCCATCAACACTGACAAGAACCTCAGAATTCCATGGCCATTTGGTTTTGGAGTATCTCTCAAAACAGCAACAGAAGGGGCCATTTTGATTGGAATTGCAGAGGAAAACAGAGGCATTTGGGCTTTCTAGGATGTGTTATAGCCTGTGGGAGGAATCTGAAGGGAGAAATTAGCTCCTTAAGCTGGTCTATGGCCATAATAAATTATTGAATTATAGCCACTCGCATCCACATAGTTGCTCATTTTCAGTCTAGTTGAAAGGTGGGCAACGTTTGGCTCTCCAGATATTGGTGAACTATTACCCACATTGTGCCTCACCACTGTTCAGCCTGGTGATGGCTGATGGGAATTGCCATTCACTAATATTGTAGAAGGGCAGTTTGGACAGTTTGCCCAGCCTTGCAATTTTTCTGGTCCTGCTCTGACCTAATAACCCAATATCTATTGTCTCTCCATCTCCAGCCTTCCCTTCTCTGCTCCTTTCGAGCCTATCAATAATGCTTCACCCTCTCCCAGTTCCTAGACTCTACATGATATTCACTTCAGCTATATGCTTCCACCATGCATTGCCTCCTCAGGTTGCTGCTACTGCCTGCTTTTGGGTGATGGAAATAGCAAACTTGTTGGGCAACTTATGCCTGGTCAGATGCTGGAATTTTCATTGACTATAGCTAACGTAGCAAATGGCGAGAGATGATGGTAACTGCAATCCAACACTTGGAGAGCCACAATTTGCTCAACTTGTACTGCTAAACCTCCCACAGTGCCTTCATTATTTGGGCTTTCTGAGTATCTCTTGCTCAGAGAAGAAAACAGAGAAAGAAAACATACAGGCAAACAGAGAAAGGGAAGGTATAAGCTGGAATTCTCTCGGTGCCTAAGGGTTTATCAAGAAAGAGGGTAAAATCCCTGGGTGTATCAAGACTTCTCACTTCTGCCTGCATATTCAGTGGTTTGCATCCAAACTCTTTCTTGAAATATCCTGAGTTTCCTTCACTTCTCTCCGCTCTTGTGTTCTCCCTCCTTCCCCTCCCATCAATCACATGTCACATCTTACAGGCTCAATGGAAACCAATGTGACCCAATTTCCACAGAGCCATTTCTAATTATTATTCAGGCATTATAATCAAAGTGTTAAAGTGCTTTAACATTATTGCCTAGGTTAAAAATTAGGATCATTTTCTTTTATTGCTAGCATTCCTCTTTCCCTCACTTGATCTCTGTTGAATTTGAGTTCCAGGATAACACAACAGCCAGCCATGGAGAGGTACTTTTCATTTTGGGAAATAGTGGGTTGATCTGAACTGGCCTGGGGAGTGCGAATAAATGTCTTTGATAATGCAGAGATTTCCTTGGGAATACTTTGGGAGGAGAAAATGTTACATAATTCTAAAAAAGGGAAAAAATCAGAATGGAAAGGAACAAAAACAGGGACTTTCTGGTTTTTCCAGTCTGTCTGGATGGGTCATTACTCTAATGCAACCAGGGATTACACTACCACAGAGTAACTACTTTTTTGGGGATGTTGCACAAGGAGATATCCAGTCACTTCTTGAACAATTATTTTTTCCTGGCTGCACAATGGCTGCTGGAACACATTGAGATACAGCTTTGTCCCCTGAACCAAACAGCTGTGGACTATCTTGGAGAATACCCCAGCAGAGCTTTTTGCATGATCCTCCAGCTGACAGCTGTCACTCTCCTGGACTATCTGTGCAAGTACACTGGTGGAACTTTACCCTTCACCATGGTCAAATAAGATCTTGACCACAAACTCCTTGGTGTGTCCAATCTTACCTCTTCTCTCTTGACTCAGCAAAGAAATTAAGGCAAGTAGTCAAGCCTCAATCACTCTTTCCAAATCATGTGCACTGCTCTATATATGTTGCACCACAACTCTCCCCAACCAGCACAGTCAGCCAGTGATGGAAATGAAGTCTAATTCATCTAGAGGGCTTGCTTGGGGGTAGGGGAAATGTGTGGTTATTGACCCACATTTACCCAATAAACTTTGGTAGCTATGACGTGGTGTCTGGTGAAAGAAAGAAAGAAAGAATTAAAATATGTCAAGGTTCCTGACTGTGCGAGGTAGGTAACTGTACCTTTTCCTGGCATCACACAGAGCATTTGATGCCATGGATCCATTTTGATACTGACATTGGATTCGACGGTGCTGTAACCCCACTCCATGGCCTATGCAGTGACCAGTGCACTGAAAAGAAAGATCATATTTTAGAAAAGTGTAAATGGGTTTTTCTCAGTGCAAAATGCAAATAATTCAAGCTTCCAAGCATGGCCTATCTTCACTCTCCTACTTTGTGCAGCAAAATTTAACAAATGGCCAAAAGTGATTACATTATTCAGTCTGTCCTCTATGGCCTACATCCATCTGAAAGCCTAAACGTGACATGTCTGTCATTCTGCTAAATGACTCACCAAGCCAACCATAGATACTGACTCAAGCATTAATACATCTTGAGGAATCCAGACAGAGTAGCTTTCCCCAACCTGGTACGCTTCAGGCATGTTAGATTACAACTCCCTTTATTCCATGCCTAGTCAGGGTTTTATGCTAAAGGATCCCAGTCAGGCCAAAATCCAATAGTACTTGCTGCCAGGATGTAACACTCTGCCAGCCTAGCTATGCTTGTGGACCAAAAGAATGAAAGTTGCTCCTTCTTCCCGTGGTGGGCAAGGGCAACCGCATGGCTCCTGAATGCAAGATTCTTCGCTGCCACATCCTTGGCCATTGACTGGCCAAAGGTGCAGCCAGGCATTTGACAGCTGCTTTTGTGCACTTGAGGAAGAAGAAGCCATCTCCCTGTTCTGGACCATCAGTATATCAGTATATGAGCTGGAGGGAAAGGTGAACTTCCCCTGGGAGATTCCGGCTACCCTTCTGCAGATGCAACAAAGAAGGTGTTGCACAAGAAGGCCCAGATGTCACCAACAGGTTTCTGGACTCTGTTTTATGGGACAAAATAAATTAACTTTGATACAAGTGAAAAGGTAACAATCCCAGGTTCCACCTAAGGCATTGGGAGCACAAGGGACAGTTTTGGAACATAGGGACATAGGAAGTGATATTATACCACAAAGCTAGACTACTGGTCTATCTGGCTCAGTTAATAAGGTAGATATGTTCCTGGACATTACTTCTTTAACAGAAAATTTGGTACCAGAAGCAGAAACAAAAGGGGGGTGGGAGTGATGTTCTTAGACCACAAAAACTATTCATTTAATTCATTCACTATTAATTACATTGTTTAAAAAAAAACTTGTTGCATTACCAATTATACTTTTTGTTACTTAAAAAAAAACATTTTGGATACATAATATCATTGAAAAATGCCATTCAAAATATCATTTAAATTGACCTTTTAAAAGCAACTAGTTACTAATGGGTAACTTTTTCTTTCCATGCATCACATGGCTAGGAAATTTAACTTTTAGGGGTTGCAGACTGCCAGAAATAGTGCAAATTGAGTCCACTTTAAGGGTTAGGGTTAGTGCTAGGGAATCATGGGAATTGTTGTTGTTTTTTTCTGAGACATTGAACCTTCTCTGTCAGAGATCTCTGGTGCCACAAAAAAAAAAAAAAATACAGTTCCATGATTCCCTAACCCTAACCCTAACCCTAACCCTAAAAGTGGACTCAATTTGCACTATTTCTGGCAGTCTGCAACCCCCCTTTCTTGTACTCTGGTCTTTTCTTAATCTGTCCTGCACAATCCATTTCTGCTTATCTTTCAGGCCCTGCTTTTCATTCAGCTAATGGAGCTTGTGCTAAAAGCCCCACTGGAAGTGATGCAGGGGCAACACCGCCAGTGTAATTTCAGATCTGTTCATCTTTGAATTAATTACCTGGCCCCACGAATGAATGACCCACTCTGTACAAGAATGCCCTATGCAAGGTTTCCTTTCCAAAGGGCGCTCTTTATGTGTGCAGCTGCTCAGAGGCAACATTACAGCGGTGCCATTGGCTTTGACTTGTTTGCAGACTCTTTGCCGTTGGCGAAATCCATTGCCACATAAAGCAGAGCACTCAGACCAGGTGCTTGTTGCCCACCTGGAGAGGAGAGAGATTTAAAAATGAAGCACAAAAGCAGCACACTCACACCATATATACATGGGAAGCCCAGTTAGTCCTCTTCCTTCCTGTGTTTTCCACCATCAGGTTAAGATCTTCATATGGAGGCAGGCCTTTTATTTATTTTTTTTCCAATCATTTGGTGGAATAGTATTGCTAGTGGTCTGTGTTTCTATCTTGTATGTTTCAAATTACGTTTTAAATGTATTTTAAACTGGTTTTACCTATATGCTTTTAATAGTATTGTTGTTGATTATTTTAACTTTGATAATATAACATTTCAGACAACTTCAATTCTAAAATTTGTAAGTCACCTTGGGTCCCTTGGCAAAGCAGGGCATATATTAAATAAATAAATAAATAAATAAATAAATGCAAATGGTATTTTCAATGAATTAGTCATGGTGACTTGACAAGTAGGGATGGCAAATGTTAATGACAGCCATAATATGTTCAATAGGCATGGATGGGTGAGAATTTATTTTCAGTTCATATTTGAGAAGGAATTGTTGAAATTAGTAAAGATCTTCACATGTAGGATAGACAGAAAAAAATGAGATTTAAACAACAATTATTATCATTATAAGATGGTCTAGACTAGAAGGATATCTTAACTGACAACAGAAATAACAACTGACAAAATGTAGACCTGTGATTCTACCATTGTCATTTTCTTCTCCTGTATGATTTTTAACATCTTTGCCTGATGAAGAAGCCAGTGAAGCTTCAAAAGCTTGCACAATATATTTTCTGCATTTGGGTTAGCCAATAAAGGTATCACTCTTTTGTGGATTTGGATTTTGTTTTATTTGCTGCGGGGCCAACACAGCTACCTCTGAAAAGTTTTGTTTAGGCTACAATACAAACTTTAATACCTCAGAGAGTGGCAGAAAATGAAAGTAGTGTGTATCCAAGACTGGTATAAGAAGGCATTAGATATAATAGAAATGGACAGATTAACAGGTTTAATTAAAGGTTTAAGTGACGACACTTTTAAGAAAGATTGGAAAGCTCTGATTGATTATTGGAAACAAATAGGGGGCTTAGATTGTACTATAGGGTTGGTTTAAAATTGTAACTGTAAATGTATTTTGACGTAAACACTGTTTAATTTCTTCAAGTATATATAGGTTAGGTCTTATGGTATTAGTTATTAGAACGTACTAACAAATTAATAGTGATATACTGTATGACGTGAGATAATAAATACAATGATGAAAATAGAAGTTTATGAAACACTGGCTAAAGAACAAGATATATCCAGTAAGGAAGTCTGTTTTTAATTGTTTATAAGTTTGTTGTTGTTTTTCTTTTTTCTTTTTGTCTTTGGTTCCCCCCCCCCCTCTGTTATTGTATTGTCATGTCTTTGTTAAGTATTGTCTTCATTTTATATATATGTATTGTATAGGGATGTACGGTATGCGTTTATTATTTGTTTTTTAATCAATAAATTTTATTTTAAAATAAAAGAAAAAAAGAAAATGAAAGTAGTGTGAAAATCTGAACAACATTTTCTAATTTATACCAAAAGAAACAAGCAAGGAATGTACATACCTGGCAGGACAATCATGGATGTTGCAAGGCTGATAACTTATAAGTGGCTTCACACTATCTCTGCATAATGACTTGTTCACCTTTTGTTCCTCCTCATTTACACACTGGAGCCTTCGGAAATGGGTCCCAGAATTCCCACAAGTAGCAGAACAAGGATACCACTCCCCAAGTTCCCATTTGTATTCTGTAAAAGATACAGGATGGGCATGCATATATAAGAGTAAAAGCTGAAGATTACATCTCAGATATATTTACAACTTCATGATACAGCAATATGCCTTATATCAAGACTGTATCCAAGATGTGAGCTGTCTTGTACATTATGCTCTTTATTTTCCACTTTGTGTTGCTTGCTTTAAAAAGGAAATTCTTAATCACATTCCTCTTATATACTAATCCAGCATTGTATGGATATTGTTGACCGCTTAAGTGCTATATGTACAAAATGATAAAGGAAAGCAGAACCATACTCACCATTCTATGGTTTGGCAAACAGCAGTTCTTGCTCCAGAGCCATTGTTTTGTGTACAGTGCCCTGTGTAGCTATTGGGGAGGGGTTCAAAATGAGGGCATTGCCCCCAATAAGAATTCTGCCCACCCATAAATGTTACTTCAATCCCCACATTTAAAACATTGCAGAGAATGAGACATGGAAAATCATTCACACCTAGAACTCTTACATACATCTACTGTGTTCATGTTGCCTTGGTCACTTTTCCTCCTTCTCCTATTTGGATGCCTAAACTGTTTCTAAATGCTCAAGTGAAGTTTTTTAAGTTACTGCAATGCGAGAAATTTGGAGAGTGAAGGAATATTTCATTGGAGGCAGAGGAAAAACTGTGGATGAGCATCATCCTGGTAGCAGGATCATGAATGGCAAGAGATTGACCTACATGGCTTTTGTACTGCCTTTCAATTCTGTTATTCAATGAAACATTTGGAGGAAAGGGAGGAACTTGGGAAAGTTGGGAAAGTTACTTTCTTGGACTCCAGTTCCCAGAATGTCCTGGGCATTGTCATCCAAAAAGTAAAATTTCACAATTTCTTTGTCCTGTCATAGCTCACCACTACTGTATAGCAGATAGACTCTGTACTCAATGTATCATAACCTTTTAGCAATATAACATTACATAGCAAAAGTCTGGACTATCTGAATAAATTGCTATGGAAATAAAGCAGAAAAACAACAGGTTTCCCCACCTCCCCAAATTAATTCTATAAACTAGAGTGATTATCTCCAGCAGTAGAAGTATTTCTTTTTCCTCCTTTGGGTTATAATGATCCACACAATTCACTAACCCCTTATAGACATAATTTAAAAGATGAAGTACTATACAACGTTGACAGATTTTTTTTTATGCAATCTGAGGTGTCAAGAGGGGCTTTCTTAAAGAGTGGCAGGGTTGGTCCTGTAATATCAAGAATAATTGATAGCTCCCAGCTGTATCTACAGTCTTTTCCTGCAGCACATAATGAATTGTTTAACTTATTGGGTTGTCAGTATTTCCTATTTCTTTTGGCTTATTAGAATAATACAAAAAGAGCTCTTTTCAAAGCAGAAATGCTTAAAATTTACTGAGTGTAAGTGAGGCTGAAAGAGCGTTTTATTTATTTTGTCATAGGACATAGCACAGCGGTGCTCTCTCCAAATACATAGTATGCAAAATCTACCCCATTTTGCAATATTTCTCAGCACACACACAAGCCAGCTAATGCCCCCAGATTGTGAAAGAAATGCAGAATAATATAGTTCCCTCATAAAAGAAATCACAGAGCAGCTGTCTAACTGCTCCTTGTTTGCTTTAAATCACATCCCTCACATTTTCCTGCCACCTGCTTTGAGATATTGAGGGTATCAAACCAGGCACTCTACTTGAAGCACCCAGATGTCTTCCGCTCTGTGCCACAGAGAGAGAACTCTCATCTGGGATGCTTTCAAGATGAAGCTTTTAACGTGGAAGCACCCGGCCTTTTTCACATAATCCGATGGGGCATTTAGACAGCATCAACATCCATTTGAAAACCCACTACTTCTCTCTGTTCTTGCCACAGAAAACCCATTAAGAAGGCAAAGAATGGATAGGTACACAATGCTGTTTTAATGGGAATGCTAGGAGCCATTCAGCTAAAAACACTGTTGCTCTCTATTGTATTTCAGCACCACCTTTGCAGATGATCAATGGAAGGTACCAGCGAAGGACCTTATCACACAGAGGCAAATCACTTAAATCCCATGCAGAAATGGGATTTAAAAATCCCCAAAACAAAAACAAACAAACAAAGAAACAAACAAAAAAAACCCCAACAACCCCAAAACCCACAAAAGTGGGTTGTTTTTCAGACGTATTTGTGTAAAGGGGAGATAACGCAACATTAACCCAAATGGAAAGTCACCAAAACCTGCTCCTTTTTACTTTTAGAAATTCCCAAAAGTAAAAAGGATCAGGTTCTGTCAGCTTTCCGTTCGGGTTATTTTCGCATGATTTCTCTTTCACGCGAATGACATCTCAAAAACAACCCACAATTGTGGGTTTTGTCTACTTTCTGTTGGGGTTAACCCCGAACGTCATGTGAAAAACAACCTGCAAAAGTGGGTTAACTCAACTTAACTTAAAAGCGGGTTGTTTTCACTTTAAATCTAGTTTCTGCACGGGATTCGTTCCATGTGATAAACTCTTAAGCAAGGTCAGGGAACATAAGGGGCCCTACACTGTTGCTGACTCCAGTCTGATTTCTTGATCTTTGCAATTCATAGCACACTCAATTGTTTTTGAATAGTCTGTTCTTAAATGATCACACTTCTAAGCATGAAAAGTGTATGAAAATTAATTTGTCTCTCTGTCTGTGTGTGACAGAGTCATTGGGCAGACTTGGGTTCCTGACAGTTAACCCCAGTTTGGGCTGACTGTGAGGGAGGGGCTGCCAGGGAAGGAGTAGATATAAAAGGGAGGAGTGAGTGACTGAGAAGTCAGTTAAATTAAGGATGTTATCACACGTGGGCCAGAAAGCGATAATAAAGTGGAAA
>CM034709.1:16663906-16674265 GCA_020142125.1 Phrynosoma platyrhinos | reverse complement strand
TGTGGATTAACCAGCAGATTTGCCCCCGTGTGATAACATCCTAAGTTAAGTTGAGTTGAGTTAAGTTAAATTCAGTCAAGTTGGTTTCAGTTCAAGAGAGTTCTGCTCAAGGGAGTTCAATGCAGAGTGGCTGAGTCGGAGTTGAGGAGGAGTTTGAGAGAGGTGAAGAGAGTAGAAATAATAATAATAATAATAATAATAATAATAATAATAATAATAATCATCATCATCATCATCATCATCATCAACTGTATTTTTATATCTCGCCTTCTGCCAACGCAATCAAGGCGGCTCACATAAAATAAGTTAAGTTTAAAACCACATACCCTATATTAAACACTAATAATAATAAGTAACAAGGAGTTGAAGGGAACTGAGTTGAGAAAAGGATACTGAATGGGAGAGAAAGTGCACTGGAGATTGTAAAGAGGAAACTGTGAAATGCCTGCAGCTATTATATTTATGTAACCATACCTCCTGGGAACCGTTCTACCTAAGTTACAGTCTTGATAAATGCTATTACATAAAGTCATTGTTTATTGATTACAACAGAAGCCTCTGCCTGTGTGACTTCTAAACCATACAGGCACATGAAAAACACGCTACTGAAAATATTAAACTTATAAAAGGAAGACACTTGGGACCCTAGCCCTTATACATTTAGGGAAAGTGTATAAAGAGTGAAAGCAGGGTGGTGTCAATGACCAGGGGCCTTCTAATAAATAAGAGGTACAAGGTCACCTCAAAGCATATAACGTCTCGTCACACGTTGTCTGTCTGTCTCTCTTTCACACACACATACACAAGAAGACAAGCATGGCTGTCCTGGCGATGCCCGATTTAACACTGTGCTAAGAAGGCTGAATGCAAGGATCTCCATTTCTTCCACAAAGCTTCAAAGTGCAGGATTTAAGTCATAGGGAGACACTGTATAGCAGGGCAGACTATTGGTCCATCTAGCCCATTATTATCTACTCCAAGCTGATATTGGATTGCAACTCCCCCAATCCTTCAGCCAATTATGGGAGTTGTTCTCCAACACGTCTGGAAGACTCCAAGTTCAATAAGACTTCATTTTGGCTAACATTAGTCTGCTCTCCAGCCTCAGTCAAAGGAGGTAACCTGCTATATTTTCCTTTCAAGATGATATGGCAAGCCTTCCCCAACATGGAAACCATTAGATGCTTCAGCTCTCATCAACCCATATAAACCAATGGCTAGTATAACCAATGGTTAAGAATGCTGGAAGTTGTAATCAACACCATCTGGAGGGTATCAGAATTGGAAAAGCTATATACTGTCTAGAACTGGAATCTTTAGAATGAAAAACCCGTATTCTAATACTGCCACAGAGTGATGGTTCCTTCTTTTCCTAGAAAACAAGAACCTTGTGTTCAGCATCCATCACACAGCTTATTGTTTTGTGACAGTCTCTGATCTCTTCCCTGTCTCCATCCAAAGACCTAATGAGTACAGAATAGTCTTTGTTGCATCATACCAAGTGTATGTAGTCCAGTATGCTGTTTACCATAAAAAAGGACTCTGTCAGTTAGCCAACACTTGTCAGGGCCTTTTCGGTGGCGGCAGTGACCAGAATTTGGAATAGTCTTTGTACTGCTGCTCACTTTTTGGCAGGTAATCTAAAGACTGTGATTTTAGTAAGCTTTTTTCTGAATAGCATGTTGCAAAATATCTGGAGGGCCAGTGTTCTGCCACTGTTCTATTTCCTTTTAAAATTTGTTGTTCTTAGAGTATTTTATTTATATTTTTTATTGTTATTGTGTTGATATATTTACTGATCTAATTTTGTTAGCCACTTGTATGGAAAATAAATATGGGCAGTAAATAATACAGACTCAGCTGGATGTGTTGGGACTGTGTGAAATCAATTTCCTTCTGTTCCCATCTCTGAATTTCCATACTTGCAGCACTATTTCCAATTGTGCTCTTGGGGTGGGCAAGAGAATGCTCAGAGATGGATAATGTCCTGTCATACAGCAATAGTTTTTGGGTAATGGAAAGTAAAAAGGGACAATGGAAACCATTCTTAATGACAGCCCTATGCTACGAGTTTTCTCCTAAAATGTAATGTAGATAAAGTCTCAAAATATTTAAAGAAGAAATAAAATTAAGCATGCATAGCATTACATCATGGACTCTTCAACTAACCTTTCTTCTTGACATTCACCCAGACAGACAATGGCTTGTCACTTGATGAAGTCCAGCATCTGTACTGGCCAGCAAAATGGTCAGACACAATATTGACTTCTAGGATGCGCCCCTGGACCAGGGTTCTGTGAGTGAAGCCTTGAATTTCTTCAACTGGTTGATTTTTGAAGAACCAGCGAATTGTGTTCTTTCTAGAAGGATGTACTGGACAACCTAGAAAAGAAGGAAAGGTTTAACCCCTTTTCTTATAATACAGGGAAGAGGGAAGATTGTCTACAAATTTATATCTTTCATTTATTTTTATGCTCTTTAGAGAAGCTGAGCACAAGGAACTCCTCCTTAAACAAGGGATCCATTCTCTTGAGGACAATCTGCAATAAGCCATATGCCAGCAGTGGGGGTACTAAGAGCAGTGGTGGGATTTTAGCCAGGAGTGAGTGGGACACCCATTTTCTCTTTTCTTTCTGCCACATCCTTTTCTCCCATACACTACCTCTTTGCCACACACTCAAAAGGTATAATGAAGTATGTGATTTGAAGCTACTGACTCCCTAAAAGGCTTGTTCTTGGAAATATTAAATATGATTTTGTAATGATGCAGTGCATTTTAAGAACATTTGTTGTTGGGGTTTTTTTTAATACTACACAGCAAGCAAATGTCAAAGTACATCTGAGAAATAATACATGAAGTTCACAACATGAATGGATGGGCAAAAGAAGATTGCTCCTGTTTCTCCAGTAACAAGTATATTTCTGAGTTTTTGTTGTTGTTAACTGCCATCATGTTGGCTTTGATTTATATGGTCCTATGAATGAGAGACCTCCAAGTCACTCTGTCATCAACAGCCCTTGCAGACCTATGGCTCCCTTGATTGATTCTATCCATCTGGAATGTAGTCTTTCTATTTTTCTATCACATTCTACTTTACCAAGCATTATTGCCTTTTCTAGAGATTCATGTCCTCTCATGACATAAAGTACAATAGTAATGAGTCTTACCTATCCGTAATAGAGCTTCAGGCACTACAGTAATGTTGGTACCAATTCCAGATGCCATAAGGACACGCTTTCTCTTATGACTGGTGGACGTTCCATTGTTAGGCTCCTGAAATCTTTGATCTAAGTAGAAGGGAGGATTCATTAAAAATAAATAAAAACAGTGCAACATTTTAATCAAGCAGGTTGATGCTGTGTTAGAAAGAGAGATTCTAAATATGAATCAGGTAGAGATGTGAAAAGAAGAAGTGAGGATTGAACATATTCACTCTGCTCCTCCTCCCATTGCTGTTTTTATTGATCTCCTTGTGTTGAGGGCAACTTTCTAAAGAGGAGAGCTTCTTTTATCTGTAAAGGCTCTCCCTGAAGGAATATTTGGTATCTATATCAAGTAGAGTGCAGTGGAGCTCGTACAATATGAACTTGTGGTAGGAACAGGAGAAAGTACTCAGGATGCTCTTGTCAGGATATCCATCTTGGGATATGAAAGGTGGCAGGCAACAGACATATACCTACACTTTGGGGGGGGGGGTTGCAGACTGCCAGAAATAGTGCAAATTGAGTCCACTTTAGGGTTAGTGCTAGGGAATCATGGGAATTTTTTTCCTGAGACATTGAGCCTTCTCTGTCAGAGAGCTCTGGTGCCACAATAAAATACAGTTCCCATGATTCCTTAACCCTAACCCTAAAAGTGGACTCAATTTGCACTATTTCTGGCAGTCTGCAACCCCCTTCTGATGCAAGAGCCCCTAGCATCTAATATGAGCCTGGAGCCTCATGGACACTTCCTTCCCAGACAAAGGACTAACTAACTTCTTGGGAGAAGGGAGAAATGACCTCTGCAGGCAAGCAGGGAGGAGGCAAAAAAGACTTGAGTACATAGACTTTAGATTAGAACAAGGTGAAACAAAAGGGCAGGCATTCTCTCTAGTGTTCCCTCTCTCACCAATCACTTAACAAGTGTTGATGCCTCTTTGCTTCCAACACTCCCCTTGATTTAGAGACCGGGGTTCCAAATCATGGGCCATCAACCAAAGACAGAAGAGACTGCCTGCTTCAGAAAGTTGGGGCCCATGAGTGAAGGTCTGGTGCATTTGCCTTTTCATTAGGTTACCTGTATTTAGAATGGTAAAGAAGAGAAGGCACTAGAAAAACTGCCCAAGAGTGTGCCTGGTACTGCTACACCTTTTTACTTACCAGCCAGCTGAAGAAAAGTTGTGGCTAGAGCTTGTCCAAGAGCATTGGTGGCCATGCAAGTGTAGGCTCCTGCATCTTCAAGAGAAACATTATTCAAGAATAAGGAGCCATTCCTAACTGTGAAAACATGGTCTTTGGGGGAACCTTTGTTCTTCAGCCACATTATCTCAGGCTGAGGAAGACCTGGTGGTGGAAAGGTAAGAAACAATGAACATGCATTAAATATACAGCATTCATTTTGGTGAGTCTTTAATATGCCCAATTAATTATTTCTAATGGAGTTTATTGCACAGGATTGAACAATGCTCATTTAAGCAGCTGCTAATTAACCAACATTACCACTTAAAGAACCATCTATTCCAAACGTATTCCAAAAGTCATTGTGACCTCTCAAGAACATGTCCAGCTCCAGGTATACAAATGTGGCAACTCCAAATATAACACCGGGTATGAAGGGAGTACTAACAGTAAGGGCAAAAAGTGGGCACCTTGCTTTACCCGCATGGCCAGGCACCCCCTTCCAACATCATAGGGCATGACTGGGGCCTGCAATAAGAATGGTGGTAGTAGATAAGAGGGTGAGTGGCTGTCTGGTTTACCTGCTATTGTAGCACAGTTTCTAGGAAACTCCATCACAAACAGCTATTTTTATAGATTACACTAAGGTCCAAATCACAGGAATGGTGTCCTGTCCCTGGCCCAGGGATGTTGGCTTGTGTTGTCTAAACAGGATGATGTCAAGCCTGCATACATCCCCTTGGTTGTCTGTAAGAAAACCAGTTTAATACATGTGCTTCAGACTCTAATTCTTCCCTTGATTTCAATCTGCACTGGCTATTTTCTTTTAATCAGCAAGTCCTCATATGTCATCCAATTAACTTCTGTATAGAATTCTCTGTTTAAAAAAGCTTCTATTGGTGAACACCAAAGTGGTAACCTTGAACAAAATCTAGCAATCCAGATATGTAATAATGATTGTCTCAAATAACGATTATTAAAACTTAAGCCAACTTTGGCTTTATCATGTCAAAGATAACCATATAACTCCAAATTTAAATTTGAACTCTCTAGTTGCAACAGCCTTTCATTTGTTAAACTTATCCAATCATCCAGCCATACCAAACAACATGCAGAATAATATGTGTTTAAATCTGGCAAATGTGCTTAAATCTGTGCTTAAATCTGGCAAACCTAGACCTCCTCTTTTTTTCATCATGTAGTATCCTGGCTTCTTGCCATGCTAGATAAAAGATGACAAATCCTTCTGTTATTGTTTAAATGGTGCAAATTGAAATAAAAACATTTTAGACAAAACATTCATCATAATTGTTGATATCCTACCCAACGGTGACAAGTACAACTTTTCCCCATTTCTTCAAATCATTTTTAATTTCATTCCAAACTGTAACATAATTATCATAAATAAATTCCATTTTTCCTGAAATATAGACTCCCAGATATTTTTTTCACAATCTGAAATCCTGATTTATCATGTAAACACCTTTGTCCATTTTAGTTATATTCTTAGCCAAAATCATGGTCTTATCTTGATTAATCTTAAAACCTAACTATTTCCTATATTCTTGCAAAATATGATTCAAGGCATCTATAATTTCCAAAGGGTTTTCCAGAAAAATTACCAAGTCATCTGCAAAGGCTTTTAATTTAAAATCATTTCCTTTTATAATTACTCCTTTTATTATTTTTTCCTCACCCCTTGTTCCTCTATTCAAAACTTAAAAACAGCAATGACAGTAGGGGATGATCTTACCTAGTCTCTCATTGGATTTTGCAAGATTTGGTCAAATCTCCATTTATTAATATCTGTGATTCTTGTTAATCATAAATCCATTTAGTCCAATCTATAAAATTCTTCCCCAAACCCATCTCTTCTAAAATTGCTTCTAGCTCAGTATCTTCTCTGTCACACAAGGAATGGGGGACAGAGCTGGACTGGCTTTTGATTAACAATGGAATAGATGATTCATTTCCAAACACATGTGTTTGTCTCTGGAATGACTTCTTGGTATGAAGGATTGTTACTTTCACTTGACCTGTTTTCTTACATACATTCTCTTTAATATAGTTTTTGTAATTTTGGGGTTCCACTAACCCAATGACATTTTGAGACTTGTATTCTAGGAGTAATTGTTTTCTATTTACATTTCTTCTCTTTGCTAAAATTCTTTTTAAAATTTAATTAAAAATGTATTCCATGCTCTTGTAAACAAGTTAGGAGACCTACAGGCATATGCCAAAAATAAAAGTCCCAACAACCTAGCCAGTTTATTTGGAGATCCAGTGGGATGCTGTCAACTGCACTTCCCAACTTTAACTGGAACATTCTCCAAAAGGCTCACCTCATCCACAGGCAATCTAAAACTGACCAGAAAGGTAAGGGATACCAATTCAACTGGAGACTCCTTCTGGGAAAGCTTCCTAGTCCAGTGTAATAGACAAGAATATTTTCTCTGTTATGACCAAATGCCTAAATCCTGCAAATAGGTCACAAGAGGATGGAAGGTTGATACTATTAGCACTATCTTCATCTTCACACTAATAATCCCCATTGATACCTTCTTTTCCTCAAAGGTTGTCATTAGATGTTGTATTAGGTTTCTGCTCATAGCATCGTGTACTGGGAAGGGAATTACTTGTCATCTTATAGTTGAGGCTCCTCTATCAGTCCTGAGAATTCTATTCCCATTGTGTTAGCTCAAAGGACAAGACACACTTTGGGAGAAGCTCATCCCAATGGTCCTTCTTCATGCCAAAGCAACTGGTTTTCCAGATGTGCTATCCTTTAACTCAGAGTGAATAATCTATATAGCAGCACCCATCTCAGGCTCACTTGTTCAGCTAAGGCAAACCTTGAGGCTTTACTCACCTTTTGCCCTGGTTTCAACTATTTTGTGTGCCAGGCTGCTAGGTAGACGAATCTGACAGGGTGCCCATAACCATGCAAAAGGTAGAGGGTTCCAGAGGAAACTGAATACGTACTAGGGCACTTCATAATTTCTGCTAGCAGCTGCCTTGTACATCATGCAGTCATTTCTTTTCAGCAGGCAGTACTTTTTAGATCAGGCAACTTTTGTCCCATGATCTGGGGGAAGACTTGTGGTTGTACAGCCTGTGCAATGGCCTGCACTGGCTGAAGGAACAATAGTTTTGGTGACAGATGGGTTACTTGTGCAGCCCATCTCTTCTGGCACTAAGAGATTGGACTGGATCCATTTTGGAAGTGAAAGGGAAATATGTACCCACTCCCTAATTTAAGAAAGTCCCAATAAGGAATGTTGGAAGGGGTAGAGATTTCTAGACAGATGCCCAACTCAGGGGTTATTATGTATGCCATCCTCACCCACAAAATAAAAAGGGACCCACACAGAGGATTATACCCATATTGCTTCCTATTTCCTGTCATGCAGCTAACTCCTAATAGTGGGAAGTGGGTGCAGGAAGGTCTGATAACACTGGATCTACTCCCTTATGCTGCACCAAAACCTACAGTACTAATTGATGCATTGTAATTTTGGCAATAGTTTTTCCAGAGAAGCTGCTTTGTGTCTGCTGTGTTTTCCTCCCCCTTTTACTTCTTCCATTCCTTTAAGCACTTGGGACACAAGCAGTAGCTTTCCAGTGTCTTCTCCTAAGGTCTTTTCTATCACCTGCTACCTGATCCTTTTAACTAAAGATGCCAGGGATTTAATCTGGGACCTTCTGGCTACAAAACTATAGTTCCTCCCTATGACACCTAATTATTAAGCCAGGCTGAATACTCTTTTTTCACAGATCATTTTTCTAAACTGCTTTATGGGAGATTTCTCCATGAGGTGGAATGATCCTTGAGAGAGGAAGTTTAACATCGCAGTCAGAAGCTTAGCACTTTTCTGTCCACACTTCCAGTTTTCTTCCCAGTCTAATGTAAACCAGACTCAGAGCTTGCAATTTTTATGGAAAATAAAAGTGTATCAAAAAGCCATCAGCAAGAAAATCACTCTAGCAGGGTTGCCACAGATCTTAGACTGTTGATGTCTTCAACTCAAAAACCTGTTTTGTATAGATTTTTTTTAAAAAAAATCTAAAGTCAACAATATATTAGAAAGAGCAAGTGATTTAAATGGCAGATACTATAAACATTGTAGAGAAACAGCTTAACCCCTACTTGGAGAAGAACTCTTGAACATAGGAAGAGATTTTGTTTCAAGCCAGATCTCCTTTTGTGGTTGCAGCCCAAATACTTTTCAGCCAGAGTTTTGGCACCCTCTCATAACTTTCTTAAGAATTCAGAGTCTTTATATATGCTATATTTTCCAAACGCTGCTCAGGAAGACCTATTCACATTGCACATAGGTTAAGGAAACAATGCAAGAAATGGCTTGAACTAGTTTAAATTATTGCCAAAGAATAAAATGTGGCAGGAAAGTTATAAAGGTTGCAATCCTGCTGATTTCATGCATTTAAGCTCAATGACTTTGTCATACCTGACTACAAACTGTCATTCCTGAAGATGTTTATTGAAATGTTTAGAAAACATCTGTGCTGGCTCCTAGCTTGTTGCTGGGTTTAATTTAAAGAATGGGTATTGATTTTTAAAGCCCTTCATGATGTGGGACAAGGATATGTGCTAGCTTTCCCTGTTTCATCCTACTTTTGGCTCAAGTCAGGAATGGAGAATGTGTACCATTTAAATGTAGTTAGATTGCAGCTCACTTCATTCCTCACCATAGCTATACTTGCTGGGGCTTATGGGGTTTGGAGTGAAAGAAAATCTGGAGGCCCACATATTCCCCATTACATTGTTAGTGTAAATTCCATAGGCCACCACAAGCATTACAGATGATGATGATGATGATGATGATGATGATGATGATTTATATACTATCTTTCCCCCAGTTTGAGACTAAAGGCAGCTTACAGTTCAAAGAAATACAGTTGCAGATCCACAGCATACAAAACTTAAAAAGCAATTAAGCCATCATAAAATTAAAGCCAGTTAAAAGCATAAACCATTAAGCAGCCACAACAAATACGAGTCCAGCACATTACACAAGGCCTTCCTCCCCTTAAAAAGATTCTCTAAGACCTGCTGGAATAGAGTTTTATTTGCTTGTGGAAAGACAGAAAGGAGTGAGGGAGTCTAGCTTCTCTGGGAAGGGAGTTCCATAGCCTGAGAGCAGCCAGTCTTCCCACCAATAGCCTTATGAGAAAACAAAGAAGAACTGGAGCTGGAAGTAGTGGCTTTCTCTAAGCCTTACCGCATGACATCGTAGCACTTCAGTTTTTCCCACAGAAGATGGTTGTGAAAGTGTATCTTGTGTCAAATGGATTTTACCAGCTAGAAAAAAGGTATGCCTTTACAATAGTCTCCTACAGGATGAGAACTAAAGCACTACAATGTCATGTGGTAAGGCATGGAGAAAGTTGCTACTCTCTGGCTCCATTTCTGCTTTGTTTTTTTTCTGGGACATAAAGCAGGGCCTCCCTAGAAGATCTCAGAAACACAGGTGAGTTTGTGCGGGAGAACAGGGTCTTTCAAATAAGCTAGACCCAAGCCATATAGTTGTATAGATGTGACAGGCTGCTTGACAGAGTTGGTCTTTGTAAATTCTGATGCAAACAGATTTTGGGAGGAAAAGATCTAGGCAAGCCTGAATAAAGCTAGTCAATCACAGCATTCTGTGAGGGTTGGCTCAAGGGGGTGAAATATAAAACCACAGGCTTATCTGTTAAACTGTCAGGTAGGGCTAGTTCATCAGCTTTATTATTGCTTAAGCCAAAGGCCATTCGCAATTTTAACATTATAAAATACATCAGTATAAAAATAAAATACCTCAATTAAGTAAACAGTTAGCGTACAAATTTGGAACAGTTTAGGAAAAAAAAAAAAGGAAAACTATATCAATGTTCTTAACTCAATGTTAGCTAAATCGGCGTTGAGAACAACTGAATAGATTAGATACGATCATCTCCACGGCAATCAACTGCAGTATCAGC
>CM034709.1:16642396-16663806 GCA_020142125.1 Phrynosoma platyrhinos | reverse complement strand
CCCCAGCTTGGTTATAAAATTTAAGGATTGCTCCAATAGATTTCATTGAGGTAGGTCTAGTTAGAAATAGAGATAGCTGCAAGGGCAGATGGGACTAGATTAATTGTTGAGATTAATTAATTGGGATGCTTTGATTGTTTGTTCCTGCATAGCAGAGAGTTGGACTGGATGACCCTTGTAGTCTCTTCCAATTTTATGATTCTATGACTCTAAGATCAGATGAGAGAGGATCAGTTAGAGAGGAACTGATGAGAAATCTGAATAGGGTTTTGGATTGATAGGAGCTAAGACTGTGGAATTCATGTTTAACTTACTTATATATGAAAGTGTTGTCTTTTTAGACCCGATTAAGGCCCCTTTGAGTCAGAATTGGTCTGGGACTGCCAGATTGGCATCTGGACTGGCTGAACCTGGCCTAGGGCTAATGGCCTGCATTATTCGGACAGGACAATGTGAAGCTGGGGGAAACAAAGGCTTTTGGCCCATGCATATAGGCCCTGGGATAGTTAGAGGGCTGGAGGCTGGAAACCTATGCATGTCTACACATACAGAAATTGCACTTCAGATTTCTTCAGATTTACTCCTATATACAACACTTTAACCCTAAATTTCTACACAGAAAAGTTTGTGTCTTATAATGGAATATATATGCAGTAGGCAGAAAAATCCATTCATTTATCTACCAAAAATCTCTACTGCTAGTAGTCCATAAAATGAATTATGCCTAAAAATAAATATCCCACAACCTTAAAAGCTCAGTAAAACATTACACATTATAAATAATAATAATAACAATAATAATATAATAATAAATTTTATTTGTAACCCGCCCCTCTGCAGAGCAATCGGGGCGGCGTACAACAAGTTAAAATACAACAATTAAAATCGAAATTCTTATTCCCTCCACCCACTACCCTCCCCCTTAAAACAGTATTAAACCTAATGAGATTAAAATCTACATACAACAAATATAAAGTATTAACAAAAACAACAACAAGATGCCTCCCTCGGTAGAGAGACCAGGGATAAAGTGGCTCCAATGTTTGACTCACTTATTATTCATTACTCCTGTCCTCCAAAATATCCTAGGGTTTTAAAAAGTACTTTGCATTTTCCACCCAGGAGCTCTTTCAATCCAAGCTAGAACAAATTACATCTGTAGGGAATATTATTTTATATTAAAACAAAAATCTAGCTTTCAAAAACATTCTGATCCTTTATAATAGTTACTTCTGAAATTCCAACCTGATAGAATCTATGGTTTTTCCACAAAAATGAGGAATACCACATTTTTAATACCAAAGAGAAGTAGTCTTGGCCAAGTAGTGTTCAGAAGGGCCAAAAGAACAATAAACAACAAACTCGACTCTGTAGGAAAGGATCCCAAAAGATTGTGCTGTGAGAATCAGGAAAACTTAGAGGTGAGATCTGAGAAACTTTGTGGAAGTATCTCCATTTAAGAAATCCACCAAAAATTTCATGATAAAAAAAGGAATGCAATTTGGTATTAGTGCATTTTTAATTATTTTTATCAATAGGTGGCGCTCCATACACATTCTAATGTAACCATCCCAAGGTTTAGTAATGATTTCCACTTAATTTCATTAATGCTTTACTCTAGTATTTGCTTATTTTTAAATTAACTATCACCCTGCAGCAATTATAAGAAAGAAGCACTGAATTTGATTATATACACAAGTATTTTTATTTATTTATTTTATATATGTGATACATATGCACAGCTTGGGGAAAAAAATTTTTGACTAGGGAATTCTAATATTTGATGCCCAAGAAATAACTTTGCAAGCTCTGTCTGTAATGCAAGTTTACTTAGGGCTTACCAAAATTTGGCAAAAGTTCCAGGAATTTGTGGGAATTGTACTTGCAGGTATTGGGGTGCTTTTCAATGTCTAAATGACATGCCTTCTGGCCTGGTCTATTTCTCATGAATTTCTGGGATGAGCTGTGATTTATAAAACCCAAGGCATGAGGCTTTTCCTGCTCTTCCTGGACTTTCATATATAGGAAGGGGTAAAGTCCCATTTCTGTCCTCATTGTCTTGGTTCCTCCTGTACTTCTTGGATAGTCCTACTGATGAAGTATGGAATGGGGGTGTGACCTTTCCATTGAGGTTTCTCCTTTGACCATCTTTCTATCATTATAATTCTGGGGAGGAAATCTTCCCCATACCAAGCTTTCAACCAGAAAAAAGGACACACTCCCAGTGTATTTCCCACATGACTGGATGTGGGGAGCAGATACAACCATTACCTGACATGCCAACTCAGGAGCAGAATAGCCCAACATTTGCTGGGACTATTGGCCATCTCTGGAGGAACCCTCAGTTAACCCCATCAAAATAGGTTTCTAGTGAAACCATCAACCCACCAATAAATATATTAGGATAGTGTCTTTTGATAAATTATTTTGGATAATATTTTGGTTGTTGTTGTTAGCTGCCCTCGAGTCAGTTCCAACTCATGATGACCCTGTGGATGAGACATCTCCAAGAATCCCTGTCTTCCACTGCCTTGTCCAGATCCTGCAAGCCCTTCCCTATAATCCCCTTGATCAAGTCTATCCATCTGGTTTGTGATCTTCCTCTCTTTCTTCTACTCTCTACCTTTCCTAGCATTATTGTTTTTTCTAGTGATCCATGCCTTCTTATTATGTGGCCAAAGTATGATAGGACGTTATCACACGGGGGCAAATCTGCTGGTTAATCCACACAAATCCCAAACAGAAACTGGATTTGTACCTTGCGTTTTCACACGACGTTGCACAGAAACTGGACAGAAAGTGGACAGAAACTGGCATTAAACGAGACCTTTTGAAATTCGGTTGTTTGGAGGAAATGCAAATGCAAAATTAAGGTAATTTCGCATTTACCATAATGTGAAAAGCAAATGCGCATTTGGGAACATTTCCCTGCTGTTCCCATGGTTCCAGCGAGCATTCCTCTATCTGCGCATGTGCATTTCTAGTACATTTACGGGCTTTTCTCACTTGTGTGTGAACGTTAAATGCGCTTACTGTAATTTGCAATTAAGGTAATTACGTGTGAAAGCCATTTGCGGAATCAAGGTTTATTTTCCGTTTATTTTCGGAATGCCTCATTTCCACTTTATTATCGCTTTCTGGCCCACGTGTGATAACATCCATAGTCTCAACTTGATCATCTTAGCTTCTAAGGAGAGCTCTGGTTTGTTTGTCTCCTTGGCTGTCCATGGGCTCCTAAGTACTCTTCTCCTGCACCACATTTCAAATGAGTTGATTTTCTTTCTGTCTACTTCCTTCACTGTCCAGCTCTCACATTCATACATAATAATTGGGAATACAATGGACGATTCTGACTTTAGTGCAGTTGTATGTCTTTGCTAATCTAGGGGAACACAGAGGAATGCAACTCCAGGATTCAGAGAACTGGTGGCTTCAGTTAAAATAATACCTTCCAATGAAGCAATGTTTTATACTGTACTAAAAAAGTACTACACTTGATCTTAGCCAAAAGGCCAAAGTGATGTTTTATTCCTTGTTTTGCCCAGTCATTTTAATTCATCTTGTTGTATACTTTTCCTTCTATAGTGCTGGTCATAGACTGCCATAAATATTGATCAACTGATTATACTAAAAATGTAACAAGATTAGAAGTTGTTAGGTTCCTTTAAAAATCATTATTCCCTTGTTATTTCCAAAAATAACACTTTAAAGGAAAAATCATTACTTGAGGCACAATGCTTCCTAGCTGTGATTCAGATAAAGGAGAGTGATTAAATTAATAATAGGGGATGCTCTTGTAGAAGACCTAGAACTCTCAATGAACAGGATGAGTAAGGGGGTGATGGGTGATGACAGACAACCAAACATACCCAACCAACCATTTTTAGACGAGCACAATCCTTCTTGGACCACCAAAATGACACAAGTAAGACAAATTTTCCATTTCACCAGAACTCTCCTTTGACATGGTATAAAATCTGGAGGGACTCTGGAAGTCTGAAAATCTGACAATATGTATTGACTTGCAAGATGGAAATTTTTAAATTCAGTGAAGAAGAGCAAAAATCTTCTAAGTTTTAATTTTTCTTCTCTGTGTAAAAAGTCTGGTTCCACTGCCTTAATTGAAGCACACCGATCTCTGAAATGGCTTAGAACAAAAATCTAGCAGCAATAGCTTTCTTAGGGCCTTTGCAGACTGCCAGAAATAGTGCAAATTGAGTCCTCTTTAAGGGTTAGGGTTAGTGCTAGGGAATCATGGGAATTGTTTTGTTTTTTTCCTGAGACATTGAACCTTCTTTGTCAGAGAGCTCTGGTGCCACAATAAAATACAGTTCCTATGATTCCCTAACCCTAACCCTTAAAGTGGACTCAATTTGCACTATTTCTAGCAGTCTGCAAAGGCCCTTAGTTTCCTTATGGAGAGAAAGGTGAATCATATGGCAAATCCAACCAAAATGAATGACATCAATACAAACCAAACTGAATCACATCAATACAGAAAGGTGAATCATATGGCAAACCAAACCAAACCAAACCGGATCAGAAGAACTGAAAATTTACTTTAGGTGTTGTTGTTGTTGCATTAGGTTAAAAATATCAACTGAAACCAAACTGGTAAAAATAGAGGATGTATTTTCCCTTTTCACTGGATCTGTAGCATCCATCTTGCAAATTGGTCTGCTTACAAAGACAATAGCTAATATGTACAGCTAGATATCTGGACTTTTTCCTCCTTTCATAATCTCTCAAATTTAGTACAATCAATGTCTAAAGAAGAGTTCTAATGAAATTGAAAATCCATTTTATTTGTGACATTTTAGTGAGCCAGTAACAGTATCATTTAACCCCGAATTTTGTTTCTACTCATAGATCACATGGTGTGTACACACATGCACAAACACATGTACAGGTTGAGTATCCCTTGCCTGAAATTTCAAAATCCAACATAGTCCAAAATTGTCCACATGGGTGGTTGAGATAGTGACACCTAGAAAATGGTATTAAACCCTCCAAAAACCATAGAAACCTATGGATGCCAGCCATTAAAGCTTCGACTTTGCTTTCAATTATTCTTGCCACTTAGTAGTATTATGCAGATGAGAGGGACTGAAGGAAAATGCTGCTCTCCTATCTGTAGAGTAACTTGGATTTTACGTCTCCAGTTGTCAGAAATGAAATTAAGCAACAAGTTGTAGATAAGAAAGAAGGGGGAGGAACTGATCCCAGTCAGTTTTAATACAACAAACACTCAAATAGCAACATACTCATCTTTTAAAACGTTCTGAAGCAGACAGCCTTTTGCAAGAAAAAAAGATCAAAATTGTTAACACTTAAAAATGTATTGCTAGCAGTATTTAACACTAATAGTGTGACTAAGGCAGTTGAATGTGAGATGCAAGTTGCTGCTCTCTGCTCAGTTGCCAAAGGAGAGCTGGAAAACATGACTTCACCACAGCAATACCCTTGGTACGGACAGAGAACAACTGAGCCACATGTCCCAATATCCGTTGATCTGACGCCACTATTTAAAAAAGCTATTTGTAGAACCATTTGCATCCGTATATTCCTATCATTACTTTTTGTCTTCTGGAGGCAGTCTTTGTTTTTTTTCTTTTTTGGTAGCAATGTAAGGAAAAATACAAATTCCACCCTCACCCTCAAAACTAATAAAATTGAAATGGCACCAACTCCATTTTTAACAATCTATTTTCAGTCACACAGAGTTCTAATTCTTTCCAAGTATGAGTAAGAAATTGGTTTGTATGTATACTAGCTGATTTTGATTAAGCATAACATACAGTACTGACCTATGGCAACCAGGCATGCTTAGGGGTTGTATGATGTTTGAAGTTAAGGGGAGATAAGGCTTTCACTTGAACTACATTTGACTTTCAAGGCCAGGCCTTCCTATTTCTTCTTGATCACCCTGATGGCAGAGTGCCCTCAGCACTTCAGGCTCTCCCTTTTCTTCTCTCTATAACTCCCCTGTTTGTGGGGAACAATATAGTGAAGTCCTATCAGACAGGAAACATTCAGGGGAGCTGTGTTGGTCATTTAGCAAATTCAAATAAAAATCCATCTGTGATACCTTTATTGGCTAACCAAAATGCACAATATACTTGTTGCAAGTTTTCGAAACTCCATGGCCTTCTACATCAGGCAAGATGTTACAAACCAAGCAGGAGAAAAGCAATTGGAGATGTTAGTCAGATGCCTACATGTTGTTTCAGACTTTAGTTAAGATGGTATAGAGTGGGGAGAATATCTTTTGTAGGCAGGATCCTCCTCCTTCTGGCCCTGTGTCTATAGGGAAATATGCAAAATCCAGGAAATTTAAAACCCATTTGCATCTCAACAGGGACCCCTCTTTTGCAATCCAATATGTCTCCTTTCCAGTGAGGTCACAGGCCTCTTTGTGGCCTGTCAGACAGGATTTGAATCAACTCTACTGAAGAGGCATATAGGCTTTCTACACAACAGAACACAGGTGAATTTGCACTGGCAGCTTGGTCCCATGGCTATTGCTTCTGGGGCTTCATACAAGAGGCTAGATAAGCTATTCATTCAGTGGGCTATGCACTGACCATCCCTTGGCCTACGTGTTCTTAATTTTGATTTTAATCCCAAAAGATGAGTAGCTCGTCTATGTGCGCAGAGTTATTCCTGAGACAACACTGCACACATCCTATCCAAAATCAGTGTCTATGAATTACTTGACAAACTGTTCTCAACACTTAAAAGATTTTGGAACAGGATGGCCACTTGTGCATTGTGAGAAAAAGTAAGCACCACTGAAAAACATAGGATAAAACAGACACATATCTGCATAAAATTTATATATGCTAATTTATAGGTTGCAGCCTAAATATGGTACTCTAATAGCACGAGATCTTGGAAGCTTGGACGCTAAGTAGAGTCAGCTCTGGTTAGTACTAGAGATAGCCAATGAATATCAGCTGTTGTAGAGTACATTTCAGAGGAAGGAACTGGCAAAGCCACCTCTCAGTATTCCTTGCCTAAGAAAACCCTACTTTTGAAAAGCAATATTTGAAGTTCTGTACAAGTGGGCATTTTGCTAACTACCAACCCTTTATAGTAGCATTTGCTTACAAGCAGCATAAATGAAAGCAAGAGTTGTAAAGGGGAAAAAAAAAACTCCCCAAAATGCTAAAAAGCAACATCTTACATAACTGACATAGAGTCAACTGTATGTACAAAAATCACACACACACACACACGCATACAAACTGAAATATGCAGTGCCAAAGGCCTCTTGGGCAGACCTGTTCAAACAGGGAATGTTCCTTGAAACAGGAAATGATTGTGTATTTGGAATGAAATAACACTTTGCTAGAAGCACAATTTGCATTATAAATTTGAAAAATATAAATACATGATTTTTGTACATACAGTTGAGTTCCCTGTTGAGCTATACCAGTTGTGTCCTTTTTAGCCTCTGCTTACAGCCAGTTGTACTCTGGCGAGGTGCTGAGCTGACAGCTCTGCATACTTTTGTGGCTTGGCATCTAATAAGCCTAATCCTCTTTGTCTCCTTACAGAAGCCACAGCTCCTGGCTACAACCAAGCAGGCTTATTCTGTCATTGGGATTCCATGCAGAACTTTCAAGATGGGTTTGAGAACAGTGGACAACACTACTGACAATAAGGCATGATCTGGACAAACAAGGCTCTCCGATACAGATGAATGGTGAAAACCATTGTGGAGAGAGGAAGGAGAAGAGCTATGCTGCTCAAATTTCTGAGAAAATTTCTCAGAAATCTTTGAAACTGCCAACACTTTGAAGATCTGCAATTCTAGAGGACATGAAACACTGTGGTTGGGCATAAATGGTCTTATGGAAAATCTTGGAAGCAAGAGCTTCTCTCTCTTTCTCTCTCTGTGTCTCCATATATTTATTGTCTCTCTTTCTCTCTCTATATATATTGTAAGCCACTTTGAACCCAGTCTTGTTAGAAAGGAGGAATATAATCAATCAGTCAGTCAATCAATATATATATTTGGGAGCAAAAGGGAAGGCACACAGTGCTCATATGGATGGCATGCCTAACAATGTCTGCCCCCCCCCCAAGTATATTTCTCCAGGCATAACAATGTTGCCAAGCAGCAAGATACTGTATAAAGCTTACATACTGTACCTTTCACTGGACATTCCAGCATCATGTTTATTCCTGTTCTTGCCAGGACAGTACCTCCAACAACCACAGAAAGGTTCTGAAGCTCAAACGTTGTAATATTTCTTACTGAAGACAATATAGCAGGAGCTTCTACAGAACAGAGTTACAGGGAAAGAAACAAAAGTAATTTTGCCAGAAATTTTTACTCTTTGTCATACTCCAGGGTAATCAAATAAAAGAATCTCAGCATGGCACTATGCAAAAGCATGGCAGAAATTGGTCATGTCCTATTTTTCTTGTTTTTATAGCACTCTCTTCTTCCCTCTTCTCTTACTTGTAGCCACATATCTTACCAGTAACCTATTCTACCGATCACAGGAATACGGTAGTTATTGTAGTCACTCACATTCTCTCTGTTATAGCCCAAAAGACTTACCGTACTTCTTCTTTATGTCTAGCTAAAGGGTGCATAAGGTCATCCATTGGACACCTTGTTATTAAAGGATATTTCAATATACAGGTTGAGTCGCTCTTATCCAAAATGCTTGGGACCAGAAGAGTTTTGGATTTTGCAATTTTTTTTTGAACATTTGCATATACATAATGAGATATCTTGGAGATGGAACCCAAGTCTAAACATTAAATTCATTTATGTTTCATATACAACTGAAGGCAATTTTATACATTTGTATATTTATATATTTTAAAATAATGTTGTGTATGAAACAAAGTTTGTGTACACCAGACCATGAGAAAGCAAAAGTGTCACTGTCTGAGCCACTCATTTGGATAATTCTGGGTTTTGGAGTATTTTGGATTTTGGAATTCTGGATAAGGGATACTTGTATTAATAACGTTATCATAAGAATATTTAGAAAATATATGAAATCAATACATCTTTTAGTGACTACTGATTATCTGCATAAAATAAAACTTATTAAAAACAAGGCACACAGGGAAAGTCAGGAAATTTTAAAACCTGGATGGTTATAATAAAGAAATCTTGGCAAAATAATAACACAAAATCTACCTGCATAAAACAGGGCAGATGTTCCTATGTCAGAACCAAAGTCATTCTCCACTGTACACTGATAAACACCCATATCTTTCTTGGTGGGATTCAAAATTTGGATTTTGTCACTGGCTTCCATAATCACTCTGCAGAAGGTTTAAAGAAAATATAAGGTTTAGTAGGGACACAGTGGCTCAGCAGTTAAGACACTGATTCTGACGACTGCAAGGTTGAGAGGTCGGCAGTTCAAAGCCCAAGTGCCATGTGATTGAGTGAGATCCCGTCACTAGTCCCAGCTTCTGCCAACCTAGCAGTTCGAAAGCATGTAAAAGTGTAAGTAGATAAATAGGTAACACTTTGATTGGAAGGTAAACAGCATTCTGTGCAGTCATGCTGGCCACATGATCACAGAGTAGTCTCTGACAACGCTGGCTCTTTGGCTTAGTAATCGAGATGAGCACCACCTCCTACATCATGTCAAAAGGAAACATTTACCTTTACTATTTTAGGGTTTAGACATATGAGGTTTGGGGAATCATTATCCAAATGTTGTCAGGAAATAGAGAGAAGGGATCCTCTATTAAAATTCAACAAAATCACCAGCATTCTCTAGGATCTTATCTCAAGTACCATTATCATGAACCTACATGCCCCATAAAGGTCGAATAATATGCCACTAATGACATGACTAACAATCTTGTTCCTGCTATCTTTTTATTAACATGTATGTCTTCGGGAGGGGGAACAGTTATCACACCACCATAGCATAAGAAGGAAGGTGGTGGTTAAGCTTTCCTTTCCCAGCCATGTCCCACATTACCACAGGGAAGAAGTTCCCATTATTTTCTACAAGACCATTGGGAAAAGCCCTCCTCCACATCTTGCTGCCCTTGGAGGTCTTACTGTTGTCTTCTTTTGAGGAGTGTCTTCTCCATAGTACTACCCAACTTATAGAACTCTGCTCTGACAGATCCATTCAATTCCAAATGTGGTGGTATTTCGATGCCACCTGATGGCTGTTTAATTTGTACAAGCCAGTGGCCTTACAGACATGGAGAGCCAGTAAGGTGCCTCTTCATTTCCATACACAAAGGATTTTGAATTCGAATTGACATTCTCACACACTAATGGCATGTATAGGTCTCTGTCCCTGGCTTTCCATTCCAGTAAATGCATCTGAGAAAGTAGACTTAAAATCTACAAAAGCTCATGTTGCCAACTTCTTTCTTTCAGTTAGGCTCAAAGCAGACAAGCCAAAAGTGCCAGCATTGGGTCACATTGGGGGCATGGCGTTTAAATGACGCATGCCCCAAATGCAGCTGGAAGCTGAGCCACCACCACACCATTGCAGAAGAACTGGGCCAAGAAGGAGCAGATATAATTTGCTCCTTCCAGCAGCCTGGTTCAGGACCATGATGGTGGCCTGGATTGGGACTGGGCACGTGTGGTTGCTGTGGTCCTGGCATGAACGGCGGCAGCATGGCCTCACTCCGCAACTTTGGGCCCATCTGCTTGACCCCTTTGTCTCAAAGACACTACAAGATCTCTCTACATACTGATTCTACAGACTAACACGGCTATATCTCGAATTTCACAACACATTATTTTAGTTATATTTAATATATATATTTAAAATACATTTACAAATATAAAATGGCCATATATACACCCTAAATCAACAATTTAAGCCATATTTAAAAAGTAGCATTGCCAGTCATGGCCCTTTTAAAAAATAATAATGTTATGCTCTCATTACCTTGCAAAATTAATTTGTTACAGCTAATATTGTTACTTGTAATTCACTACTTCCAAGCTCTGATAATATATCAGATTAATTGCCCCAGTCCCACAGGCTTTGGCAGTATGCCACAGTTTCCAAATGAAACCACAAGTAGAGGTTTATTGAAAAGTCTGGGACAGACAGCACTAATTATTTATAAAAGTGATGTGCCCATTTCTACACTAGTAAATCAATACTTAACTATAAAGTTAAGTGCTTCTCCCACCATCCTATATCATGCTCATACTCTTATATCTTTTAGGCCAATACAACAAGAATACATGTGTACACTGTATGTAGCATATTGTTTTCAACAGCAATAGCTAGAAATGCTTTTGAACACTGTTATGAAATCAAGTTGCCCAGAACACTGGTGTTTAATAGTTGTCACAAACAGATATTGTTTGTCCTATGAAATGTAGTTTGTAGCAAGAGGTCTCTGACAATCCTGTGGAGATAGAGATGATGAAGACAAACAAGAAAAGAAACCCGAGAAAGGAATACTGTACAGAAATAAGGGAGCCTGTATGCTGTAGTGGTTTGTGTATTGGACTATGACACTGGAGATCAAGGTTCGATTCCCTGCTCAGCCATGAAATCTTCCTTGGTGGCTCTGGACAAGTCACACACTCTTAGGGCCTCAGCACACAGAGGCCCTGGAGCCGCCGCAGGACGGAGCGCCGCGGGGATGCAGCCTCCGCATCCCGGCACTCCTGCGGCGGCTCTGGAAGGAGCGCTAAATCAGTGCTCCTTCCTCAAGACAGGGAAAGTGCGCCCTAAAAGTGGCGGGTGCACTTTCCCTGACTCAAACGCCACGGCGCGTCCAGTCGCCGCGGCGTGAGGTCATCCCCGGAGTGCCGGCCATGCGAAGGGCCAGCGACTCCGAGGGCGACCTCGGGAAGAGGAAGGGGTGCCGCTCATGCAGCTTCCCCTCCTCTTCCGGGCCTGGAAGATGGCTCAATTAGCCGTCTGCTGAGGCCCTTAGTCAATGGCAATGGCAAACGTCCCCTGAACAAATCTTGCCAAGAAAACCCTGTGATAGGGTGACCATAAGTCAGAAATCACTTGAAGGCACACAACAACAACAAAAGAAAGAAAGAGTAAAAGATCAAGAAGGAGGTAACTAGACATGAGCAATAAAAATGGCTGTGATACCACATTGTTATTAAAGATAAATTCAAAGTTCGGAGAAGGTGGTGGTGATGGCTACTTGTTTTAAAAAAAATTTATTACCAAAAATCTGTATATCAATTCTGTAACTTAGCAAGCAAGAAAGATCACACGAACCATTCAAAAAAAGTATAGAAAGATTTCAATTTACTTACCTTTCTGAGAATTTTAAGTCTGTCCCATCTTTTGTCCAAGTATATTTAGGGTTGCTAACCCCAACTGTTTCACAAAGTAAATTTACAATGTGGACATCCTTTGATAAAAAAAGGGTACTCCCAATATGTACAGTTATTGTTTTGTTTGAATGAACCTTTGGGCCTTCTTTTTGCTTCACAATAATTGGGTTCCCTTGGCTTTTTGCCACTGTATTGCCTTGGGACTTTGTGCTGAGATTATCAAACAGATCTGGAGATTTGGCAGGTTTCCTGGAAGGTAACTTCTCTTCTTGTGGTTCCTTCAGTTTTTCAGAAATGGCCTGCGGTGGTTTGGATAACTCGGCAATCAACTGATAGATGAGATGGGAAGCCAAGTCATCATTGACTTCTCCAGCCTCAACAAGATGACTCAAATTCTTTATCAGCTCCTCAAAATGTACTGTATCCATACTGTAAGCCCCAGGGAGAACCACTGCCTCAAGTCGCTTGTTTTTGAATTCACGAGAACCATATTCTTCTGCTGAATTCCTTGTATGAGCTTCAAGATGTCGCAGGAAAGGCTGATCATTAACTTGGCCATCACCTACATACTGTTGGCTCTTCTGGCTCCACAACTGCCACATCTGGCTCATTTTATGCCACTTTGCTCCAAAACTGTTGGCCTCATTATTTTCTGTGCTGCTGCTTCCACCCGGGGACTTTCTAAAAATGGGTGGTTCTATTAGCTTGTTGTCTGTACCAATGAGCTTCAGAACAAACATCTCCTGTACTGAGCCTGCAATACACTTGTACACTCCAATATCTGAAGCCTCAAGACTGTTTATCTTGAGCGATCCTGATTTTGTGATGCCTAGCCTCTTTGAAATTTGGAGATGCTGTCCATCTTTCTCCCACTGGATAAGTGACTTCTGGAATCTCCGAACCGGGCATTTGATGATGACAGACGTTTTGGGAAGCAGGTACGCTCGGCTCCCAATAGTAAAATTAATGCGTTTCTCTTGCCTCGTCTGTATGTAGACTCTGTGGATGCTGAGAATCTGTGGCCCATGGGAAGCATACTTTCCAAAAAGTTTTGATTTCGTTTCTTGCTTCATCTCTGAAATGAGAAAGGCATACTGAAAAAAACAACAAACATTTGATCACAATTCAGCTAAGACATCTGTTTTTATTTAGTATCTGGAAACATCAATTCCCCCAAGAGTGGGCAACTTGTAGTCTTCCAACTTGTGGCTGTTGGATTGCAACTCCCATCAGTTGTAGCCAATATAGTAATTGGGAGGGGATGATGGGAATGGTGGTCCAACAAATTCTGGAGGCCCAATACCTGATTTACCTCCAAGTGCTTCATATCATTTTTTGTCTATACAGATTGTTTTATTTTTAGGAGTACTATAGTTATAAACCATTTTTTTCTATTTTTTAAATGGTATAAACAAATCATAAAGCATGCAATATCAAACAATACAAAACCTATACAAAATAGAACTATTATCCATAAAAATAACATACACATTGAGCTACTCTACATCAGGAAGGCATTCATAAGCAGGTATGTTTTAGCCTAAATACCCTAAAGTTACCAGATCCTGGCTGATCTTGGAAGCTAACCAGGGTCAGCCCTGGTTAGTACTTGGATGGTAGACTGCCAAGCAATACCAGGTGCTGTAGGCTGTGTTTCAGAAGAAGGAACTGGAAAAAACCACCTCTGAGTTTTCCTTGCCTAAGAAAGCACTGTGGGGTTTCCATAACTCAACAGGTGACTTGAAGGTGTGCGCATGATGCACACACGCATACACACACACACACACTAGTATGCACCTAAAAATAGAAATTATTGCCACACTTATAACTTCAGATAGAAGACTATCCCATATTATAGGGACCACCATCCTAAATGCCCTGCTTTTAAGAATTGTGGCATGTGCCCCAGGAATGTATGGCACTACCAGGATGCTTTCTCCAGAGGATTTCAAAACCAGAAGGATTTACAAGGAAAAAGCTTCTCTCTCAGATAACAAGATCCCAAGTTGTTTAGGAACTTACAGATTGGAGAATATCACACTGGAGGCTTACCATCAGTAAATCGTCATTAAATCATCCGAAATCTCCAAATCACGCATTCAGGGTTCACAGCCCTGCACGCTTCTCCCATCAGTAAATCATCATGGAGGGGTCCCCGCCTACTTGTCCCATCAGTAAAGCATCCTTGGAGCTGCCATTTGGCAATAACGGGATCTTCCGATTTCCGATTGCGTGATTTGGATGATTTCATGGTGATTTAGTGACAGTAAGCCTCCCGTGTGAAACAGTCCATTATAACAACAAAACCTTAAACCTGGCCCAGTGGGGGAAAGGCAACAAATTATACATTGGCAACAGGATAGCAATAGCATTTACATTTCTGCACTCTCTAAGTGGTTTACTATCTGTAAGCCAATTGTCCATAACAAGGTGAGTACTCATTTTACCGACCTACAAAAGGATGGAAGACTATGGGGGGAAGCAGACGAGGGCGTCCAGGACGCCCTGCGCCGGCACGCCGCGGGGCCGCAGCCTCCGCATCTCGGCGCACCGGCGGCATCCCTGGAAGGAGCGCTAAATCAGCGCTCCTTCCTCAAGACAGCGAAAGTGTGCCCTAAAAGCGGCGGGCGCACTTTCGCTGTCTTATCCTCCGCAGCGCGTCCGGTCGCTGCGGAGGGAGGTTGCCCCAGAAGCGCCGGACGTGCGGAGGGCCGGCAGCTTCCGGGGCGACCTCAGGAAGAGGAAGGGTCGCCGAACGTGCGGCTACCCCTCCTCTTCCGGGCCCGGAAGACGACCCAATTAGTCGTCTGCCGAGGCCCTAAGTCAACCTTAGAGCCCTGGGATCGAACTTACAACATTATGGCTGCAGTAATGGCATTAAACCACTGTATCAACTGATACTCTGTTGAGCAGCCTAGTATAGGCATTTCAGATTAATTACCATTTCAAAAGCAGCCTTAGAAAGTCTCACAAAGAGCACTTTAGATATGTAATACCATGAGATTACCGATGCCTGGGCCATTATGGCCAAACTATCCCAACCTAAGCCACAGCAAATGTTGACAAAAAACACTGTGAGTCACACTGCAGTCACATGGACCTCTAGCAACAAAGATGGACTGAGAAATGCCAAGAACCTGGAAAAATTGCTATCCTGATTCCCAGTCTCCTGACCAGGAGGACCCAAGGCAACACTTACAACATCTTGGAGTGTCACCAGACTGTGTATTACTGCATCACATCACACACATAATATTTTATAGCAGTGCTTCTTAAGCTTTCTGATGTATGGTTGTATTATTATTATTTTTACAATGTGCCAGGTAGCTGCACCTTATTTGTGCCTATTGGCTCCTAGTCTTCTCTTCCTTCCTGGCTGTTTTCCAGGGCAGATGATAGCTCATAGATTGGGGGCAGTCCGTGAACCACCGCTGAATAACATCAATTTAAAATACATATTCCCACCCGCCATATACAGTTTCAAATCGGAGGTAGACAAACTGTCCTTCCCCCAGTGTTTTTTTTTTTTTGTAGACCTTAACCCTTCCAGCTTGGACTGCCATTTTTCACTCCTTTCACAAAAGGTGAATTTTCTCTCCTGGAAGTTACCAGGCGTGGGGATTCATCTTTTAAGTAGTTTGCACCTTCCATTACTATTTTAAAAATGTGGTGTTTCAAAACTAGAGCTGGGCTTCCCTTAGGTTCCCAGGGGCAGAAAACTTGACTCTGGACCTGCCATAGTTGCTCAGCCATTTTCAAAATCAAGTCTGCTCAGCTAGTTCATTTCTGCAAAATAAATAAACTGCCTCCAGTACTGAGTTTATTAATTTTTCTAAAAGTGTGCTCTACTTTAATAACAATGCAGTTCAAATCATTTGTTTTGATGGAAACATTCCAGTATTTATGTTGTCCATTTCCAAAAGGCCCAAAACGAATGCAGAGTTAGTGTGACTTTAAAATTAAAATCTTTTTGAGTTGCCCCGTGTTTACCCTAAGCTATTCCAAAGAGAATCAAAAGTATGGTTATGAATACGTACAAAAATATCTAATTGGTAAGACTTTGTTGTTATCCATTTATTTTAAAGAATGTCTAGTTCACTTCTCATTGGCAAAGTAGAGCTTGAGACCAGTCTGTTAGTCTCCCACATATGAGTTGGTGGTAAGTCTGAGAAAAAAACTTTTTGGAAATGAAAAATTGACATCTTGTGTACCGTGGTGTACAGCCAGAAGATGTAGACAGAATCCATAATGTATTTCTTAGACCTTGCTCCCTCCCCATAAAAAAGGATTGTGGGGGAGATGACTGGCCAAGTGATGAAAGAGAGTAATCAGAAGGATATTTGTAGAAAGGCAGGGTTCAACATGCCTAAAAGTTGCAAGACCTTCAGTGAAAATTCCCTCCCTGGATCCTACCATCCTTGACAGTTAGCAGCCACTTTCCAATATTTATGCATTATGTGAAGTTTACGTGAAGAAGAGACTAATTATATTAGAACAATGGAAAAATGCAGTTACAGGTGTTTAGATCAGGGATGGGCAAAGCAGCCCATACATGCACTCCCAGAATGGTTTTTAGGATCCCCATGAGTCAAAAAAGTGGTCTCGGAAGTGGGTGTTTGATGTATGATTGTATTATATTGTTTTAATGTGGATTTTGTCTTATTTGTCAAAATAAAATTATTTTTAAAAAAATAAAAAAAATAAAAAACATGTTCCAAATGAATGCCCAAGAACAATCTTTACAGGGTGTGGAGGACATTTCCATCACATTTGGAGCTTCCTGGACACTCCAGGGGTTAAAACGAAATTTTGCGAAATTTTTCAAAAAAAATTGTTCCCCTCAGATTGTTCCCAAATGCCTCCTAGGAGCTCCAGAAGGCTCCATAATATGCCTCCATGTTCCCTAGAGGACATTTGGGAGCAAGAACTGTTTTTTTGCAAGAGCAGCTGCAGTGAGGGATGTAGCTCTCCAAGGTCTTCCTCAGCTGCCCACCCCAGTAAAGAGTGACATTATAGCCATAGAAACATCTCAAGATATATTAAATAAAATTATTTGTGTTACTCACAATAACCACACAAACTGCCTTCTCACTTTACCAAATGCTCTAAGAAAACAGAGACCAGCAGCCTTAAAAAGAAAATACACGCAGTCAGTAATAAAAGGGGTTCTATTTAGGACACTAGTGGCAGCAATATCATACCTTCCAAATGTCTTGATCTAACAGGGAGAGTCCTGAGTAATTTGTTGTCCCACTTTTTTGTCTGCTTTTGAAATGTCCCAACTTCTCCCACTTCTTCCCCTCATTTTTCCTTTCCTCCTCAGTTTACTTTAACTGCTGCAAATTGACTTCAAAATGCAAAAGTAGTTTGTATTCAGCTAAATCAACAAAGCAAACAGCTACAGCCTCTTCTAGCTTACGCATATCTCATTAATAACTTTAGCCATCTTGACCCCACTCTGATGTTGCTTGACTTCAAGTGTCCTGGTTGGCATCTATGTAATACTAGAGGCTATATGGTTTGAGTGTTGGACTATGACTCAGGAGATCAGGGCTCGATTCCTGTTGGGCCATGAAACCCACTAGGTGGCTTTGGGCAAGTCACATGCTCTCAGCCTCAGGGTAATGCAATGGAAAACCTCCACTGAAGAAAACTGGGTAAAAAAAAACCTCATGACAGATTTGCCTTAGGGTCGCCATAAGTCAGAAATGACTTGAAGGCACACAACAATGCAATATCTTCAGGAAACGTGAAAGGTCTTTCCTTATGTCACTATGTGAAGCAATGGAATGTCCAAAGGGGAACATTGAGCTGGGAACACCACAAGTATCAATCTGTGTTTGTGTGTCTCTCTGTGTGTCTCATTGCCATCACTCATTGAGACATTCTGCCAGATGCCTAAAAATAGTTTGGGAAACAGACGGGTCTATCTACCCCTTTGGGGGTATTAAATACAGACCCACACGATACAATCCTTCCTGGAAACAGGAGGTGGCTCTCTGAGGCAATACCAGAAAAAGTGGAGAAAATCCTGGCCATTGCTGCTAAACTTCCCAGGGTAGGAGCAGAAAAAAGAGAGAAAATGAGAGAGACTCTAGAACTCAAAAATTGGGGGACAGGAGGCTTCATGGATGCCCTTTGGATATTAGGTAATTACCCAGACATCTATGTGTATGCATAGACTCGTGTGTGTGAACAAATAGATAGAGATGAATGATTGGATATTTCTGATGCTTTTCCTTATTCAATTAAATCACATTGTTTAAGTACTGTTGTTAACCTGTTTATAAATTTGTGAGCTCCTCTGGAAGCCTGCTGTTGTTAGCTGCCTTTCAAGTCAACCTCATGGTGACCCTGTGAATGAGATGTCTCCTATCCTCTACCTCTCTGCTCAGGTCTGGTAGGCTCAGGCCCATGGTCTCCCTAACTGAATTTATCATTTGGCATGTGGTCTTCCTCTCTTTCTACTTCCCTCCACCTTCCCAAGCTTCATTGTCTTTTCTAATGCATCATGTCTTTTCATGATGTGGCCAAAATACAACAGCCTCAATTTGGTCATCTTGGAGTCCAGGGAGAGTTTAGGCTTGATTTGTTCTAGGACCCAATTGTTTCTCTACCCAATTGTTTGTCTTTTTGGCCGTCCACAGTATCCTCAGCACTCTTCTCCAGCATCACATCTCCAATTAATTAATTTTCTTCTGATCTGATTTCTTCACTATCCAGCTCTCCAGCTCCATACATGGTAATGGGGAATGTAATGGCTTGAACAATTCTAACTTTATGTTCAGCTTTAGGATTTTGACTAGTTCTTTCATAGCTGCCCTTCCCATCTCTAATCTTCTGATTTCTTGACTGCAGTCTCTGTTCTGATCAATGCTTGGTCCAAGGTATGGGAAATCTTTCACTATTTCCTTTTCCTCATTATCTAGGTTGAATTTATGCACATCCTCCGTGGTCATTATTTTTGTTTTCTTTATGTTATGTTTCTTTGTGCTTTCTTCTTTGACTTTCTTTAGTGATTCTTCCATGTCTGTGATGCTTTCCATTAGTAGTATGGTGCTGTGGAAGCCTACAGGCAGAAAAAGGCCCTCTTAAAATAAGAGTTATAAATTAATTCATTTTCAGGACAAACAACATTGTTGGGCAGTATGAGTCTTACAGGAGTGTGGTGGAGCTCCTGAGACTGATGTATGCATATACCTTCCAACAAATGCTATCTTTCACAGAGTCAACTAGTAAGTCATAGAGAATGGCTTCAACCTAAACTTCCCTCTGAATATTAATTTTCTCTCTTCAAAGATTTAAAAATAATAATAGGTCATTTGATTGTGTGTGGAAGTCTGACATGATAATCTAGCAAAAAATTTACCATTTGATTATGCTGATTGTGTACCTCTGAGGTATTAACATAAATCCTCTCAAGAAACTGAATTTCCAGTCCTCATTCCTTTTACATAACATGTTCCTCAACCACTAGTACCATTCTTTTATGTTTTTTTCCATGTTTTGTTCCTTCTTAGACTAGAATAGCAGAAGCTGACAGTATTTTTTCAACATCACTCTCCACCAAGTAATTTGTAGACTGGACACACTGCCACACATATATCCACAATTAATTAAATTCAGATAGATATGCAGCTCAGAAATATTTTATTAAATGCAGTGCCAAGGACATTCCTCTAAGTCCATGGAGCTTTATTTAAAGTGGTGTTTTGTACCTCAGGATCTTGGCATGTGAACTGGTCATGGAGTCCAAGAAAAGAAGTTTCAAATTATGTACGAACCAACAATTACTCCGACTCCTATTTTGTTTGGGGAGTTGCTTTCGGGGAGCTATGACATGCAAAGCCAAAGAAGGATGCTCTAGTACATTAAGGGATGCTTGCACTGGAACCCCGCACCTGCTGCAAAGCCAGTATCTCCCTCCCTCACATTTCTTAGTGAAAATTTTTAGAGCACCACATAGACAAACAATAAGTAAAATTCAGAACACCAAGAAGTAAAGTTAAACCTTCCATTTAGAAGATGTATATTGGAAGTGATGGCCCTCCAGTTGCTGTTGGACAATAATTCCCATCATCCCATGGGCCATACTGGGTTGAGCTGAAGGATGATGCAGTCCATAGCCGGACAAGTCAGTTCTATACAACTGAAGAACTGGAAATAGAAGACTGGATATTTAAACTATATGAAATGTACGAAATGGACATTTTAACTCAGCTGGTGAATGGATGGGTATGGGGTATGTATGCTATATGTTCTGTTTTTATCATCTGTAAGCTGCCTCGATTGGTTTCAGTGGGGCGGGGTATTAAATAAAAATTATTATTATTATTATTATTATTATTATTATTATTATTATTATATCCTGTAATGGAAAGGAAAGAAATTGAAAAAGAATGAATATACTATGGGAAAGTAAAAGGGGCCCTAAGGCAACACAATTTTATGGGTAAACTTTTTATCAAATTATTGGATGAGATCAAATATATTGTCAAAATACAATATTGTATAGAGTGGCAAAGAATATACTACTTTGAAATATGTGTACTGTGTACTTAACAAAGCTCAGCAAGGAAAGAGTGAGGAATAATAAAGATTAAGAGAACAGTAGTTGGTTAGAATAGCTGAAGGAAGAATACAATCTTAAACGAAAATAGATAAGGTTGTGTAGGATTACTTATCAACCAATATCCACACTTGGGAAACTTCGAATTATACAAGGATAAATAGACTCAAACTTTAAGCATTTTGAGAAGTTCGAAAATGGTTAGGAAGGGTACAATTCATAAAGAGTAATTAAGAGAAGAAAAAAGAAACTATTATCTTTTGAGTGCGCAGGCAAGGAAGTACTCTTTTTAATTTTTGCTCTTCAAACTATTTTAAGTTGGAATACTTTGAGATATATACAGCTTTTTTTTTCTTTCAATGGTAGTGTTAAATATTATATAATAAATATCTCACTATAGTTATTCGGGTTACAAAAGGAAATATACATATACGGAAAGCAAGAAGTAGTAACAGACTATAAAAAAGTGTTGGTGAAGAAGAAGATGGAAGAAGAAGACTATGAGGGAAAAGTTAGGAAGAGAATACAGTGGTACCTCTACTTACGAATGCTTCATCTTACGAAAAA
>CM034709.1:16624064-16640389 GCA_020142125.1 Phrynosoma platyrhinos | reverse complement strand
CCCATCCAAGTACTAACTAGAGATGACCCTGCTTAGCTTCCAAGATCAGACTGGATCTATTGCCTTTATGGTATTTAGGCTTTAGACAAAAGACTCCTATTCAACCAGGAATAGTGGGAGTCAAATCTGATGGCTTCTCAGAAGCAGACACAAAGACCTTTTGGATCATGGCCATTCTATACAACAGGCTTGGGAACATGTGGCCCACAAAATATTATGGCATGCAACTTTCCACCAGACTTTGGGGGGTTGCAGACTGCCAGAAATAGTGCAAATTGAGTCCACTTTTAGGGTTAGGGTTAAGGAATCATGGGAACTGTAGTTTATTGTGGCACCAGAGCTCTCTGACAGAGAAGGCTCAATGTCTCAGAAAAAAAAATAATTTCCATGATTCCCTAGCACTAACCCTAACCCTAAAAGTGGACTCAATTTGCACTATTTCTGGCAGTCTGCAACCCCCCTTTGTGCCCTAGTCAGTAATGAGGACTGATGAGAAATCCACTTCAACATATAGAGGGCCACAAATTTCCCAAAACTATACTGTATTGTTTTCTGCAGAGTCTGGAAAAATTACCTTTCTGGACTGTAACTCTCAGTATCTTCCAGCCAGCATGACCCCCAGGAACCAAGCAATGGGAGTTGTAGTCCAAAAAGGTATTGTTTTCAACCTCAGGTTGTGCCAAGTCACCACCAATATTAAAATATCAATATTAAAGCGACCCTGATAAAGATTGCTTTGTGCGGATTTACAGAATTAGACATGTTCATATGCAAGGCAATAGGACTTATATATCTTTTCAGAAGCAGACACAATGGCTGCAGTGCTAAATGTGCTTTTGCTGGCAGAGTCCCACTAACCTCAGCAAAGCTCTATTGCTGCCAGAACAAGTACACACTTGACCGCAACCAGGATATGTTCACACAAAAGAACAGTCAGGAGTTTAATTGGTTATCATTTTACATATGCACTACTTACCATCCTTAGAGGTGCTTTCCAAAACAATTACATAATCAGATTTCAGAGCCTACTACAACACTTCTGACAACAAAGAGAAACAAAATGAGGGAGGGAAGAAGTCACTGTCATCACTTTCACAGGCTCATCTTTTGAGAATATGAGAGAAAGCCTTCTTGGTGGCTGCTTCTCAGCTTTAGCACTTCCTAGGAAGATCAGACTGGTTCTGTATTTGCAGTTGTTCTGTCAGCATGTGAAAATATGTCTGTTCCAACAGGCTTTGGGGGGATTGACTGCAAGGGTTTTTAAGAATGTGCTGTAGTACTGATTTTTTTTAAAAGATATATTTTAAATCAGTGAATCCCAGACCTTGATCCTCCAGATGTTTTGGAATTCAGCTCCTAAAATTCCTTACTGTTGTCCAAGTTGGTTCTGGGAATTGTAGTCCAAAACATTTGGAGGCCCAAAGTTTGGGGATCACTGTTTTAAATGGTTTTAATCATATAGATAATTTAATGTTTTTACAACTTGTGTGTTGTATACACATTTTAAAAATGGGACAGCTAGGTGATCAGTGGAATCTGACTCAACATGGCTTTCCAAGCAGTCATGGGAAAAGCCATCTCAACAACAGCTTCAACATTCAGGGGCTGTCATCAAACTGTCATCAAATTTAGGGGTATGACTTTCTTCCACCAATGTACAGAAGAAGCCACACATTCAATCATTTAATCCAACACCATGGATGTCCTTGAACTTCTGCAGGGAATCATGAATTTATCCAATGAATGGATACTTTCATGCCAGGGCACTTCAGTGACTTCCATTTCTAAGGTACATAACCAAATTCCAATATCTCAGCATTGTGGTTCCCTAGGTTAGTATTCTAATCTCTGTGGGGATTAACTGTCCCTAGAGCTCCTGGATTGTTGCCTTCTGTGGATCCTGTGAAGGTCCAACTTACTACACATGCCAGTATGGAGTGGGCTAGGGGAGGGGAGATCTTGTAAGAACCAACGATGTAACAGCAAAAGTCCATGTCAACACCAAGGAAGGAACAAGATCTTGCTCCCTGATGGTGGAAACCACACATCTGCTAACCTGGACTGTGTCTCATCTTCTGCCTCTAGCAGTAAAACATATAAAAGGCACTCCAAACACATTAGTAGACTGGCTGAATCAAGTTGATGTCAATGAACCCTAGACTCTACAGAATGGATTGTACATTGCTTCAAAATATCTGTAATGAACCTCGTTATGCCCCCTGTCAACCATCAGAGAAGCAGATTTTTTACAAAACTAAGTCTAAAGGGGCAGAAAACATGGATACCTTAACCATTGCATGGCCAAAAGGACATCATTCAAAAATCAAACTGGAAGACATTCATGAGATCCTAATTGCACCCTTTTAGCTGATTCAGAATCATAGAGTTGGAAGTGGCCTCATGGGACATCAAGCCCAACCCCCTACAGGATTCAGTGCAGGATTTCTAACTAAAGCATCCCCAACAGGTAGTCACTTTCTGAAGACATCCAAAGAAGGAGACCTCACCACCTCACTAGGCAATTGGTTCCATTGCCAAACCAGTCTTATTGTCAAGAGGTTTCTTCTAATCTTCAATCAAAATCTTCCTCCTGTAACTTCATACCATTAGACCTGGTCCTAACCTCTGGGACAGCAATGAACAGGCCTGCTCCTTTGCCTCTGTGAAAGCCCTGGAGATATTTATAGAGTGCAATCATGTCACCCTTCAGTATTCTCTTCACCAAGCCAGCATGCATGGCAGGATCCATGATCTTGACAGAGAGGTTTTCTGGCAAGAAAACCAGTATTGCACATACATTGCTGCAGCCGACTACTGATCCTTCTGCTTCCATGCCTGCAGTTAATTTTTCTCTTGTTTTAAACCATAGTAACTCTTTAGAATGTAACTGCATGTACCAAAAGGTCCACACTACTGGCTCAAAGCTTGCTTCCTCACCAATCTGGCATCTTTTCTGTTCATGGTGACTTCAGCAAATGGTGCTGGGAAAGATATATGGATATACAAACTTTGGTTTCACTGCTCATTTATTGAATCCAAGGATGAATGATCCTAAAAAGATCTTTAAACAAAGAGTGTCTAATGTGGATACACAGATATAACTGCCCTAACAACCATGGAACAGTGAAATGGTTAGCTAGTGTGAAATGTGAACATAAATGTGAAAAATATCTGACAATATCTCTGCCAATGAAATCACGTAAAGCCCTTACACATTTACGTTCTGAACAAATGGACATAATGATGAAATAGGGAAGATTTTATGGTTTCCTAGTTCAAGAAAGGTTGTGTATTTGTTGAGAGCCAGCTTTGGAGGATTTGGCTCATTACATACTTGAGTGGCAGATATATGCTGGCATTAGAGAAAGTTGGTTACAGCCTTTCCTAAAGAAAATGAAATACTGGGGTGTGAAAGAAAAATGTAGTTACTTGTTACAATTAACAAATCAATATGTGATCCAAATGGTAGCAGTGTTTGTGACAAAGGCTACCAGATGCAGAGAAAAGTTCTTGGAGATCATCTTAACTGACACAGAAACTTGAGGGTATGAGTGCATAAAATACTTTTTGTTATAATACCATTGGTTAATAAGCTCTCTTTCTTTGTTATTACAATGTGACCTGTTTTATAATGCATGTATCTTAAGCTTAGGTATGTATTTTATTTATTTAGTTAATTCTTATTTTAATGTTTTCATGTTGATTCTGTAATTGTAATTGCATGAAAGTTTGGATGTTTTGTTTGCAATGGTCTTTGCACTAAGCAATAAACTATTTATGAGCCTCATGGGCATACAAAATGGATAGAAGACAATCCCTGTTGAAAGCAGACAGATTGTGATAAACAGATGAGCTACTTTTCTTCCAAGAGTTCTGCCTTCAGTCCAGACCATATGGCTGAGTCTTGGATTTCTTCAGTCTCCTTGTTTGGAGGTTTTTAAAAAGAGGTTAGATGGCCATCTGTCAAAAATGCTTTGATTGTGTATTCCTGTGTGGCAGAGGGTTGAACTGGATGGCCCATGTGGTCTCTTCCAACTTTATGATTCACCTCTCCCTGGAGAGGATGCCTCTGCCAACTTGCTGAGGCTTCAGATCTCAAGGAGGGAGGGTAAGCTATCTACACCCTGCCTATCTCATCTTCAGACCTGGACTTCTTTCTTTTTTTCAAGACAATTTGGACAAGAGCCTTTAGCTAAAGCATCAAGTCTCACCATTACTTTGGCCATACATCCTAGAGAAGAGTACAGCTTTGACTTCTTATCTCTGCATGATAAGGTGTTTATAAAGAACTGCTGCTCTTTTGAAGCCTTGTACAGTCCAGCAGTACTCCAACTGGGATTTAGACCACCCTTTGAGCAAGGTTTCCTCAACTTTTTTTTTTAAATAACTTGGAATATTTTTTCTTCATACCAGTTATCTCAGCCAGGAGACTGGTGCTCTTTCATCAAGGAAAGAACTTTGGGTTTGTTTGTTTTTACCAAGACTCAATAATATTACATCCTGGTCCTACTTTCATGTCAAAAATTAATTCTACCTTTTACTATACCTTTTGCCATCTTTTTGGCACTAGCTGACCAAGCCTCTGGAAAAGGAATGACCTACCTTGCTTACTACCACTCTTACTACCACTCTTACTACCACTCTTGCTGCTTTCAAGAAAGCAGTAAAGACGGATCTCTTTCGGCAGGCCTTCCCGGAATAACTGTCGGCCCAAAAAAGGGGCCACCATTTTGTCTGACTCCTTTGTAAAAATTTTGTTTTAATTTATTAATTTAATTAATACTGTATTTTAACTACTCTGTGGTTTAATTCTATTTTAAGGGGATGGGGTGGGGGGAGGAAAGGATGATAGGGATAGGATTGTTTTAATGCTGTTCTGTTTTAAATGTTGTTGTCCCCTGCCCCGATTGCTCTGCAGAGGGGCGGGCTACAAATAAAATTTTATTATTATTATTATTATTATTATTATTATTATTATTATTATTATTATTATTATTATTAGGTTATCTGTGGAGCAATCACAGTGTATTTGAAAAGAGGGTCTCTGCTTCTTCCATTTCAGCCTTCCTTTATGGTAGGAGTGGACAACTGGGGAAGCCCATAGGTTACATTAGCCCCCAAGAAAACCTTGGAGGACCACACAGACCCATACTTGCTCCCCCCAAACACTTTATAGGCAACAGAGGGGGTATTTTCACCATGTTTTGGACCTTCGTGCACAATAACAAAAAAAAAGGGCTCTTGTGAACCTACATTGTTTTTAAGGAGTGAAAAAAAACCCACATCCCCCCATTGTTTTGATCTGAGTGGGGGCAGGAGGAGAAGGAACGTATGCAGCCTATGGGGTGCACTTTGCCTATTCCTGCTCTATAGAATGCTTACAAGTGTGTACTTCTACACTAGATTTAAAGGATTCATTATCATTTATTTCAAGGCACTGGGGCTCTACTGCTAGGATGGTTGTATTTATATTCCACTTGCATTTATACTTTGACATCCTTTTGCCCCAAGCTGTCCAACACCTCTAGAAAAGGAATGGCATATCTTGGATATTTAGTAGATGTTAGTTGTCTTAATCTCTATGCTCCCCTACAGGATATTTGTAGAGTGGCCACCTGGAAGCTTGTGTCTATCCTGTTAGATTACAAGCTGTATTCCTTTATTTCTGCAAAGGTGTCCTTCAGCAGCAAGTGCTCCAGCAGGCATTTCATTCTAATTGCAGATTGGGCATGCCAGCAGTTTACCCACCTGGTGGAAGTTTACTTTGATATGTCCCACATTAAGATGTTCTCTGTCCACTGTTGGAAAAAGAAGCTTTGATCTCACCTATCTGGTATTCATTATTCAGCAGTGAAAGAGAGGTCATCCTCTCCACCAAGCAGTTTTTCTTGCTGCTGCCATGGGGAGTCTGAAGGATATTGACTATTCCAAGCTGCTGAAGTCCACTGGCCTCCTCTAGGTTGCTCCCCTGGTATATGTTCGTGTGAAACTTTTGGTTTCTCCCTATCTGAGCCAATCAACCTACATCAGGATGTCTTTTCACTCTTCAGTCTGAACATGAATATCTCACAGGTAAGACAAGTATACCTCCCCCCCCCCCCCCCCCCCCAGGAAAGCTAGGAAAGCATCACTTACTGTTGCAGGCATTCATGTGACAAGGCCTAACAAGTGGAGGTATTGGGTGATTGCTACACGCTGATGCATTTAATGCAAGATGCTGGCCTTTGGCTGTCAACTTTTGGCAAGTGGATTTCCTTCTTTGTGTCCCAACACCACAGCTTACAGAACACTGAAAAAGAGAAGAAAGAGCCCAAGTGATTTTGGGATCTAGTCTGATGTGCACTACCTTTAAATACAATTCCCAAAGAAATTGTTGTTAACTGTCATCAATATGGTGACCCTAGGTTCCTAGCTTTTAAAATGTCCTAGTTTCTCCTTATACATTGCCTTTGTCAAACTGCTGCAGAAGCAATTTGCACTCATTTAACTCAGCAATGCAAGATGAAAGGAGGAGGCAGAATCTTGCCCTCCCTAGTTGACATTAAATGCTGTCAAGTTGTGGTAATCCTATGAATGAGAGACCTCCAAGTTACCTGCCCAGCTCAGGTCTTGCAGACTCCTGACTGTGGCATCTTTGATTGAGTCTATCCATCTGTATGGTGGTCTTCCCCTTTACCTACTGCCTTCTACCTTATCAAGCATTATTGTCTTTTCCAGTGAGTCATGTTTTTTCATGACATGTCCAAAATGCAACAGTCATCTTAGCTTCTAGGGAGAGTATGGGCTTGATTTTCAATAGGACTCATTTATTTGTCTTTTGAGCAGTCCACAGTATCTATAGAAATGTAAAGGGATGCTCTTAAATTAAATCCCTGCTCATTACCCCAAAAGTGATAAAATGTATTCAATTGATATCCAACCTCTGTAGAGGAAATAATACATTGGCATAATTGTACCCTTAGAATGCACTCCAATTCCAAGCAACTCACCCTAGACCATTCTTCCAGAACCAGCTGTGGAGGGCAATCTGTTTTTGCACAAGGTTTGTGTGTAGACAGCTTAGGTTCATGGCAGCTCTCATCAGGAAGTTTCAGAAAGCTCCCATCCATCAGTAGCTGCTGGCAAGTGACACTGCGATTTTGGGTGCCTCCACCACAGGTTTGGGAGCACTAAGTAGGAGAAGGAGACCAGAATCTCAACATTATTTTTCAAAAATAATTTCAGTATTCATTATTAGTTGAAAAGCAATGAGTTACAGCATCTTCAAACTGTTCTGTAAAAACTTTGCATTTTAAAAGCCTGTCAGAATAAATAGGTCTTTGCCCAATGACGGAAGGACAGGAAAAAAAAAGGGGGGGCATGCTGGCCTCCCAGGGAACAGAGTTTAGGAGCTTAGAAGTTTCAAGATCATGGCCATTCCACCCAGAAGCAGTCAAAGTTGCTCCAAAAACAAACAGTATCTAATTCAGGAATTCACCAAAGAACTCCAGAGTAACAGTAAAAGATCTGCAAACCATTATCACCTTCTTCCTTTTCACACTTACATGATTATAGTGTTATATTAAACTTTAATTGCCATAGGGAATTCTGGGGTTTGTAGTTTAGTGAGGTTGAAAAGCTCTCTGCTTGAAAATTCTAAATGCTCCTCCCAAAACTGCAAATCCCAAGATTCCATAGGTAATGTGATTATTCATGACTCAATGATCAGAAAAAGACTGGACAAGAATGATGGCTGGCACCTATTCCCAAACAGCACACTTCTCAATGGCTCCTCAAAAATGTGGGTATTACTGTTGGCAGAGGAAGCTCTTTTTAATTATTTTTTAAGCCGCACATACCTGTCCCCATTCTTCAACCTGCCAAACTGGAGGACAATCAATCTGGTTGCAAGCTTGCAAAGCATGAGGCTTCTTGTCTTTGCAGTTTTCAGACTCAACAACAGACCCTCCAGGTTGCTGGCAGTGCACTTCTCTTGTCTGGATCCCAACACCACAAGTGGCTGAACACTGTCTCCAGGGTCCCACCTGCCACCTGTTCCAAGAGATTAACAAAACAGCACTCTAAGCATGCAACACTAGGTATGCTAAGTCAGAAAGCAGTATTTTGAGAAGTGAGAAATTCTTTTAGAGTATCAGAGATGAGTCAATCTATCAATGTCCCCCCACCTCTAAGTTTAGCCCACGTTCACATCAATTTGTAAACAAAGCTTGTCCCAAAGAGGCTTCCTAAATGTTTTGTTGCATTTTCTCTAACACACACATATAACCATTCATAGATACTGTATACACTTTTCCTAGTACCCACCATTTTTTGCTAGAGCTTCTTCTGGTAGATGCATTTGGGGGCAAACATCTCCTTAATATATGCTTTTTTTTCTTTCCATTCAGACCTTTGGCAATTGTCCTCCTTTACTTTAAAAAGGGTCTTTCAACAAGGATGAGTGGTGCACTTTCTTTCAGCGAATTGGTTTTCAAAATGTGTTTTCACTTTTTAATGCTTTTAATCAATTTATGTTCTAGTTGCATCTTTTATTTAATATGAAGCCACCTTGAATCCCCAATCATGGGTGAAATGCAGGATAGAAACCCAATCAATCAATCAATCAATCAATTGTTATTAGTGCATTTTTTGAGTTGTGAACCAGACTGAATAGTGCAGATTTTGGCATACAACTATGTTGGATTTTCACTTTTAAGTTCAGCAAGTTTGAATTCAATAAGTATGTACAAAAACTTTGCTCTGGTCATTTCCCCCCCCCACCCCACCCCCATCCCTGCACATGATACAGGGTCATATTTGCACTGACAAACTTTTGGCACTATTTGTTTGCAGCCAATTGGGAGTGAAATGATGCTATGTGACATTTTATGTGGAGTCCATTGCTCTGCCAAGCAAACTACACTGGGATTAGAGTACTGGCTTCCACTACCTCCTTACATCTTCTTGAAACCCTTTGCAATGCATTACACAAATGTGCCATGCCATGAAGGGTGAGATTCTTCTGATCTGCACTTTGCCTTTTTTCAAACAATAGGCAGAAGACTGAGGCTTCTGGGTATGCATTTTATACTCAAAAGCTGAATTTGACCATCCTGAAATCTGGATGACAAAATCTGAATATTCACCAAGAGCTGATTCAGTGAACTGAGTGACCTTGTGTGAGTCACATTCTCTCAAACTCAGAAGAAGCCAATGGCAAACCCCTATGAACAAATTTTGCCAAGAAAACCCCATGACAGATTCAACTTAGGGTTGCCATAAATCAAAAACTACTTGAGGGCCCAAAACAACAACAAATGGTGAATCAACTGCATGGCTCTTTTTGGCAAGATTTGTCCTTGCCTTCCTCTGATGCCAAAAGTCACCAATTGGTTTCCATGATCAAGTGTAGATTCAGACCCTGGTCTTCTAGTCTTAGTCCAGCATCCAGACCACTACACCATACTGGCTGTACATGCAGAAATAAACTAAGAAGGAAATGTCTTAACTCAGCAGGGAAATCTGGTGCTGACATTTTCTTCAAGCAGAAATGAGTTGTCTTGCCACAATATAACCCCAGTTTACTAATCCAAGACCAACAAGATCTCTCTCAAACAGATGGTAGAGGAGTTTCCACAATCAGAGTCTTACCTTGGGGGACAAAGCCTTGTATTACACACACGACTCATTGCTGGAGGTCTTGTTGAGCTATCACACAGGCTATCATTTACAGTTTGCTTTGTCTGCTCATGTAGGCACACTGCAATGGCTTCCTGAGTTCCTAGGTCATAAATATATACATATACATATGTACATACATTAAAATGGTAAGTTATAAACGTATCTTGAAACACAGAACTGTAGAAAAGTTACTGTTAGAAAATATACCCTCTCAAGCCATAATCCAAATATAACAAAAATGGAAAATTTTCATATATCTGACCCAAATTTATAATCCCTTAAGGCCATGGAATTGTCAATGCACACATGGAATTTAAATTCATAAATAGCATGTATGAGTGTAAAATTGTATCTCTGTTCCAAAATTAAACACATCTGCAAGTCCTAAAACAAATATAATGGTAATGTATTTATTCTGTATATTTATACACTGCCCTTCTTCCATTTTCTGACCCTATTCCTAATAATAATAATAATAATAATAAAATTTATTTATATACCGCCCGGTGGCGAACCAATCTAGGCGGTTTACAATATTCCTTCCAAATTTGGCCTCAGAACAACTCTTCAAGGGTAGGTAAGACTGAGAGAGAGTTACAGTACTAGTCAATTAGCTTTATGGCTCATGGAAACTAGAACCTGTATCTTCCGTGACCCAGTCCAGCACGCTGCCTACATTGGCTCTCTGCAATGGCTGGGTACTGAAATCTGTCCTAATTTTTATTATAAAAAAGGTAAAGGTATTCCTCATTGACAATGTTGTCAAATCGTGTCTGACCGTAGGGGGCAGTGCTCATCTCTGTTACTAAGCCGAAGAGCCAGTGTTGTCAGAGACTGCTCTGTGATCCTGTGGCCAGCAAGATTGCACAGAACACTGTTTACCTTCCCACCAAAGTGGTACATATTTATCTACTTGCATTTGCATGCTTTTGAACTGCTAGGTTGGCAGAAGCTGATACTAGTGACAGGAGCTCACCCCATCATGCAGCACCTGAGTCTCAAACTGCCAACCTGCCGATCTTGCAAGTCAGTGTCTTAACCATTTGAGCCACCACGTCCCGTATACAGGAGTCAAGGTGAATTACAAAAAATCAGAAATAACAGATGTAGAGAACAACTCACACCACTAAAAACCTACAAAAGTTAAAATGTATATGAATCAATAGAATTAAAAGCATTTTAAAGATATATTCATTAAAAAGCAAAACATAAGACACAATTTTAATTGATATACAGTTTAATAACTTTTTAAGGGAGGAGGGAAATATATTGTTTATGTTGTGTGCTTTTAATGCTGTAAACCGCCCGGATTGGTTTGCCAAAGGGCCGTATAAAAATAAAATTTATTTATTATTATTATTATTAAAGTTTGGGAGCAGCCACTAAGAAGGTCCCCTCCCATGTTCCCAGCAGATTCACCAGTGAAGATAGTGGGATGAAGATCAGGGCTTCCTCTAAAGCTTTCAAAACCTGTGGAGGCTCGCATGGGAGAATACTGTCCTTCGATAACCTGGACCCAAGCTATAGGGCTTTACAGTACTTAAGATTAGATTAGACATCCCCTCCAATGGTCCTGATTCGACAGGAACAGTTATGATTAATCCTCTATTCTCCAGCATTTTCAGTTGCTTTTAAAATATTCTATTTTTTCTTCCATCCTCCCAGTTTCCTTTGTCTTACTTCCTTGCTGCAAACTGAATTCGAAGTGCCAAAGTGGTTTGTACTCTATTAGCTCAGTGTGACAAGATGAAGGGGCAGAATCTAAAGTAAAATAAATAGCTGTTGCCTCTCACAGCTTGTGTGCCCTCATTGTTTCCCAACTTGAGCACACTCTGATAATTGCTTAACTACAAGTCACTTGGTTTTCATCTGTGAAATGTTGGAGAGGGTACAAATTGGCAGGAAGAGCCCCAATTACTGTATATACTCATGTATAAGTCTAGACATTTTAGTCAAAAAACATGACCCCAAAAACCCAAGTCGGCTTATCCATGGGTCAATGTAAATATTGTACCCTTATTAAAAAAAGAAATTGGTGAAAAGCACAAGCATAATCTGTCCTGGAAGCAATGACCCCCCCTTCTACTCTCTCATCCATTCAGCTTTTAGTGTGAGCACAAACAGTTATGCCTGTTGGAATTTTCTAAGTTCTTTGGCATCATTTTCCTTTGCTTCAGTGATTCCCAAACTTTGGTATTCCAGGTGTTTGGGATGTCTCTTCCCCGAAGCCCTAGCCAGCTTGGCCAACAGTCAGGAATTCTGGGAGCTGAACTCCAAAATAGCTGAAGGACCAAAGTTTGGAAACCACTGCTTTAGATCCTTTGTTACATGCTGCGAAGTTTTACCTTCGACTCATCCCTGGGCCATATCAAAATCCATAATTTTGGGCCCCAAATCTGCCCTTGACTTATACATTACATCAGGGGTAGGCAACCTTTCCCCTTTAAGGGCCGAGGGACTTCAGCTCCCAGAATCCCAGGAGCTATTGGCCAACATGGGACTATTGGCCAACATGGCTGAGGCTTCTGGGAGCTGCAGTCCCTTGGCCCTTAAAGGGGAAAGGTTGCCTACCCCTGCATTACATCAACTTATAGTCGAGTGTAAATGCATCTGAGGAAGTAGACAGTCTATGAAAGTTCATGCTGCCAACTTCTTTCTTTAGTTAGTCTCAAAGGTACTACAAGAACTCTCTCTATATTGAGTGCATACGCTAAGCATCTGTCCACCCATTTTTGGAGCTGCTTTTAAGATGCCCCAGTTCCTTTCTCTTCCTCCAACTCCCCTTTCTCCTCAGCCTACTTGCATTGCTACAAACTGAGCTCAAAATGAAAAAGGAGTTTGCACTCAATTAACTCAGTGAAAGGAGAAACAAGGAATGGGCAGACTATTTCCCTTCCCAGCAGGATCAGGCAAAAGCAAGCTGCTGCAGCCTTGCCTGACTTGTATGTTCCTGCTCATTGATTTTGCCAAAGTGACCACACTTTGGAAATTATCCCACTGCTCTAATAACCCAGCTTACCTCTTCTGAACTGAAGTCTAATTTGGGAGGTAGCTGGGTCCTATCACAAGGATTTTGCCACCAAAACCCCGGGTGAGTCCAGCCCGGCTGCAGCCCAGGTCCCCGGCGCATTTTGGTGGCCATTTTTTTCAAGTCAGAAAGCTCCTGGTTTTGAAATAAGGCTGCTGAAGCATGCTGGGGATCTGGGCTACAGCCAGGCTGGGCTCACCCGGCAGCTTCAGCAGCAAAATCCTTGTGATAGGACCCAGCTACCTCCCGAATTTGGAAGAGGTAAACCAAGTTATTAGAGCAGTGGGATAATCTCCTCTGATGTTGCTGGACCATGTGTCCCAGTTTTTATCAGTGAAAAGTTGGAGGGAATGGATTAGATTACATAGACAGAGATCTAGAATAATAGAACTGTAGAGTTGGACACAACTCCAAGGGTCCCCTAGTCCATTCTCTTACCAGCACATGAATTGGAGCTCTTATCAGTCAGAGAAGCCAGTACTAGTATAAAAGAGCTCCTATATTTCTGAAATTAAGAATCATCTTCTGTGGTCATTTATCCAGGACTGACGCAGAGATGGCTGTCACCAATATATCTGGGATGGGAGGTACCTGAAGTGATATTTAAGGTAGCAAAGTTTTGCTATATCGTATGTAAAATCCGACCTCAAATGGTTAATGGTAATTAATATAGGTAAGTCTGTAATTTGTAAATTGGTGGCTTCCAGGGATAGAACTTAGGATGCAACGATTCTGGCCTCGGGCACGCTTGAGTTACTAACGTTTGACAAAATAGATTGGGATTACAACACCGCTGATTTCCGCCGAGGTTGCAGCTTCAGTCTGTCTATGTTCCAAATCTGGGCTTATTGTAGATAAAGCTTTTTATATAAGGGCACCGGGAATTAACACAAGTCAATTTTGTATACTTTGTATAGTTCGAAGGAAAATCATAGAATTCTAGAGAAAAGGCGGTTGGCACCGGACTTGCCCTAATTAATATTTTGAAACATTATGAGTTTTTACTTTTTCTTTTTAATGTTTTATAATCGTGTGTAGAAATTTATGCATTTTTTTTTATTGTGATCTTTGTACTTTTGTACTAATAATTTCTGATCTTGCTGGTCAATGACCGAATAAAATTCTACTACTACTACATCTGGGATGGGCCTGAGCTGTGCATCTTGAACCTGACAACTTAGAACACTCTTGCACTTCATCTCTTTGTATTGGGAATTCTGCCAGTGAGTTGAAGGCATAGAGTTCATTCCACGGACTGTAAAGTTACCTCAGAGTTCTCATGCACATTCAGTGCCATAAAACAAGAAATCATTACCACTGTCATAGTGAGTGAAACATACTGAAGTTCATTCTGTTATGACGGTTTTGTTGGTAATATGTGGAGCGGGGGGAAAAGCCCCAGCCTAATGTGATACGCAAGACCGAAAACGGTCATAGTTCAGGGAATTTGTTTCCTTCCTTTTAAATGCATTTTCCCCAAGTGGCTTCAGAGGGACTACAAATCTGATCTCAAGACAGCTTAATATTTCTCTGATTTGCAAGATTTCAAGCACCTTCGTACTTTCACTGCATTGCCTAATAAAGAAAGAAAAAAATAATAAAATCTAAAACCTTGTTGTATGTATCGAATATATCAAAACCTCAAGTTTGATTCCATTTTTCTTCCTCTTTTTAGTCTGTGCAATGGCCAGACAATTATGGCCATAAATACCTCTTCCCCTAATTCATCACAAATACTCTCTGCTGGTTGCTAAAAAGGGCAATTTTTTATTTTCATTTGACTCTCTGGAAAAACTCAGGGTTGAAAAACATCTCCACCCATTCCACAAGGTTAGTAGCCTAGGTTTTATGCTTTTCAGGTACTTGGCTAGAGCAGGCAAGAGCAGGGGGTAGGTTGTTCCTAGTTATGAGTGACAATCTTTATCATGGGATTTGAATTGCTTTCCATCTTCCCCCAATCATTCAAAAGTATATTATGTCATAACTGTACATTGCCCATGGTGTACAAGGAAGCAACCCAAGCCACAACTTGGAAAAGAGCTTTGGGCACGAATTATCTTGTAACAGATCAACCACAACTGATGTTATGCCACCGGTACTATAGAAACATCTCCAGAACAACAAAATACATTTAACCACTCTTACTGGAGCAAGTCAATAACAAATGGCTGGGAAATAATTGTAGGTCATGTCTGATGTCTATCTAGTGCAAACCATAGGTCTGTCCACTTAATAAACCTACAGGGAGTGAGGACAGGAGAAGAACCAGTACCTGAAAATATTATTTTCTTTTGACTACTCAGAAGCAGACAATGATCATGCTCACTACATGAGTCCTTAAAGAACCTCACTGCTTCTTAAGCAATCTGATGTAGGGGATTGGCAGGGCTTTCTCTCCTTCATGCCTGGGACAGACACCATATTTGTTCCCATTGACCATGGCTGATTCTTTCTTTCTTTTAAGCTCACCAAAGACCAGCAAGTGATCACTCATCAATTGGCATGGTCCCCAGACCACCACTGTAAGTAGCACTGCTCTATGCTGCAACACTGGGTTAGATGACCTATTGGTCTATTTCTCTTTTTTATGTATTATCTTCATCTATTGTCCATTTTCTCAAAATGTTCAAGGCAGTAAGCAAGGACTGCATTTTTGCTTCATTTTTTTTAAAATCTGTTTTTCCCACTCAGAGTTGCTTTGTTTGCCCCATACCCACAACACACAAATGTATGCTACAATGGGGGGGGGGGGGGGGGGGGGGGGAGGGAATAAGAATTTGTGAATAAAAATCTTTCAACTGGTGGCATAGACTATGGGATAGTTTATTAATGGAAAGGTTGTCGGACAGGATGGATAACCTCTATCGTGCTTCTTTTGAGGAAAGATGGTGTCCTATTTATTGAAAAAATATATATTTCAATGTAATATTACTATGATGATGATGATCTTTATTTATGTCTCACCTTCTCCCCAGGGCTGGGACTCAAGATGGCTCACACATTAATGTTAAAGAATGTGCAGGTTCGCTCAAGCTGCAAAATCTGTGTTTACATAATACAGATATGGCATACTACCTTGTGGTATATAGTTCCAGCTTCACCACTACCTGGACTAGCTCTTGGCTGGTGGTACCCTGTATCTGTATTTATTGTTTACTCATCTGCCCTCATATTTGGGACTCCATGGTTATTGTTAGTGCTGCTTTTATGTTAGCAATGCTTAGGTTTACAGAGTCATTTTTCTTAGAATGAAAATATGTTGAAACTCAAATGTTTATTCATGCCACCAGTGGCATTTCTGGCAACTATATTTCACCATTTGTGTCCCACAACAAGGATGAAGAATGTGTGGCCTTGGAGAAGTTTATAGACTATAACTCCCTATATAGCTCTACCGAGGAGAATTGATTCTGAGACACCATGGGAGATGCAGTTCAACAATACTTGGAGGGCTACACATTCTCCACCATTGGGGTAGAGGCATTTTAAGATGAAGATGTGATCCCGCCACATCTTCAACATTCTTAAAATTTAAGCACTTGCTTAACTGAAAGTGCATACCACTCTGGACAGCTTTCCCCCTAAAGATAATGTATCTATGGACGTTATCACACGTGGGCCAGAAAGCGATAATAAA
>CM034709.1:16599767-16623964 GCA_020142125.1 Phrynosoma platyrhinos | reverse complement strand
GTGGATTAACCAGCAGATTTGCCCCCGTGTGATAATGTCCTATGTTACTGCCCTATAGCCCCCTCTGCCTTTGATTGGATTTTGATATCAAACTGCATTCTGGAAGGGATGCTTTGTTACTATCCTTTGAAATTCAAATCTGGTTTTAGAGGCATGGATGGTTTGGGTATTTTGTCAGTCATGTGGAAATCAAAGGGACAAGCCATATGGATTTGCCACCTCTTTGTTTAGGATGGCTAGATTTTATTGTCCTGTTGGTTCCAGCTGTTTCCTCCTCATAGAAAATTCTATTCCAAAGTTCCCCAGAATCTGTCCCCAAAGCTAAAAAGCATAAAGGAGAGCCATTTGTTCTCTGTTTGCAGTTTTGGGCAAAGTCTGGCAGTCATGCTGTCTGATTCCATTTAAATTCCTCAGAATTGCTAGCTGCTTCACACTCCTGATAGTAATCTGAGTCCCTGCAATCTTCCCTCTGATTTAGAATTCTAACTTCTGAAGTCAGGTAAGCATTTTCCTAGCCTGCAATGTCTCTATTCAGTTTAATCTATCCTTATTTTGTTATTTCTTGTATGAGTGTGAGTGTGTGCTTTTATATGAATGTTGCTACCCCTTTGATATATCAATAAAACTGCATTTAGATCTAGCACTATGGAATCCTGTGTTTGGACTCAGTATACAAAAGTATGCAAAGGATCCCTGCTTTAAAGTTATCAAAAAGGTTTCTCGTTGCTCCCTTGTGGTAATAAATTAATTCCGCTATCAAAATCAATTTGGAGCAATTGAGGCAACATCTGAAGTCTTATAGATAATATATCTTCATAAAACAGTTTAAAACCCTATGCAATAGTTTGATGGTTTCAATTAGCTCTAACACAAACACTGACTAAATTATAATCCCTAATTTATTATAAGACATCAACATAGTCTTTATCCAATAAACAATTATGTTTATTTGATGTGGCATTTTGCTGTATTTTGTTCACTGAAGAGTGAATAAAAACAGATACTGGACAAAGAGTCATACACTCTTCTACTGCTAGAGCTAGGGATCAACTGAGAAAAATATTAAGAGCCTGCTTCCAAGTAGTAATATTAAATGAATTATGTGCATATTCATAAGCTCAACAGCTTGGAAATATCATTTATATAAAATACATCAGAAATATGAAAAACCGGATGGGTGGTACAGTTTACCAGAAGTCAGCTTAGCTTTTTGTACATTATTTATGCTTTAGTAGTCATTGCACTCAGGAATGCAAAACACAGTGACTATGTAACCAGTACTGTCTCCTTCAACTTGCAGTGGCTCTCCATGGTTTAAGAAATCTTTCTAATCACTTGCTACCTAATTGTTTTAGTGGGAAACATTGGGGCTTGAATCTGGGACTTTTTGCATGCAAAGCATGTGCTCTGCCACTGAAATACAGTCCCTACAAGCGACCATATATGCATGTCCATAACTCTATCATAGCTCTTTCAAGCTTCTAAAAAGCTATTGTCTGTAAAGAGCCAGGACGTACCATTCAGAAAACACTGAATTATTTGACTGTTGCAGAACCAGGGTTGTGATTTAAAATAAAAATAAGACAATTGTGGCATATTCCCTCTCCAAATTGGCCCTACAGTTCCAACCCTTACCACTCATTTGTCTCTTTTATCCTTAAGATTCATTTACTACTGAGGCCTCAAGGTGCCCTTTATACTGGAGAAGGAGTTGTGTTGTTCAGTAGGGTCAGTTGCCCATTTTACTTATTAAATTAAAATGCTCAGACAGTGATGTAGAAAATAAAAACAAGATTGTGTGAAGGAGCAATGGACTGGCTAATGGTTCAGATCCTTTTGAGAGTTATTTACTCTGCTAAAAAGATAAGTCAGTATCTCTCAAATTATTATTATTATTATTATTATTATTATTATTATTATTATTATTATTATTAAATACTTTATGTTTATATCCTGCCTTCTGCCATGCCAATCAAGGCGGCTTACATATAAAATTAAATTTAAATAAAACTTGCTCTATAATAAACAATGCTAGACAATACTAACAAATAACAGTTAACCCCCCTTTAAAAATATATATAAAATACAAAATACAAAAGTAAAAGCATTGGATTAAAACAGCAGGCATTCTGGGACACTAGTAAAAGCATGGACAGGGTGTCTAAGGAGGGAGGCCAGCTTAGGTGAGGTGATCTATTCAGGGAGGGCCTGTCGGAAGAGATCTGTCTTGACGGCTTTTTTAAAGCCGTCCAAGCTGGTTATTTGACGGATCTCCTCCGGCGAGGCATTCCACAGTCTGGGAGTGGCGGCAGAAAAGGTCCTCTGGGAGGTTGCTGCTAATCTAGTTTTTATCGGTTGCAATAAATTCCTCCCAGAGGATCTGAGGACGCAGGTCCAAAACACCTTGGGATGGAAGGAGAGAGAACAGGAATTGTGCAAGAGACCACGTCTTACAATCACATCAAACTAGTTTAGATTCTCTCTCCCCCAAACTCTTGCTACAGCCTGCTGGCATCTACCACCTAATGTTTTTTTTAATGGCATTTTAAAATGATTTACAACTTTCATAGTTGCTTGTAAAAAACGTTCCCTTGAAATACCTCCAATACATGTAGCTGAGCATGGGGTAAATCCAATGTATTCCCAGTCATAGATAACATCACCAGTGTCTTCAGGAGGTGAAAAGTCTGGAATGAATGGGACAGGATCACCATCACAGGATTCCATGTGACAACTACGTTCAGTCACCATTTTGGGTTCCTCACACTCTTCATCAGGCAGCTCCACCTCGGTCTGAGTAAATGCGAGATAAATACGGCACTTCACTTCACGCACCTGAATACCATGACCACAAGAAGCACTGCAAGGTGACCATGGACCAGGAATAAACCTGCAATTAAAAACACAGTATAAAATTTGGGACTGAACCAAAGAACATTTAACTTTATCCAGATTATTAACAAAAGCAATATCAGTTTTCCTCTACCCATGTTAAGTGGAAAACTGCCTAATTTATACAAGTTCTTCTGAGAGTGATATATAGACTCTACATGTAACCACAGCAGCACAAAATATCGCAGTTCCCTTGGCCTGTAAATCCTCATGTGTCATTCTTGCATGCAAGAACCTACCTTTTCTCCAGCCCTATCTTTAGACAATGTGAAATAGTCACCCCTGCCAGCAGGCAGCAACAAGGCACTAAAGAGCAGAGTGGTGTGCCACACGGCCTTTCTGGCATTCCCTAAACTAGTTGGATCTTTCAGTTGCAGCAGAGCATGCTGTCCAATAGCCAGTGCTGAAGAAAGATTTAACTGCCACACTGGTCAACTTATGTATGCGGACCACATCTTGCTTATCTCAGGCAGTGAAATGTTATCTAGGTTGGCCCTACTATTACCTGATATTTTCAGAGTTGGAAAAATCAGAACTTGGAAAAAGAAACACGAACACAAGAATATTAAATAATATGAGAAATGTAATACAGTGGTCCCTCCACATTTTGTAGGTCTTTTATGTTAGGGATGAAGGTCACCTGTGAATGTGGAAAAATTGCAAATAAAAACACACTATTATTTTTTTTAACCTAAGAGAACACCTCTGTAAGAATCTCCAGATCCTCCAATACAATTCTTGTCAACATCTGCCAGAAGTTGACCATAGAATAATGCTTTCTCTAGGAACTTCTAAGTTCTCCAGCACAATTCTATGGTCAACCTTTGGCAGAGTTGCGCTGGAGGACCTAGAGATTCCTAGAGAGAACATATTAATCAAAACCACAAATAATCAAATCTGCAAAAGTGAAAGATGCAAATGTGGAGGGCCAACTGTACATTAAGGTTAACTGTTAAGGGAATGTGTAGAATTAGTTGGCTGAATGAATTAGGTGTTCTTGTCCAATCTATTGTCCACAGAGTACTCTTTATTCTTTGGATTTTATGCTAGTATATTTGGGGTGGAAAATAATATACAAAATAATATGCATTTTTCTCCAAGATGGACTAATATGAAGCATATTTCATATGCATCTCTTTCTTCTGCATCATTATCCATCACTTTCAAAAGTAATGTAATATTTTCCAAAGGCAACTAAGTAAACATCTTCATGTATATCAAGGGCAGCCAATCCCCAGCACAGCTAGATTCTTCTGAGACAGCCTGGCACTGTGAAGATGCCAGTCTTCAGAACCAGGAAAATTTAGTACCAACAGATTCTGTGTCACATTTCACCACTAATAATCAAACGTTTTAATATCTGAGATGACTGGACATTCTAGTAGTTTTATCCTCTGCATTTATTGGCTGGTTTTAGCTCTCTGAGTTAAATTGAATGTTACTGTGTTTGTTAACTTTTCATTTCTTATTGTCTTAGTTCCCATGTTGTCATGTTTTTAGTTATCTTTCATTGTATAGTATTTTATGTACAATGTCTGTATGATGCCTAGGGAACTTGTCTTGTCTCGCAGGGATGAGTGAGAAACTCACTGGGATGACATTTTAATGCAAGAATACACAATTCACACTTCTCATTACTAAAGGCAGAGATGAACACATTCTGTGTCAGAAAGCTTGTGATTCATATACATACCCCCTTATTGATTTTCTCCAGGAAAAAAGGACCTTAATCTAGTTTTGCTTTGAGGGTGAAACAAGGGATTGGGAACTTTATATATCCAGCATCTTTTTTCTGTCCTAAGGTGAGCAAAATGTTTGGTAATGTACACTGAGTGCATACCTATATGTCAAGATTGCCATGAATTAACTGGACACACATGGGGCACACTGCCAAAGCTATAAAGAATCCTATGGACCTATCTAATTGAAATCTAAAAGTCTGGCACTTCTTCTGTCCTGTAAAACTTTCAGAATTCTGATTATATTTCAAAAGAGGAGAACATTATCAACTAAACTCAATTAACCAATTAAGATATATAGAGACATAGATATAGCACAAGTTATCTCACAATGGCCAGGAAGACATCCAAAATATGCAGATAACTGTAGGTGCAGATAAATGAGAAGGCTATTTATAAGAGGACTCCATCCATCATTCCTTTCAAAGCCACTTGCATGAAGGTTTCTTTGAATAGATGGAAGTCACGCAGCAACAGCGTGTGATGAATTCCAGTCAGAGGCACCGATGGACAGACAGTTTTCTACAGCACAGAGAAATGAAGCCATGCTACTGTATGGGATTCTGCTGGCACAATTTTAGCAATACCCATGGTTTTAGGCCATGGTTTGACATCACAGGATATTGCAATCTTTCTGATTCAAACTAATGTTTGAACAGGTGTCCTCCAGGGAACCATAGGTACCATATACAACTTCCATAGATATAAAAACATAGTCTTGTATTATTGCATTGTTTTTCCTCCAAGGCTGGGAGTCAATATGTCTAATGTAACTGTAATTAAAATGTAATGTAATTCAAAAAGGCGATGCTGATTTCACCATGTGTGTGTTTTTGTTTGTTTGTTAACTTCCTTCGTGTCGATCTTGACCCATGGAGACCCTATGGATGAGACATCTCCAGCCTACATTGATTACATTGTAATACCTACATTGAAAAACTGTTTGTATGTGAAAACTAGAAATGGATGAGCATTTCACTTCAGTTTTGACAAGAATTTACCAGAATTCATTGCTTCATATTCAGGATATGCAGAATATGAGATTGTTATTATTTTTTTAAAAAATTAAATATGGGAGAAACCTAAACATATGGATTTATCCATCTATGCCCAGGGTTTTGAAAACTCTTTAAATTTTGCTGGCAAAAATGAGGGAGAATTTATGGGGTTTCTTGAGGAATTTGATAACGTCGCATATTTAGAACAAACTGAACTTTCATGTTTAAAGCACCTGCAAGTAGAGGGAAAGTGAAATTCAGATTTTTCCATTCCATTCCAGACTTTTCCATTCCCATAATTGGGCCTTTTCTTCTCTCCCTTGCCGTCTTTCATTCATTCAGAGGTAGAGCTAACCGTCGGTAGAAAACAGTGAACCACAAAAAGCTCTGAAGCTGTTGCCTCATTTTAGGGACTTCTTAAGTAACTACATCCTGAACCTTTATGGAGTCCACCTCAATCTATACACTTGAGATACAATATCCAGATAGTCCAGTTGGTCCTTGTGGAATTCACATTTAGAAAATTTTACATAAAGCTGATTGTCTAACCATTTTTTCAGTACCTTCCGTACCAGTTCCACATAGGACTGATAGTCCTCAGAGTACACAAAGACATCATCCAGGTATACTAACAACCCTTGATACCAAAATTCATGAAGCACCTCATTCATTAATCAAGTGCATGAATACTCCCAGGGCTCCACATAGTACAAAAGGCATGACCAAATATTCAAAGGACCCCAGTTGGCAGTTGAAAACTTTCATGCCTCTCTTTAATGTGTACTTGAAAATATGCCTTCCTTAAGTTCAGATTTGTAAAGATTTTCCCTTTTGCAATTGTGCCAGCATATCTTTCATTAGCTGTTGGTCAGCACTTGTAGTACCTTGCCCCTTAGGAGCCTTCTGGAGCAGTGAAATGTCTTCTCCACCATCAACAGTTACAGGTAATTGTTATACAGGGCCTTATACTATGGTCCTCTCTTGACCATAGTCTCTGTATGAAGAACTTGTCAAGGTGAAATCCCCCCCTCCAAATCCTGCAATTCCCTTTTCTTTTCACTTGGAGCATAATGTCAGTACAGTGGGCACTAGCAACAACCACATGAGCTAAGCTCAAACAACTCAAGAGACCTCAAGGGTCCATCTCTTTCTGGGATGTTGGCACCACAAGAGATGCCAGCAAGGAGTAAAGCCCTGAAGCCAAGCACAGCTTCAAACACCAAATGCTAGACAATCCAAAGAATCCAGCCAACACCAGGACTGAAGCAGCCAGAGGCCATAATCAAAAAGTAAACTAACAAATGTGGTTCCTTCAATGCTCTTATATAGGACTGCTGGAGATCGGTGGGGATGCTTCTGTAATATTCTATAAGGGTCTGAACTACGAACTGCACAGCTGCAGGATAACCCCATTTGTGTGAGTCACAGAGACCTACTGAAGAACTACCTGTGACAGGGCAAGGAAGAAACATCAAGATAGAAGAAGGGAAACAACTGTATTTATGCTTTTTATTAACTTTTTTCATTTTATATCTTATATTCCCCTTGCAGTTTTTATCATTATTTCTTCCATGTTTTTATTATTTATTACAATCTTCTAAGAGCATTTTATGATGTGAGCTGGAATATAAATTTTATTTATTAATAATTATGTGGCAAGGAAAGTTTCTGAACTGATACTTATTTAAACCAGGATTTATCTTTCCACTTTTTGTCTTTAAGCAGTATATCACAATATCTTAACCAACACAAATATTTGACAATGCTGAAGGGGAAAAAAAGGTTAAATGCTACAGCAGTACACTAGCAGTTCAGAATTCAGTGTGTATATAGGGTAACTGAACACATAAGAGTATCCAAAAATAATGTATGATGAATTCTTTTGCATTATTTTGTTTGGAAGTCAAAACCACAGAACAAATTCATTTACAAAGAAAAGGCAGAATTCTAAGCATTTTTTCCTTTGACACAGCAGGCCTATATTGTAATTGAGGTTTTCCTGCTGCATATTTCGTGTCTGGAATTTTATAGCACCACCAGTGCAAGTTTTATTTTTGAAAAATGTAAATGTGGATCTAAAATCCAGGTTGCCATTGACTAAATCATATGATTTTTGCAGTTGGCATCTACCACAGAATCCAGACATCCCTTTTAGGATAGTAAAGCACAGTCTGTGTAAACTAAAAACAAAAAAAAGCAGTAAGATGCAGAGTTAATCGGTTAATAGAGTCCATTTTAAGGGTTAGGGTTAATGATAGGGAATCATGGGAATTGGTGTGTTTTTTTCTGAGACATTGAGCCTGCTCTGTCAGAGAGCTCTGGTGCCACAATAAAATACAATTCCCATGATTCCCTAACCCTTAAAGTGGACTCAATTTGCACTATTTCTAGCAGTCTGCAAAGGCCAGAAGCTACTCCTGGATGATTTTGGTCATCTGTATGGATGCATATGAAAAGTGTAATATGTGGTTTTCATACTAAATAATTATAGCACTATGATCCCACTTGAACTTCCATGGCTGCATCCTATGAAATCCTTACATCTGTAGTTTGGTGAGGCACCAGAATTCTCTGGCACAAAATTCTGAATACTAGATGGAACTGCAAATCCCAGGATTACATAGGATGAAGCCATGACACTTAAAGTGTTATCAAAGGGCTGTGACTGTGCTGTGTGAAAGAGACCTCACAATCTGAGCATGACCGATGAAATAAATGAAACCCAGACCCTTCTTGCTATCAGGCTGCTACATTTGGCTTTTTCGCCAAGTGATTATTAAGAAGGGAAAGGGAACAGAGGTCTCAATTTCTTTAAGTTTATTAAAGGAAAAAAGGATGTGGAATCTTTTTTATGGAAGGCTTACTAAAAATCCCCCTGTAAATAAAGAAGGCTTTAGGGAGAAACATTTACAATAATGATGGGTATCAACTATCATCACATTCCACCGGTAAAAACCAAAAAGGTTAAGCCACCGTTTTTCTTGGCTTAGCACTGCAAACAATCTCTTTAAAAAACAAACACACATTATTTTTTCCTAATTAAATCAATTATAAAAAGACTTCTGAATACTATTACATAAAATTTGCCCCTTGAATTTTACAAAGCCAGAAGCTTTTATCTTCAATATATTGTCTTGGCACACCTTTTTTTGGTGGGCTTCCGAAACACAGCTGTGTTTATAGTTCCTTTATTCATTATGAATTAAAACAAATTCTGAAGGCACAACAGGCATTTGAAATAGAACAAAAGAGAAAGAAAGGTCAGAGAGCTGGATTTTCACATTGTGGTTTTTGGTAATATTTATAACCTAGTGTCACCTTTTAAAGATTGATTTCAATTTACTACAGGGAAGTGCAAAACTCCAACTTAAAACCGAAGTTGGGTGGATCTGGATATCGAGCTGCATGTTAAATGCAAAAAAGCAAACCTTTAAAGAATTATTATTTGATGCAAACTCTCACAAGGACTCATGATAAGGTATACTTCTAGAAGCTGTCAGAGGAAAGAAAAAGCAATAGCTTGTGAAAGTTACCTTTTGGACTCAGACTCCCAGGACCACCAGTCAGCATGCTCCCTTGGGAATTCTGGAAGTTTTAGTCCAAAAAAGTAGTTTTCCACCTCTGGGGGCCATCAGCTGCACAAAACAGCTTTGGCGTCCTCTCCCAGACAACAGAAAGATAGAGAGGGAGGAAAGAAAAACACTTTTAGAGGATAAAAACTATTAACAAGAAGCCCTGTTGAATCTCTGAAAACATATTGCTCCAGCTGCAACGATTGCAATACCACCATTTTCATCAACAAGAAATGGAGTGACGACTTAATGGATGGACATCTTTTGACATCTAAAAGGGCCATGGATGAGCTGTTCCTTGTCTCAAATGAGCCTAAGCTCAAATGGAACTGGCAAATTCCAGCTCAGCAACTTCATTCTGGTTTGCTTTTTAACTGCAAGGCAACATAAATGTGCAGGATCACTAACACCTGCTTAGAAGGCAGTTTCAGGTTTGAGCAAGATGCGGATCCCCAACTGTTTATATACACTTGCCAAGGTCAACAGGACAGAGGAAGAAAAATACACGAGACATCTAGCCACATCCTACACTTCTTGGTTACAAGTGTTCTAAATGTGTAGAAAGAACACTGACCTCACTAAATATTTAGAGAATGAATACTGACCTCATTTGAGTTTTCTGGCAGTTCTACCTGCCTTTGGCTTAAATGTTCAACAATATTCAGTACAAATGCAGCATATTATATGGGTGGGTCTAAAAATATGTGGTCAGCTGTCCCAAGTCAGTATTTCTTGAGAACAAAAATCTCCAAATGGACATGTAGAACTCTTCTAGCCTGAAAAAGTTTCTGCCCCTGCCCTTAAAATCCTCCCTCCCCCACAACCTATCTTCCAATAAATGCCATGGAGAATTTGATCACAGCTCTAAGAGAATCTCAAACCATTCAGGGCTTTAAGGATAATCACCAGCACTTTGAATTGTGTGAGAAAATTAAATTGGTAACTGGTGCAGATGTTGTGATATGGCTCTACTAGGCTCACACTATTTATTTATTTCTTTAAAGCATTTCTGTACTATCTCCCAGCTCACAAGAGCTCCTAAGGCAAATAAAACACATTTAAAACAATACAAGGATAAAAACATTTTATTAAAAAAACACACATTAAAATACTCTTTAAAAACTTCCCATAACAGCCTAAAGCCACAGCACTTTCGAACCCTGAATGCCATGTGGAACAACACTGCTTTGACTGCCTAAGGGAAACTTAAAAGAGATGGGACCAACACAACGTCCTTGGGTAGGGAGTTCCACAGTCAAGGTGCTGCTACAGACAAGTACCTATCTTTGCAATGTTGAGACACAGCAGGGCCTCCTCTAAAGATTTCAGATTTCTGGCAGGCTCATATGAGAGTCAGTGGTTTTTCAGATATCTTGGACTGAAATTATATAGGGCTTTGTAGGTCAGCCCTAGCACCCTGAACTGAGCTTGAAAACAAATCAAAGCTGATCCAGTTCTTGCAGGACCAGTCTTAAATGGTCTCTAAAACACACACCTGTCACCAGTCTGGTTGATGCATGTTGCACCAGATGCAGCTTCCAAGCACTTTTCAAAGGCAGACCCATGTAGAGTTCATTACAGTAGTCTAATCAAGAGGTAACTAAGGCATGGACCATTGTAGTTAAATATGCCTTCCCCAAGGAATGGCACTCATGGTGCCCAAGCTGAAGCTGCCAATGGTACTCCTGGCCACCGCAGCAACCTGGCTTTCCAAAGCAGCTCTGGGTCCAAGAGCATCCCCAAGTTATAAACCTGATCTTTCCACAAAAGAGCAACCCCATCCAGAAAAGGCTGCAATCCCAAACCCAGATTGGATTTCCTTTGGACCAGCAGTACTTCCATCTTGCTTGGATTAAGCCTCAATCTATTCAACCTCATTTTTACTATGCCAGACAACAATTTAGTACTGCCACAGCTTCCTTGGCCTCAGTTGTAAAGGAGAGTTAGAACTGGGTATCATCAACATATTGATGACACCCAACCCCAAAGCTCCAGGTGTCCTCTCCTAGAAACCTCATGTTGAAAAGCACAAGGGACAGTATTGACCCCTGTGGAACTCCACAGTCTAATAGCCAAAAGGCTGAACAACAGTCCTGCAGCACCACCCTCTGCATTTGTTCAGCTAAGAAAGACCGGAATCACTACAAAGTAATGTCATCAAGTCCCATATCAGCCAGATGACCCAGAAGAATATCATAGTCAATCGTATCAAATGGCGCTGAAAGATCCAGGAGGCACTCACTCCCTGGTGTAGATCATCCACCAAGGCAACCAAGCATAGTTTGATATATCCCCTGTTTTTAAATGCAACTCCAAGAACTTCCATCTCTCCTACCTAGCATGTCCACTGGTCACGCTGGCTGGGGTGTTCTGGGAGCTGTAGTACAAAATGTACCACGTCTGGTAATAATCACTAATAGTGTTAAGGTTGCCAGACTGAAAACTGGAGACAGATCCTGCACAAAGCAAGGTATTTCAGCAAGTGTTGCTGGTCATGACAAGCAATGCCTGCTGAAATTTCCTCTTCTACAGAACAATTAAAGGTACAGGAATCCTTTCCATTACTCCCTCTGGCAACCTTAAACACTGTAGCCTTGGAGTAGGCAGCCTTTTTGAGCCGGGGCCAGTCCCCCGAAGTCGTCCCTTCCGGCGGGCTGGGGGGGGGAATGGCAGCGTGTATGCTCATGTGCGTGCGCGCAACCCCCGCCTCCGTGTGCGCCCCCCCGCATGCACTGCTGCCGCCGCCACCTCCGCACATGTCGCGACCATCATTTTGTTTTCCAAAATTGTGGCTGTGACTCTTTTGCGCATGCGCAGTACTCTTGCGCATGCGCAAAATGCGTCGCGGCCGTCATTTTGGAAAACAAAATGGCGGTCGCAACATGTGCGGCCATGTGATGGCAATGACAAGCGACGGCAGCAGGGGTCCGCCTAGGCCGGTAAGTGCGGGGCCCTGGGCCGGAATTGGCCTGCGGGCCATAGGGTGCCGGCCCCTGCTGTAGCCTCTTCATTCTGTACCAAGAGAAGCTTCTTGATATATTTCAAAGACAGACCTAAATATCCAGTCTGGATATAGCAGAGGCTTATGTCAGCTTGGCTAGGTCCAACCTTTTAAGGAACAGGCATAGCTTATGCACAAGCAAATGCTTCCCTTGTGTCATACATTCTCCCAAAGGATGTTAGACCAAAGCATCATTCCTGAAGCCTTCAATCAATTCTAACTGCAATGTCTTCATTCTACCAAGGGAAGAAGGGAGAAAATCAGGGTCACTGGAGGCTTCCCTATGATTGCAGCTGTCAGTGCTTCACACTTCGTGTTCACGCATCACCCCCATCCCTTGAAAAAACAACAACACACCAGTTGTCAATTACAAGAGTCATTCCAGAACTCAGCTCACCCAGCAACATACCTTATGGAGGACAAGGATTTGTATAGCTGAAATGCATTTGTATAGCATTTCTGAAAAGCATTAACTCAAACTCACTTTGGCTCTGACTGCATTTGCGTCACTCAAGGAAAACTGCTTGGAAGAACCTGAGAACTGAGCTGCAAGGACAGACCCAGCCCAAGAAAATTCAAATGCCAGATGACTTGGCTGAGGACTAAAATCTTTACAAACAGTCAGGAGAATGCATCAACAGCCTATGCTCTATATGGGGGAATGGGGGGAGAAGAGAAATGGCACACTTACATTGGCTCTTCAGACACAGTCCTGACCTCCTCTACTTCATGGGCTTGCTTGAACCAAGGCAACTTCGCTTCAACAGGGTTCTTCTCTGTAAAAGGGAAATACACATGCATTGGGAAATACTATTTTACCGTCCAAATGTTCCATTTTAGCAGTTTCACTTTCACTGCCATTGGGTGAGTCTGGGGAACATCTCCTGGGACCTGTGGGGAAACCCAAGGGAGGTGCAGTGGGCAGCAAGCCTTGGATTGGGCAGGGGGGTGATGCCCAACAGCCCCAGAGGAGAGGAAGCCGAGGAAGGGACCCAGAGATCCCACCAAGTAGCCTTTGGGGAGGAAAGGAGGGACGGAGGGGGAGTGAGGCAATGACCAGTGGTGCCTCCCCGGGCAGAGCCCAACCCTCTTCCATAGTAGTCCCTCCCCTCTAGTGCAATGCAGTTTATCCAAACATCATTCACATGGTTGCAAATTGATTCATATCAAAAGAACCACCAAAAAACAAGTGTCTGAAAAGAGCACTTTTTTTGCATTTGTCTCGCTTTAACACAACTCCAACCGAATGCAGTCGGGTCTGAAATGGTTCCCAGTGTGAGCGACACACATATAAATCAATCAGCAAATCAGTGTATATCATAGTGGGAATGAGCCCCTGGAGTATCTTTAGCTAGTTATACTTTATGTTCCACCTCAAAACCACAAGTACAGTTTAGGGAGAATAAGGACCCAAGCCTTACTGTGAATCAGTGTTTTTATAGATTGCCCTGACATGTTTTGTACAGCACACCATCAATTAAGAAATTAATACTTTTAATGTCAATATGTAAATTGCATTCTTTCTTTTAAAATAATAATAATAATAATAATAAAGCAATGTTATCGTCCCACACACATGGAGCTGTCTCATTGGGAAAGACCACTGTAGGCAATTCTTATCACCCCCCCCCCCCAACATGACACTTCCCATGAATTTTAAAGGTCATTGCTAAAATTCAGATATCCTAAAAACCTGATAAAGAAAGGGTTTGATTACCTAGACCAGGGGTAGGCAACCTTTCCCCTTTAAGGGCCAAGGGACTTCAGCTCCCAGAAACCTCAGCCATGTTGGCCAATAGTCCCATGTTGGCCAATAGCTCCTGGGATTCTGGGAGCTGAAGTCCCTCGGCCCTTAAGGGGAAAGGTTGCCTACCCCTGACCTAGACTATATGACTCTACTAACTTCAGAAATTTATTTCAATGTAAATAGGGTAAGCCTTCAGGTACTAAGCAAGGAGACTGCAATTCATTCTTCCTGATTAATTAAATTATATAATTTTAGTCCCCCCCCAATATTTTAAATTATTTATAAGTGATGACTACAACATCTTTGTTTTGCCAGACCTGATATTTGTCCCAGCAAATACCACATTACAGCATTATGGAGCTGCTAGATAATTATAGTAATTTAAGTAATATTTTAATTTAAGTAATATTTATGTAATATTTTCTACATTGTCATTTGTTTCTAAAATTAATTATGTGTGACCTATTGGCTCAAGCAAGGGCTGCAAAACAACTTAATTTCAACAAAATTTAAAAACTTTAAAGCAGTTTACATCCAAATCAGATAACATGTGTTTTGCTCCATGGAACCAAAGCAGACTTTGAAGGTCTTCCTGTAGCTTCCATAATTACAGAAGCAGCCAGCTGAGAAGATGGCATTTGAGGCCCAAGGGTCTGCTTGTAAAGGAGTGACTTCAAATGCAACTGCATTTTTCATTTCGAGGCGTAAAGGTGGTACAGTGGGCACAAGAGGCAACCACGTGACTTTCGCTCAGACAACCAAGACACTTCAGGTGTCTATCCTGAGATTTCAGTGACATAAGAGACACACTTTTGGAAGGACACCAGTGAGGACAGAAGACCAGAGAGCGTACGTGGCTTCAACTGTTGACCCTTGATAATTTGCATCCGATAACTCCTGAGGATGAATTGGCCAAAGGAGGCTGTGACAAGATTGAAGATAGAACATGGTTCCTATCAATGTTGCTGTAACAGTCGAAATGAGCGAAAAGGAACTGGTGGTTTCTGCAGAAAGGCTCCTTTACAGAGCTGCTGGAGATGAGCAGGACTACAGCCAAAATGCTTATGTAATGTATTAGAAGATTCTGAAAGATGCACTGTGCAGGTACAGAATAACTCATTTGTGCAAGTTAAAAAGAACTTTAAGAAGAATGTTATTTTCTGTGCAGAAAATTCTGATTTCTGTATAACAACAGCTATGTTCAAAATTTTCAAAAAGTAAATCCCAAACTGCAAAGATTCCCATTCATCCAGGATTCTCCTCATCAGGGTTTTTCAATATATAAAAGCATGTTTTTCTATCATTTTTCAAATATTTTCAAACATTCTTTCCATTCCCACTTCAGACAAGCAAACTCCAAGCTTGCCTTCATACTTCATCAACTTGCAGTTAATGATGTTCAATGTATTCTTGGCCTCTGTCTAAATTCTAATTTCCTTTTAGGGCTTTGGCTGGTTTATTCTTCAAAAAGAAAGATGTTAATGAAAGATGGATAGAAAAAAAATTGCAGCCCAAAACATGAACTTATGCAGATCTCTATTTCTCAACGTTTGGATGTGTCGATTTGTTCAAAGTTTCATATTAACCAGCAGAAGGAATCCTTCCACCACCAAAAGAAATCCTTCCATTTAATGATGGCTTTGAATGGATGCAAACCTCTAACCAGTAGGCATTGTCAAGTTACCTTTGGGCTTGTAACAAGGGACTGGCACAATGCACTCTTCTTTGATGTGAAGCTTAAGCTGGGAATTGCAGCCACCGGTATGCTGCCCGCGATGATCAATGCACAACACCACTCGGTAACGTAACCCTCGGCCACATGTCACTGTACACTACAGAAAATAATTCAGTGAGACTAAAAATTAAAAGACTTTTCAACCATTAAATACATTATTTATTTATTTGTCTTTAGCTAATTAATCATTTATTAATAAACTGAACAGAAGAAAGGAGTGGGCAAGTGAGGCCTGTGGTCAAATGCAGTCCCCAAACTATAATCCTGAGTAATATCCTAATACTACTTTGGTCTTCCTCTTGCTTCAAACATTTCTGAAAGATCTCCCTTTGAAAATTATAAATCAAATTTGCAAGTCTCAGCTCATGCTATTTGCCATAAAAATGTTGGCTCTCATTTTCCCTCCTCATTGGTGATTTGCCTCTTCTTCCTTTTCTGCCCCCTTTAAATCTCAACTCATCCAAAAGCTTGTTTTGCATTCTCTGTGATTTCTTTAGGTGCCTTGTTGGAACTATTTGCAACTGCACTTTCAGTATCTCACTTTCGAAATACTCCCATCCGTCATGAATTCCATTGAGTATTTTGGACCTTGAGAAAAGCAGCAGCAAGCAAAGCAAGCAAACAGTCACCATCAACCTCACCCCCTCCCATTTGCTGTACCTACTTCAAAAACTAGATTGGGTCCTTAGATGGTTAAGGAACATCTAGCAAGACCAAACAGTCCCTCTTTAAAAGCATGGGCAGGGACAGAGTTCCAGATTTGAAAATAATAAGAATTTGTCCCGGTGCTGCCACTGTCACTATACTTTTAACGGTGTATTTACAATCGCAGAATGAGGAGAGGGCATTGAACTGGAGGAAGTTAAGAGTCCCAGTACTTGCACATACTATTTCTTGCTTCCCACTTCTAAACATTCATGATCAGGACTTTCAGATCCTTTCCTGCCACTGCTTCAATATATTTAGAAGTAGGCAGTCTTTCATACATACCATCCATATGGAATACCAGTAAATAATAACAGAATAAAGCAATTGTGTAAGCAGCAGCTCCTTTATGTTGAGAGACTGCACCGTTTATTCCATTCTTTTACATGTTTGTTAAGTACTAGACCCCAAATGATATTTTAAAGCATTCTCCAGGCATAATATTTATTGTGTACCAAGAATATTATAAATTGTATATAATCAAGTACACTGCCAGATAAGCAGCTGTATATCCAGCCACCGATGATGACTCTTGTTACTTGTTCAGTGCTGTTTTATAACAATAAATATAGCATTTTTTTTAAAAAAAGTTATTTCCTAGCCAGCTTACCTGTGACCATTCCAAGGCTACCCATTTAGGGCAATCATACAGATTGCAAGCTTGCATGATTTTCGGTTTGGGGGCATACATGCATTTCCACTCCTCTACTTGTAAGATCTCTCCATGCATGGTCTCCTCCACACACACAAAACTCCTCCTCTGAATTCCACCTCCACATGAAACTGAACACGCAGTCCATGGGTTGTGTTCCCAGCTGAGCAGAAGGGGAAAAACATACAACAATAAGAGGAAAAAGAGTCTGTTTTGTAATGCAAACTTTGATGAAAATAATAGACCATTGTCAGTAATATTGTCAGAGCCAATGTGGTGGAGTGGATTGAGTGTTGGACTAGGACTCTCCAAGACCAGGGCTTGAATTGCTGCTCAGCCATGGAAACCCACTGGGTGACCTTGGGCAAGTCACAGTCACACTCTCTCAGCCTTAGAGACTGACCTTCTATTTTTCTTGACCATTTGCTAACATAAAAAAGCTGTAGTCTAAAACATCTTTAAATATTACAATTGGTAACAACTCAGAAAAATATATGTAGACCGATTACATCTACCAGACAGATTGAAATTAGTAAGATTATCTCATTTAAAACCCTTCATTAACAGCAACAGAGATATTGTAAAGAAATCAAACACAAATGGAGTAGAAATCTATCAATGCAAAGGTAAATTTAAATAACTGTTCCCAAAGATAAAGAAGGCAAGACTAGAACACTCCCTGCCTAAATAATTCACATAATTCTCTGATGAGATCCAAATGTGAAACTTAGTGCATGTGAAATGTTGACACGGAAACCAAACTTACATGATCAAAACCAGGCAACACAGAGAAAACAGCTAATGATTTCACTATCACACTTGACAATGTGTTCATCTGATGTTGTTCTTTCATTAGCTTAACTAAGAAATGATCAGTGTAATATATAGCACAGTAAAGGATGACTAGTTTTAGAACTAACTACTTTGTTGTAGCAAGTGCTAATATCAAATCTAGTCATCAAATGCATTTCCCAAGGCTTGGAAAAGTTACGATTCTAGGCTACAACTTTCCAAATTCCACGGTTCAAAAAGTGAAATCTCCCAGTTCTGATATTTTTGCATAGTATACCTAAGTAAGGGGCATGGTGGCTAGTGGTTTAGATGCTGACTAACAATTGCAAGGGCGGCAGTTCGAGACCCAAGCACCATGTGATGGAGTAAGCTCCTGTCACTATTCCCAGTTTCTGCCAACCTAGCAGTTTGAAAACATGTAAAAGTGCAAATAGATAAATAGGTACCACTTTGGTGGGAAGGTAACAGTGTTGTATGCAGTTGTGCTGGCCACATAATCACAGAGTCAGCTTTGACAATGCTGGCTCCTTCAGCTAAGTAATGGAGATGAGCACTGTTCCCTACAGTCAGACACTACTTGATAATCGTGTCAAAGGAAAAACCTTTACCTTTTAAAATATTATTTCCATCCCTATTTGCCAGGATGTCTCTTCCCCTTTCACAAGGGACAGGAAGAAGGAAAAGGCCTCTTCTTTTTGTGGTGACATTGAATGTCAGTGGAACATTGGTACTGGCAACTGCACTGCTGCTCATTTCAATGGTGGCGGCAAGTGGAAGCAATGAAAACTGCTATTTGGGCACTATTTGAGCAGGCTAATTTCAACCATCTTTACTCTTTATCTTTTGTCTACCACCATCCTACTCCACCTACAACCTGGGGATAATACTATAATAGTGTCCTATTTGACAAAGTGTTGTTTACTTATTTAGAAAACGTATACAGTGGGCCTTTGGCATACATGGAGGATCCGTTCCAGACACACACTCACACCCTGTGTATGGGAAAAAAGTGTAAGCTGAAGTTGCATAGAAATGAATAGTGCTGTACCCTCGCATGTGGTGCTGCGCATGTTCCTGTGATGCACATACCATTTTGTCTGCCCCGACTTGCCGTACGCGTAAGCTCAAAGCCTCATACGGCAAGCCCACGTATACAGTATACAACTGTATTCAAGTTGTAATGACTGTTTACAACTTTTGGTAGTGATAGTTGTCATTGTACAGACTGAGATGATACACATGGAGCACTTTGAAGACTTCAAAGCACTATTGGGATGTAATGAACATTTAACTGTCAAGTGCCATTAGTCATGTGTGGATTTGTGAATGCCGTAATACAAGGCACTGCATGCAACACTAGTTGTGGAAGCGTTTATAGCATACGTTTGTACAGCTGTTTTTCTTTCTCTCATCAGTGTAAAAATATGCTCCACAACTAAAATCCCCAGGAGTACAGTCCAGGTGGGACAAAGGGATCTGTGGGCAAACCAGTGCAGCAGATGCTTTCCAGAGTTGGAACCTGTCAGAGAAGGCTTCCTCAGCACTCCAACAAGCCTGAAATGCGTGGATCCATTCCAAATATTTTCAAATGTGTATGTGCACACATACAAATGTGTGTGTGTGTGTGTGTAACTGTGGAACATTTTTCCCCTGGACACCCCCCCCCCCCCAGTTTATTTCAAAAGCATTCTCCATCTGTTAAAGCAGTCCAGTTGTGCACTTACAACTTGAATTACTGCTCCACTCTTACTGCTGTGTGCTACTGGGACTTCCACCTCTCCCTGACTCAGGTTCCTCATTTGACTAATGAAGGTTGCACTGGGTGCTGGAGAATCATAAAAGAAGCCTGCATACAGCATCACTGTGTATGAGCAATGGGTGTTCAAGGGATTGGGGAAGTGGGCACAGTCAAGCTTCAGCTAAGCACTTTGTCTTCATTTCTGTTGTGTGTGAACACATTAAGTGCTGCGAGGGCTCACATGGGGAGGTTTATGGCACTGATTCAACCACAAGGGTTGGAGGAGGCAGTTCAAGCTAGAAGGCTAAGGCCAGAGGGATGAACCTGCTGTAGATCCACAGTCATTCTTTTAGGAGGGACGTCATACACACTTCCAAAATGAAATCAAGTCCAGGAGCAGCTCTGAAATCAGGCAAAATTGAGGTAACCCCCTTAGGCAGCAGTTATTGGGGACAGAAAGAGCAGCCTGCGGGCTCTTACTCATAAACTCTCTAGCTGTTTCCATCTGTTGGAAGGATACATATATATCATACAACTCGTTCTAGGCCCTCGAAAGTAGCCTGCTGTCTCCAGGAGTAGCAGAGTATGGTTAAGAGGTGATATGATAGCCCTGTTTAAGTATTTGAAGGGTTGTCATATTGAGGCTGGAGCAAGCTTGTTTTGTGCTGCTCCAGAGAAGAGGACATGGAGCAATGGATGCAAGCTACAGGAAAAGAGATCCCACCTGAACATTAGGAGGAATTTCCTGACAGTAAGAGCTGTTCGACAGTGGAAAACACTTCCTTGGATTGTGATGGAGTCTCCTTCTTTGGAGGTTTTTAAACAGAGGCTGAATGGCCATCTGTCAGGGGTACTTTGATGGCTAGTTCCTGCATGGCAGTGGGTTGAACTGGATGGCTCTTGTGGTCTCTCCCAACTCTATGAGCCTATGTATTCTATTGTATCCTATTGTATCCTATTGCCAGTGTTCAACTAATATTCCATTGTCGCTCCACTTCTTTTCTCAACGTATACTAGGGAAGTGGTACCATCTTGTCTGTTGCTTCAGGTAGTAAGTCTCAGGCCAGGTCCTCCTAGCAGTGATCAATTTCTTCAGTTATGAAGGAGGAGTGACTATGCTAAGTGTCCAGAGTGCTGGTTGGCGAACCGTTGTGATCTTCCTCCTTGGCTGGGCAGAATACTGATAGGATGACCATGACAGAAGATTATGGCATCATATCTTCTCTGCTATCTACCCTGACATTTAAAAGCCCAAATATTGGGGTCGGGGTGGATGGGTGCTGCTGCATTGCTGAATAAGCACAGAAACAGATAAAAACACCTGGCACTGGGGTGGAGGGTGAGGAGTAAACCCTTCTTGAAGCATAGAAGGGAGAAAGAAGGAATTCTAGAACCCAGTGCTGAAATCCCATTGAAGCACTACACTTATGTGATTAAACTGGCATAGGCAGTGTCAGTTGGAGGAAAAACATTATAGGCACAGCAGCCATGATGGAAGTAAGGCACTGGAGAAATAGAGTGATTTGCCTTCCCTCACCACCACTCTGTAACCCTGGAAAAAGTGCAACTACTACCACAGTGCATCATAAGGGTTCTGGCCATTACCAGAATGCATTATCAGGAGAAAACGGAAGTAGAATAACTTACACTCACTCAAACAAATTGGGTCCCAAAACACTGGCAGTAGAATCATAGAGTTGGAAGAGACCACAGGGGCTACTGAACCACCACCCCCTGCCATGCAAGAACTCACAATCAAAAAACTCCTGTCAGATGGCCATCCAGCCTCTGTTTAAAAATCTCCAAAGAAGAAGACTCTACCACACTCCAAGGCAAAATATTCCACTGCTGAACAGCTCTGACCATTGAGAAGTTCCTCCTGAGATTTTGATAAGTTTGAATCCACTTCTCCTTGTCCTAGTCTCTGGAGCTGTGGAAAACGAGGCTCTTCCCTCTTTGACATGACATCCCTTCAAATATTTGAACCTGACTCTCATGTCCCCTTTTAACCTTCTTTTCGTCAGGCTAAACATTCCCAGCTCCCTAAGTCTCTCTTCGTAGGGCATGGCTTCCAGACCTTTCACCATTTTTGTTGCCCTCCTCTGCACACGCTCCAGCTTCTCAACATCCTTCTTGAATCGAGGTGCCCAGAACTGGACACAATATTCCATGTGAGGCCTGACCAAAGCAGAATACAGTGGTACTATTATTTCCCTTGATATAGTTTACTCCTGTTGATGCAACCAAGAATCGAATTGGCTTTCTTGGCTGCTGCATCACATTGCTGATTCATGTTCAGCTTGTGATCAACTAAGACTCCTAGATCTCTTTCACATGAACTGTTGTCTAGCTAGGTGTCTTCCATCCTATATCTGCATATTTCATTTTTTACTTTCTAACATTTTTACATTTAGTACTTTTATGTTTGGGGTTGTCATTGTGTTTTTGATGTATAATGTCCCTATCAAAGGGGTTTCTTGCCAAGATTTATTGAAAGTGGGTTTGCCACTGCCTTCCTCTGAGGCTGAGAGTGTGTGACTTGCCCAGGTCATCTAGTGGGATTCCATGGCTGAGCTGGGATTCAAACTCTAGTCTCCTACAGCCTAGTCCAACAGTCAAAGGACTGTATCAAACCTGCTATCTAAGTTTGGGGAGGGGTGTATTAGCCATCACTGGAATTTCTCTCACTGAAGTTGACATGTGAAACCTGAATTCTTTAGTTCAGAGCATTCATTTAATAATCCCTTAAATTGACATTATTTAGTTCATTGCTTGCTACAGTCAACAGCTGGTATCATACATCTACCATACTACTGAAGCATCTGCATTTAAGGAGATAAGTTTGTTAATGGCACATTGTGCATTTAAATACAGTGTGCTTCAATGCGATCTCATTTTCAGAACCAATGGTCATTCAGACAGTCAATCATGGCCATTGCCATCTATGGCAAACAGTTCTTAGTCTGTTTTGGATATAAACCAAACGCAGTGCATTATACTATCAGTGGAATGAATGTTCATCACATCCTTGTCATACGAGGTCATACATACCGAGGAAGTGGCTGGAAGTGATCGTAGGGCATGATTTCTTTAAATCCATCACTATGAATAAAACAAAAATGTATGTTATTTGCCAGACACTGGAAAATAGATAGATAGAGAATAGCCAGACATAATATGATATATATTCACATAAAGACACACACATCACAGTTTTGGGAAACAACCTTGTTGTAAGCTGATCTTTCTCATCTTGCCTGTGCAATCTTTACTATGAACTCAGGCTTCCTAAAGACATTAGTAACTAAGCTGGCTTGTTAAGACATTTCTGTATCATTTCCAAGCAAGTATGTACAATATGCACAGGCATCAAAGTCTTCTTTAGACACAGAAGGGAACAGGAAGTTGCAAAACATCTGGAATAAAATCTGGAAGTATGACCTTCTCTCTCTGACTGATTTGTAGAAGATCCTGGGAAAGTTACTTTTTTTTTTTTACTACTGCTATCAAAATCCCCTACTTGCTGAGAGATGGTGGGAGTTGTAGTCCAAAACAGTAAGATTTCCAAGCTCTGGCTAAGTGAGTAGCAATCTATGGCCTTGTATCCACTATGATTTAAAGTGAACTGCTGATCGGGTTATATGTGCTTTGGCCCCACTTGAACTTAGTTCCAATCCTACTGTGCTCAGTTTCCATTGCAATGAAGCGAGGCAAATGCAATAAATAAGTAAATAAGTAAATAAATAAATGCTGTTTCCTGACATTAGTTTTTTGGTGGTTATTTAGAAAAGAATAGAGTCTGAAGCATGTTCAACAAATGGGAACAGCAGATCTGAATCGCATCATTCTGGAGGGGAGAGAGTAATGGCAGAGGAGTGTTTACCATCCCTCCTCAGTTTTTGGGAAATCAGCCATCCCTCGCCCACCCACCCCCAGCGCTGCCTTTGTGCTTATGGTGTGTGACCTATGGGTGCATGATATGTATTTTCTTTATAAAAAATTGACAGAACATGTGATCCATTGTATTTGCAAAACCAGTGGATCGCATCACCAATGATGCGCAGATGATTGACATGCATTTTGAAGTGGCGCAAACTAGTGGGAACAACAATCATGCCAAAAAAGAAGGGAATACAAGGTTAATGAAAAGATCTCTTTTAATAGTGGGAATGGTCGACCTTTTGGAACCAATTCACTGACTCACTGATTCACTGACATGGAGCAAAGGCCATTTGCAAACTGGTTTAAATGTAAGTGGGAATGACCTGTTAAAACACAGGTGCCAGTTTAAGCCCTGAGTTCCCCCCCAACAATCGACCTCTGGGAGCCTGAACTGGAGAATACACAGTGTAGATCTGGATTTAAAATCCACACTCACAACTCTGGCACACATATAAGATGGAGTAATAAGAGACAAACTAGAACATTTACCCCATAGCATCTTAGTGCCTCCATTTTTATGTTACTGATATTAATAGCAAATGCTTAAATTACATGCTCCATAGCCACAAAGCTCCCATCCTACTTCCAAGAAATTTTGTAACCTTTTATGATCTGTATTCGAGTTTTGCCAGAGTTGGTCTGTAGAGCAGGCCTCCTAAGTTCTACGCATCTAGACTTTTCAGA
>CM034709.1:16553554-16575382 GCA_020142125.1 Phrynosoma platyrhinos | reverse complement strand
GGTTTGTAGTTTTACGTCTAGCCTTTTCTGCCAAAGTGTGCTGGTGGCATACAAAACTACAGATCCCAGAATTCTGTAGGATGGAGCCATAGTAGATAAAGTGGAGAGTGGAAGGGAATGCCTTTACTCTTCCCATCTGCTTGAATAGAGATTGTTAAGAACTGCCATCTTCCCTTGCAGTTCAGCAAACCAGCCTTCTGTATTTCAAACAGAAAGACCTTTATACCAGTAAATGTAAATGTTAGCAGGAAGATGTTTACAGACAGAGCTGCTATCATCCCCAAACACCAATCCTACATTCACAGTTCCTACCCCAAAATTTTTGGGGTTTGGCTATGATTCGCCCATAAATCAATACATATTCATGCCCCCCTTAAACACATTCAGTTTCCCCCTCTATATCTTTTCTCCTGTGAGAAACCACATCCCACACACATCTGTGCATTCCTGTACCAAGGAATTATCTCTTTTATTTATTTGTTTGTTTTATTTGTTTGTGTCCCCCAACCCCCCCAAAAATGTTGGAACTCAATGTGGCTTACAATGTAAAAGAATACAATTAAAAACGTACAAAAGTGAATATTAAAAAAGAATTAAACTGTTACGGTGTGGGCACGCTAAATATTTAAATGACGTCTTCTGAGCAAATGGGGCTGATGCTTAATGCACTTTGATATCACCAGGGTGATATCACCTGACCCTAGGTTTAAGGTTTTGGCCCCGTAATTTCAGGATTTGGGATGATTCTGATATGGGCAACCTTATTCTTCATATCACCTTCACCAAGGCCAGAATTGACCAAATATGAAATGTGTGCCTAGGCTGGCCTGCGTTCAGTAAGAGCAGAACATGAGAAGGTTACTTTGGTCAACATACTGGCTGGGAGATTCTGGGAATTATAGATCACACAAGTAATCTGTCTCAGATCTAATAGGAACAGAGTATAGAAGAGGGTAGGGAATGCCATGTAATTTTTGACAAGAATTTCTGAAAATCAGCATGGCCGCTGGAGTTAGGAGTGGACGAAACGTGTGGAGGGTAAGATGAGGTTAGTTAACAGCTATTAGTTCTGATCCTGAGAGCCAAATAGCTTTTAAACCTGGCTAGGCTATATTTCAGAGGAAGGACTTGGCAAACCACCTCTGAGTATTCCTTATTTAAGTAAATACTGGGAAATTTATGTGGGCATCATAAGTCAACAGTTGACTTGAAGGCAGATGTAAACACATACATTAACCCTGAAAGCCAAATACAAATATTGCAAATGGAGAGTCAGTGTAGCTTTGCATCCCGATTGCTGTGGACAGATACAATGGGAAATCTATTATCCATGCCCTGTTTTTTAAGCATCAAAACATATCTAACTAGCCACTGCCCCAGCATGGATCTTCTTATGTTCCTAGAGAAGTGCTGAGAGTTTGTGGCAAGGAATATTTTGGCTACTTTTTCATTTGGGGACGTTAACAAGCACAATGGGGATTTAGCATGAGCCACAATCTGCCACCAAGGCTGTAGATTTAAAAGGTCTCCAATCATCAAGTGCACAATCCGCGTTAACAAAAACCCTTATATTCTTATGAAAGAGTGCCCAGGGAGTTGTTAAGACACACAATTCTATTAAATCAGTAAGATCTATGTTGTGTGGGGTGTTTTTTTCTAAGAAGAAAAGAAAGGAAAGAAAGCACATACCAAATTTCCTATGATATTTTTAAAAGCTAACCTGGTATAACTAACTCCTACATTTTATAATTTTTCAATAATATTTCATTGATATTTCATGGCAGGCTGTTCTATCAGAGATCAATGCATTTGGTGATATTAAAGAGCAAAACATTTGCCATTTTTAGAATAAAGCTTCTCCTCATCCATTATGAGGACTTAGAAAAATTACTGTTAGGTCCCAGAACCTCCCCTCCACCATACAGGCTGGAGGATTTCATGAATTGCTGTCCAAAGCAATGTTTCAGATTTTGGATGGGACTACATCAATGGTTTTCAAACTTTTCCCACTGGATCCCCTTTTACGTGCGTGAGGTAGTATATGGGATTGAAAAGAGCCAACAGAAAGGAATGAGGCTTAATTTTGCTCTTTCCAAAGGCAGAAACCTCACCAGCAGTGGGATTTTCCCTTTGGAAAGGGCAAAAGCAAAGGAAAGGGTTTTAACTTTGCTCCTTCCAAAGAGAAAAGGAGGGATTTTCCCTTTGGAAAGAGCAAAAGGAAAGAAAAGGGTTAACTTCATTCCTTCCAAAGACAGAAATGAGGAATTTTGCCTTTGGAAAGAATGGAAGGGGGAACAGTGTACTTTATTCCATTCCCTCCCAAACTGCTGCCACGCACATACAAACCCCAGCCTTCCCTACCCCAACCTTACACTCAGTTTCTTCTCTCATTCCCTGCCAGGTGGTCTGAGCTGAAGAGGATGCTGAAAAAGCATGTCAAGTACCTTACCTCTCTGGAGCATCAGCTATGTTGAGTCTCAAGTCAGCACACACACACACACACACACCCAAGAAACTGTCATACCCCACCATTTGAGAACCCAGAGACTATCTGACTACCAAAATACTCTTCAGCTCTAAATTGTATAATATGTTTATTGATTCTAGATATGTTGAAAATGGCCAACTTTCCCACACATATAATATTATGCCATAAAGACAATAATCACTATAATCTATACCTTTTCGTGTGTGGGGGGAGACATATACAGTTGGCCCTCCACATTTGCGGCTTTGACTCTTGTGGATTTGATTATTTCCAGGTTTGATTAATATGTTCTCTCTAGGAATCTCTAGGTCTTCCAGTGAAACTGTGCCAGAAGTTGACCATAGAGTTTTGCTGGAGAGCCTAAACGTTCCTAGAGAAAACACTTCTCTAGGCATTTGTAGGTCCTCCAGAATGATTCCATGATCAACCTCTGGCAGATGTTGAGCATAGAGCTGCAATGGAGGATCTGGAAATTCCTAGAGAGGTGTTCTCTCTGGTAAAAAGAATAGTGCTTTTTTATTTGCAGTTTTTCTACATTCACAGGGGTCCTTCACTCCTAACCCCGGTGAATATGGGACCACTATATTTGAATTTTTATCTCTATATAAAAATCTATTTATCCTTAGAATCCTAATACATAAGAGAGAAAGTAATAACCAAGCTGTCTTGTTGATGGGCTGGTTTTCTATGTTCAGAGTATTTCTTTTAATATTTTCCTTCCCCAGGAGAGCATATGAACAAGTAACCCACTATGCAGACTAAAATATTCCAAATTTATTCCAAGATAGAAATCTGACTTGGTTTTGCATTTCAGGCTCTGATTCATTCTGTCAAACTAAACCTGGGATGAAAATAACCTGAAGCTTTATCTGTCCTAAATGGATTAGAATCTAAGCCACTATTCAAAAAGTGAGATGATAGGTGACCATTTTGTTTCAGTTCACTTTTGATAAGAACTTCCCCCAATTTTCAAATTTCTTCATATTTAAAATGGAAGAACTTGGCATTTTAAAATAACGAGGAAAAATTTAAACTGACAGATACGTCCATCAAAGCCAAGGTCTTTGAATGCTTACCAATGGGATAGCAAATCTGTTCTGGGATCTAGCCCAAACACAAAAGGAGATAACCAAGATGCTGGATCTATTTGGGGAAAAGGTCTTTGCACTTTGAAGAGCTCCTTTAGAGTTTAGATTAAAGTCTAGAGTTTGGATTTATCATCCTTCTGACATCAGCTTCATCAAACTCCACAGTTCTTTACTTTTAGATGTCTGTTCAAATATTTGGTATTCAGCCACATTAATGCTGAATGAAAGTTGTCACCTCCTTTTCTCTGCCTTTTGTCATCGATATGCCAAGCAGGTTGTAATTATCATTTCCATGTTGAATTTGGCTTGAACAAATGGGAGAGAATTTTGCTTCTGTTTGCTCTTGAAGACATTTCCAAAATTTGCCCTTTTTTCATATCTAGGATGAAAGAACTGGAGGTTTAGAACATGCAGGAGGAAGTGATACAGACAGATTTTCTCGTCTCTATTCAAAAGCCCAACAGGTTTGACTATTTATAATGTTGGTGTTAATACAGCAGTGGTATCATTCATCACCATCAGCAACAACAACATGTAGCTCACCTCCAAGACATTAAAGAATAGTTTTAAGGGGGAAATTTAGGTGTATGTGTTTTCTTAAAGCCCTGATTCAATGGTATTACAATCATAGATCAAGACAAAAACAGAGCATAGCAACAAAATCAGATAGAAGGCAGCTCACAGGTACAAATATTCCCATATATGTACATAAGGGACAATTCAACAGCCAGCATCTAAATCAATATTTAGAAATGCGGATTCACTGGGATTACAGAGTTTGACCAACTTGCTCCTAGTGGAACATACTAACATAAAAATCGTCACAACTTTAAAACAGATTCTTTGAAGTAGTCTGAAAGAAGAAGGCAGATATAAAAGCTACCAGGTCTGCCTGGGAACTCTGTCAAAATCAGATTGGGAATTCATGTCCTTATAATACAGGCAACAAGAGCAGACCATGGCCAGCCATTTCAATCACGTCTAAGTAACAAAGGCAGATGTAGGTTCTTAAGATACAGAGACCTCTTTCCCCCTCTTTTGAGAGCCCTGGGTCTAGCCTCTGTTTTGCAACATGCTTATTAGCAGAGATGCATGCAATGCAGCCATTGCACATGGTAGTGCAATGGTTTGTATGTCACTTCTTATTATCACCTCTTCCCACTTGCACTACATGCTTTAAAGTATGGCTACGGGCATGGAGGAGACACATTTTTAAAACCACAAATTCTCTGTCTTAGAAACATATTGTCCTCCCATTCTAAACATCCTGGTGTGTGTGTGTGTCATAATTTGTGAGCAGGGATGCACTTTTTGGAAGCAAGCTATATTCTTAAAGAGTTAAACGTTAGTACATTCCAAAGCTGGGGTCGAGGGATTAAGCCATTAAATTCTAAATGCTGCAAGACAGATCTCAGGAAATAAAAATGGATTTAAGGGTCATTAAACAGATAAAATCCTTCTTAGTCTGGTGCTGCATCTTTCAATGGAAAGAAATATCACAGCTTCCAACTTTTTCCCCATCTAAAGTGGCACCTCAGATGGGACCACAGAGTAGGAGGAATAGCAATAATCCATTTTGATTTATTTTGCTTGGGCTTCTTTAGTTCACCAGTTGTATTGTTCAGAGAGCAAAGAATATATGATTATAGGGTGATGCCATATCAGCAAAGGGGCTACCACATTCTTGATATAAGACCACAGAGTACTAGGACTTTGTTGTGATATAAAAACAGATGGAGTTAGCTAAAGAGAAGAAGGGATATGATGAGAGGTCACAAGCTTGCTCACAAACATTAAATAGGGATGCTTTTAACTGCTCCTTATCTACTTTAAATTCTTATCTACTGTAAATCACTCAGTGTTACCTCTCTTGCTGCTTCCTTGCAATACATAAAGGCTACATCCGCACTGTCTGACACCACTTTAACTGCCATGGCTCAATGCTATGAAATTCTTGGAACTGTAGTTTTGTAAGATATTTAGCCTTCTCTGTCAGAAAGCTCTGGTGACACAACAAACTACAACTCCCAGGACTCCGTAGCACTGAGCCATGGCAGTTAAAGTAGTGTCAAAATGGATTATTTCTGCAGTGTGGATGCTGCCTAAGTGTATATAAAACTTTGCCTGTGTAGCTTTCAGTACTGAAACAGTGGAGGAGCATGAAGGGATGTGAATAAAGCCCTGTGTGTACCGTAATGAACACAGCTAATGTCAAATATCTACCATGCATTAGGATTTCCATGGAAAACTAAAACCACATTGAGAACCCTTGGCCAAACGTTATAGCTCTTCATTTTATTCTTGTCAGCCTCAAGAATAGAATCTTTTCTGGTCATGTTTTGCCACTCAATAAAACAGGGGCAAGAGACAAAAAGAAAGGGCAGTAGAGTTCAACCTTAAAAGCTTTCCACTAGACAGAACTGATATTGATGCTGATGGGAGTTCCATGCATAACAAACCCAAGATATTCCATTTTCCCAGGGGCATGGCAGATTTTACAACTTATTACACTTCATTTTTTGAATATCATCAGTCAAATGTTTGATCATTTTCCCAGAAAGTGAGATTTATTTATTTTTTTGGCATGGTGTTCTACTGCTGGCTTTCTCTTTTTAAAAGGTGATTTGTCTGTTAGTTCTGACAGTTTGCTTTCTATGTTTAAAGCTGTTGCTTTACATTTGTTTAACCCCAAAATTTCTGCAAAGCATTTATGATTCAACATACTACCTATGAGGACTGACAAATTATTGTGTGCCTTCAAGTTGTATCCAACTTACGATAACCCTAATTATCTGTTATTAGACTTTCTTGGCAACATTTGTTTACAGAGGGTTTGCCATTGCTTCTTTAGAGGCTGAGAAAGTGTGGCTTGTCCAGTATCACCCATGAGCAAGGATTCAAACCCTGATTTTTGAAAATACTAGTCCAGCACACAAACTACTGCATCACATTGGCTATGAAAACCAATTAAGGAACTATATATACTGCATATTAATAGTGAATTCAGGTGTCATTGTTGTGCGCCTTCAAGTTGTTTCCAATCTATGGTGACCCTAAGGCAAACCTATTGCAGGGGTTTCTGGGGCTGAGAGTGTGTGACTCAGCCAAGGTAACTTAATGGGTTTCCGTCATTGAGTGGGGAATCGAACCCTGATCTTTAGAGTCATAGTCCAATGCTCAAACCACTACACCATGCTGGTTCTGAAGGGAAGTGATAGCTCCACTATATTCTGCTCTGGTCAGAATTTATCTGGATTACTGAATTCAGTTGTGGACACTTCATTTTGAGAAAGATACAGACAATCTGGAGCAGGTTCATAGAAGGGTAACAAGGATGATAACAGATATGGATGTTATCACACGGGGGCAAATCTGCTGGTTAATCCACACAAAACTCAAACAGAAACTGGATTAGTGCCCCGTGTTTTCACACGATGTCGCACCGAAAGTGGACAGAAACTGGTGTTAACCGCGATCTTTTGTAATCCAGTTGTCTGGAGGAAATGCAAATACGTAATTACGGTAATTACGCATTTACCATAATGTGATCGCCAAATGTGCATTGGGGAGCATTTTCCTGCTGTTGCCATGGTTCCAGCGAACATTCCTCTATCTGCGCATGTGCAAGAGGCTCATTTCTACTACATTTATGGCTTTTTTTCTCTTGTGTGTGGACGTTCAATGGACCTACTGTAAATTCGCAGTTAAGGTAATGATGTTTGCGGAAACAAGGTTTATTTCCCGTTTATTTTCGGGATGCCTCATTTCCACTTTATTTTCGCTTTCTGGCCCACGTGTGATAACGTCCATAGAGGACAAAACACATGAGGAAAACTTGAAAGAGCTGGACTTGTTCAGCTTGGAGAAGAGAAGACTGGGGATGTCAGGATTACTCTCTGTGAAATATTTTAAGGGCAGCCACAGAAAGGAGAGGGCAGACCTGTTCTCTTTTGCCCCAAAGGGTAGGATCAGGTCTTAATGGTTTTTTTAAGTTATAGGAGTGTAGATTTTGATTGAACATTAGAAGAAATTTCTTGACAGCAGTGGTTCAGCAATGGAATCAATTGTCTAGAGAGGTGGTGGAGTCTCTTCAGGACATCTTCAAAAAGAGGATGGGCAGCTAACTGCTGGGAATGCTTTAGCAGAACTTCTTTCATTGAGCAGTGGGTTGGATTTGATAGCCCATGAAGCCCCTTCCAGCTCCATGATTCTATGACTCTGTAGAATGTCCTAGAAAAGGTCATGGCTGCCTGGAACCATGAAACATTTTTCTTTTGCTGGTATGACTTGTTAAATATAATCTTAATATGCATAAGACCGTGGCATCAATCTTTTTGCCATTTTGAAACTTTTCCATGACTGTGGGTCTGAGAGAAAGCCTCACCCCAACAATCTTAAAATTAAGGCAAACTCTCTGTTAACATGTTTGTTTGTTTAAAAAAAATCCACACAAATGCATGGTGGCCTGTTAGTATTCCCCCCCCCAACATGACCTGAATGATGTACTAGTACAGCACAGCTGGAAATTCTTTGCCAAACTTTTCATCTTAGATTGACGGGTACTAGGAAAGACTTCATGTCACCTGTTTGTATAGTTCTGGAGGTGGCATGTTCTGCTGTTGGTTATCATTTTTCTTTCATGAAAGTTCAGTTTCCTACTCAGATTAAGTAAGACAGAAAGTACTGTTGAATGCTTGTAGCTTACCTCCAGTTCAAAGGTTGCAAAGAAGCTGACTGGGAAGTCTGTGAAGAGCAGACCCAAAAGAAACTTTTCCAAGCCTGTGCTTTAATTTACGTTCATAACAATGCCATTTTGAAATACTTCTAGGCCTCACTTTACTTATCGCAGAATTATGGAACTGTAAAGTTAGAAGTTGTTCTAAGATTCTTCTAGTCCATCCCTGCTAACACAGAAACCTACAAGTAAAGCATCCCTGACAGTTGGCCATGATCCTCTGTTTAAAAAACTCAACAAAGGAAAATCTACCAAGTGTCAAGGCAGTATGTTTCACGGTTGAGCAGCTCTTATTGACATGAGGTTATTCCAAAGTTTTATCCAAATCTCTTTCCTTATCATTTGAACCCATTGGTTCATATCATGCCCTCTGAGCAGCATCAAACAAGCTTGTTTCATCTTCAACACAACAGCTCTTTAAATCTTTGAAGATAGTTATAGCAACCCCTCAGCAATGCCACTGTTGTTTCTCTTTCTTATACAGTCAGCCTTCACATCTGCAGAACCCCCCTCCCAAAAGTGGAAGAACCATCAATATAAGTAAATATAAATAAAAATAAAAAATGCTATGTTTTTTCACCAGGAAGAACAATTCTCCAGGAATCTCTGGATTCTCCAGCACAACTCTATGGTCAACTCCTGCCAGAAGTTGAATTGTGCTGGAGGACCTAGAAATTCCTAGAGAAAACATATTAATCAGATCCATGAATCATGAACCAGCGAATGTTGGGGTGTATGTGACTCTACTTTTTACCAAAGATTCTGAACCAGCTTTCCATACTCTGTCATGGATCTCTTTGGGCATGTATATAACCAGATTGGAGGTATACATAAATTGTATAGAAAGGAGGAGTAGCATCGTAAGTATTCATTTACTACATTCCAGTCATGTGTCTCATCCCATTAGGTTTCAATAATGTCTATTAAGTGATATGTCCCTTAAGAGTTCAAGCTCATCTTATTTACTTCCCATGTGCATTAGTTTAAAAACTTGGGTCACTCCCTCCACCTGCTTTCTTATTGTTTCTTTCTTCCGATTAGCAGGCTCCTATATCACACCCTAGTTTCCCAGCATCATTAACATTATTGTCCCAGTATGTGGTCTCTCTGTTGTCCAAAATAGTCTCTCCCTTCAGATCAACCTTCGTGAAATGCAACCCATCTCTTGCCAGATGTCCTTCACAGGACTTCAAGACAGAGATGCAATAACTTGGCAAGACACTCTGAAAATCTGAAATACTATGTATACCTCTAGTGAGATGGTATCTAAAGGGGAAACCATGTTTTCCCTTTTGTTTCATACTAGGGATCATTTTTAAATAAATCCCATATGTTACAAAAGCAATTGGAAAAAGGGACTATTTTTTTTAAAACCACAAAACAAAGCATTTCACTACAACAGGTCAATGACAAAACAATGAATTTAAATATGACCTTAGGCACAGTAATGGTTATGCCATGTGCATTAAAGAATCACATCTTGACACCCAAAGAATAAAATGAAAGATTTAAGCAAGATTCCATCTCAAAAACCCACTGTAGTAGAATGATGAGAAAACCATACAACTGTGGCTTTGATCCAAAGAAGATCAAGACTGGTGGGAGTCTGCAAAGGGCCATTGTGCACAGATTCAGAAGGGATCAGGTCCTCAATAAAGCCAACTGTTTCTCACAACTCTGTTCGAATCCCCTATTACTGGCAACAATTCACTGAATAAAATCCTGAACGCTTAGATACAAATGAGACGCTAAACTCCTCTCTTGGAGAGTTTTTCTCTGAAACCAAACTCCAGCTGCTTTCACATTGCAACAGGAATCCCCAATACTCTCCAGCCTTATATCACAATGTAAATCCCTCCTTTTTGTTCTTGAGTAAGCCTCTATCTCCCAGCAACCCTATGTGGCGTATATATTCTGTGCTTTCGAGAAAACCCAAAGTTGAACTGAAGATGCCCAGCCAGCATAAGTTATACAGATCCAGCAGGTGAATCCCATTATGTTCTGTGCAAAGCACTACTTCAAAGACCTAGGGCCTCGGCAGACGACTAATTGGGTCGTCTTTCGGGCCCGGAAGAGGAGGGGCAGCCGCACGTTCGGCGCCCCTTCCTCTTCCTGAGGTCGCCCCGGAAGCTGCCGGCCCTCCGCATGTCCGGCGCTTCCGGGGCAACCTCCCTCCGCAGCGACCGGACGCGCTGCGGAGGATAAGACAGCGAAAGTGCGCGCGCCGCTTTTAGGGCGCACTTTCGCTGTCTTGAGGAAGGAGTGCTGATTTAGCGCTCCTTCCAGGGATGCCGCCGGTGCGCCGAGATGCGGAGGCTGCGGCCCCGCGGCGTGCCAGCGCAGGGCGTCCTGAACGCCCTCGTCTGCTTCCCCCCCAAGTCTCCTAAAAAAAATCTCTCCTCCTTTACAAGTAGAAAATAATGGAACAATCAGAATAAGTGGGGTCTGAGACTAGACTGACAATTAATTACAGTGAGCCCTTGGTATCTGCTGATGTTTGGTTCCAGGATCACCCATGGATACCAAAATCCGTGGATGCTCAAGTCCCATTAAATACAATGGCATAGTAAAATGGTGTCCTTTATACAAAATGGCAAAATCAAGGTTTGCTTTTGGGAGTTTATATATTTGATGTTTTAACTTTTCTTTTATGACATTTTAATTTGTTTGTTTTACTCTTAGATTGTACGCCATAGGCAGGCTTTTTATATATTCTGGTTTTTACTTGATTTTGTACAGCGCCGTGTACATCTACGGCACTTAATAAATAAAGCTAATAATAATAATAATAATACTCAATTTGCACTATTTCTAGCAGTCTGCAAAGGCCCTAAATGGCAGAACCTGGGGTAGTTACTTTTTTGGATTATAACTCCCTGAATTCCCCAAGCAGGAAGCCCACTTGCTCTTAAAATTAAAGCTTGAGTTATGTTGCAAAAGGAGATTGTAGCAGCTACAATTAGAAGGAAAGGTAAGAAAACAGAGGTTAATAAAATGATTGGCTAGGATTTTAAAGCTTTCTTTTTCCTGGATGAAATAAGTCATCTTTGAATTCTATGCTCCCATGGTATTTCTTTACCCTTTGGTTTGCAACCATGCATTACATTGTAAACAGAAGTGTAAGATATTTTTATTATTTTGCAATGGAACAGTGAACTTACAAAATTATATATATAATTATATATCGAGCACAAACTTTAATTGCTCTAGATGTCAAAACAATCTCCAGGCAAATCCACATAAAATTAAACCAAGTCATCTTCGATAGCACAGCCCTGTTCATAGAAATATGGGGTGGGGGGTGGGGTGGCATCAAGAATAAATAATATATATTTCCTTTGCAAGAAACTTACTTTTTTCTGCTGAGAGATGTATCTTAGTTTGCCCTCTCACCAACCTGCATGTTGAACCATCTCCTGCGCAGATTCCACAGTTGTCTTCCTTGGCATGACTCCCAAGTTGGCGATCACAGCCTACTGCCTGCCAATATCAATATCACAGTCAGAAGGAGGGCAGAAATGATATAGACCACTAAACTTTCTAAACATTTTTTTAAAAAAATGTATTATCCCTTTGGGTTTTATGTACTGCCCTCATTCTCTCAGAAACACATTCACGCATCTCCAGATTTAAGCAGGAAGGAACTTTAAAGGCATTCCTCTTTAATTTTTACATTATTTAAGTCACAACAATCAAAGCCATTTTGGTATCCCTTGGAAAGAAATGGGCACATCCAGATTGATTTAAGACCAGAAAGCTTCAGATTTTGTTTCTTTTCTTTCCTACTTTATTTCAGAGATTCATGCATGTTTTGTTTATCCTGAGATATTTTCTGTCAGCTTCTCACAGCCTTTTTATACCAGCTCCCTAAATTGGTTTATTTTATTTTAATATTGGAAAGAATGGGAACAAAATCATTGTCACCCAACAGTCCTACTGCCAACCCCATATACAGCACATCCAGACTGATTGAAAAGTCCCAGATTTTGTTCCCCTTCTTACTTTTATCTTAGGTGTATTTAGCTTTTTGTGCATATCACACAGCAGGATAAATTAATCAAATAAGTGAAAGAACAGTATTATATACAGAAAAAAATTATAATGTTCACTAAATATGTCAGCCAGTATGATTTTCTAAATTATTCTTGGTATCCCCAGTCTCTTTCTCTACCTTTTCAGCAATACAGTTGGCTCTTCATATCCACATGTTCCTTATCTATGGATTCAACCATCCATGGGATGAAAATATTCCCAAAAGATATAAATTCCAAAAAGCAAGCCTTGATTTGGCTATTTTATATAAGAGACACCATTTCATTATGCCATTATATTGAATTGAACTTTTTATATATATAAAATAATTTTATTAAACATATATATTAAAAATATACATAAGCAATAACACAAAAATATAATAATACAAAATAACACCAGACAAATAGGTTAACAAACACTATCTAGTATATATCCAGCAGGCTTAATGTTGGACATAAAGAAAATAAGCCACTAAGGACCTTCACAAGTTCAGCTTAGACAATGAAGAAACAGAAGTAGTAAAAGAATTCCCATACCTGGGATCAAACATTGATAGAAATGGGGACTGCAGTCAGAAAATCAGAAGAAGACTAAAAATGGGGAGGGTGGCTATGAAAGAACTAGAAAAGATTCTAAAATGCAAAACTATACAACCCAGCACAAAAGTCATAATCATTCAAGCCATCGTATTTTCTATTACCATGTATGGATGTGAGAAATGGACAGTTAAGAAAGATGATAGCAAGAAAATCAATGCATTTGAGATGTGGTGTTGGAGAAGAGTGTTGAAGATCCCATGGACAGCAAAAAGGACAAACAAATGGTCCTAGAGCAGATCAAGCCAGAAAACTCCCTGGAAGCCAAGATGACCAAACTGAGGCTGTCGTACTTTGGATGCATCATGAGAAGAGAGGACTCTTTGGAAAAAACAATAATGCTGGGGAAGGTGCAGAGAAGTAGGAAGAGAGGAAGGCCCCAGGCCAGATGGATGGACTCTATTAAGGAGGTCCTGGGTATGGGTTTGGAGGCTTAAGCAGAGCAGTGGAGGACAGGGGGTCTTGGAGATGTTTCATCCATAGGGTCACCATGGGTTCAGATCAACTCAAGGACAATTAACAATAAAACTATATATGCTAATTAGGTATACACATATATATCCATATCTGTTTTTCTGTATCCATTGACTTTCTACCTACACTATCTCATATTTTTCCTCTTTTTCTTTCTTTTTCTAATCCTTTTTTTCCCTTTCTCTTGTTCTCTTACTCATTTTTCTTCATTCAATACAATCCCTCACATTTCTATATCCCCCAACTATCACCTTCATAGTCAACTCCTTCTTCTTCTTCTTCTTCCTTGTCATGCCTTCCTTTCTGGAACCAAATTTCAGTGTTATCAAGGGTCCGTATATTATTTCATCCAAAGAATAGTAAATCCAATTGTGATATATGCATCTTTCAACCGGAGAATGGTAGGCTGATTCATGGTGAGTTCACGGCTGTCACAGAATTTGAGCTGTGGATTTCTTGGCTCAAAACTCTGACTCTGATTTATTTATTTATTTCCATTTAACCTATCAGGGGCCCCTTGGCCTGCACAGAATGTCAGTTCATATCACATTAAAGTGACAGTTGTGCAAGCCTTCATATGAACTGGGAAGATCTAGTTCTACATCAAGGGAAGTAATAGTGCGGCTCTGTTCTGCTTTGGAAAGGCCTCACCTGGAATACTGTGTCCAGTTCTGGGCACCACAATTCAAAAAGGATGCCAAGAACCTGGAGTGTGTCCAGAGGAGGGCGACCAAAATGGTGAAGGGTCTGAAAACAATACCTTATGAGGAGAGACTTAGGGAACTGGGTGTGTTTAGGTTGGAGAAGAGACACTTAAGAGATGATATGATAGCCCTGTTTAATTAAGTATTTGAAGAGGTGTCACACTGAGAATGGCGCAAGCACCTCCAGAGACTAGGACCCAGAGCAATGGATTCAAACTATAGGAAAGGAGATTCCACCTCAACATTAGGAAGAACATCCTGACAATAAGAGCTGTTCGATAGTGGAACATACTCCTTCAGAGGGTGGTGCAGTCTCCTTCCTTGGAAGTCTTCAAACAGAGGTGGGATGGCCATCTATCAGGAATGCTGTTATGAGTACCGGAAGTCATCTGTTTTGATATAAAATGTGGTGAATGTTGCCCTTTATGACCCTAAATGTACCTTACAGACACCCACCATGATCCCTAGAGCGAGAGACCACATAGGCAGTTTGGGAGTTGAGATAAGGGAAGATTCACACATATATCTCAGAAAGGCTAGGTAATTAATCCCAGGATGTCTGACATCCCTGCCGGAGAATGCCCATTTACAACCCCAATTCCCACATCAAAGATTTCCATCTCGAGTGACCATTCCCATGCAGATTCGGACCTTTGATGTAGGAGACCTGGTTTTTGGCCGAGGCTAGTTTTGCTCTATAAAATATCTCAAAATTCCTTTGTTCCCCAGGCTAGTTTGGATTTTAGGTTGATTCCGCTAGCTCTGATCCACTGCTGCCACACTCCAAGCATCCCGGAGCGGCTGGATCCCACATCCCCATTATCAGACCACATCTACAAGAAGCAACCACATTGATGGTAATTATCACCGTTACTCTATTCCAACACTCACCTCTGTATTTCCTAGCTCTTAAGTTTCTGTGTGTGTGCATGTGCATTTGGTGTGTGTTTTCCCCTTAATAAAAATACAATTAATTGAAAAATTCTGCCTCTGTAATCCTCTTATCCCTCAACCTCCGTAAAAGTTGGAAAGATCCCCGGGCTGCTTGTAACTCACCCCATTTATTGAACTAAGAGCATTAGTTACAATGTTTTGATTGAGAGTTCCTGCATGGATTGGACTGGATGGCCCTTGTGGTCTCTTCCAACTCTATGATTCTATGATTCAGTTAAAAAGTTAATAACGCTTGGCAAAGTGGAAGGCAATCGGAAAAGAGGAAGGCCACATTATGGTGGATAGATTCAATCAAGAAAGCCACAGCCTGTGGATGACAGAAAGTCTTGGAGGTCTCTCATTTTTAAGGTCCCCATACGTTGTGGCCAACTTGATGCCAACTAACAACAAGGATCAGTTTTACTATTAGGCACAGTGAGACAGTTGTTTTGGGCAGCAGATCCTGAGTGTATGGAAGGGCAGAAATTATTAGTTATTCTATTTCCTGTTATGGTAATTTTCTGCCAGGTAGAGAGACGAGAGAGGTTCTTTAGGGATTGCCTGCCTCCTGTGTCAAAATAACTGGAATATTTTGATTTTGATTTAACTTTGGGAGAGGGTGGATAGGTCACCATTTGCAGCTCTGCCTCAGGTAGTAGAGGTCACACCTTGCAGCCATCTGAAAGCAAATACAGCAACCAACAAACCCACTACATTTCAGTGAAGGCAGGTTTCTTCTGTTCCCACTTAAGTCGATGGGAGTTTTGCCATCAATTTCAGCAACAGCAGCACTGACAAAAAAGAAAAACAAACCTGAAGCCTAAACAGCCTGCATTGGCAGACTGTGCGTTACCACAACAATGCAGCCTTCCATTGTGTGGCATAAAAGCACAGCTATTATAGGAAGAAGATTTCCCCTCCCTTTTCTCCATTTCATGCTAACTTGGAAGAGCCTTCCATGCACAGATGACATTCATTAACACAAGACAAGTAGATGAATATTCACAGCTAATGGGAAGGCCGCAACATTCCCAATGAAGAATTTCCTCAAAAAGCAAAACTTGGCAATTTTCTTAGATCAGTGTCAGGTCCTCTTTTTAGAAGTTTTAGGGAAGCTTTTAACTCTTTGGCCATCAAAATGTGAGAAATCAATTCTAAGTTACAAGGGGAATAAGTAGGCACAGTGACTCTGGCTGTATTTACACTACAGAATAAATGTAGTTTGATATGCTTTAGCTGCCATGGCTCAGTGCTATGGAATACTGGTGTTTGTAGTTTCATGAGCTATTTAACCTTATCTGTTAGAGACCACTGGTGCCACAACAAATCCCAGGATTCCATAGGATGGAGCCATGGCCATTAAAGTGGTGTGAAACTGCATCAGTTATGCGGTGTGGCAGCCATCTGTGAGATTCATATGGACTAATATGTTAACAGGAGAAATCTTCCCTGTAAGATGAAATATGGGCCTAAATATCCTAAAGGCACCTGATCCTAGCTGATCATGCAACTTAAGCAGGGCCATCTCTGGTTAATATTTGAATGGGAAACTGCCAATGAATACTAGGTGCTGTAGGCTTAAATTTCAGAGAAAAGAACAGACAAAACCATCTCTGACTATTCCTTGCTTAAGAAAACCCAATGAAATCCATAGGGTTGTCATAAGTTGACAGGAGACCTGAAGGCACATAACACACACATTAGGCAGAGTGGGGCAACTACTTCAGGCAGCAGATAATACAGGGACAGCTTTGGTAAGTTGTTCCTCCCAACACAGATAGGGATTTCTCCATCTTGGGTGACAAACCTGTGTCCACCATACGGCATGACTAACATCACATAAAAGAGCATGTGGTAGACGACAACATCCACTCCAAGTCCAATTAGTTTCTGTGCATGAAATGAAGGAGGCACTACATTGGTTTTTGTTGCAGGTGATAACATTTGGGGGACTTGGCTCAGCACAGTTTTTTGTTGTTGCAGCAGTGGTTGGTTGGATGGGTTGGTTGGATGAAATGATGTGGGGGTTTTTACTGTAAGCCACTTGGATTGTCGCCAATAAGTGGGATACAAATTATTATTATTATTATTATTATTATTATTATTATTATTATTATTATGACTACTCTATTCAGGAAAGAATCATGCTGAATGTTCTCCAGAAATTCTTTTAAAATACATGGATCCTGAATTTGATCTAGAGCCATGCTACTAGAAATGATGGTCCATGGACCAGAACTGATCAGTAGCAATGATCAGCAGCTGGTCACCAAGAGTTTCCAGGAAAGAAAGAAGCAATTGTAACCAATAGAAATTTGGTAAACACTGTGGGAAAATAGCTACTGTTCTACAACATCATATAGCCCGAAAGTACTGATCTAAACTAGAATAGGCTCCCAACATAGGTCCAAAACACACTGCAGAAATAATCCCATTTGAGACCACTTTAAGTGCCCTGGCTCAGTGCTAGGGAATCCTGGGAATTGTAGTTTGTTGTGGCACCAGAGCTCTCTGGCAGAGAAGGCTAAATGTCTCACAAAACTACAGTTCCCAGAATTCCCTAGCATTGAGCCAGGGCAATTAAAGTAGTCTCAAATGGGTTTATTTCTGCAATGTGTTTTGGACCACGGCCTCCAAAACAGTCGTTGGAAATCAATTATGAGTGTGCAGCTTTCTATGAGAGTAACTTTCTTTTAGTAGTGAATTCATTTTTGAGGAAGCACCCAAATAAGCTTCTAGCAAAAATCTGAATATCACTGAAGATGGTTTAGAAGTCACCAGTATGATCCCATACAGTTCAGAAAGAAACTGAGTACAAATGAGAAGGTTAAAATGTGTCAGACAAAGGCATGCTTTCCTTGGCTACAACTATGGTTATTAAGTTCTAAAGAAAATGTTCACAAGAACTGAGGGACACTATAGAAAGTCAGTTTGCTGATGCTAGAGTTGACAGATTCATCCCCAGAGGTGATACCTTCATGGTTCATAGTTCTGATACAGTAGATACCTGTACCTCCCACACAGCTCCTTCACAAGTGATTTTGTACAGTGTAAACAAAGCAATTCATGGGGTCCAAGGATTAAATGTTTATTAGATGTTTTCTCTTTTAGGAGCTAGCTTTTTGAGTTACGTACGATTCAGCTAGATGAAGAATTCTGAGTAACTTCAAAGCCTGAACAATTCCTATCTACTCTTCTTTAACTGTTCCACATCCAATTTATTTTACCATTTGCTTTCTTTTCTCCGAATCCTTCCAATGGGTTTTTTAAAAATATTATTATAAAACTAGTCATATAGCGGAAAATTCTCTTTTTCTTTTCACATTTCTATTGATATCCGTGTACATCTCTCTGTCTCCCTGTATAAGAGAAGTGGTTAGAATATGTTTATAAGCAAGATTCTTTGGGAGACTGCTGCATAAAATGTTTCTTTTGAGGGCTTTCTCACACTTTCTAACAGGTTTTCAAGGCGTCTGGAAAGTCTACTGCCAAAATGATAAACATCTGTAAAAAGGGTCTTCAAAAGAACACTTTCATACTATTCTATTAGGAAAAGAATGAATTTCCCATTAGAAAAAGCAAAACCTTCTTTCCCATGGTATTAAAAAAAAATGATTCCCCTCATAACCCGGCTATAAAAGTAGAGAAGAAAGAAGTTAAATTTCTTAGGACCATATTGACAAGAAGGCTAGAGAAACATGGCTGAGATTTTTGGATACTTTTGTCCCAGAAAACATGTCCAATATGAAAGGACGGGTAATCCATATTAGGATTTCATTTGGGTGGGTGAAAAGGAATGACCAGGGTCATATCTGTTGGCTCAACAAAGTCAACAACTATATTTTATTGATTCAATTTGTCTATTCTAGTTGTGACTAACTGATAAAACTCCAACCATTGGCTCTTTGTAGCAGCATTGTTCTAGATGAGGCCAGTACTGTCTTAGGCTACCCGTATTTTATGCACTCATCACCACTGGTCCAGCACTCCAAGCAGTGTTGGGCGACATTTAAAGGGGATATTATGAGAAATTAATGGTGGGTAGACCCAGCTCTCTGGTACATTGCTGCAACTACAATTCTGGGCACCACAATTCAAAATGGATGTGGACAAGCTGGAGCATGTCCAGAAGGAGGGCGACCAAAATGGTGACGAGTCTGGAATCACATCCTTAGGAGGAGAGACTTAGGGAGCTGGGTATGTTCAGCCTGGAGAAGAGAAGGTTAAGAGGTGATATGTTAGCCTTGTTTAAGTATTTGAAGGGGTGTCATACTGACACTAGAGCAAGCTTGTTTTCTGCTGCTCCAGAGAATAGGACCCAGAACATTGGATGCAAGCTACAGGAAAAGAGATTCCAACTACATAAACATTAGGAGGAACGTGCTGATAGTAAGAGCTGTTTGATAGTAGAACACACTGCCTTGGAGTGGTGGAGTCTCCTTCTTTGGAGGTTTTTAAACAGAGGCTGGATGGCCATCTGTCAGGGTTGCTTTGATTGTGAGTTCTTACATAGTAGAGGGTTGGGCTGGATAGTCTTCGTGGTCTCTTCTAACTCTGTGATTCAATGATTCTGTGACTACTCACAGACAAGTCCATTAGAAGTCATTTTCCTCAATGTATCCTCAAATCAGGCCTGCGGTGGAAAATGGAGGATGCTAGGTTGCATAACTGGGTACAAAGTTATGGGATGCCTAGAATGCTCAGATTTTAGGAGAGTGTCTGTGGCCACAACCCTGATCAGGTCCCTCCTCTAATTCCCATGAAAGCCTGAACAGGGTTATGATTAACCAGTCATGAGACTAGCAACTCAAGTTCCTGGAACTGGTGATTTCCTTTCTAGATCTCCAAATTGATCACTCTGATAATGACAAGTTTTCCAACACTCTACAGGGTTTGTGAATATAATTAATCTCTGAGTGACCCTTTTAACCAAGTATTTTCATTTCTTTCACTTTCACTTTACCGCAGCCTGATAAAGAGTGAGATAACATTTAGAATCCTGTTGCAATCTTATGGAAAGTATAAAACGGTTGTAAGGGATCACATTTTTTCAGAGGTTGCATTAGTGTGATTCCAGTATAGCCACACACTCTTCCCTTTCTCTCACTTGATCACTTGAATTAATTGACCAAATAGATTTTGCCCCTAGCATTCTGAGGAATAAGTCATTGGGCAGACCTAGAGTTCAGAATCTGTCTAACTCTTGTACCCAGCCTCCCATTTTTGACCTCTTAAGGATAATATTAGCATGTGAAAGAAGCAACTAGAGACTGAACGTTTCCCACAAATACCTCAAACACTACATTATACAGACTAATGTAATCCTACTTTTTGAGTGCAAAGAAAATGTTAAGCTTTTGTTTATCCACACATTGACTTCCAAAATCTGGATTAAGCTTTACACAATGATTCTTCCCTGTGCCATATCTGAATAACTGATTCATTGCACTCATTAATGTAATATAAGCTGCTCTGTAAGAAATTCTGGGAAGCTACTTGTGGTAGGCCTTATTCAAGGATTGGGTTGGTCCTTTCATCAGCCCCAGGGAAGGAGCCTGTCCAGACAACAAAAATGGAGGAAACTTAAATGAGCAGTAAGCTGTTAAGCATTGTGTGCACATTTAAAATAGTATTTATATTTTAATTACATTTAATACAATTTTGTCAACTTATCAGTTAAACATTTGTCCACAAGAATATATTTTCAGCCCTACTTAACCTTCTAGCCTCATCAAATAACACCACCACTACGACCACAATGCTGGGCATTTTGAATATTTCCTAAACTTTGATCTTAGTAATTATAGCTTCATCTAGACTAAGGCCTCAAACAGATGGGCAAAAGAAGTGGTTTCAGGCCACTTTGAGGGCATGGTGTTAAGATGACACACATCCCTGAAATGGCTGGAAACTGAGGCACAGCTGCATTAAGAGGGGGGAAAGCCAAACTAAAAAGAAGCAGAAAGAAACTGCTTCTTTTGGAAAAGTGTGCACCTTTGGCTGTGCATATAAAGCCTCTGATCCAAGACTGGTCCTCAAAGGAGCACTCCATCCTAACCTTAAAGTGGCGTATAAGGGCACCCGTGCAGGTACGCATTCAAAAAGGACGGAACCGGCAGTTGGGGTGGCAATGGGTTAAAGTGAAAGTGTGGCACCTCCAATGGCTAGAACTACAACATACTAAAACTATACAGTCCAAGATGGGGCATGGGGTGAAGGGGGACTGAAGGAGGCATGCATTGCCAGTGTTTTACTGGGCACACTTCTGCTCCAATGTCCAGTAGAGGGTCGCAGGTTTAACTGTGTACACAGTCAAAGGGGGTGGACAATGGAAGTCACCGGCGGTCTGTTTGTGTGATGGTGCACATGGATGGTGGGGGCAAAAGTAAAAAAAACAATACCCAGCTTGATGCCATTCTGTGTGACCATGGCGTGCGCATGCAGACCGCCTTGGGAGTGGGTGGTGCGGTCAATGGGATCTCAGCCCATTCTTGGAAGAAGCAGCTTTGGGTTGCTCTTTCCTGCCTGTCTGCTTGACCCCCAAGTCATGTTTATAGATCTACTGAAAACTGGAAATCTTTTAACTGTGTGTTTTGTACATCCAACCCATATGCATTCCTTCATACATATGATACAGAGATGAATCATCAGTAAGAAAGCCTTAATTGGTGGTGCGAAATTAGCGAGAAAAAAGGATAGATGACAGAAAGTATCAATGCAAAATGGGAAAATGGAGGAAACTTAAATGAGCAGTAAGCTGTTAAGCATTGTGTGC
>CM034709.1:16541922-16553454 GCA_020142125.1 Phrynosoma platyrhinos | reverse complement strand
AAATTCATACAATTCATATAAAATTCATACAAACCTTGCAGGTTTCTGCTTCCTTCATTATTTAGCTGATTATGATAATTTTTGTAAATATATTTAGAAGTGCAGAATATCATTTGGATTTTCTCTTTCAAGCTCCATAAACATCTTAGGCAATCTTTGCTCGCAGAGGGGGACAGGGTGATGTCCTTTGTGGTATGCAATGTATCAGGCATTAAGTAATGAAAAAACCCTGCAGATGTATCTAACACATTGCTTATGTTCATTTGATTGATGCAGATCTTATCAGAGGACCTTCATTTATTTGAAGCAGCCACAAATCTCATAAAAGCCCATGGGATCAGCAACAGCAGTCATCTCCTTTGAAACTAGGTTTGCTATCTTCCAACTGGCTCCAAGGTTCTATGCCAGGCAGAAACAGCATTGAAAATGTTTGATTTAAATTATACCTATCCCTCTCACACTAAAGCGGGTACCAAAGAAAAGCCAGGCAGAATCTGGCAGGTCAAGGAGAGAGCTAGGATGAAATGAAGCATGTTTTGGTTATCTCTTATATGCAACTAGAGAGAGACAAATTCCTCCCAGCCCAAATTGGACTGACCCAGAAATGAACCAATTTGATCTTTTTTTAAAAAAGAGAGAGAGAGAGGATGCTGAAAAATATTGTTTTACTTCTAAAGCTATTTCAAGCTATTTTGCCAGCGCTAAATGCACTCTCCCCACTCTCATATTTAATTACCTTGAAAGGTATTTAATTCTATTAAAAGTAGGAGAAGTGTCCAATCTAAAGCTGAGACAGACACAAAAGAGTAAAACCAATGATAAAGGTAGAACCCGAAAGAACAACAGCCATGATCCTCTTATCTGACAACTCTGATGTTAAACATATTGAATGTGAGGCAAGGGAAGGTCCAAAGAAGGAGCTGACAGCAGGAACATGACCACTGTTTTATGTTCTCAAGGCAAACCTTAGGTCCTCTTGTGGAGCCCCATTAGGACTTGGCATAAGTTGCAGAAACCCAAAAGCTTGACCCAAAGCTTACCTCCCTGCTCCTTGAAAGAGTTCAAACCAAGGATGCCAGGTAAGCATGGACCACAGCTCAGAAAGTTACTTTTAAAAATAATTCATGTGCATTGTTTGTTAACAGTGTTTGGAAAGTAATTCATTGCTTTTAATCAGGACAATGTTAAAAAACCTAACCTATTGTGTTATTTGTTGCACTTCTTTTCCATTATTTTCCTATTACTCTGGGGCAGTGGGAAACCTTAAGATTCGTAAGAGACTGGCATAATATTTGGAAAAAAATCTTGTCAAAATCCCTCTAAATGCCACTTCAAAAGTATTTTTTTGATGTAGCAACCATTATTCATGACAGCAAAAAAAAAAAAAAATGACTTTGTTACATTACTTTTGAAATGCCATTTTGTTGCACCTTTGTTGTCAATAACCAAGAACAATGGTACCCATATCTCATTACATCCAAGCGCTGTCAGGTATCCAGGCTCAGCAGCCAATGGACCCTAGAGAAGGGAACCTTGAAAGTCCATCTCTTCTTGGGAGAACCCTTGTAAGAAACTCAGAAGTTTGTTTCCAAGTCAGCTTTGAGCAAACTTCCATGGAATGTCCATATTTAATGCATTCTAATCTAGTAAGCACATACATTCATGACAGCATGGAATGAAATGCACTCATGATATATGCCAACCCTCTATTCACTGATTCTACATCCATGGATTCCACCACCCATGGCTTAAAATTATTCCAAGGGAAGGAAGGAAGGAAATTCAAATATCAATTTCAAATGTAAAATAGATTTTGCCATTTTATATAAGGTACACCACTTTACTACACCATTGTCTATAATGGGAATTGAACATCCATGACTTTTGGTATCCGTGGGGGGTTCTGGAGCCAAACCCCTGTGGATACCAAGAGCCCACTGTAGAATGCTTATTAACTTGTAACAAAATTATAGACTTGTAGAAGGATAATGTCACAGAAACACATCTAACAGAAGAAAACTACTCAAGTTATACATGGGCTGAGATTATACACCCTGAATGCAATGTGAAAGTTCTGCCAGTGGAATTACACTATGGCTCCCTTCTCACCATCCACAGGACTTACTATTTCACTGTGACAATTCCTCCTGCCACAGCCATCCCTGGGGAGCCAAGGATCAGAGAAGCACCTGACTACATTTCTATAGCCAGATATAAACAAATGATATCATCTACTGAGAACTGAGGTCCTCCAACATATTATGAGTCTTAACACATTAACTGAGTCTCTGCATATTATGTAATTGTTCTTTGAATGGCTATGGGAACATAACCAGATACTTCTTCACCACCATTCCCACCATCACCAGCCACTGAATGGCTATGGGGCCACAAAACCATGAGTCTGGGGAGTGGGGTTGATTGCCGTAGAGGAAGGAAGAAAATACCAGCCTCCACAATGACCAATATATATATACATAAATGTATATTATACTTATGTAAGTCACTAAAAGGATGACAGACATGATCTGACAGCATTTTCCAGTATTTGCTTGAGCCGTGATAAAAACGGACAATAACCTCAAATTCAGATCCCAGCAGGGAGGAAGCAAGTTTTGTGGATTGCCCCATATCTTTTCCCCATCACTTGTAGATCATACTCTGATCTGGTTTCATGATGATGTCACACAGCCAACGAGATTTGGCTACATGACAATGACTGGTGGGCAAGGTCAGGGAGGAACTAGTCAGCTGGTTTTATTTAAGAAAGGGTATCTCATAACAAAATTACCAAAAACAAAGAGTATCACATAAACCAGAATAGGGGAAAGTATAGTCCTCCAGATGTCTTTGGAGTGCAGCTCCCATCAATCTTCATCATCTGGGTAGAGGTGATGACAGTTGCAGTCCAACAACCTCCTGGGGGCCACCAATTCCCCACTTCTGACAAAAAGATTCAGGTATCCTTCTACAACAGGGCATAAATCTATGAAGGGGAATTAATGTAAAGCATCTTCAAGAAGCATTTCTCTCGTTCTAACCTGAATGAGTGACTGGATTAACTCAATCCATCCTCCTTGCATGAAGTAGCAATAGCTTTTACATGTTTACAGGTTATTAAAAAAATCCTCTAAATGATACATTTATTTTACTTCTCTAGAAATAAGAGGATCTTATTTGCATAAGTCATTTCAGTCTTGGTATCTAGTTAGATTCTTTTTCTACAAAAGTTAAATAAAGTGTTATATAAATTACAATGAATTGTATCTTCATATAATCTTTCTGAAAAATCAGTCTTTAGTTAGATTGAAATATAGAGACACCATTTATTATATATTGACACTATTATTGATACGTGTTTTATATTACACTGTATTTTGATTCTGATACTATTGTGCTATTTTAGGCACAATGTAGTATTTTGAAGGGATGTCATGTTGAGGATGGAGCAAGCTTGTTTTCTGCTGCTCCAGAGAATAGGACACAGAGCAATGGATTAAAACTACAGGAAAAGAGATTCCACCTAAACATTAGGAGGTACTTGCTGACAGTAAGAGCTGTTTGACAGTGGAACACACTCCTTCAGAGAGCAATGGAGTCTCCTTCTTTGGAGGTCTTTAAACAGAGGCTGTATGGCCATCTGTTCGGGGTGCTTTAATTGTGAGTTCTTGCATGACCGGGGGGGTGGACTGGATGGCCTTTGTGGTCTCTTCCAGCTCTATTATTCTATGATTCTAGTGGAAAAAAGACACATAAATAAACCAGAGGTTAGCAAAAGTAGGTGTAAATGCGGGAGGAGAAGGCACCATGGTTCTGATCCATTATGGATCACATCCTATGGGATGGAGATTTTGAGATCCTCTTGCATGCCCAAGGCCAGATTTCAGTACTTTATTTGATGCAGATAGCTTTGAAAGTTCTCATAAGGAGCCACTCACTCTTTAGAGAAATGGTTAACAACAACAACATTGTCGTGACTTTAAAGTGGGATGTAATTATTTATTAAGGATGCTCAGTTTCAAGAATGCTGAAGGGTGTAGGCCAATTGCTTATCCTTGTGAATTGCCTCCGCTTCACACTCCCTGTCAGCTGGCCAGAAAGGACTAAAGATTTTAATGATTAAGGCATTTGTTCACGTTAATCTACCCCATATTGTTGGCTATTTACTGAGCAAAGGGATCAACTATAAATATTACAAGCAGATTGGGAAAACATCTGCAAGCTTTTAAGGCATATTCAGAAATAATTATAAGTAAGTGATTTTATATATATATATATATATATATATATATATATATATTGCAAACACACACACACAGGCTTGCCTAAATGAAACAAGTGACAATATAAAACGGGGGTAATGGAAGAATTGGGACTGTATCAAGCTATTAAAAAGAACCATAAGAGTGTAACTGTAAGAAGTGATACAAATGTTGTAATGGTCCAGTCATAGTAAACTCCCACAAAACAATAAATATTTTTTTGAGAGAATCAGTGAAGTTGTGACCTTTTATATGTAACAGAGAGTTAAAATTAAAGTGTAGATTTTTGTGAAATGGCCGAATGGCCTCTCAAATAAAGTATGTGCATATTGCATGTACTGATTGAATATCTGGAAGTGTTTCTTTTTAAAAAGAAAGATTCTTAGGGGGGTTGCAGACTGCCAGAAATAGTGCAAATTGAGTCCACTTTTAGGGATAGGGTTAGTGCTAGGCAATCATGGGAACTGTATTTTATTGTGGCACCAGAGCTCTCTGACAGAGAAGGTTCAATGTCTCAGGAAAAAAAACAAGTCCCATCATTCCCTAGCACTAACCCTAACCCTAAAAGTGGACTCAATTTGCACTATTTCTGGCAGTCTGCAACTCCTATTAGTCTTTTTGTTATGGACTTATTAAAATCAATACTTCGCCAATGTTTTGATGATAAAGACAAACAGCAAATATGGCTAAGCACCAGCTGGCTGAGGGACCTTTGGTTAGGACAGAATGACTGCTTTGCTGATGTAAAGAATCTTCATTTACGGAGTGGCATGTCCATCCTAGAAGTTTGCTGTGTGCTCACAGAAAGCCTGTTCTATAGGTACACATGATATATAATCATAGAGTTGGAAGAGACCTCAAGGGGCATCAAATCCAACCTCCTGCCATGCAGGAATATACAGTTAAAATACTACATATTCTTGTAGATGAGCTGGTAAAATATGGATAGGCAATGCTGATATTTGTCTCTAGAACTGTAGATGGTTTGTGGACAATTCCCAATTCTCCAATGTGTCTGCGTCAGTCTGCAGAGAAGTGACAAATAGGGTTTTGCCCTGGGTCCAGTGTTATTCAATAGCTTTATAGATGGTCCAAAATAATCCAGTTTGAGACTGCTTAACGCTAGGGATTTCTGGGTACATTTAGCTTTCTCTGTCAGAGAGAGCTCTGGTACCACAATAAACTGCAATTCTCAGGATTCCCTAGCACTGAGCCAGGGCAATTAAATCAGTCTCAAATTGGATTATTTCTGCAGTGTGTTTTGGACCAATGTATCTGATGCAGGAGTAGAAGGGATGCTCATCAAATTTGCAGATGGCATCCAACTGAGAGGAGCAGCTAATATCTTAGAAAACAAGATGACCTCAAGTGAACTTTATCAAAATGAATTTCAACAGAGACAGTTGTAAAGTTTTGTATTTAGCCAGGAAAAAAATATTCAGATGCATAAATACGGGATGAGTGACACTTAACTTCAAAGCAGTGTGCATTAAAAAGATCTACAGGTCTTACCGATTTTTAAACATAGGTCAACAGCATGATGTGGTGGGGAAACATCTGTGTGATTTCTAGGCTGCATTAATAGAAGTATTGTGTTCAGATCAAGGTAAGTAATATTACCACTGTATTCTACTTTGGTCAGATCTCACCTGAAAAACTATGTCTACTTCTAGGCACTACAGGATTTTTAGAAGATATTATTTTAAACACATTTTAATGCATATCTCTGTTTAAAACTTTTTTAAGGGGTGGCTGGGTTTTGGGATTGTTGGGCTGTGCTTACATTGTATTGTATTTATTTGTATGGTAATTGTAATGTTGTACGCTGTCCTGATTGCTCTGCAGAGGGTCAGGATATAAATTATTATTATTATTATTATTATTATTATTATTATTATTATTATTATTATTATTATTATTATTATTATCATCCTGACATGGCCTGGATCAAATTACAAAATTATATCAGGCAGAATCATTCTTCCCAATGGAAGGGCATTTTGAAAACAACCAAAAAACAAAACAAAACATGAGAACCATCACAGTGAAACTAGGAAAGTATTTTTCACACCTCCTACTCTGGCAACAACAGGAATTGAGTAGTGGTATAAACTATTCTTCAGTCACCCTCATAATATTACAATAGAGGATATGATGATGATGATAACTTTATTCAGCCCTTTTTTTCTTTAAACAAAAACCCTTAAGCATCCTTTAATAGTTAAAATATATAAAAATTTATCAAGGAATAAAAAGGAACAAAAATCACCTCCTCTCCCATCCCAAATACACAGACGTAACTACCGTATATACTCAATTATAAATTGACCTCATGTATAAGTTGAGGTCAGGTTTTGAGGCCAATAGTATGGATTTTGATATGACTCATGGGTAAGTCAAGGGTAAAACCTAGGGTTATGTAACAAAGGATGTAAAGCATCAAGCAAATGAAACAGATGCCAAAGAACTTACAGAATTTTGGCAGGCATTATGTTTGCGTTCATCCTAAAGGTCTGATGGATAAGAGAGTGAGTTAGTGGGTGTCAATGCTTCTTTTAGGTGCCCCCAGGACAGACTAAGCTGTTGCGTTTTGCCACTCTATTCAGAGAATGGAATGGTTCCTTTAAAAAAAAAAAAAGAGTTAAAGTACAGTACTTACATAAATATACAGTTGTCCCTCCATTTTCATGGACTTACAAGTCCACAACCCTCACCTATCAGCGAGGGACAAACGGAGGGGCACAAAATGGGGCACGTGCCCACTAGCCCCCATTCAAGCCAATAGGGCTAGAATATTTGCATTTTTCCTTTTTCGTGGGGTTGGGGGTCCAGAATGGACCCCCCACAAAAAAGGAGGGGTGACTGTATACTTAAATACATGTACTTATATACACCGACCTGTGGATAAGTCAACCCAGGTTTTTTTGGGTCAATTATTTGACTAAAATTTCTAGACTTATACATGAGTATATACAGTAATTGCTGCTGCATGCCCAAGTCATTTGCAGCTTAGGGTAACCCTAAAACAAACCTATCACAGCATTTTCTTGGCAAGATTTTTTAAGAGAGGGGTTCTTTGTCTTCCTCTGAGGCTGAGAGGGAGTGACTTGCCCAAGGCCACTCAGTAGTTTGCCATGGCTGAGGGGAGAGTTGAACCCTGGGCTCTCAGAGACATAATCCAACACTCAAACCACCATAACAGACTGGTTCTTAGCAATAGTCAATTGCTTAATCCCAATATACAAAGGTCTGCCAAACAATGTGACAAGATACACTAGCTAAGATCCATGGCAGCATGGCAAAAACTAACTGCATAGTTAGAAATCACAACCTGGGTGAGATCAGATGGAAGAAAATAGTCCAATAGCAACCTGATATTGGAGGTGAAGCTAATTGTAGAAATCCTTCCCTTTTTCTGGAAAGCTTCTTCACTTTCACCTGAAAACTTTACCTAAGGAGTTTCTGAGGAAGGTGGTGGTTTTTCAGAATGAATTTTAAAATCCCCAACACATAAGATGCCACTCAGTTCTACTATATAAAAATAGATCCACAGACACCTCTGTCACTTGGGAACATTAATATACATTAAAAGGATACTAAAGGCTAGATTTCTACCCACACCTGCTTTTGCAAAGAGCTTTAAAATAACAATTCTTCCCCTATGACAGAAATTGAACATAAGGGTTAGTGAGTAGCACACAATAACAAAGAGAAGCAGAGGGGGGGAATTATTCCTGATACATTAGAGCTGGTTATGGAACTTCATAAATATTTCACAAAATGTAAATCCAGGAATCACCCAAAAAGTTTCCACAGCTGTTTCTATAGTTCTGCTTCCCTCTCATTTGGATTCAGCAGAGGAATTAGATTTAAATGAAAACCATGAACACAGGATGTTTCATTTCGATCTGTGAAGGTTAATGCAGAACTGGCCACATTCAAGAATGTTCATTTCTTAAGCAGATGGTGAGATTTAAATATCATGAGAAGAAAGTGAGGATGGAGGATGGAGTGGGGGTTAGGAAGAAGACTTAAAAGGACAGGGACCAGAGAAAAAGCAGAGGCCAAGCTACGGCAGAGATTGTAAGAGGAATAACATGTACAGAAGCTACCTGCTCAGGCCGTGCACAAATCCTGTGTGTCTACATATGCCAATATTTCTGTACATGCATGCATGCAATGAGGAGTTATTTCTTCTATAGCTAAACTGACACTTCTCACTCTGGGAGAATCTAAGCCATACCAATGAAAAAATTGGAAATTAGTATTTCTCCATATGAACCTTCCTGAGTTTTATTATCTTTGTGGGGTGGGGGGAGGCTTGAGGCTTTCTCTCCATCACCACCCTCCCAGGCCTGTCTGGTGAGAACATGGCAGTTAATAGGGTACTTGGTGGCAGTTCCTAGGATATGGAATTCTCTCTTGGTCCATTCTCTGCTTTTTTTCCCCCAACAGCCAAAGATCTTTCCATCTAAACAGTTCTTTAGTGTTTTAACTGGTGGGGATAAAAATAGCATTTAGCATTTACATTTCTATACCACTCATCAGTGAACTCGGCACTCTCTAACCAGTACACAACATGTAAGCCAATTCCCCCCAACAAACTGGGTCCTCATTTTACCAACCTATGAAAGGATGGAAGGCTGAGCAGACCCTGGAGCCTTGCCTGGGATCGAACTCACAACCTTGTGGCTGCAGTACTGGCATTTAACCACTGTGACCCCATGGCTTCCTAAAAGATATGCAAAGGATCTTTTAAATATATAATATGTTTTAATTGTTTTAAATTAATGTTTTAAAAGCAATGATTTAATTGGATTGCTTGTTTAATCATTTTTAACCTTTGTGCCACATATGATTTTAGTTACTTTGTTTTAACTTACATTGTATATTAATTATATATTGTAAGCTGCTTTGATCTCTCATTCGGCAGAAAAGCAGGATATAAAATAAACAAACAAATAAATGAATGCAGAACACATTTGTGCAGAACACAGTAGTTTTATAATGGGGACATACCTGTGTCTGAGTACATGGAAACACCTAGATGCAAACAACATATATTCATTAGGGTATGCCTGGAGGCCACATAAAAAGTACTGCCAAGGTGGTAATCCAAACAAAGGTCTTCCATGTGCCTTTCATTTACTCAATGAGATGAGGTGGCTGTGATGTGTCCTGCCCATATATCCCCAAATGTTGACCTAGCTCCTCCTTTCTCTCATCAAATGTAACAAGCAGGACTGTCTCAGCATTGAAGTTTTCTCCAATGTTGGTGAACGCAACCAGGGATGTTCTTTGGCCAGAAGGCAGAGATCCAAAGACAAGTTGCTTAGAGTCAGAGATCCAGGTGCAAACCTTGGGTCACCTGATCAGAGAAGTTATTCTTTTGGAGACAACTCCCAGAATCTTCCAGCAAGACACATGGAAGACCTTTGGATTGCCCCCCTGGACACTGGAGTTTGGGAATTGCACCTGATGCCTATGTAGCTGCTGCAACACCATTCTCTGACCACAACCCAGTGCAAGTGACAGCTATCTTGTGACTTAAGACCTGAAGGAAAGCATTGTCATCACTCCTTAACTGGCCAGGAGGCTACAGGCTGCTGAACAGTGTGGTTTCCAGGTTTGCTGTTTGCCTTATGACTCTTATAAGAAATCATGGAGATTATCCAGATGAAAGAAGGGACACAACTGTTTTTGATAAATAAATAACCTATTGCACATTCCTCTCTTCTTTTATCTTTTCTTTCAATATCTGTGAGAAACAGCTTCTTGGCATGCTCGCAATAGATAAGTGGAAACTTTAAATACAGCTCTGGGAATTTCTTTCACTGTAGTGTCAGTAGATAGATGCCTGAGAATGAAATTTACCATGGGAAATGTATGCTGCATTTTAGATTCCCATGCATACATGTTTGCTTGCTTACTTTGCTGTAAATCTATCCACTGAAGTCTGATCCTTCTACTCAAAGAGTTCTTTATGCTTCAATCAACCTGCATTTGGGAAGGCGTAAAAGATACACCTAATTGCACATGCAAGGTATGAAGGGAAGCCTACTTCAGACATTGTCCTCATGTGTAAGGTCTACATGTAAGAAGAGGCATGGAAACAAGTGCACATTCTTTGGCTGTCCGCTCCTCGCTATTTAATCACCCCATATAAATGGAACAAAAATATCTGAAGAGGTAAATGTTACCATCTCAGTAACATTTTAGAGCCTTAGAAAATCGAGATTCTAATCTAAAGTTTCCAGAGTATCTCCCCTGCAAAGAGTTACCCTACATATGAGCCAGTCAGCCCCCTGCCATGAATAGACAAGTAAAACACTCCTGAAAGATGCCCATCCAACCTGTTTATAGACCTCCAAAAACAAAAAAGAGGTCTATAAACCTGCCTTCTGAGACAGTCTATTTCATTATCAAAAGGCTCTTACTTTTTTCCCAAAGTTTAGATGGGACCCCTTTTCTTATCACCGGAATCTACTGGTTGTGTCCTAGGCTACATCTACACTGCAGAATGAATGCGGCTTGACACCGCTTTAACTGCCATGGCCAAATGTTATGGAATTCTGGTATTTATAGTTATGTGAGATATTTAGCCTTCTCTATCAGAGAGCTCTGGTGTCACAACAAACGACAAATACCAGGATTCCATAGTATAGTGCCATGACAGTTAAAGCTGTGTCAAACTGCATTAATTCAACAGCAGCAGCCATAGTTTCTGGAGCAGCTGAAAGCAGACTGGTTCCATCTTCTACATGTAACTTCCTTGAGAAATTTAAACATGGCTGCCAACTCACCTCTAAATCTTCTCTAAGTTAAATATATCCAGCTCCCTAAGCTGCTCCTTGTTCCCCTTGCTCTGAACACATTCCAATTTGTCAATATCCTTTTTGAACTGGTGCCTTGAACTGGAAATACTTTTCAAGGTGACATCTAACTAAAGCAGAACAGAATGGTAATACTACTTTCCTTGATCTGGATACTGTACTCCTGTTGATTCAGGTCAGAACTACATTGGCTTTTTTTGGCTGTCGTATTACATAGTTGTCTCATGTTTAGCTTGTGCTCTACTAAGACCCCTTGATCATTGTTATATGTGTTGTTGTTGTTGTTTTATTCATTTATATACCATCTTTTCCCCAACAATGGGATTCAAGGAGGCCAACAACATAACTAAAACAATACAGATTAAAAACAATACAAATATTTTGATAAAAGTATAGTCAGCACTACATATCAATGGATTCTACATCCATGGATTCAA
>CM034709.1:16504348-16531948 GCA_020142125.1 Phrynosoma platyrhinos | reverse complement strand
CCCCCCCCCCCCATACACACACTACTTTAATTTTTACCCAGATGCTCTCAATCTGGCTTCCATGATTTAAGTCATGGATCTGTTCATAGGTGTACACATCCTTAATGCATAATGCTACTCCACCTCCATTCCTGTTAGGTCTATTTCTCCAAAATAGATTATACCCCTCTATTATTGTTGTGTGCCTTCAAGTCATTTCTGACTTATGGTGACCCTAAGGTGAATCTATCATGGGGTTTTCTTAGGCAGTTTTTTTCAGAGGGAATTTTGCCATTGCCATTCTCTGAGGCTGAGACAGTGTGACTTGTCCAAAGTCACTCAGTGGGGGGGGGTTGCAGACTGCCAGAAATAGTGCAAACTGAGTCCACTTTTAGGGTTAGGGTTAGTGCTAGGGAATCATGGGAACTGTATTTTATTGTGGCACCACAGCTCTCTGACAGAGAGGGCTCAATGTCTCAGAAAAAAAACAATTCCCATGATTCCCTAGCACTAACCCTAACCCTAAAAGTGGACTCAATTTGCACTATTTCTGGCAGTCTGCAACCCCCCTGGGTTTGCATGAACAAACTGGGATCTGAACCCTGGTCTCCAAAGTCCTTGTCCAACACTGCACTGTATGTTTTCCACTCCTGCTTTAGAGGAAGTAGGTCTCAAAGAGACAGGCATATGAACAGGAGCCATGCTGGGCTGGAAGCCCTGCTCCCATCCTATCCAGCCAGATAAGTCCCATGGCTTTACTGAAAGGGTACAGCCTTATGAGAAGGCCAGTTCTTAAGGGAGTAAAGACTCTCCAGGGTGTGTGAAGAAAGCTTCCAATTAGATCATTTCAGGCTCCAACATAATGTCAGACATGATGTTGGGGATCTACATAAAACTCCATAACCTCTGATATTTAGACCATGTCTTAGTCCCTACTAATTAAAAAGTCCTGAGGTCCTAACTCTATGGGCCCTGGCTCCCCATACCACTGCTGCTGCAAAGAGATTGGACAAATTGGTTGGAGACAGAGGTGATTATCTAGTTGGGAGCCCTTGAGCCAGATACTTGATGTCAGAGAAGGCAATACAGACTAGACGGACAAAATTGCCTGATCTGGTAGAAGGCAGTGTATTCTTGTGTTCTAGAGCAGTTCCCCCCAACCTTTTGTCCTCCCTTAGTTTCTGGAGTTCAGTTCCCAGAAGTTGCGACCAACTTGACCAACATCTGAAGATGCCAGCCACAGATGCTGGCGAAACGTCAGAAAGAAACTCTTCTAGAACATGGCCACACAGCCTGAAAAACCCACAAAAAACTATGGATGCTGGCCATGAAAGCCTACAACTTCACAAACTTGACCAACAGTCAGGAATTATGGGAGCTGAAGCCCAAATCATCTGGAGGACCAGAGGTTAGGAACTACAATTCTAGAGTGATGGTGGCAGAGCTTGGAAAAGTTATAGCTATGATAGCATGGCCTTTCTGGAAGCATTCCCCCCACCCCAGTAAAGTAATTTTTCCTTAGGATCAAGGCAAAGGAAGAACCAGCAGCCAGGACTCCCAAGCAAGACCAAAAAAGAGCAAATGTTCAGTGAAATGAGTATTTTGCTGTGTTGTGCCTGCCTCTGGGGAAGCAGCAGTGCAAGAATGTTTGAGGAGGGGATCAGCAGACCTGCAGCTTCAGTGGTGCTGCCTCTGCCATTCTTGCTGAGGAACCAGCCTCCTTGGATAAAGTAGGCAGCAAACACTGGTCATCTGCTGGAAGCAACATCTATCAACCATTCTATGGAAAAGACATCCAAGTCAGATCAGGGACTCTGTCCTCCTTTCTGGACCCCTGGAGCTGGACCATAGCTATTATTTTTCTGGTCCCTCTGCTCTTCTTGGTTTTCCATGCTATTTTCCATGCTCCTTGCATTCTGGAGCTCTGGATTGCAAATTACCCAAACAGCTTCTTTCCTCTCCCAGTGAATTAAAGCAGCCTGTTCCAATCTTGAGATGAATATTAAAGGCTTAGTCCTGCTTTTTAATGGCATGAGAGATACAATTTTATGTTCTAAAATCAGGAAATAATTGCACAGTTATCATAATATGAGAATGAGATTTTTTCAAAGGGGAATACAATGGCTACTGCAGCCACCAACCAAAAATAGATTCCTTAAAGCTATGTAAAAATTGCCAAGCTGAGTTAGATGATGAACCCCACCTTTTTCCTTTCAAGAACCTGACTCCTTCTCCTTGTCTCCATCATACAGTAAAGCACAAAATTTTCCAAGTATCCCAGAATATCTCCGGATTCATTTCCCCCTGCCTTGATGCTTAAAACACCTGCTTCCTGGAACTGCTAGTTTTAACATGCACGAGAAAAGAAGCTTATTCCACAGGAACATCACATAATCACAAGAAATGGTATAGGCAATATGCAGCATTCACCACTTTTTGGACTTCTGTCAAGTTTGAAATGTTCCCTCTAGGGCAAGACAGAAGAAACGCCTACCTGCCACATCTTTTTAAGCCTCCCCCCCAAAAAAAGCTTGAAAGGCTACACACATTACTGCAGATGGAGGAAAAACTACATCACAGTAATCTTGAACTGGCATCCTTGCTAACCACACAGCCATATCACCATCAGAATGGCACCAAGTCCTATACCTTTTATAGAGGCTCCCAGAGCTTCAGTATACTCTGTCCGAAGTGGCTCTCAAGCTTCGTTCCCTGTTTGAAGCCAACGTGCCCCAAACAGAACACTCTAACAAATGTAATATCTCTACCACAGAAAGGAAGGTGGAAGGTGAGGGAAAGTGTGTGCATTATATTTAATAAATAAGGAAGAAACGCATGCTTAAGAACATAAGAAAAGTTTCTTTGGATCAGACCAAAGTCCTATTTCAACATTCTGTTCACAAACTTATTAGGGTTCCCAAAGTGAAAATTGCAGAGAATTTCTGTACCTTTAATTATTGTGTGCAAGTAAAAATTTCAGCAGGTGTTGTTTGTTACCTGGTTGTGTGAAAAGTGTGAAACTCCTGTTAATAAACAGCTATTAAAGGTACAGGAGCCCCTTCCAAACTGGCATCCCTAGGGCCTGTGGGTGGCCATGCTTAATATTCTCATAGGAGGTAATGAAGAATTACTAGATATGTCTGAACATTTACTACCCAGAATAACAGTTGTGTGAACAAAACAGTAAAGGTGCCTGAGAACCTACTGTTCTCATGTTGCTTACTTGATTTCTCAATACACCAAGTTCAATTCCTGGTTTTTCCAGTTTAAACAATATGGTAGCAAGCGATTTAAATTACCTTTCAGTAGGAGTATACTTCTTTACTAATTTCATTCTTGAAGGAAGCAACAAATAGTTTTAGGAATTTTCTTCCTACTGTAAGAAAGTCTTCTATTTGCAGTTCAGTTTCATGCAAAATAGGTACAATTGCTTTCTTGTGCAGAAAGTGCTATTTTCTGCGCAAAACAACCACATGCAAATTTTGCACAGGGTAAGTTCCAAACTGCAAAGACTCTCATCAGCCCTGAATTCTCATCAGTCCTGAAGAAACACATTTTTCGACAGTTTTGTGAATATTCTTGAATATTTTCTCCATTCCTTGTTCACAGGCTCCAGAGAGCCACAGCCTGTCAGGGTGGAAAATAGTAAGAGAAGTTCACCCATGCGTACCCTATTCAGTGTATGAGTTCATAGGACCAAATGTACAAAAGGTGCCTACCTGGCAAATTCCACTGATGCACATGTCCAGGGATTTAGCATTACATCGAGTCCCATCCAGCACTTTGGGGGCAAGCTCCACTACCAACAGTTTCCCCAAGGCTTGGCACTTCAGGGCACAGGGAGAGCTAGAATCACCATAAACAGGGATCCATTCATAAAAATGTCCTTGGTACTTGACGTCATTGTAGGCTGAACACTGCTGAGCCCGGAAATCACCAGCATCTGAAGGGCAGTCCTGAAAGAGGGATAAACAACATTTCCCCCCAAATGAAACACACTTTTTCATAACTAAGGTTGCAATCACATACTCACTCACTCACTGTTGTTACTGTGTGCCCTCAAGTCATTTCCAACTTAAAATGACCCAAAGGTAAACCCATCACAGGGTTTTCTCTGCAAGAGGAGGTTTGCAGGTGCCTTCCTTTGAGGCTGAGAGAGTATGACTTGCCCAAGGTCACCCAATGGGTTTCTGTGGCCAAGGCACATTCGAACCTTGGTCTCCTGGAGTCCATGTTCAACACTCAAGTCACTATACATGTTGGATCTCCTATATTCACTTACCTTGGAGAGTAAAACCTATTTAACTCAACCTCTATGGGGTTGTGCTATTACACTTTCCAAGATTGAATTCCCTTGACAATTTGGAAACAAAATTACTACAAATTTTTAACTACAATTTTCAGAAGCTGGAGCCTTAAAAAGTAAGTTCTCTAAGCTCTGATGCTTGTGGAAGATACATAGCAAGCATAAAGGTATCTTCACTATTGATGTAATACTTTACCACCAGTTTGGGTGACTCTAGCATGTAGCATGGGGAAGGATATCATCTTGTTCTTTGCTCATATGGCAAAATATGTTGGGCTGCCTTTGTGCCTGGTACATGTCCATGCAATTTAAAAACAAACCAAGTATACATTTGGTTTTACAAATATCATTTTTATCTCTATGCAACTGACAGGTTAATCAATCCATCAGCCAAAATTCACATAACTAAATATTTTAAACTGGGTTGGAGTTCTAATAAAAATAACATGCAAAGGCTAGTTCCAAGTTGCAGGTTGGGATTAAAGATAGATCTCTGATTTTAACAACTTCCCGTATTTTGGTACAATATAGCAAAACTAGCTTTGCTTAACTGTTAACAAAAAAGAATGCTGTGAGATCTCAAGGTTCAAAAGGCACAACAAGAATAAGGAGTATTAATAAAAGTTTCAGTTTATTGCAAGGGTGGTGGTAATGTGGATTAATACAAATATATTTAATATACATATATTTGCTAAATGAGGCCAAGTCATATTGGCAAAGGCACAGCTGGTTTCTTGGCATACATATTTTTAAAAAAAGATTTATGCAGAAATGGCTTAAATACATTTTTTTTCTATGAATAGGACCCATAAGGATTATCTTAAACACTTCCATATTCTGCACATCATAGCATTAGAATGAAACATTATATATAAAAACAGAAATATAAAACATAGGGCTTAGGAAACACTGAAAAATCTCACTGGGCACTATATAAGGAATAGTTTATATAGTTAATTTTGCTGAGATAGCCATAAAAACATCTTAAGGCACACATATACTTTTATTTTAAAAGCAAGCAGGTGAACAGCACTGGTTAATAACCCAAGAAAATGCTTTAGCTGGTAACTGCAAATTCATTTTATGATCAAAATATTATTATTATTATTCTGGGACCTACTTATTCTACTTGACTCTACTGAACTTTACTATTCTACTCTTACAAATCCAGATGAAATCAATTTCATTGTAAAACTATTCTTGTTCTTTTAATTGAAATGACATACACATGAAAGCTAGGTTTAATTTATAGTCTCCACTTGGATTTGAAGGGAATAATGTATTATGGAACAAAACTGACTTTACAGATAATGAATTCTGTACACCTATGTATGACAGGTTGAGCCCCCCCCCCCTTATCCAAAATGCTTGGGAACAGAACTGGTTTGGATTTCAGATTATTTATTTATTTATTTATTTTGGATTTTGAAATACCTGCATTTGTAAATACATACATAATGAGATATCTTGTAGATGGGATACAAGTCTAAACACAAAATTCATGTACAGTGGGATCTTGGTTTCTGTGCAGGATCCATTCTGGACTCTGCATTCCATGGCTACCAAAAACCGCAGGAGCTTAAGTCCCATTGTTCCCCAATGGTGGCATGTGCGCACACCTGCACTGCCATTAGGGACAATGGGACTTCAGGTAAGCCCCCGTTGTCCCCAAACAACAGAGGCTTATCTAAAGTCCCATTGTCCCTAATGGTGGTGCAGCCACATGCACTTGCTGCCATTGGAGATAATGGGGGCTGTCCCTAATGGTGGTGCATCCATGTGCATGCACCACCATTGGGGACAATGGGGGATTGCCATTTGCAGCTGCTTAAATCTGTAGATGGCAAGCCCATGGATGGCAAAGTAAAATGGTATCCTTTATATAAAATAGAAAAACCAAGGTTTGCTTTTTGGAATGTATATATATATTAAATATTTTCAAGCTGTGGATGCTTGAATCCATGGATAAAAAAAAAAAATCTGTGGATATGGAGGGCTGACTGTATTCATAACCTGAAGGTAATTTTACATATTTTTAATAATTTTGTGCATGAAACAAAATCCATGAATAATCAAATCCACAAAAGAAAAAAAACCACAAATGTTGAGAGACAAGTGTATTCCCCATCACTATGTATGGATGCAAGAGAGGACAGTAAAGAAGCAAACAGAAAGAAAATCAATTATTTTGAGATGTGATACTGCAGAAGAGTGCTTATGATACCGTGGACAGCCAAAAAGACAAACAAATGGCTCCTTGAACAAATCAAGTCTGAAATCCAAGATGAACAAACTGAGGCTGTCGTACTTTGGCCACATGATGAGAATGCATGGATCACTAGAAAAGACAATATTGCTGGGAAAAGTAGAGGGCAGAAGAATGAAAAGAAGACCTAAGGAGAGGAAGACCACATACCAGATGGATATGTGCAATCAGGGAAATCACGGGCATGAATTTACAGGACTTGAGCAGAGCATGGAGGATAGGTTTCTTGGAGATGTCTCATCCACAGGGTTGCCATGAGTCTGGATTGACTCAAGGGCAGCTAACAACAACAACAACAACAACAACAATTTAATGTGATATTGACTGCTGTCAAATTTTCTTCAGAGAGGTTACTCATCTTGAATACCTATGTGGCAGGAAGTAGGATTGAGCAACCAATGTACTAAGTGATTTAGGCCAATTTGGACCATCTTCAGATTTAATCAGATAAGTTCAATTATGTTCTTATGGGTTCAGTAGGTCGGTGAGGAGGCATACAGCAGAGCCAGTTAAAGTGTATATTTTATAAGTGTATAGAGTATATTATAAATTATTATAAATCCACCTAACTGTAGCATTTTACCAGCATTTTTTGCAAGAATATAATGGGGGATCTTGTCAAAGGCCTTACTGAAATCAAGATATGCTATATCCACTGCATTCCCGTCATCTACCAAACTTGCACCTTGATGAAAAAAAGATATAAGATTAGACTGGCATGACCTGTTCTTAAGAAACCCATGCTGACTTTTAGTAATCATGGCATTCCTTTCTACGTAATTACTGACTATTTAATGATCTGCTCTAGAATCTTTCCTGATATTGATGTCAGGCTAACTGTAGGGTAAATATTTGGGTCCTGTTTTTGCTTCCTTTTTGCCCTTCTTCAGTTTTCTGAGATTTCTCCTGTTCTCCAGGAATTATCAAAATTATTGACAGTGGTTCTGACATTACTTCTGCTATTTCTATTAATACTCTTGGATCTAGTTCATCTAGCTGTGGAGACTTGAATTCATTCAGGGTAACCAGGTATTCTTGTACTACCTCTTTACCTAGTCTGTGCTCATTTCCCCTATTGCATTATCTGCTCCATTTGCTCCAAGTTGAGCACTATTCTCCTTTTCAGAGAAGACTGAGGAAAAATAAGGTGTTGAGTAGCTTTGCCTTTTCTCTGTCCCATCAACATTTTGCCGTCTTCTCCATGTCATGGCTCTACCATTTCCTTATTATTCCTTTTACTGGAACTTTTTGAAATTGTCCCTTCAATATCTCGCTTGTAATAAATTCCCATCCCTTACAAATATCCTTCCCTATTAATATTCCTGACCATGGGATCACCATCAGTATCTCCCGATGTTACTGAAATCAGCTTTATTAAAGTCTAGAATGTTTGCCTGACTATGCTTGGCCTCCCCTTTTGACTGTACAACAAACTCCAGGAGAACATGGTCATTCCCACCCAAGGATCCCACAAGTTCCACCCCATTAACCAGATCATCACTGTTGGATAGGATCAGATCTAAAATACTGATCTACTAGTTGCCTCTTCCATTGGTGAAGGTGGAACTGAAATGGCCAATGGCTGAAAGCAAAACCAAACATAGGGAAGCAGGTTCCTCATGATGCTGCTACAGCAGCAGACAAAAATAAACATAGTTTTGGTGGGAAGCTACTTATATAGTGTTGCTGGAGATGGGCAAGGCTACTGCCAAATAGCTTCTACAAGATTCTAGAAGGTTCTTAAAGATGCACTGAGCAGGCACCTATTTGTGTGAAGCACAGAGACCATGAAGAAGAATCTACAAAAACATAAGCTATAAGTTATATTCCAGATAAAAAACAGAACATGCATCCTTCCCCCACCAGGTTCTAATCTAGAAATCAAAACCTGACCCATTGTAAAGAAGATCATACATTTCCCTTAAAGAGGGAGAGGAGAAAAATACAATAAATAACAAAGCATTCCTGGAATACTTAAAGCCTTAAATCTGTAGTCTGGTTTCTTACAAAAACATGTATACAGAACAGTCTCATTAATTTCTTCTATTTTTCTTCACCTTCCTATTGGGCCTGCTTTCTTGCATTTGAAAAATAACATGCCAGACTTTGTATATGTGATCCCAAATTCTGTGACTTTTTCATGAAATGCTTTCACATTTTTTAATCTTCTGAGGCAGTGATGGAGAGAAGAAAACAGACTGAGAAAACAGAGGGCTGCCCTGCTAATGAGGGGGCAGTAGTTCAGCGGAAGAGAACATATTTATATGCATTTATCTCTGGTTTTGTTTCTGGTATTAGCAGGGAAGGTTGGGAAAGACCCCATTTGAAATCTGTTACCAGTAAGCATAGACAACAGTAAGTTAGATGAAGCAATAGTCTGACTTTGAACAAGGCAAATTCTTAAGTTCTCACTGGCATCCTGGGTAAGGATTTGTAGGGATAGTCTATTGGAATACAAAATCCCAGATTCGATCCCTGGAGTGGGCTAGGTCAGACAAGAACCTAGAATATAAACATGCTGTATATACCAGAAAGAATGTGTTGAGTGGACACAATGGTTTTGTACACTGCCACAATTTCTGCCTGAGAGCTTGAGACCCAGTGAATTTAAATGTAATTCACGGATATCAGTGCAAGATGAAGTGGGACAAGACAGCTAGGTCTTATTTATGAAAGTGGGAACAATTAGGAATAATATCCAATATCTTTTTTGGGGGGGTGCTTTGGACTCTGGTCACCACAGGACTTGTTCCACTGCCTTATGCCGGCAGTTTCCTCCATTATATATCTCAGGCATTATGAAACCCATCCAAGGAGGGTGCAGGGAAGGATTGCAGCAGTTCAAGGTCTTTTCTTACAAGCCTCATGATGTCTTGCTGGAGAAGCCAGTTGACATCAACCAGTTTCATATAAATGGGCGAGGAGCTGGGTTGTTTTATGAGAGATTAAAATGATTCAGTACATCCACTAAGCCAAACCTCCCCTTGAAGGGTGTAACTGTCATATTTTAGAAGTATACCACCACTGAGTCCAGAAAGCACAGATTATATCTACAAGTGGGACTGTGTATATATCATGATTTCAGAATTTATCCTATCAATAATGTCTTATGATTACATTATTGAAAATTGTCTGGTTTTAAATTAATAATCTATTTAACATGTTTTAATATATTAAAATATTGCTATTGCTTGTTGTTTTAAATATTTGATTGTAAGGAAACTTGAGATTTTCAGATATTGGATGGGATATAAATAGTCTAATAAATAAATACATAAACTTGGAAACATTTTTGGGCTACAGTTCTTGGAACTCCCAGCCAGCATAGGAATAAGGGAGGGGGAATGCTGGGAGTTGTTGTCCAAAAAGTAACTTTTACAATTCTCCATGAATTCTTCCATGAAGGTGCAATGTATTTGCACACCCTGAATACCCTGTGCTGTATTTTTGGGGTCACCTTATTTAATATCTCATACCTGGAGATAGTATGTTTTTGAGATATCGATGACCTTTCAAGAACACTAAGTCGGGTTCCCAGGAGAAAAGGAACATGTCCTGAGGCATGTGCACATCCAAGTAATGGGACAATTAATTAATGGGAGCATTAATTGCTCCTTCTTATCCCCAAGTAGAGATAATCCATTGCATTACAAAAATAATCTGCATTTCCTTTTGCAATTTGAGACACAGGACCCAAAGCAGTAAGCCAACTTTTCTGCTTATCCCCTGTTGTGTTCCCAGCCAAGCTTCCCTGTCCATCCATCCTAGGGACATCCTGAACCAATCACTGTTTTTGTTACACTAAAATTAAAGCCATCAACCAGTCTGGAATCCCATTGTGGATTCCTTGGAAAAAAATATCCAGTCGTTGCTACTTGACTTGGGGCTATATTTTAGATGTAATTATTGTTCCAAAACCTAACCTCTGCACACACAGCTGGCACACACCTCTGCACTCTGGGTATGCTCTGTCTCACCCTCAGACCTCCCAGTCCAAGCCACTCCATCTTTCCACACAGCTGGCATTGACCTCTGTACCCTCAGACCGCCCAGTCTATTGTTCTCAGACTGCTCAGTCTGAGCTACTCCAGCTTTCTGTGGTCTAATCACTGGACAGGTAATTATCACCCACCCACCCCCACAAACCCCTCAAACTCTGCTATCCAGTTTCTATATTTCCATTTTGGTTAGTTCTGAATGCTGTATGTGAGAATTGCTACTGTGTGTATGGCTGCACTCTGCACTTTTCTAAATAAAACCCTCTTAATTCACCATAAACCTGGAGTTCTCCTCAGTTATTACTGGTATAAACAGGTGCAAATGGTCCTAAAGGTTACCCAGCCTCTTGCAGAAGCTAATTTCCCCAACATTTAAAATAATGATGGCATACTTGGTAGGGACCCCTCCGTCCCCTCCCCACCTTTCTTTGGGTAACAAAGAAGCTACTGAATTATGCACAAGGTGCAGATTTCAATTTGCTAAGAATCTCAACATTTTCAGATGGGGTTTTTACACTATCATGTTTATTTATCTCCTGCTATTTTTTTTTTAAAAAAATATAACATTTCACAATGGCTAGCCTTCAGACACAATCAAATGATATGATGAAAACAGGAACAGTTAAATTGTGGTTCAGACTTTTCTCCTATCATGTATGCAAAGCTACAATGGAGAGACAGGGCTAGCTTCTAGGGAAAGCTCAAATGGGGCTTTAATTAAAGCAGCAAGGACTCAAAAAGGGAAAGTCATATATACCTCTGGTGCAGCTACATTTCAGAATACTGATTCAAAATATATTCCTAAGGTGAAGGCAAAGGGATGTATAAACTGTTTCAGGGGGAAAGCACCTGGGTATAATTGTATTTCTATCATGAGAAGGTGAGACTCACTAGAAAAGACAATGTAGTGCAAGGTAGAAAGCAGTAGGAAAAGAGGAAGACTGTACTCTAGATCAGGGGTAGGCAACCTTTCCCCTTTAAGGGCCGAGGGACTTCAGCTCCCAGAATCCCGGGAGCTATTGGCCAACATGGGACTATTGGCCAACATGGCTGAGGCTTCTGGGAGCTGAAGTCCCTTGGCCCTTAAAGTGGAAAGGTTGCCTACCCCTGCTCTAGATGGATCAATTAAAGAAGCCACAGCCATACTATGCAAGACCTGAGCAGGGCTGTTGGTGACAAGGTGACTTGATGTCTTTCATTCATCAGGTCATTGTAAATCAAAATCGACTTGATTGCAGATAATAGTACCAAAACCCGAGATATTTTGCTTTGACCCTTAGGACAGAAAATCTCTCAAGCATCTCTCCCCATTTCCTGAGACAAAAATAAAATATCAACATATTAAATAATGATTTGCTATCTTTTCAAAACACTCACATCTATTGCCTGAACAGGTGCCTCATTTTGTCCAGTGGGGATGGCCCTGATAAAACTAACATGACAACAATGGACAACTTCTTGACTGGGAAGCGTTTGAAGCTTAACATGACTAAGGACCTCTACAGACGGGCGGCCATGGGCCACCCCGAGAAGCCGAGGATTAGGGCTGAGGCTGCCCCACTCCTTGGCCCCAATCCACTCTTTGAGCAGCCCTGGAAGGATAGCTCAAGCCGCGGAAAGAGCGCCTGATGCTGCAACAGAAGGACATCATCGGAGCACCTGCCATGTGCAACAGTGGGCGCTTCGATGACATCTTCAGGAAGGGGCTGGGGTGCCTGGCGTCTGGCTGCCCCTCCTCTTCCTTGGCTCGAAGACTGTGCTTTGCACCATCTGCAAAACCCCTAAGACTGATCTACTTGTCTTTCCACCTAAACCAACTGTGCAATACTGATTTTTTATTTTAGTCGATGATATATGTATCCAGCCTGTACAGGAAGCCCACAGTCTTGGTTTTATTTTTAATTCTTCTCTGTTGTTCATTTCCCAGATTCAGGCCACAGCTAAATTGTGCAGATTCTTTCTTTATAATATTGCAAAAATCAGACCATTTCTTTTGGCATCTACTGCCAAGATACCGGTTCATGCGCTGGTGGTCTCGTGACTGGATTCTTCTTTCCCACCTCCATCCCCTAATTTCCATTCAACATTCAGCTGCTTGTATCATTTTCTCCACTCATTGTGATTGCTAGCTTATGTTATTTTAATCTGTTTTGCTTATTTGGTTCACAATACTTCATTGTTTAGAATTTTTAATATATGTATTAATCTCATAATTGTTGCTCTTAGAATGTATGCCTCTGGCAGGTTTTATTTTTAGCTTTAACTTAATTGATTACTATTTACAGCACTGTGCAAATTTACAGCACTTTATAAATATTATTATTATTATTATTATTATTATTATTATTATTATTATTATTATTATTATTATTAAAATATTATTTTCTCCTCATAACTTTATTTCTTGGAAATCCCTGTGACTTTTGATACCACCCCAACATCTTAATGGCTCTTCCTGGTATCATATCTTATATTATATTTCCTATCTTGCAGAGACTTGTTCTCTTGGCTTCCAGTCCTCTTCTAGCTATGGTGCAATCTTATTTCTCAGGCTCTAATCCAGGACACATTCCTTATTCAAATTTTGAATTAAGTCTTGGCCTAAATTGTGATTCTGATTCTCTGCACATCTTGGCTCTAGATTACTCAACAACAACATAAAGCAACAAAGCACTTTACCAATATAATATACACACAAAAAGTTTTTTTAAAAAAAATCTGGGGAAAAGATATGGAAGATAATGCACAGAGCCCCTAACAGATAGTTTTGCATTGGACAAGAAAAATAGTGTAGGCAATTTATTTTATGAACTGCTTTTTCAAAGGCACACAGATCATTTCCAGATCTTTGACAAAGGGATATATCTGTTGCATCCTAAGAATGGGAATTTTGCTCCAAAATGAGTAGCTAAGTGCATGTATTCCCTAAAACTGCTCACACAACTATAGAAAGATACTCAAAACAGATGATATAAGACTCAGATATAAGAAGTTGTAAAAAGCAAAGGAAAAACATAAGAATGTATTTAAGTATGAATGCATCATGGGAGTTAATCCCCTTGAATGTATAAGAAATGGTATGAAAAGTTGCTGATTGAAAGAAACCAGTAACCTAGACTCCAGTTCTTCATTGGCAAAATACACCTCTTTCTCCCTTCGGTAGCATCTATCACAGCTAAGCCATTAGCAGTTACTGTGTGGGAACCATGAATTGTGAACCAGCCCATGCAGGATGACAGAGCCCTACCTAATATGCTATGTATCATATAATAATAGACCATGGATCATATCTGTGCTGTGCTTGATATAGAGATATAGTGATATGAACAGCCTTTGTAGGCATTACATGGAGACTATGTAATATGTTTTTGTTATTTGATTGACCAGCGTAGTGAAGTGGTTTGAGCATTGGACTAGGACTCTGGAGACCAGGGTTCAAATCCCAGCTTGGCCATGGAAGCACACTGGGTGGCCTTGGGCAAGTCACGCTCTCTCAGCCTCAGAGGATGACAATGGCAAACCCCCTCTGAAGAAAGCTGTCAAGAAAACCCCATGATAAGTTTGCCTTAATGTCATATAAGAAAATACTTGGAGGCACACAGTAACAACAAATTTGATGGATATATTTGGCTGCTTATATTTGCTTGTTCTACTTTAGGATTTAATATTCCTACAAGGTACGGTATTTGAGATCTGAAACTATTTGAAACTGAAATATTTAATGAATATTTGTTTGATTTTTGTTTCTGTCTCAAGATGCCTTAGTAGCCACATATTTCTGACTGTATAAATAAAGCTTTACTGTTCATCTACAGATCACTGATTTATTGAGTTAGAGAGAGACTTCAACTGGTTTTGATGCACATGCATGTGCATACACACACACACATTACAGCAAGTGTGGGAGCTCAGGATCACCAGATTTGAGGAAACACAACTTCAACCCAATCCTAACAATCATGCCTAAGATCTTTTGTAGAAACATTGGTTTCAGAAATATTGACTGGCCACAAAGGAAGAGAGAATTGGTGGTGTGTAGTAATGCCATTGGGAACACACAGAAAGTCTGTGATCTATGCACTCCTGTTTTAGGATCCTCATGTGCAAATTTGTGTGTTGCTGCTAGGCACAAAGAAATAGTTGCAGCTCTCCTTTTGGGGCTTTTAAAAAACATGAAAGTAAATGGGATGTCTACAGCTGTTTGATTTGGTTACAAAAGAATAGTCAAACAAAAATGACAGATGAAACTCACATTATTGCTGCAGGTTTTATATCGAATATTCCTGCCTTCACAGTTCCTGGAGAGAGGGGAAAAAGCAAGGTCTGAATGCAGTACATAATAGAAGTAGCATGAAAAGACTATCTTTTTGCATAAATTATTATTTTTAATAATGGACATGTATCATTATCTCTCACATATAATACTGTCTGGACGATGAAGAATTTAGCATGACAGTCCGATGGAGCAGTTACACCTTCTCCTGTTAGCCTTACCTCTGTGTAATGTCCCAACCTACCAAGATATTTCTTAAATATTATGCACAATGTGTTACAATTTTCTTCAACAAATGACTTACACAGTGAATAACAGAGTCCTTTAAATCACATTGTTATTCATGGACAGACATTCAGGAAGAGCTCAAAGGCTCTGGGCATGGAGGGAAGAAGCAGGAAAGCAAGTAGGAGGGATAAAAGGCCTGGAAGATGGAGGAGAAAGAAGAGGCTGTTCATTCAAATTATGCCTTCAGCTCCCTAAAATGTGATTCTTTCCTAACCATGGGAATATGGTACAGGATTTGGATTGATTTTAATTTACTGTGATGTTTTAATGTGTTGTACGCTGCCCCGATTGCGTGGCAGAGGGGCGGGATATAAATGAAAATTATTATTATTATTATTATTATTATTATTATTATTATTATTATTATTATTATGATGTTAGGAGAGAAATTCATTGGTTTGGATTTGTATTATGAACCAATTTAATTTACAATCACCCAAACTATTGTGTGTACTGTAACTACTGTAAACAATTGCAATATTTATCCTTCAGTTTTTGAATGTCTCTGAATTTCATGTCTCCATTTGTTTTTTGTATATCTTCAAGTTCCATATGTCTCCATGCCCACCAACATTTCACAAATGAAAACTGAGATATGTGAGGCCAAGCAACATCAAGAGTATGGTCAAGATGGCAAAAGTTATTAACGACAAAGAACTAGGGATGTAATTCTTCTCTAAGTTTTGTCTTGTAGATAGCAATGATTAATTTCAGCAATTTTCTTCCTGTTTCAAAAACCACACAGTATTTCAGGGGTATTCACAATTCAGAATTTATTCTGTGCAAAATTCGTATGTAATTGTTTTGCACCAAAAAAAAAAAGCATTTTCTACATAGGAGACAGTACTTTCTGTGTGGAAAGTAATACCTCTACCCAGAAATATTAATTCTTGTGCAGAATATGTTGTTTTCTGCACAGAAAATGTTGTCTCCTGCACAGAAAATGTTGTTTTCTGCACAGAAAATGCTGTTTTCTATGCAAGTCAAACATGTGCAAATTTTATTTGAAACAAATCCCCAATTACAGCTTCTTTCTGTACAGAAAATAACATTTTCTCTGCAGAAATTAATTCTGCACTGAAATACTATTTTCCACACAGAAAGTGCAGTTTCCTGACCAAAAACATGCTGTTTTTTACACATACAAAAACAAATATAAATCTTGCACAGAATACATCTTGAACTGTGGATATTATCTTCAGTACAGGATTCTTCTTGTCAAGGTTTCGTGACACTCAAAAAACATGTTTCTTCAAGCATTTTTCCCAAATATTTTCAACTGATCTTTTCATTCCTAGGAAGAACACACAAGCTAGGAGAGAGTGCAACAAATTTGCTTTGCCTGAGCAAAGGAAAGGGCAAGATTCCACCCCTCCTCTCCCACCATTGAGTTTATACAGTAAAGCTACTTTTGCACTCTGAACTCAGTTTGCAGAAATGGAGGTAAGCCGAGGACAAAAGGGGAAAGTGGAAGGTAGAGAAAGAAACTGGGACATTGTAAAAGTAGCTGAATAGTGGGCCAAGAGAGGATTAATCATGACTATCCCTACCAAATTGGGACAGTTGGGGGGTATGAGTCTCCAATCAAAACCTTTATACCATAAAGAAATATTAGGGAAATTTACTTACAAAAATGGGATGCGTTAAGCCAAACTGAATTTAAAAGACACATATTAAGAAAAACTTGAACAAAAGTTCATATTAGGAGAAATTTGCACAAATGTGTTTATATTAGAACAAATGCATAAAAAATTAATAAAGATTTTCATATGAATTATACTGAAATGGAGCAAACTCAAGGTTTAAAAATGTGAAAGTTGTAGAAAGTGAAGCCAAAATATTCATCTAGCCTTACTCTGTAGTGGAACACACTCCCTTGGAGTTGTGATGGAGTATCTTTCTTTGGAGATTTTTAAACAGAGACTGGAGGGCCATCTGTTGGGGGTTCTTTGATTGTGTATTCCTGCATGGCAGGGAGTTGGACTGGGTGGCCCTTAAGGTCTCTTCTAATTCTATGATTCTATGGTTCTAACCACCACCCTTGTCTTCTGGACAAATCAGGCACCTCAAGTCTCCAGATAAGGATTATGTGACCTAAGCAGGAAAAAAAAGTGTACAAAAGAACATCAAACCTGCTTCCAAAACTCTCAAGCCAAAATCCAATTGGTAGCATCACTGAATCAAATATATTTACTCAAGTGTTTAACATACCATTCAACCAGTTGTTCAATGAGTGTCCTCTAATTAAGACTAGCAATTGGATTTGAGTGTAAAAGACAACCTTAGGTTATCATGCATAATACTCTGTAATATTAATTAGACTGGTGAGAACAATTTGCAGCAGAGAACAAGAGGCAGTTAACCCTACACCTGGCAGTGACATTCCTTCTAAGAGTCACTCCTGCGGATAGTTTTTACCACTGTGCCAGAATTTTGCTTACAAGATAAACCCAAGTTTGGAATACTATCAGGCTGAGAAGCAGCTAGGAAAGTGGCATGGGGATGGGGGTTGGCTTTGGCTAGCAAGGGACATCTTCTTTCTGTTGCAAAGCACTGCACTGCTTCCTCCTCCAGAGGACACTTGCAACTTTCTGTTGTTTGTTATAACACAAGGTTGCAATGAAAATACCATTTTGTCCTTGAGGTGGATGCAGATGATAGTATTACACACAATTAATTAAAAGTAATAGACACTTCATGCATATTATCCTCCGGTGCTCGATAAACTCTTCTTTGCCTCTATTCAAATCTCCCCTTATATGAAAATACAACAAGTTCAAATTTCCAGGAGAGGCTTTCTTGGTGGATGCTCCCAGGCTCTGGGACTCCCCATGAAGGGAGGCTAAGTTGGCCATCTCCTTGTTGTTTTTCACTGCCTTTCATTTCAGCAGAAATGCTTTCAAGATTGACAGCCTTGCAGAAGTGAGCTCCACTATCTATCTCTGTGTTTGTTTATTTGTTGTTTTTAATAGCTGTCTTTTAATAATAATAAAAAAATAAAATTTATTTGTATCCTGTCTCTCTGTATAACACAACCGGGGTGGCTTGCATGATAAAACATACAGTCCTGTCTCCCAATAGCCCCCCAAAAATACAATTAAATAATTATAATTTAAAACATACTTAAAATAACAGATAAACAACAGATGACAAATAACATTAAAAAACTGTAACAGAAAACAGGGTCAGGCATAACTTTTTCAGTGGCCAGTTGTCTACTCAGGTAAGGCTAGCTGGAAGAGATTCGTTTTAAGAGCTTTTTAAAAGCTGTTTAAGGTGGTCAAGTCATGGATTTCATCCGGCTGGCCGTTCCATAATCTGGGAGCTATAGCGGTAAAGATCCTCTAGGCAGTTGCAGACAATCCAGTTTTTATAGGCTGCAATAACTTCCTCCCAGAGGACCTGAGTGTGCGGGGTGGATTATATGGAAGGAAGCGGTCCCGAGGATAGGTTGGTTTTAATGTTATGGACAGTTTTATGATATGTTTAACTTTTGTATTTGGTATAATTTTAGTGATGTTGCTTCCAATAGTTGTAAGCCACCTTGAGTCCCATACTGGGGGAAAGGAAAAAGAAGAGAAGAAGGAGAAGTTGTTGTTGGAATATTACAATTTTATTGTATTTTATATTTGTGCCTGTTTTTTACAAATCTTATTTTGCCCCAAATCAGGTGGCATATAAGTCAAATAAATAAATAAATAAATAAATAACTTAACTTCTGAACAATCCCCCAGTTTTGCATTATTCATGATCTCCTGTGTATGACCAACCTGCCATTTAGACACCTCCTCAGAGAATAGGATGCACCTCCTCCGCAAGTACGAGAGCAATCACTCCAAGCTCCCCAGGCATCCCAGCCACCTTCTTTTTCTTCATCTGACTGGGTAACTCTTGAGGTCTGGAAAAATGGCAGAAAGAAAATTAACTCAGTAGACCAGGAAAGCTGCATATGCTTCATTTACCTTATTTTATCCCAGGGAGATTCTGAGCCTGGTGATAATCAATCTGTTTCAAAATATTTTTATAGCAAGAAAAGTGATATAATTACAATTTGAAACAATTGGTCCAAAATATATCTCTGCTCTGAAAAAAAGAGGATTTCCACATGTCTTCCCACCTCATATTCATCTTTTCTGGGGATTCTAAATCCAATTATGAGTATCAGACCTTTGAAAAATTCATCTCTGCATCAATCTGTAAAATGAGATAAGGTAAAATGTTCACTTGAAAGGCTAGGTTTGGTAAAAATGTAAGGCAGGGGTAGGCAACCTTTCCCCTTTAAGGGCCGAGGGACTTCAGCTCCCAGAATCCCAGGAGCTATTGGCCAACATGGGACTATTGGCCAACATGGCTGAGGCTTCTGGGAGCTGAAGTCCCTCGGCCCTTAAAGGGGAAAGGTTGCCTACCCCTGATGTAAGGCATCAGAGCACCAGCGTGGTGTAGTGGTTTGAATGTTGGACTATGACTCTGGAGATCGGGGTTCAAATCCTAGCTTGGCGATGGCAACCCACTGGATCACCTTGAACAAGTCACACACTCTCAGCCTTAGAAGAAGGCAAAGGCAGATCCTCTCTGAAGAAACTTGCCAAGAAAACCCCATGATAGGTTCACCTTAGGGTTGTCATAAGTTGGAAACAACTTGAAGGTACACAACAGAATCAGAGCAAAAGCATCTTTGCTTATGCAGAGCATGTACAGGCAGGCAGGCAGTTGAAGCTGTATGGCTTATTGCTCTGGCCTACCCATCACTTCTTGCCAAAATAGTCCCTACTAGCTGGTTCCTTTTGGATAAATTCAATGTTAGTCTCAACTTTGGTACCACTGAAATGATGACACCTTGTTAGTCATCACTTATATGTTTCTTTTTTTCCAATGGATCTACTTTATTTTAGATTAATGCTGGATTTAATCTTTTGTAACCGCATTGAGTATGCAGTATTTCACTATTCATAGTGCAAATATGCAACAGGATCATTATTACAGTTCCAAAAAAGAAGTGTCAAGAAAGAGGTGGCCATATCATAGTGACATGACAGTTAGGGGTTTTCAAGGATATCATTCAGTCCACATTTATAAGTGAACTAACAAGATTCTTACAGTACTTCCTAGATCAAGATGTAGGTCACAACACAGTTATTCTTCAGTCTTCACACTTCTCCAACATTTACAATAGAAAAATGCACCTAAATACTGATCCCATTCATGCTACAAAAATAACCCTGTGTGAAACAAAGCAAAGAAACCATCATGGTGTTCACACTCACTCCAACTGCACTCAGTGCAGTTTGTGAGGGAGCTACCGAAAAACCCACTTAACCCAATATATTCAATACCGGAGTTTTTCCCTGCATCTCTTGTTAAGAGCCACAATGATCAGCATCTTCAGTAGTGTGAGTACGCTACCAAATCGATTTGGATTGCTCTGCATCGTTCCCAGAAATGGAGGTGCCTCCATTTTAAACTGAAATGGTAGCAAGTGTGAATGGCAGCAGGGTTTAAATGTCATGGAGAGATTTGGTAATGTAAAACGTAGTAGGAACACCAATCTGGAATTGCAACAGTGCAGAGATCCGGATCTCCTCAGGACAAAAATGTAAGTGTAAATGCCTCCCTAGAATAAAATGCATTTTAAGGAAGTTTATTTTAGGATAATATACATACACAAATGTTTTTAGGATAAAATGCATATATAAAATGGTTTAGGATAAAGTGCATATATAAATGCATATTCTAGAGAGTAAAGTTATGCAGATTTTCATGCTCTAAAACATCCTAGATTGATGCTGAAATAGGAGGGAAGACTTATGAATAAACACATAGGAAACTAGCATGGGCTTGGAACAATAGAATCTATATATTGCTACTAGCCATTTTGAGAGATGAGGAAGGTCCTTTGTTTTCCTATCCACCTCCTAACAATCATCTATATACCTTCCAATAAAAATAACCAGAGCTTTTAAGCAAAGAAACCATTTCTACAGAGCACAGATGGGGAACCTCAGGCCCTGGTGATTCTCCGGGGAAAGCAGCCTTCTGGGGTTCCCCAGCTGGCAGGATTCCCAAGTCAAAAGCACCTCAAGTCCTTTTCAAAGCAAAGTCCTTTTCAAAGCGGCAGTAATGTCAGTGGGTCCTCATGAGTGATTAAGCTTGATAACATTAAGCATCAACCACAGTCGCTCAAAGCATATCATTCAAATAAAAATAAGATAACTAAGAAGTGAGAAAATATTTTTCTAGCTGATAGTTATGTTTTGTAAGTTCTGACCTGAATGGAGATGGGGGAACAACCCCTTCTCAACTGTTTTAACACCTTGCAAGCTTTTAAAAACACATAGGAACTGTAATTGAACCAAATAATGTTTCCCAAGATCTGCTTTGAATGGGGGTGGATCCCTCGTTGTTTTTAACATTTCTCCAAGCACTGATTTTAACACATGGGAGTTGTAGTCCAACCAGAGAAATGTTTCCAATAGGTTGCCCACATCAACCACTGCCCCTCACTGGCCACATTTTTTCCTTTTTTGATAGGATACCACCTATTTGATACCACCACCCCAAACAATCACCATAATAATCATAATAATGCTACTAGCAATCACGAAATATGTTGAGGAGAGATGATGATGATGATGATGATGATGATGATGACAAAGAAGAAAATAAGAAGAGTAAGAACAACAGATGAACAGAGCAACAGACACCAACAGGTTAATGGCATCTATGCATGTCTATTAAGAAGCAAGCCCTATTGAGCTTAATGAGATTCAGAACTTTAAAATGTGGTTCTATCATTTCCCAGTTACAATCTAAAGGTATTTGGGAGGAAGCAGGGGAAAGCAAAAGAGAAAAAGTTGGAGGGGGGGGAAGAAAAATAAATGTGTTGAATGCAGTTAAGTGAAGTGAGAGCAGAAGGAAAGAAGATGAGAGAAAGAAAAAGAAAGATTGGGAAGGAGGAAGAAATCAAGTTTAACCAGTAGAATTGGGGTAATGTGAGAAAAAGGATGAGCAAGAGGATGGGGAACTATGAAAGAAGAGAAGATATTTAGCCAGGAGTTGTTAAGGAAGGGAAGAAAAAGGAAACAAGAAACAGAGGGACTAGAGTTTCAGGGCTGGATTATGAATGGTTCAATTGGTGCAGACAGGCCCAGTGCTTGGGTTGCCAAAGTGAAAACTAGAAATACTTTCTGTACTTTCAATCGTTGTGTAGAAGAGGGAATTTCAACACCTGATGAAATTCCCTCATCTACATAACCATTGAAGATGCAGAGGTTTTCGCCAGTTTTCCCTCTGGCAACCCTACCACGTTTTCAGGGAGGGGGGAGGTTAGTTTATTTCCTCTTCTTCCCCAGTCACTTTCTGAATCTCTTGACATTTGTTATCATCAACAATTCATTAAGTAACGGATGAGAATGCATGGATTTAAGCTGTTATTCTTACTGAAAATGCAAACTAGAAATCAAGTTCACACATGCTGCTCCCCATTGTAGTTTGTATATCATTCATTCATCCACTCATTCATTTGATTTCTATGGCCCCACTTTTAGATTAGGTCAGCCAGGTACAGAGAGATGGCCCTAGTTTTGGAATTCCTCCAGGGCTCAACCACTTTAATTGGCTTTTGAGCTCATGGAACAAAAAGGCAGAAGACGAGAGTATGCAGGAGGAAGGATGAGAAAGGAACTGAAGTGACATTGGAGATTATTGCACGCCTCTTTTTGGCCAATCAACACGGGCTGGGCATGGGTTTAAACTGGTCAAAACAGATCTTATAGCATGACGAATCACATACCCAATTTGGACTCCTGGTGGACTCCTGGCAGATTTTGTAAAGAACAATACTTTCCCGTTCTTTGCAAAGTATGCCAGGAGTCTGAATCAGGTTCAGGTTCACAAAGCATCTGAGTTGGGTATGAAGGTGTGTGATAAGATCCATTTTGACCAGTTTAAGCCCATGCCCAGATTGGCCAAAAAGAAGTGTGTGATAATCTCCATCCAGAAGCAAAAGAAAAAAGAATCACATGCCTAAGACAGTAGTTTCCAAACACTGGTCTTCCAGGTGTTTTAGACTTCAACTCCAATAAGTCCTAGCCAGGTTGGCCAAATGACAGGAATTCTGGGAGCTGAATTTGGAAAGCCAAAGTTTGGGAACCACTGTCCTAAGTAGAGCTGGAAAAGAATGACATTTGTTCCACCCTTTTTGCTAACAATGGTGCAATCCCAGGAAATTATACCACAAAGTCAACCTCTTAAAGTCATCTGAGAAACTGAGAACAGGTCTGGGAAAGTTAAGAGTAAGACAGAAAAAAAAGCAATTCTATTGTGCCATATTCAGCAACTCTAGGGACAGCCAATAAGGAGGCAGTGTAGAATTTACCTGCAGTGACTGCTTCCTATAGGAATGGGGAAGGCACTGAGATCTGGGATTCCTAGCAACTTGCCATTATATCTCCCTGTCATTTCCCAGCTTTTGTGCCATCCCCATCTCCCATAAAAGCATTGAAATGACTTTTCCCAGGCTTAGTTAATGGCAGTAAGTGATTTAATCCAAAACATGTTGGTATTCTAATCTTACCCCATCATTGGAATGTGGACTTTTCTGAACCTGAATCAGGTCCCTTGAATGACAATGGCTCCCCACTGTTGCTACAAAAGAGAATATACCATTTCTATTCCAATAAGTATGAGTAGGGCATTCACTAGTGAAATAAAGGTCTAGTTCTAGGTCAGCTACTAGAACTGTGGCAGATCCAGATTTACTCAGTATATTGATTGATTTCAGTGGATGTACTCTAAGTAAAGACAAAGTTTGAATTGGACTCTGTTTCTTCAATGTACAACTTTAGAAAGCATGGAGAGGGGAAGGATTCACATAATTACATGCTCACTTACAAAAAAAGTGGTGTTTCAAATATTCCCTGAGGTCCCTCAAACACTTCCCAAAAGAGGATATTACTAAACTAAAAATAAAAGAAATAGACTTAAATCCACTTGTTAGCCTCAAATAAAGTAGATCCACTGAGTCAATGTGAGCTCAAGAAATCAACACTTACAACACCTACATCCATTGATTCAAATGGGTTTGGAACAAACAATTGAATTCAGGTCACACAGGTTAGCAGATCATGCCAAAGTTCAGGCAACCTGAATGAAGCATTTCATCCAGTTTTGAATATGCTTCATGAAGTTACAGGAAAGAGTTAACAGTGTCTAGAATCTGATTGTTTGCTTCTACTTCCAGAAGTGATAGGAAATCCAAGAAAGTCTTTATTGGACATTTTGTCTTTAGAAATGAAAGCCCTAAAGACTATTGGTGACACTCTGGAAAGAGATTCTGAACTGTTAAGAAAAGATGTCCCAAAAATACTAGTTTGAAGTTGGCTTATTTCCATAAGCCGCAGACTATAGACCAACAAGAGTTTAACCAGGTTCAGAGATAACACTACGAGAGTTAATTAAACATTGAATCATAATATTCAATCTGCTCCTCACGACCACAAGGGGAGTGTAGGGGAAAGCAGACAATTCCAAGGTTCATTTATATACTAATAAAGCCAGAGATTGGGAGAATTACTTTTTAAGACTATGGGCCTCTACAGCCAGCCCTTTGTGCCATCTTGGAGGCAGGGAAGGGGAGAGGCAACCACACACTAGGTGCCCCAAACTCATGCCGAGAACATCATTACGCACGGCGCACCCCATCAAGACGTCCTATTTGCTGTCTCTGAAAGGATCGGCATTTTGGTGCCACCTGTCTGCATCCCCCCTACATCTCCCACAATCCACCTTCAGAACAGTTGTTTGCCAAACTGGCCAGGGAATTTTGGAAGTTGCAATCCTCCCAAAAATGGGCACTGGCTTAGCCGATTGGCTTTTAGGACAGAACATCCCAACATCCACAACTCTTTCCCAACATCCACAACTCACATTAGATTGAAGAGGTCTGGACCACTCAGGATTGACTTATAAAAAAGTACTGCAACACATTTTGCTAACTCCTAAGTGATGGTTTAGTTCCCTAGGTAGGTCCAGTGCTCACTGTGGTGTTTTAATTATAATTTCACAGATAACATTTCTCAGATAAGAGCCAACATAGACACTGTTGTTATAGCAGAAGCTGACAATGGGGTGTCCAACAACTCTGTGAGTAGGATTACATTGGATTTGTTTCAAATGTTGAATACTGCAGATGTGGATAAACTGCTAGGACAAGTAAGGAAGACAACTTGTCCCTCTTGATCCCTGTCTTTCATGGCTGGTCATTCAGGGAGAGATGCAGCTAGATCTCAATGGACCTCTCAGGGAGGTAAATTTTCCATCCTGTTTAAATGAAGAGATGTACCACTACTTCTTTAAAAAGGTCTTCCCTGTACCTCTGGATTTGAACAATTGTAGACCAGTATCAAATTTTCCTTTTAGGTAAAGGAGACTGAGAAGGTCATTACCTTCCAACTCCAAGCAGTCATGGATGACACAGGTTTTCTAGATCCATTTCAAACCAGTGTCAGAGAAGGATATGGAGTTGAGACCACTACTGTTTCTTGAAGGACATTAGCTCCAGTCAGCCAAAACTAAGCTGTTACCCAAAGGACATTTTCTTCAGCCACCCCAAGTTTGTGGAATGACCTGCTGGAGAGGGTTTGTTAGCTGGATGCACTGTCTGGATTTAAAACTGCAGTAAAGATCAGTCTCTCCTTGCAGGCCTATCCAGATAAGTTAAATTATAAACTTTTTAAGTATAAACTTTTTGTTTTTAATTTGTACTGGTTCTTTTGTTCTCTTAACAAGTGTTATGTGTCTAATTTGATGTTATAGCTTCCTCGATCCATAGGGGTAAGAAAGTGTTATTGTTATTAGCGACTTGGCTTTTAAAATCAAACAGGGGCAATTCCTGCGCTGGTCTTTTAGAGCTTTCCTCTCCTAAGAGATACATATGTAGCCTATGCTTCTCATATGTGTGTGAGTGTGTCTGTGTATGTGCACGCACATATGTGTGCATGCACACAAGTACTAGGAAACCTGGTTCTGTATTCACTTGTGTTTCCTAGACATTTGCCCCAAATCCAGTAATCTAAAAATATGCTTTTGCAGGCTAGGAACTTTGGCTCTACAATACACTTGTGTTTCCTAGACTTCTGCCTCAAATCTGGTAACCTGAAAATGCATTAGTACTGGCCCACCTAATTTGATATTAGCCGTAAACTTTTTTTAAAGCAATAACTACTTTTCCATAGCACGTCACACTGGTTTGAAGCACAGCCATGGCAAACTTTACTGGATACCTTGATTTTGCTTTTACAAAATAAAGTATATTGACAAAGAGACTTGATCTTGGCCTTAAGTGGCGTGGATTAAGTGGTACTGATGCTGTGAGATGTAGCTGCACATAAAGAACACCTAATCATATGTATTTTCCATAGGATTATATTTCTGGCCCTTACAGCTTTTATATAGGTAGCAGGATGTTAGTCCTGTTAGATGTATAAACATTGGGCTAAATGGAGTTCTTTATAGTGATAATATTATATGTACATCAGACCCCACCCCCCCAAAGACACAAAATACATCTATGTAGCTGAGAAAACTTTGGATTTGTACTTATCAATAAAGCAGCTTGAAGATTTTTTTTAAAAAAATATCCTTATTTATCCGAATATTTATATTTTGCTTTTCCCTTCATCACAAAAGCATTCAACACAGCTACAAAAAAGCATTAACATAAACATAAACTAAACTCACATCACTATAAAATAGAAATCAATAAAATATTAGAACTGAGGGACATTGTAGTGCAATGGGAAAGGCCCTCATGAACTCCAACTGTTATGTGCTTCAAGTCAGCTCTGACTTATGGTGACACTATCCAAGGGTTTTCTTGGCAAGATTTATCTAGAGGATTGCTACTGCCTTCCTGTGGATTTCCATGGAGGAGCGTTTATTTCAAACCTAGGCTGCATCAGCACTGCAGAAATAATGCAGTCTGACACTGCTTTAACTGCCATGGTTCCATCCTACAGAATCCTGGGATTTGTAATTTGTTGTGGCACCACAGCTCTCACAATACAGCAAATCTCAGAATTCTATAGTACTGAGCCATGGCAGTTAAAGCATGCCCTGGTCTCTCAGAATCCTAGTCCAACAGCCAATTTACTACACTGCATTGGCTCATGAAATTCGTCAGCAACTCTTCTCTTGAGTTGAGAAACATTACTTTGGGGGATACAACTTCCTAAATCCTTCAGCACAGCCAACATTTCCAGTCTCTGCCATCGGATCTCTCATATTGTTGTTCTTAATTGCCATTAAGTTGACTTTGACTTATGGTGACCCTATGAATGAGAGACCTCCACGTCACTCTGTCATCAACAGTCCTGCCAAGTCTTGCAGACCAAAGGCTGTGGCTTTCTGGATTTGAGTCTATCCATCTGGAATGTGGTCTTCCTCTTTTCCTACTACCTTCTACTTTGCTAAGCATTATTTTAATAATAATAAT
>CM034709.1:16456344-16481250 GCA_020142125.1 Phrynosoma platyrhinos | reverse complement strand
AGCAACCCGGCCCCCAGCTCAAAAAGGTTGCCTACCCCTGACTTAAAGGCTGGCTATAAATGTTATTTTTCTTGACTTCCTATTACCTTGCAACCACCTGGCTTGTGTCTGATCTGTGATCATAATAAAGTATGTTGTCATTGTTGTTACTTCTGTTGTTGATGATGATGACTACTTAAAAGAATTGTTGAGTTTCATGGAACTTATTCCCCAGCCTTAGAGAACTTTGAAGGAGCAAATTCTTCACACTAATGAAGACCTGTATAGATATATACGGTGTCACTGGATGGATGGACAGATGGAAGGGGTGAGGATGATGCTTGTCTTTCTGTTTGTAGACATGCTTAGGAGTGGATTGTGAACCCTCACATATAGTCCATGCTTAGCACTTAAGGTTGTCAAAGTAGCAATATGAAACAATCAAGATTGACTAGGACAAGGGAGGCAGGAGTATATAAGAATAATCTCAATTGCCCAGGAAAACCCAAGACTGTACACAGAAGACAGACCCAAGACAGTGTTTTGGAGGTAAATGGCCACAACTATTTATTGATCACAGCTGCAGTTAGTTGGCACATGTATGGGATAGGATCTGGGCATCAGCCAGCCTGCCTGCTGCCCAATGAAACCAAACCTTCCACTCCACCAGACCAGGATGAAGACTGACCACCTGCGGTCTTCCCTCTGGTCCTCCCAACCTACAGCCAATGAGGTGTGGGCAAGCAATGCCCCCCCCCATTGGCTGCCCAGTGCAAGCCATGGGAGCAGGAGCAGGAGCAGTACCTCCTGAGAAAAGGAACCACCCTACGGCAGCCATGGCAGCGCTGCTCCTGCCCCAAGCCAGCAACTTCAGCTGCAGCTGAGTGCCTACAGCCCCATATTTCACAAGAGAAGGGCCTTACATGGGAGTTCTGGGCTCCTGTGAGATATCAAAACCCACAGAAACCCCTGAACTCTTGAAAAATGGCTTTTATGCACTGATTTCAAGGGGAGGAATTTTTTGCCACTGGACCAAGTATAGTGCTTGGCATGGTGTGGGTAAAATGGACATTGGCCACACTCACAATATACATCACCCCCAAGCATTTTTTAAAATAAACTTTATTGTTAATCACCCCCAAGCATTTTGTGTGTAATTTGAGGGCCACATATTTGACTACTGCCTAGAAACACAGGACATCCAGTTTAATGCTCATATGGGACAAACTTTACAGCCCTTAAAATCCAGATGGCTTGTAAATTGTATGAATATATTCTTTTAATATGTATGCTTTTAAACCAACGTTAATGCTCTTTTAACTGATCATATATCTTAAATTGGTGTTCATGTTTTTAACTGAGTTGTGTGTCTGTTTGTTGCTGTACTTTAATCTGTTGTTCCTCATCTTGGTCCACAAGGAGAGACAGGTTAGAAGGACATCACCACTGATCCCCTTGTTGACTCTTCTACTTTCCACTTTTTGGACAATGAAATTGTCTGCAAGGCAATTGAAGAATTTGATGGCACTTAAATTTTTTGGCAGAGTTAGACTTCCAACAAATATCAGGATAGTTGGAATCCCCCATTACTACTACACCTTTCCTTTCTGAATGTTTGGTCATCTCTTGTAGGAAGGCATAACTGAAGTCCTCAGTATGGCTTGGGGATCTGTAGTACACCCTCACAATGACATCCCTGTTGCCTTTCTCACCTTTAATTTTTACCAGATGCTCTCAACCTGGCTTCCAGGATTTAAGGTATGGAATATAGTAAGTGCCAAAGATGTTCCTTTAAATAATCAGGGGCTAAGGTTTTTACTGTTTGAGGATGTAAGAAGTAAGAACCAAAGATATAGAATTGCTAATAATTCAGATATGTTAAAATCTTTTCTCCTGATTTTTGCTGTGTTTCTCAGAATCACAGTAGCTTTCTCAACTCATCTCCGTTCCATGTTGGATTAATTTACACGAATCTTTTTTTTCCTTTTTCTTTTTTCCTTCATGGAAATTTTTGTTTTGTGGATGTTTATCTCAAAATGTACACACCTTAGTCCACATACTTCTACACAATGCCCTTATTGATGAAAACATAGGGCCTTTGCAGACTTTGTCAGAAATAGTGCAAATCAAATCAAGTCCACTTTAACTGCCCTGACTCAGTGCTAGGGGATCATGGGAACTGTAGTTTATTGTGGCACCAGAGCTCTCTGACAGAGATGACTCAATGTCTCAGAAAAAATACAATTCCTATGATTCCCTAGCACTGAGCCAGGGCAGTTAAAGTGGACTCAATTTGCACTATTTCTAGCAGTCTGCAAAGGCCCATATTTGTGTGCATTTTTCAAATACAAACATTTTTAGTTGTGCATATTTTTCAAGTGTACATTTGGTTTTGACAACGTTTTTAAATTTACATCACAAGCTTAGAAATACACAGATTTCTGAGGCAAGACGTACAGTACTTCACTTCACTGCCAGTCCTGGAAACTGCAAAATGAATATTTTTTGTAGGGAAATGAGAAACCAGTCAAAAAAAAATCTACTCCTAGTAAAGGAAGATTAGGGAATCCCAGTAGTAAATGCCTGGTCGCTATAAGTATGGACAATTATGGAACTGTCAAAACTGATTCATTTGCAAAGGTTGAGAGAAGGGCAGCAATGATGTCTCATGGATAATGTTTCTGACAGATGGAAAATGTTTGGAATATTGAATTTGAATATTGACCCTCTAAGATAATTAAGTATTATAACAATGTGCAATAAAATATAAGCAATTCATTGTGCAATACATAAATGTCACTCTTTTGGTAAAACAACAGAGAGAATCTAAAATGGCATATAGAAATCTGCAAGAATAAATCAGTAAATACATTCAAAAAATCCCACATATTTAAACATTATTCTTTTCAAAGTAACAGAATCAGAACAACAACAACAAAAATAAAATCCCAGACATATTAAAAAATTCCCAGAAAGATAAAATTATGGATCTATTACAAATATGACTTCACCGTCTATCTTGCAAAGCCTTCAAATAGGTATAAGATGAAAAACTATATAGGAAGCATAATGACGAAACAGCCACATGGAAAGAGAGCCTCTGCAAATGATATTTTGGACATCTCAGCACAGATAGCGGCATTCATAGTATGTATTGTCAGTTTTGCTGTCTTTTCCTCTGCTGTAGGCCGACTGCTTGAATACCAATCTTATTAAACTATAATTCTGAATTTATCCACAATATATAACATTCCAGATGTCATACCAGCTGGGAACAGACCCTTAGGCCATCTTTGCTTGATCTCTTAGTCACTTTCCAGCACTGGCCAGGCAGCCATCCAAAAATGTGAGAGAAAGTGTTAAAAACAGATGTCAGAATTAATGGTGCCTTTTTTCTGAGTGGTAGGAAATACTGAAAACCTACACCCTACACTTAATACTTTTTTTAAAAAAAGACTATGAACTACACTGTCAACAAAAAAGTCAGCTTAAAATTAAATCAGATCACAATAAACTTTATTCTGCTGCTTTCCGGATAACAAATTAGTGTCCGTCGACCCAGGCATAGGGTTTTGTATTAAATAAAAACTACACCGGGTGCTTTTGCTATTTTCTGAACTTTTTTTTTAAAAAAAAATCTTTTTAAAAAATGCTTTCAGCTTACATTTCTAGCTCTATTGCCTTTAACTAGAGGATATAACTTTATAACTATCCACTTGGCAATGATAAACTTATCCATGTGTTTGTTTGGCAGACTTCGCTGTCATACTTCATGGAAAAAAGAAGGCACAATGCACTCAGTCACACAAGATGATGAATAACCTCAAATGTCAATAGATTCCAAGTAAAATGAAGGTGATATAAAGACTTTAATGAGTTCCTAACCACAACATACAGATGCTCACTATTTTTTTCTCTCTGTTGCAGTCAACAAAATTTACATTATTCTTATATCAAGAAGAACAAACTCGCTGTCAAAACTAGCCATTCTGCCAGTTGTCATCAAGATTTTGTTTTGTCATTTTCCCAAAGTTGCATTTCGCTAAGTCTAACTCAAGTCCTTGGAGAAATGTGAATTTGCCAAGCTCTGGTAATGCCAAGGTTTTGAATTCTACAAAACCTCAAATAAAGTCTGCAGTGCATGAAATGACCTAAGCCATTGTCAGTGTGTGGATGATGGGTGAAAATGACAAAAACAAGAGTTTGTACAGTAGTGACAGTGGTTTTAACTATGGAGTTAGTTTTGGCTTTTAGTTTTTGAGTATGCTTATACTGCTTTTACAATGTAACTCCTGGATCTGGAAACATGGATCTGTAACTACTTAACTTTCAACTACAACAAGTTGGGATCCTATGCTTTTGGATCTGCTAAAGATGTAACCTTTCATAGCTGAACTGGATAAGTTCATCACAATGGATTTTACTTAGTTATCTTATTTTCTTTTATATGCATTTAATAAAACTATACTTTTGGACTTTACAATGTGTCTTCTTGACTGAGGAAGACAGGATTGCCTGGAGAAGAGAAGCTGAGCTGGTTGATGGTAAGAGATACAAAGTGGCTGTGGATCACAGCAGCCAACTTGTCCTGTAGACTCTGCTGGGTGTCAAAGAGCATCACTGCAACACCCATCATCCACACACTGACAGCCATATCAGTTTAAGACTTCGGTTAGGCTCAGATTAGAAACACAGGAATTTAGAAAGCTGCCACTAGGTCAAACTATTTGTTCATCCAGCCTGGTCTTGTCTACTGCGCATGAGCAGCTTTCTGGAAGGACAGGCAGATGCCTTTCACTTCATTCTCTACCTGATTTTTAAAAAATTAGACGCATCAGGAATTGGTTAAATCTGAACTTTCTGCATACAAAGCCTATGCTCTACCACTGACCTATGACTAAGGTTGGCAGATTGAAAACTGAAGGTGGCTCCTATAACTTTAATGGCTGTGTTCGACTGTCATGCAACCAGGTAACAAGCAGCACTTGTAGAAATTCTCTCTTCTACACAGCCATTAAAAAATAAGGGAGCACTTTCCTTATTTGTATTTTAGTTGTATTTTACAGAGAGGCAGAATATAATAATAATAATAATATAATTTCCAGTTTTTATTCTCGCAGCCCTACCTGTGACCTTCTTCACCAAACACAAAAAAATGAAGCTGTGCTTTCTGCTTGCAAACCTCCCTAGGAACCTTTATGGGTGGAAGGCACAATGTGTTAAACTTATAAAATGAATGCAGGAATGACACTTAATTTGTGAAACCATAGCTAGTCGACAGTAGTTAGTCTAGTGCAGTACAAAGATGTCTGTGCCAGGAACTTGATAAATTAATAATGACATCGTATAAAAATAATTCCCATTTTTTTAAAAATGGGGCTTATACCTAGGTAAGTGTGTTGAGGTTTGTAGCCTAAACTATTATTCAGTTTTTATCCAGTCCATGACAGTTCAACACATATTTAATCATAAGTCCAAAGGACGGCTGTGTTCAATATGACAAATATAAATTGGTTTGAGAACGAAATGTCAGGGCATGAAGGCAACATTATTCCCCTGCTGTTGCATCTCATAGTCTGAACATGGAGGTTCTACTTTAACAACCTTGATTGATAAGAAGAGTTTCTGGAATAGAGATGGCCTTAAACAAGAAGGAGAGGAGTTCTGTACTATGCAAATATGACAGGAACATTTAATATGTGAATAGCCAGGATTTCTGGCCTGTTATGTGTTCTAGAAGGATCTTGATTTTGATCAATTTACCCATTCCATTTTTCCTCCTAATCATGAGAACATAAACATCATGTGTGATCAAACAAAATTGCTGCCTAGCAAACAATTTTGTTTCCAACTGTAGCTAAAATGGAATGAACTGACCTCCCAGAAGAATAGGTGTTTAAGATCTACTTTTAACCAAAAAAGAGGAAGAAAGAGGAAGAGGAAGAGGAAGAGGAGGAGGAGGAGGAGGAGGAGGAGGAGGAGGAGGAGGAGGACACCTGTATGAAAAATTCTGCTTAACTAGGTACGATTGAACAAAGTGACCTTTTAGTCCCAAGATGCAGGAGATCAAATCTAATAGATGAGCAACTCTTTCTTCTCCAAATGGGAGAAGGACGGAGGAGTTCAAGTGTTTTCAATTTTCTGACGTCCATATGGCCTCCTGTAAACAGAGACTGACCTTAATGTGTGCTTGCCTGAAGCAAGGGGAAAATCAAATTAGTTAGTTATAGAGAAAGAGATGGTTCAGCTCACAAATTTGTTGTAAGAAATTCAATACTGTTATCATATGAGATAGCAATGAGACAGTTTACAGTTTGGAACCACACTGACCCTTAAAATAATGCCCCATGACGCAAATCAGTTTCCAGAGTTCCAAGGAACTCTGTTCTTGAAGTGTTGCATCAGACCATCGAGTAATTTCATCCTTTGCATATTTTAAACTTTTATTCTGCATTCAAGACACCTTTGCTCAGGCCTACTATTGCAGTCCCTTCAGTAATATTTACACAAATTATTCAGTCTTTTAAGCATGTTCAAATTTCACTCTACTACCTAATTCTTTTATAGTGGTGGACTCACTTAAGTACACAGTGGGTGCCCAATGTGGAACCTGGGCAATTGTCTCCCAGGGTCCTACATTCATGCCAATGCATGCACACACACAAACACACAACACACACACACACATACACACATACACTGTAATGTAATAAGAAAGCAAATAATGACCTTATTACAACAGCACACTGGCTGCCAATCTATGGAGATAAGTACATGTGGCTCTTAAATCATGATTAGACCGAGAAAAGAGTGGCTGTGGCTTTTTAAAATTTACATAGTATTGCATAACTTACAGAGCTCCAGAAACACATGAAAAAGTTAAAAGAAAAATAAATTAAATTTAAATTTAAAAAGCAAAAAAGCAAGCTGGGTAGGGCATAGGGCAGGGTTAAAAGGGAATCCAGAAGAAAGCGCAATGGCAGCAGTAGCCCCAGTCCTTGAAAACGTGTGATAATGGCTGCTCTGAGCCAAGTATGTTTCCATTTTTTAAAAACTGATATGATTGCTGAGAGAATAATAATGATAATAATAATAATAATAATAATAATAATAATAATAATAATAATAATAATAATAATAATAATTTATATCCCACCTCTCTGTAAAAACAACCAAGGTGGCTTACAAGATAAAACAAACAATCCCTTCCCCCAATGAGGCTTGTGTGGTAATATCCTATTTCTGAGCACAATTCAAAGTACTGGTTATGATCTATAAAACCCTATATGGCAGGGGTAGGCAACCTTGGGATTGTCTGTTTTAAATCTTTATGTTTTAATTATGCTGTAACCTGCCCTGATTGCTTAGCAGAGGGGCGGGCTATAAATAAAAATTATTATTATTTTATTATTATTTCGACCGGCCCCAGGCTGGTCCTGCCGCCGCCACCACCCCCCACCGCTGCCGCCGCCCGCCATAATGATATTATTGTTGTTATTACTTGTTCTTGGGGTTTTCTTGGCAAAATCTCCACAGGTGTTTTGCCATGGCTTTTCTGGGGCTGAGAGAGTATGCATGCATATATATTTTTTAATTTTTAATATTTATTTATTTATTTATTTGGTGCTTTGGCCCCTGTCTGAGGGACTGTCTGAGGGACAGCAACCCGGCCCCTGGCTCAAAAAGGTTGCCTACCCCTGCTATATGGCTTGGGTACAGGCTATCCCATATGAGTCTATCTGAGCCCTAAAATCTTCAGTGCAGGTGTTTCTCTCAATCCCACCAGCTTTACAGCTATGTTTGGTCAAAATACTTTTCTGTATTTGTGCCAAGAGACTCAAACTCCATTCCTAAGGAGGCTATGATAGATCCTCCTTTGCTATGTTTTTGGTGGCAAGTGACAACCCTTTTATTCCAGTATTACTTTTGGGATTTTATTGTTTTACAAGAGAAGGGCTTTTTACTGTGCTGTACTACTCTTATTCTCTGTTTTAAATGTTTCAAATGGTTTTAATGGTTATTAATGGTTCAAATGGTTGCTGTTAGTTTAATAGTGAATAATCACTACTTTCTGTATGTTTTTAATCTGATATGTTTTGACTTTTTGACTTTCCATTCACTAGACTTGGTAAGCTGCCTCTAGTTCTAGTATGATGAAAAGGCAAGATATAAACTATGGTTGGTTGGTCACACCAAAGAATGGAACTGCAGGAGACCAATGAACATGTAACTCTCTTTACCATATCAAACCAGGGAAGATCAAGAGTAGCGTTGTCATGTTGGCAGAATCCTATTCCCTGAGATTTTGGGCCATAACCTGAAACCTTATCTAGTTTCCACAAAATTATGAAACAGTGCAATGCAGAGAAGCTCCATTTGGTATGTTATGCCATTGTAACAATGCAAAATCTTCAGATCTTTGATTATATCCAAGGCAGTGTGCTAGTTCAGTGGTCCCCTACCCCCGGTCCGCGGCCCAGTACCGGTCCGCAGAACAAATGGTACCGGGCCGCCCTGCTACTGCATCTTCTCTGCAGCAGCGGCGGCGGGTCCTGCGACTTTTGCGAGGCCTGTGAGTTCCGATAATAAGCGCAGGGACGGGACTCCTGCGTCTGCCGACGTGCCCCGGCCCAGCTGATCAGCATGGGGGCGGGACTTCTGTGCGCCACTTTAGTGAATGCAGTGCCGCAAACCCCCCCCCCCCCGTGGGCCGTGGGAAAATTATCAAATGTTGACTGGTCCACGGCAATAAAAAGGTTGGGGACCACTGTGCTAGTTGATCAGTCCCAGTGCAAGTTGGAGCAACTAAAAAAATTAAGGGTTCTCCACCCATTGTTCAGTTATCATGATTTCTCAACAAATCAAGGGCCTTCTACTCAAGGTTCACATCATGGCTTCTCAGCCCAAGACACTGGCTTGACTTTTCTATGACAAAGCAAAGCAATAACTCATGGCTTGCTGCTGTGTTATTTCTCTAGCTTGACTGAGGAGTGATGTCATGATAAGCAAAGCATAGATGGAAGGTCCATGGTTTGTTTAGTCATGCCTACTTACAGCAGATCAGCCATTCTGCAATAGCATGCTGATTGTAAATGATAAAATACATTTTCCCCAGAACTGGCTTAATGTAGTTTGTCAAATCCAGCCATCATTTCCAGCTTGTTAGCAAACAGATATGAACTAAATAAGACTTGTGTTAGCTTAATGTGTTCGTTTTCATTGGGCTGGTCATCATGACATATTACGATGATATTTACTATGCCTTGGAGACCAGCACAGAAAACCAAACAATATAAAATATAACACAGTATAAAATACAGTACGATGTAATAATAATAAAAATCCATCATGATCTATAAAATGTGTCCATACTTACTTTCCACATTTAGGACAGAACGGATAATTGCAGATTTCAAATAAGCATAAATGATTTCTTCTACATGAATATTCAATTTCTCTTGCAGCCAAAAAGGAAAGAGGAAAATGTATTTTGTGCAAAAGTGAATTATATCAGAAGACACATTCATTAAATGATGTATTCTATAGGGTCTCAGCTGTATTAAACAAACTGTGACATCAAAACATTACTTTTACACAAAGGAGTTGTTTATTCTCTTTATCAAGTAAGTCTGTAGGAAATTTATCTAAACTGATACAATATTACTTTTATATTACTTTAGATGAAAACTAACCAAAGGCCACTTCATACTCTATCTGGTTATTGCATTTGCAGCAGTTACATCAGTGCATCTTCCAGCAAAGATGTAAGAAGTGGAAGGCAGGCTCACAAACATACAACAGATATCTGCTGGGGACATTTGTGGCCAATCTGACCTCCAAGAGGCATGCACCCAACTTTGTGGGACATGTGTCTGTCTTTCACATGTCATGCTGTGGAAAACACTGGCACAGTCATGACAAAGACAGTTGCTCCATGAAATATTCCAGGGCCACTTTTTTCCCAGAAAGGTTGCAATATTACTGGTGAGATAGCATTGGTTAATGAAAAATGCTGCATGCTTACAGATGGATGATGCCTAGACTTTGAGTAACCAATTATCTCCAAATTCAAGGCTTATTGCTTTAAGGAAGCATGCAACCCAATCCAGTACAGGTTGCCCTCTGACTTCTAGATAAGTCAGCACGGATTCAGCTTTTGTAAAAATAAGATCTACGCAGTTTACAGCACAAAACAGAAAAATGAACCACCCAATAGCTACATTTAAAAAAAAAAAACTTTGACATTAAATAATTGCATAACAAAGCACAGAAAACACCCATATTCTCATCCCTCCACAATCTGAGACATTTTGAAAGAGTGGGATGGATCTTTGCTAAACCTCTGAAGGGGACAGAGGAGAGGGCTGATCAGGCACCTTCCCTGAGTTAGAAATTCTAGGAGAAGTTGTCATTGTCTATACTTGTTCTGCAGTGGCAACCTCTTCCTGGAAGTAGGACACAGTTCTAGTTGTTTGTAATGTAAAAGCTAAGTCTACATTTTTACTGTTGTCAACCGCCCAGATTGGTTCGCCACAGGGCGGTATACAAATAAATATTATTATTATTATTATTACTTCAGTAAACAAGTCTTCAGCAGATTCATAAAAAGCTTTACTCAAAAAGCAGAGTTGATCACATTACATAATTGTTGTCAGGACTGAAAGTTTTTTCCAGCATATTTACAGTTCAAACAATTCATGCCTTCATCCCATTTGTCAGCAACTCGAAACTTACTATTGTCTTCTTTCTCCCCTTCCTCCCCATACCAAACTACAGCTTCCCACAAGAACAAGCTTAGATATTTACAGCTTATAACTACTCCCCACACATCTGCTCATTATTTCAGGCTGCAAATGATACACAATCTTTTCCTTTCCCACTATCACCAATAAGATAGCCTATCCCAACATCCTGCATTATTACACATATGTCCAACAACAGCACATATATGCCCAACCACAGCAATTAAGCATGGCAGAACCATGTCTGGACCATGATTCTAACATTATCCCCCACCAACTACATCTACCCCACCCTTTCAATGCCAACACAGTAAGTATGACTACAATCCAGTCTTAATCTGATACTGGCTTACCAGGATACCATGTGTGAAATTTCTGCACTCCCTGTGATGCCCTGTCTCTACCTAACTCAATTAACAAACTTTGTGGATAAAACCAGAAAGTGTTTATTGAAAATCAGGTTCAACACAGTAGCATGTCCTTGCCAGATATAAAGCTAGCACATAAATTCCACCTCTATAAACCCCCTCTTCCTACAGCTAACATTCTCTCCCACTCAGTACCAGGAAGCTATATAATCTTGGTTCCCATATATCAATTCCTAACACTGCTTGTCCTACTTTACAATCTAAATGGGACCCCACTTTTGGTCAGCATATCTTTTGTAAGTCTCTTCAGAATACTCCAGTGCTCACATGTACAGACAAGTAGCTCTGGCATGCTGTGTTCATTCTGCCAAAGGTACTGGATCAGACTGGTTGACTTCAAGGCTTGGTAGCAGTTTAAACCCCTGCAAGCAGTAAACTTGGCAGCAGTTTAAACTATTTCAAAAGAGGAGAGACCAATGCTTTGATATATGGAATTGTTGTAAGCCACCTCTGAAAACAAGAACAAGTTGAGCCAATTGTCATGTTGAAAATTTACATAACAATGAAGGTATTGATCCAATATTTGATTTACTCTCTCAGTCTGTACATTTGTCTGTGAATGGTATGCTATGCTCAGTGCCTGCTCAACCACCAACAGTTTCTAAAAGGCTTTCCAAAATTGGGAGTTGACTTGCATTCCTCTTTCAGAAACCACCTTAAAGCCCCCTCCAAGTAACCGGTAGATATGCTCTACAAAGAGCTTAGCCAGCTGTAAGGCAATTGACAATGATTTACAAAAAAAATGAGCTTATTTAGAGAACAAAGAGTCAACTCATCTGACAGTTTTTCCCTAACTTACAGGAAAATCCATTATAAAATACATGCTGTGTGACATCAATGAGAGGACATGGGAAGTGGCTTTAACAGTTCCACTGCCTTTTTTGCCACAGCACGTGTTGGACACCCTTAGACATAGGTTTCCACGTCCTGACATATTTCTGGCTAGCAAGGTTGCCTTCTAACCAGGTGCAAAGCCTTTACAAACCCAAAGTGGCCTGCCACTTTTACATCATGACATTGTAGCAGATTTTTGAGCCACAACTCCTCTGGTATATATTCTGTCCTCATTGTACCATACACCATCCCTTAAAACCAATTCATTTTCATGCATCTTTACCATTCATCTCACCTTGAAGCATCTTTTAAACTTTGCTGAATTGATTCCTCTACTTTAATAATAATAATAATAATAATTTTTATTTAATACCCCGCCCCTCTGTGTACAAGAGGCAGTCTGTTCTGTTTGGTCCGTCTACACATCAGCACAGCCAACTCCAGCTGCTGAGGGGAGAACTATGTGTCCACTACCTCCTCCCACTGACTTTCATGCTAGGATAACTGTGACAAAGTGTCCACCAGAAAGTTTTTTTCTCCCAGGCAGATATTTAACTGAAATTTGAACTGAAATCTGGACTAGTGATGGGCACTCACTCCATCACGTGACACTTGGGCCTCGAACTGATGATCTTGCAATCATCAGAGTCAGTGTCTTAACCGCTGAGCCACCACATCTCAACAAAAAGGGGTATTGGGAATAAATTAAATCTTCTTCCCCCAAATTCCCTCCTATAGGCATTTTTTCTCCTCCCTGAGCTCATTTGCAGTGCCAAAGCCTGACTATGGAAACAGATGAAGGGGAGGGGCATTTCTCCCAGAATATGCAACATTTCCTTGTAGGGTTACAATTTCCAGAATGTCCCACTAGCATGGCTATTTCTTCATGTTCTATGACAGACCATGGGGAACACAGATGATTAAACATTCCCATTCAAACATCTCCTTTCTTCTACAAATTAATACCCACCCACCCACATCTACCAATTTGGGTAAATCCAGGTTTAAAACAAGTGATTTCACTTTCCATCCTTGTAGATTGAGCCTCAACCTTAAGCTAAACAAAGTACAATGTAAATTTGCTTAGCAGGACTAGAAATTGTTTAAAATTAAATTTTCACTTCCCTGACCAACTCATCATTCAAGGGCTTTCAAAGTATTCAATCATGTTGCTTTGATTACTAGGGTGTACATGAGTCAATAAAAATGTAGCCAACTAAGAAGCCCAAACAAAAATAGAAGAACACACACCTAAAACTTTGAACCAAGGTCATCAAAGTTGATTTATGTTGTTATCTTCCAATGACACAAGACTGACTTTGCAAGCAAAAACAATGTTTTCAGGCCCTCCTCCTTCAATGGCACCACCACAAATCAAAAACACATTTCAATTGATTAAAGAGCTAGTCTTCTCTATTCATTTTTCCATACAGTTTTAATATGTCTCTCATAATGTATTACAAGTAAGCAGCTTGCTTTTTTCCCAGGGCACAGGAAAAAAATTCTTTCTTTTTTAAAGGTCTATTTGCAATGATATTTACACATTTTAGGTTGTGACACAGACAAAAGCAGTATGACTGAAAGGAGGTATAGTGTATTTTGTTCCCTTCAATGAGAGGTCCCTCGATCTAGACCCTATACTTCTATTGATGCATCCTAGAATTGCATTGGCTTTTTTAGCTGTTGCATCACACCGTTTAACTGCTCAACTTATGTAAAGTACTTAGCAATAAAAATATCCAAAATATCAAATGTCCAATTCCAAGTGCCCACCCCATTACTTCATTTGCAAATGAATCATCTGAAAATTATCACAACCAGGCCAGCAGGTGGAAAATTTCTCAGCTTATAAAGAGAAATTTATAGGAGCAGAGAAAACACAAATCTGTATGTTTGGCAAAGTGCAAGACATTATCGTCACACCCCTACTATACAAGCTTTCCCAATACAGCTCTCTAGAGGCACTGGACTGCAATTCCCATCATCCCAGCCACTGGATCTGGAATGTACTGGATTGGAGAATGCTGTTCTACATCTGGTAGATAGAAGAAAAAGAAACAGGCTGAAAGCAGGATCTTTTACAGAAATCTACCCAGCAAGGCACTCACTGTTGTGTATTGTTGGTGGTCTCTCTTCTGGATTGGTTTTATTAGTAGGAAGCAATATTTTGAAGTGTCAACAAAGCAAAGAGCACTAAAGATTTCCAGTACTAATAATATCTGGAAAAATAGCCATTTTGTTGTAGCAGCTGGAGGGGCAGAAATATACAATAAAATGATGAAGAAAAGCAATAAAAAAGGAGAGAACCGACTATTTCTTATGACAAAATACAGTTAACATCTTAAGCTGTCCAAGAGCCAGTCCAAACATTTGAATAGCTTCTAAGATCACTCAGGATAAGAAAGAAGATGTTTTCTTTCTGGCCTGGGATGCCTAAAAGACAAAAGTGCTCAAACACTACACCAAAGTCAACTTTACAGAGAGTTAAATGTAAACTGAAAAAAAAAGTTATTTTTAACCTTAAATGATGTACTATATTTTATGTCTGCACAATTGTCTGTCACAGTGAATACACAATGCATGTTCAGGTGTAAGTTCCACTCTGCAAGAACTAGCACACCAACAAACATGTTTGAAGGGACGAAGTAGACTGCAACTTTTATTGGTTACAGTTACTGATAGGGTTGGCCCACCAATGGGTCTGGATCCAGGCATCGACCGTCTCCCCTGTTGATTGATAAGCTCGACCCTCCAGAACATTGCTGGAACCACTGGGATGACAGGTATGGGATCCACACAAGCTCTGCATGGGTGGATGCTCCAGCATGGTTCCCCTGTCACCAGGAGGTGCTTCCATACCCTTGAGCTGGGCAAAACCCCACATGCAACTACTGGGCATTCATTGCACAAAGAATAAATACCCCCACACACATCTGAGCAGAGTGGGACACACTGGCCAGGCACTCCAGCCAGTGAATTCAAACCATAGTTTAAAGTCAGTTGCTGGTGGATCCCACCTCCTCCCAGGGCCATATCAAGTCACACAAGCCCCTGGAGAGAAGGAGTTGCCAAGCTGCCATGGCCAGAGGACTGCTAGCACTCCTGCCCCACCTGCAAACTCACCATATGGTAAGCCGTGCAGCACTCTTCAATGGAGAATGTGCATTACGATCAAAGCTTATGCAGATTCAAGTGAACTTCTATAAAGAAGGTTCACAAAAGTACATTGTTGGAACAGAGGAGAGCTCATACCAGACAGTAATTGGCCAAAGGTCCATCAGAAACCTTTGTAGCAGGGTGAGAATTCAAACAGAGGTTGAGAAAGGTCACTTTTTTAAGCGTAACTCCCATGCTGGCTCTGGCAATCCAGGAGTAGAAGTAATTTTTCCAAGCTTTGGATCTGAAACCATTTGTCCATGGTGTAAATCCAATACACATCAATGCAACTAGTTTGGTGTTCAATAGCTGTATAGCTATTAAACAGGCTTTGCAAAGATACCATCTTGGCAAATTGTTGCTTCCTTTTTCCCTTAGGTATCTGATAATTTGTGAGCATGTGGAATAGTAAACCTCTCCATCTGTATGTAAATCCTTAATACATACAAAACTGCATATAAAGGAATTTATACAGCCTTTCTTTAACATATAAACACACCCTTGCCAGATCAAAGCTAAACATAATGAAGTATGAGGGAAGAACATGAATCCATATGCAGTGGTGCTACAGTAAAACAAAGTGCAAGTTGTTCCCATTAATATTTTACTTGTCTCCCATTTCAAACTAACACAAAGTCTTTTAAAGATAGCAGATGCTCTTTGAAGGATGTGTAAGCAGCAGCATTATTTTAAACAACGTTACACACCAGCTCTGGAATGACTGTCCAGATTATATTATGTACAGATCATATTCTTACTCCTTCTACCCTCAAAAGTAATTACTCCCTTCAAGAATTTATTGAAAATTGCAGACTAAAGGAAGGAAATGCTGAATTGTAAAGTTGATCAAACTACACTGTAAATGGCAGCCAAGTGTAACATTAGCATGAAGGTCCCTTCTCCATTGCAAATCATGTTTATTTTTAATTTTGTTCCTTGGAGAACTGCAACACCAACCTTATTAGGAGTTCCTCTACAACAGGAAATTGTGCATCCCTCCAGATGCTGTTGAACTGCAACTCCCACTTCCCTTAGGTAGCATAACCAACAGTGAGGACTGTAGAGAACTGCAGTCCAACAGCATTCAGAGGACTACACCAGGGATAGGCAACCTAAGGCCCAGGGGACGGATGCGGCCCCCCGAAGCCTTTGGAACGGCCCCAGACTGGTCCTGCCGCCCGCCCCCCCCGCCCCCGCCTGCCATGATGATATTGATTATTGTTGTTATTACTTGTTCTTGGGGTTTTCTTGGCAAAATCTCCACAGGGGTTTTGCCATGGCTTTTCTGGGGCTGAGAGAGTGTGCATGCATATTTTTTTTAATTTTATTTTTTTTTAAATATTTATTTATTTATTTATCTATCTATTTATTTATTTATGGTGTTTCAGCACCTCAATTGTCTGAGGGACAGCAACCTGGCCCCCGGCTCAAAAAAGTTGCCTACCCTTGAACTACACCAATGGTTCTCAAACTTTTTACCCTTGCTCCCCCCCCCATTTGATATAGAATATGAATTAAAATATTTTGTTTAGTCTGCATATTTTCATTTGATCATTCATGCATACTCACCTTTTAACATTTTATACGGAAATGACATCATCCAAATTAGAACAATTTTTATTTAAATAAATTCAATACTTAACATATAAATTTTACACATAGTCATCTCTTCATATCTGCAGGGGATCTGTTCTAGACCACAACCATCCCGCAAATAAGAAAAAAATGTGGGATCTCAACTTCCGTTGTTCCCTATGGTGGCGCAACATGTGCATAGTCACCACAGTGGCCATATGCATGTACTTCCATTAAGAACAAACATCCTTCTCATCTTTCTCTTCCCATCTAGGACAGAAAAGGTTTGGTAAGAGGAGGAGGAGGGGAATCAGGGCTTCCAAGTCTCTTGCCCCCCCTTGAACAATTCACCCTGAGTTAATTCATTCTGAATTACATTGTGATACCAAGAGAACAGAAGACTACCTGATAGTGCCATGTGTCACACACAATACTGATCATGTCAAAATTTCCTATACACCAGCAGGCGATAGCAGCAGGCACACAAGCCTTTCCCACTATGATGAGATGCATTTTATTTCTGACTTACTTTTTTTAAAGTTGCATCAATATATAGAAGAATATCACTTGGCATTTTAAACTGAATCAAGCTTCCCAGGCTGCAGCTAGGAGGCGGGATGGAGGTGGGATTATCTTATGCTAAATCACCACCAAACTGCTGGCTGCCATCATCCCAGGTCCCAGCCGGGCTCAACTGGTGCTTTTTAGAAGCCAGAAAGCGTTCTGGGCTAATGGCATCCAGTAATTCAGCAGCAATTTAGCAATTGATAATCCCCGCCTCTGTCCCTCCTTCTGGCTACAGCCCAAGAGGCTTGATTCGATTTAAAACAGCAAGCGGTAAGTTCCATATAAATTATTACATGCAAATCTGTGTCCATCTTTTGCTTGCCTGCACCTTCTGTGATGTATTTTATCATTTTTTTTTCATAAGTGACAACCCTAGACAGAAGCCAGAATGAAGAGAAACACATCACAGCATATCCAAATTTTGTATATGAGAGGGAAAGCCACACAGCAGCAATTCTCGTAAACTGCCAAAATGCCAAGAAATACCCTTGAACCATAAACATTTGCTATGATAATGGGTGCAGTGCTCTAACACTTCAGAGAACTGTTGGCTTTGTTCTTTGGACAAGAACATTCCAAGACTTTGATTTTACCTAGCTTTAAGTAAAGAAAATGTGAAATCTGTCCAACACCTTAACAGGTATTATTAGCCAAGGAAGCACACTCTTTTATCTTCTTTCAGCCTTAACATATGCCCTGAAGTTTGCAAAAGCACATCCGATTAACTGGGGATTTATTTTCTTGTTATCAAAATGCTGCTTCATCCTGTTAAAGCTCTTTTTTTATTTTAACAGGTCCATCATAAAATGTGACCCACTTTGCAGCTGTATTTTACAATTTGATCTTACTGACTTCCCAGGTGTTTAAACCAAGGTACATCTCATCTGAATCAGAAACCACATGGTAACCAACATGTGAAGCAAATTGCTTTTCCCCCCTCTACAGCATGGGTGAGCAACGGTAGTCCATCCATATATTACTGGATTCTAAAATTACAGCATCGTAATAACTTTAGACATGATAGGGACCTCAAGATTCACCTGGCTCAATTCCCTACCAGAGAAGAAATCCATACATAACCATCCAACCTCTGTTTAAAATCATTCAGAGAAGGAGAGTTCATCATTATCTCAGGGCAATATGTTCTATTTCCAAAGAGCATTTACTTCTCTAAACGTTCTTCCTAATATTCAGATGGAATCTCATTTCATGCACTGTAATTTGAATTGATTGGTTTGGTCCTATCTAGAGCATCAGAAAGCAAACCTGTTCCATCTTCCAAATGACAGTCTTTCACAGGGGTAGGCAACCTTTCCCCTTTAAGGGCCGAGGGACTTCAGCTCCCAGAATCCTGGGAGCTATTGGCCAACATGGGACTATTGGCCAACATGGCTGAGGCTTCTGGGAGCTGAAGTCCCTCAGCCCTTAAAGGGGAAAGGTTGCCTACCCCTGGTCTTTCAAATATTTGAAGATGACAATCATATCAGCTCTCAGATTTCTTTTCTGAAAGCTAGACATAACCAACTCCCTCAATCAACAACTATGCTGCCTAGGGCTAATGTAACTCGCAGCTCAACAACAGTTGGAAAGCAACCATCTTCCATTCCACAACACTCCAAAAATTGCTGAGAACAGATCTACCACAGATAGAAATCCTGATTTGGGTGTATTTTATTCCTGTTCTACAATTAAGGTTTTTCTTTCTACAGATATACTGAAAGTATCAAATTTGGGAGGGAGAGCACACATATATTTCCAGAAAACACATTGATTCTGAAAATATCATGCTATCGCTTTTGTTGTTCTTGTTGCTGTGTATGTTCAAGTCAGCACCAACTTATGGATACCCTATCACTGGGTTTTCTTGGCAAGATTTATTTAGATGAGGTTTGTCAGTGCCTTCCTCTCAGGCTGAGAGAATGTTACTTGCCCAAGGTCACCCAGTGGATTTCGATGGCTGAGCAATTATTTGAACCCTGGTCTCTCAGAATGCTGGGGCCTTTCGTACAACACAATTAGAGAACTATGATTCCACTTCAACTGCCATCTTTAGCTTTGTAGTCTGTTGAGGCATTAAATCTCTCTTCCTGGGTATTCTATATAACTCTCCCTAAACTGCACATCCCAGGATTCCATAGGATGGAACTATGGCAGTTAAAATATAATCATAGTGCTATAATTATGTAGTGTGAGGGAGATCAGGTGGGTCTCCTTGTCACTGCCACCATGGCTTTTTTGCACTCCTTTGATGCAGCGCGTCTGAACACTGCGCCAAGGGAGCACCCTGATGCTGCTCTCCATGCGGTAGGGCACACAGCATGTCAGTGGAGTCGGGACAGAGTCAGGGTGACCAGTGTATGGTTGCCATGCCCCAACTCCATCCTCAGACTGGCCCTTTCGGCCAGTGTGTAGAGGGCCTGAGTGTTAGGGCAATCCTTCTTGAATTGATCACATGGGAAATCTTAGCTGATCACATTATATAAAGGGATCGCTGTTGTTAGTTGCCCTTGAGCCATTCTTGACTCATGGTGTCCCTGTGGATGAGACATCTCCAAGACCCCCTTGTCATCTACCTCCTTGCTGAGGTCCTGCATGGCAGGCCCATGGTTTCCCTGATTGAATCTAGCCATCTGGCTTCTGGTCTTCCTCTATTTCTGCTGCCTTCCATTTCTCCTAGCATCATAGCCTTTTCTAATGAAACCTTCCTTCTCATGGTGAGTCCAAAGTATGTCAACCTCATTTTAGCCATCCTCACTTCCAGGGAGAGTTTGGGCTTTATCTATTCTAGGAGCCATTTGATCATCTTTTTGGCCATCCATGGTATCCTCAGCACTCTTCTCCAGCACCACATCTCAAATGAGTTGATTTTCTTTCTGTCTGCTTTGCTTACTGCCCAGCTCTCACATTCATACTTGGTGATGGCTTGGACCATTCTAACTTTAGCATTCAGTGTTATATCATTGCACTTTAGAATTTAATATCGCTGTATTATGTAGACAATCAGATTTGGCTATATCATAAAGTGTGGAAGGCAAACTCAGTTGACAGAGTGCATGCAGGTGAGGCCAAAGTAAATATAAAGGTGATTTTGTTTTCAGTCACTTCCAAAAATAATTGAAAGTGAAAGCTATTTGGCTGTTTAAACCAAATGCCACCCATCCCTACAAATTAGTTTCAAGCCTAATTCAAAGTCAAGCACTGTGTTCTCTGTTCTTGATAGCTTTGTAGCTGACAACAGAGTTTGGAAGAAACAAGTTGCTAGTAACTAGATACTTACTATTAATTTTTCTTAATAGCAAAGGTATAGTATATTACATTACAACAGTAACTTAAGTTATAATTTTATTTTTATTTTTTTGTGGTGCAGTTGTAACTATTTGATGACAGTTATGATCTGTGTCATCCCCTAAATACAGAAGGAGAGATAATCTGTGGTTCAAAGCATGGCTTATGTTGCACGCTGTGATATTAAATAAAAATCATTATTGTGGGGTTTTTTAAACGTATTCAGAAATAACTATTACAATCATTTTGGAAAACAGGAAAATGATGTGTTACTTTAAAAATAAAAATAAAATGATAATCAGAGCTAAAAGGTTTGGGGGCACTGGGACTGTCAGAGTAACTAACTATTTTCAAAAGGTAACTCCCAAGTTCTGGCAAATAATCTGATACTGAAATGTTTAATATGAAGTGTGGTCTATGACAACAGAATTTCGAGCTATATGGAGGCAGGATACAGTGGGACTAGAGGCTGGGGGAAGGAGAGGGAAAAAGAAATGTTTTCCCTCATATTCACACAGGATTTTTGCCTATAAATCTCTGCATTATTTACACTGCGCTAGCAGTGTACTGTAAATATCCATGAATATAATTCCCATCATTTTTAAGTGGAATTCAATTGATTTTGGGGGCACATTGTGTGTTTTAATGCCTAAATTTTCACACCAGGCCACACATTTCCTAGATTTACTTTAGATCCTCTGCCAAGATTAACAGTGTGTCTTTCATGTTGCTTTCTTTACAGTTATATCTCTATTCCATGTTTAGCATAATGTATCTATGGCTTCTGAAGTATGCATTGCTGGTCTAATTATAAGGACCATGGCTTGTTATTTTCCAGACTCACTGCTTCATCCATTACTACCGTCTCTTTACAATTTCACTTTTTAAAAAGAAAGCCTTCTCTTTCAACAAAGGCAAAATAAAACAAAATAATAAAATGGAAAAATGAATATTTAATGCCTGGGTTTGTCCAGTCTTAATGGACCATATTCTGGAACATTAATATTAAGAAAGATACTCTTTTTTAGCAAAGTGTGTAGGTGCCTGAGGAGGAAAAATCCAAACAATAACTATGGATGCATGTGAAGTTTCTTCAGACCACATGCGGGAGTAAACAGACACAACGAACATCTCCCAAAATAATGTACAGAGAATGCAATTATCATTTCAACTTTGTACCTCTCCAAATGTTGTGATGCAGTGTTTGGCCTTGAAATGTACCAAGATGCACAATTTACAGTTAAATAAAAATAAAAGTGCATATTATTGTATACGACAAAATGCTGAGAAGGTGAGCATTCAATGACAAATGCATGTATAAACTGACTGTTCTTATTGTTAAGTGTGATCAAATCAGCTTTGGCTTATGGGAATCCTATAAATGAGAGAGCTCTAAGATCTTGCGATGATCAGATCTGTCCATGTCTTACAAGCTCAGGGCAGTGGCTTCCTTGATTGAATCCATCCATATGTAACCTGGGGGTCCTTTCATACTACATAATTATAGTGCTATATTCAACTTTTAACTGCATAGCAACATCCTATGGAGTCCTGGAATTTCAGTTTAGGGAGGAGTATTTAGATTTTTTAGCAAGAGAGCTCTAGTGCATTATCTGTGTGCCTTGAAAAGGTTATCAAATTATGGTGACCCTAAAGCGAAACTATTACAGGGGTTTCTTGGCAAGTTTTGTTCAGAGGGAATTTGCCCTTGCCTTCCTCTGAGGCATAGCGGCTGTGACTTGCCCAAGGTCACACAGTGGGTTTTCATGGCTAAGCAAGGATTCGAACCCTGGTCTCCAGAAACCAATGCGCAAACTGCTACACCATGCTGGCTCCTTCTTGTGCCTCACCAAGCTGGACAGCCCAGGATCCCATAGGATGCAGCCACGACAGTTAAAATGGAATCATAATGCCATGATTGTGTAATGTGAATGAGCCACTGGTTTCACTCTTTTCCTATTGCTTTGTACTTCACCGAGTATTATCATCTTTTCCAGTGACTCAAGTTGTCTTATGATCTGTCCACTCCAAAGTATGACAGTCTCCATTTAGTCATTCTTCTTTCTAGTGAGAGTTCAGACTTGATTTGCTTTCAGTCCTGTTTGTTTGTCTTTTTGACAGTTTATGGTCTTGGTAGAACTCTTCTCCAGCGCCACATTTCAAATGAGTAGATTTTTCCCCCCTATCAGCTTTCTTCACTGTCCAAGTTTTTACATCTTGACACAGAAATGGGAAATACTATGCCACGGAAGAGTCTGACTTTGATATTATGATAATGTGTATAAAATGTCCAGTACAGTAATTCTAGTGCTAGAGCCAGTATGAAAAAATGGTTTGAGTGCTGGAACTTGGACTTGGGGAAACCAGGGTTCAAATCCTCACAATGCCATGGAAACCCACTGGGTTATCTTGGTCAAGTCACACTCTCAACTGTAGATACAAGAAATGGCTAACGCTTTCTGAATAAATCTTACCAAGAAAACCCTGTGATAGGGTATTAAGGGTCACCATAGCAAGAGCAAGAGCAAGTACATTTCTATACCTCTTATCAGTCCACTTAATTTACAATGTGTAAGCCAATTGTCTCCAACAAGCTGGCTACTCATTTTAATGATGTAACAGAAGGATGCAAGGCTAAGTCAACAGTGGAGCCCTGCCTGGTATCAAACTCACAACCTTGTGGCTGTGAATGACTGCAGTACTGGCATTTATCCACTGTATCATGAGGACTCCATCAATCTGAAATGACTTGAAACCACACAACAACAACTAATTCTAGTGCAGATCGCACAAACACATATGCAAAACTGGCTGGAATTTTGTTGGTGTGTCATGAGATGGAAGCAGGCTACAGGCATCTTTGAAAGAAGTAAGGCATTGGATGAAGAGGCTGCAAGGAGCTGGCAGATATTGTCTGCCAGTTCCTCACCACTGTTGCATGATCCTGGAAGAAGTGCACCAAGATCTGGTCAAAAAACCTTCTCAGATGACTAAAGACATAGAACAGAAGAGGGAAACAAGGCTGATTTGTCCATCCATAATTAACCCTGGATAAATGACCAGAACACTCTAATGAATAAATCTCAATGTCATGCTTTCATTAATCTTCCAAATGCTTCAGTTGGAGTTGCACAGCAGTATTTCCTAACAGAAGGTGCTTCATATGCTAGGTAGGCCTGTTTCTTACTGTTAACTGTGCCTCAATCCAAAATGCTAATGGAGACAACCACAATACAAATAGGGATGAATCTGAGCAGGATGCTACTTTGCTCTCCATACCGATCAGTTCAACTGTTGTGTAACATTATGATCTGGCTCCATGGAAAAGACCTAGCCTCTATGGTTTCCAATTTTGATTTCTGCATGAGGTGAGGAGGATTGTGCCCATTCAAGGAGCACCAAACCAAATGTTATACCTGAACTCAGCAAATGTTGTGTTTCTCAGCTGTTTTCCATGTGTCTTTCCCATTAACAAAAATCTTCCTGCAAATCTATATTTTGAATTTGACATTCTAGCTGCTGTTTCATCCATCTGTTTTGCTGTTGCATTTCTACGGCTTTTGCTTTTTGTAGTGTTGCTCTTGTTGCCTTTTTTGAGCAGAGATTGAAACTCACATTTTGAGGGAGGGAGGTTACAGTATAAATAAATAAAATTAATAATTATTCATTATGGCCTAGTTTCCTTGAAAAAATATACACCAGACATTAGAAAATGGTCTGCTTTGTGAACACATAATTCCCAGAGTTTCACTGAAAAGATGAAAGGAATGCCATGATTTTCATATTCAGCAGACAAACCTGATCGTCATAGCGGTAGGTAAGGAACTGTTCTCCTGCTGTATCTTCCAAGAAACTTCCTTGCGGAGAGAGTGCAAACTCAGGCAAGAAGTATGCACCTTGGGATTGCTCTGCTCTCGTCTGTAAAAGATTAAATGAGATCATGTTACAGCTACTGAAAATAAGAAGTAAAAAAAATATTCAGAACTTCAGAAGCCCAAGTTCATATTTGCATGCTCCATTACTGTGTGACAGGGTGGAAATAATTTATATTCCCCATTGCATACATTATTTGTGTGTATGTTCCTTCAGGTTGCCTGTCAACTTACAGCGACCCCGTGAATTTTATTGGGGGTTTCTCAGACAAGGAAAACACAGAGGTGGTTTTACCAGTTCCTTCCTCTGAAATACAGCCTACAGCACTTGGCATCCATTGTCTGTCTCCCATTCAAGTCCTAACCTTGCCTAGCCCTGCTTAGCTTCCAAGATCATGCAAGTGTCTTTAGAGTATTGTTTAATTGTATTTTAAGGGGGTGGGCTATTGGAGGACAGGACTGTTTGTT
>CM034709.1:16431658-16456244 GCA_020142125.1 Phrynosoma platyrhinos | reverse complement strand
GATCCAGCCCGTGTGATAAACTCCATGGTTGACATCAGCATTAGCCATTACTAAGGCTAACCAGTGTTCCCATTATGACTTAACTGGCAGTTTTGAAGCTTATCCTCAGAACTACTGCTGTTTAGAAAGAAACTTTTTTCTTTTTGTTTTTCCAAGAAAAGTTACTTTCATGTATTTAAAGAAAACAACAGAATGTTACAAACAACTAACCTATGGTATAAAACATATCTAAGTCGTGAAGCCATACACTCCAGGTAACTAAAACAGAAAAGTTGTACTACAAAAGGACTGACCTTATTCCTTGCTACATTACAATAATAATGTAACTTGTTGATGTTGTGTGCCTTCAAGTTGTTTCCAACTTATGGCATCCCTAGGGCAAGTGTATCATGGGGTTTTCTTGCCAAAATTTGTTCAGAGAGGGTTTGCTTTGGACCTACTTTAAGCTGAGAGAGTGTGACTTGCCCATGAGTTTCCATGGACAAGCAGAGATTCAAACCATGTTCTCCAGAGTCCTGCTCCAACACTCAAACCACACTGGCTCTTGTAACTTATTTATATTATAGTTGTTGTAAAAGGAATGCAATTGCAAATAATTGTTGTTTGTAACTATATGCTTGCAGGTTCCGATGCTTCTAGTATATGGTCTGCTCTTTCTCATTAAGGATCTCTATAGATTTTTATATTGAAGGGGACATCCAAAAAATGGCTTCACTGAATATGATCTCCCTGGGATAAAACTCTGAGTGTGTGTGTGTATAAAAGCTAGTACAGTTTCATTACAAACCGCATTACAAACAGCCAAATTCACTTATCGCTGCATGAAGACAGCCTCAGATACCTGTCAGCTTGCAAGCCGGCAACACTAGGGTACGTAATTGCTATCTAATGCTGTGAATAAAATGAGAAATAGTATATAATATACATAACCTCCAACATTTAACTGATGAAAGCCAAGACACATGTGGCCAAGCAACAGAGTGAGATCAAGATGGCAAAAGTTATTAATGAAGAAGAGTAGGAGAGGGTGCATTTGCTTGAGTCTACAGGGAAGAGCAGGATTCTTCCCTCTCCTGCGTTAATTGAGTGCAAACTACTTTTGCGCTTTGCACTCAGTTTGCAGCAATTGAAATAAGCTGAGGACAAAGGGGGAAAGTGGAAAGATGATATTAAAACTGGGTTATTTCATAAATAGCTGAAAAAGTGAGATGAGAGAGGATTATGTTGAACTGTCCCTGCCTGATGCAGACAATGGGAGGGTATGCAAGCTAAACATTTTACATTAAATACTTCGAGAAGTTGTGCAAGATTTAATTACTGGTGTAATGATTATAGACCAAACTAGAAATAAAGTCAAGCCATTCACTGATGGACTTAAATGAATGGAAGAGAGTTTAACACTTTGTTCTCATCACAGTCCCCATTCAAACCCTCTTTCCCCTGTTTTTCACATATAGATCCAAAACATACTGCAGAAATAATCCAATTCGAGACAACTTTAACTGCCCTGGCTCAATGCAAGGGAATCCTGGGACTTGTAGTTTATTGTGGCACCAGAGCTCTCTGACAGAGAAGGCTCAATGTCTTGCAAAACTTCCCAGAATGCCCTAGCACTGAGCCAAGGCAGTTAAAGCAGCCTCAAACTGAATTATTTCTGCAGTGAGTTTTGGACCAATGTCTCAATCCAGATTCGCATTCCCACACTTCAACAACTGCAAAACTACACCGGAAAAGCAAATGTAACATGTTTCAATGTACCATAAGGACTCAAGATGGGATCAGACAGTTTGCAGCTAGGATGGCTCCTTCTTTCTTGAAGAAATTGAAATTTTTCAGAAAGAATTTTTGTCCCCCAATGCTTCTAGGGGCTCCGCATACACTTCCCAAGTGCTTTGTGGCTGCTCCAGGAAATTTAAAGAAATAAAAATTGAACAGAATTAAAGAATAAGAATAATACAGTTACCCCTCCATTTTTTGCGGGGGATCCATTCCAGAGTCCCCCTCAAAAATGGAAAATCGCCAATGTTCAAGCTGCATTGGCTTGAATGGTGGTGTGAGTCCATGGGCATGCGACCCATTTTGTCCCCCCTCCATTTGTCTCCCAGTCGCAAATGGACGAGGAACGCAGATTTCAAGTCCGCGAAAACGGAAGGGTGACTGTATACAACATTAACTTGTAAGACATAGGGTAGGTCTCTTAGGGGCTCCGCCATAGAAATAAGGAGTCCATGAGTCAAAAAAGTTGGGAACCCCTGCTCTAGGGAATATGGAGGTATTTTCACACTGTTTGTGATTTTTTTTAAAGGGCCATTTATAATAATTGTTTTTGTTGTTGTTGTTTCTTTTCAAAATCTGCAAAAAAAAAATCCCAAGTGTGTGTTCAGTGGGCCTCCAAATGTGATGAAAATGTCCTTAAGTGTATTTGGGGAACATTCTAGAGCAATCACAAAACAAATTGACCCCTGGAGGGGCTGGGGGGACACAAAAATGGCTTGGGAGGCAGTATGCAGCCCACAGTCATACCTCACCCACCCCTATAAACTGTGCTGAAATTAAAGGCAAAAGAATGAAACACTGAAAAGGCTACTGAATTTGACCAACATTAAGGGAAGGAAATCTATCTGTTACAAGAGAAAACAGCAGCTGCACCTTTTACCTATAGGAACAGACAATCCATATCTCACTGAATCCAATGTCATGGCATTCCTGTTGGTTTTAATAGCTCTGGACTGCATTGCATTTCAGCTAACTGAATTTAGTCCAGAAGCATGGAAAAATTCTACCCATGAGGTTTAGCTGTTAGAATGGAAAGAGTTTTGCAATCTTTTCTGGCTTGGATATTATGCACCCAATAAAGTTTGGAAAGAGAGTACAAAGATTGATTTTTGTAATAGTAGCACCCTATGGAACACATCTAAGAGTGAAATATTATCTGAGTCAAGTGCAAAGTCATGGGATGGCATCAACATTCATCTGTACAGTTGTTTTCTTTTCTTTTAAGGTTACTTAATACATTTGTATATCCTGAAATCACACTGTTACTGCCAGGAGGGCCCTCTTTGCCTCTGATTGAACTTTGATATCAAACTCCATGATGGAAAGGATGCTTTGTCTCATAGTATCGGAAAAGGCAACCCAGTTCAATTCAACCAGGAAGCATTATTTGCTGTTGTTAGCTGCCCCCGAGTCAACCCCGACCCATGAAACACCTCCAAGACTCACTATCCTCCACTGCTCTCCTCAGTCCCTGCAAACTTATGCCTATGATTCCCCCCCCCCGGATTTGGTCCATCCATCTTGCTTGTGGTCTTCCTCTTTTTCTTCTACCTTCTACCTTTATTAGCATTATTGTTGTTTTCTCCTAGTAATCCACGCTTTCTCATCATGTGGCCAAAGTACAATAGCCTCAAATTGATCACCCTGGCTTCCAAGGAGAGTTCTGGTTTGATCTGTTCAAAGACCCATGTGTTTGACTTTTTGACTGTCCATGGTATCCTCAGCACTCTTCCCCAACACCACATCTCAAATGCATTGATTTTCTTTCTATCTGCTTCCTTCAGTCTCCAGCTCTCGCATCCGTACATAATACAATTACCTGGATGATTCTGACTTTAATGCTCTGTTGTATATCTTTGCTCTTCAGGATCTTTTCTGCATGGCAGAAAGTTGGACTGAATGGCTCTTGTGGTCTTTTCCAACTCTATGATTCTATGACTGTATCATCCACATACCTTAGGTTGTTGATGTTCCTTCCTCCTATCTTCACTCCTCCTTCTTCTGAGTCTAGCTCTGCTTTTCTTATGATGTTTTTGGCATATAAATTGAACAAACAGGGTGATAGTATGCAGCCTTGCCTGACCCCTTTACCTATTGGAAACCACTCTGATTCTCTGAATTCAGTTCTTACACTGGCCTCTTTTCCTTGGTACAGATTTCTCATTAGAACTATCAAACATCCTTGAGTTCATTCCATAGCTTTTCATGATTTATATAGTCAAATGCTTTGCTATAGACTATAAAGCACATGCTTATTTTTTTCTGAAATTCCTTGCTTGGTGCACTCCATTAGCCATCTTATGTTTGTGATATGGTCCTAGTGCCTCTTCCTTTTCTGAATCCCACCTGCAACTCTGGAATTTCTGTGTGTGTATAATTGGAGTCTATGCTGCAGAATTTTAAGCATTATTTTGTTTGCATGTGAGATTAATGCTATAGTCCTGTAGTTGCTAATAATAATAATAATAATAATAATAATAATAATAATAATAATACTTTTTATTTAATATCTCGCCCCTCTGAGATCAATCAGGGCTGCTTACATAATAAAATCATGATACAACATTTAAGAACTATTTCCCCCCCTCCCACCCCTTAAAAAATTATTAAATCCAAACAATTTAAGAACACGAAATAAAAAGAGGGTATGTACCTCAATATAAAACTTCAAAAAGAATAATACCACAGAAAAGAAAAAAGAAAAAAACACTGGCGTCAGAGTATAGAGTCTCACTCTCAAGAAAGCCAGGTCATAATAGGGGAGGGAACATCTCCAGAATGTATTAGGGCCTTGAGCCAGTAGTTATTCTGGGAAGGCCTGCCAGAAGAGATCCATCTTGACAGCTTTTTTAAAACTGTCAAGTGATGTCAGCTGGCGGATCTCCCCCGGCAGGCCATTCCATAGTTTGGGGGCGACAACGGAAAAGGCCCTCTGGAAGGTAGTCACCAGCCTCGTTTTTTGAGGCTGTAACAAATTCCTCCCAGAAGACCGGAGCGTGCGGGGAGGATTATACGGGAGGAGGCGGTCCTTAAGTTAGCCTGGACCCAAGCCAGGTTGCTGCATTCTTTTGTATCTTCTCTCTTGTAGATTGGGATGTATATTGATCATTTCCAGTCTGTTGGCCACCTCCTTGTTTTCTATATTTGTTGGCATATTTTAGTTAACACTATTGTTGCTTCTGTCTGTGTGCATTGAAGTAGTTCAAATCCTGCAGAATTATTTTTCTCATTTTCTCTTATTGCAGATTCTATTTCACTTTTAGAATTTGGGGTTCATTTTCATACAGTGCTTTGTTCCATGTGTCATTCATTTCCTCCTTTCTTTTATATAACTCTTCTGTGTATTGTTTCCAACTTCTTTTTATTTCTTCTTGTTCCTGTATTATGTTCTTGTTTTCTCCATACAGCATGTAGCAAACTGTGCACAATCTTAACTATGGTTAGTGAAAACAAGGCAGCTGCTTAAAACTAGGGTTTGATTTGACTTCTTCCTACTAACAATAGTTAAGATTAAAAACAGGTTGTCCCAGTTCAAACGACACAGTAAACTCTACTTAATTTAAAAAGGAAATTAAAGCTTCTTAACTCCTTCCAGATGAGAAAGAACTGAGAAAGTATGTGGCCAGCAGGCTCGACTCTCTCCCTCAAAATACTAACTTGTGGCTTTAGCATTACATCTAAACAAGCCCAGTATGACAGCAACTTCACAGCTGGTGCTGTTATGTGTATATCAATAACACGCTACACATTAGCCCTCTTCTAATTTTTCCAGTGAATTATCCAAAAATATTTTGCAAGATGCAACAATGAGTTTATTGTATCTTTTGGGGAACATGTCAGTATGATCACATAGGTATGAGCAGCGGGGGGGGGGGGGGTTGCAAGATGGAAAACGTTATAGAGAAAGCATACAAAGTTGTTGTCATCATCATCATTTCATCATTGGGAAGGGAAAGCTGCTAGCTCTGAGCAGAGCAGTGGAAAAGTGAGTGGACAATGATTTAGGAGCTTATTGCTCCACTAAATAAAGTGTCTTACTTCTCCCAAATTCAATTCTAATTCGGGCGGCATCTGGATACTATTACAGGGATTTTGCTGCTGAATCTAACACCCAAATACAGCCCGGGTCCAGCCCTGGTCCCAAGAGTGCTCCAGCAGCCATTTTCTTAAATAGAAAAACTCCCAGTTTGGAAAAGAGGCGTGCTCAGCGCGCCAGGGACCCAGCTCAACTTGGGCTGTATTTGGGAGGCAGATTCTTCAGCAAAAAATAGTATCCAGATGCTGCCCAAATTAGAACTGAATTTGGGAAAGATAAGATGCTTCATTTTAGTGGCGCTATAAGCTCCTTAGTCTGCCTTCCCTCACTGCTACTGTGTGAACTTTAAAGAATTACCACCAATAATGTAGTGTGGCCAAAAGGAATCTGGCCACTTTATCCATCTGTTGTTGCTGCTGTTGCTGTTGTTATTTGCCATCTAGTCAATTTTCACTTATGGTAACCCTATGAATGAGAGACTTCCAAAAGCCTCTCTGTCTTCAACATCCCTACTCGTCTTGCACATCCTTGTCCACCTTTTAACTTTCAAAAACAAATCCCGTACTTTCACAAAATGTTGCAAAACTGTCCTGGAGATGCATTTGTGACATCCTTGGTGTCCACTGCAGATGGCTTTTTCCTCCTTCATACAGAATCTGCACAAGGTCCCCCATGATATTCTTGCAAACAAGATAGTAAAATGTGGGCTAGACAATACAACTGTTAGGTGGATTAGTAACTGGTTGGGTGACCGAACCCAAAGGGTGCTCAGCAATGGCTCTTCTTCATCCCGGAGAGAAGTGACTATTTGGGTGCCACAGGGTTCTGTCCTGGGCCCAGTGCTATTCAACATCTTTACCAGTGACTTGGATGAAGGAATAGACAATAATTGTTTTCTGCTGCTCCAGAGACCAGACATGGAGATTCCACCTCAACATTAGGAAGAACTTCCTGACAGTGAGAGCTGTTCAACAGTGAAACACACTCCCTCGGAGTGTGATGGAGTCTCCTTCTTTGGAGGTTTTTAAACAGAGGCTGGATGGCCATCTGTCGGGGTACTTTGATTGTGTGTTCCTGCATGGCAGGAAGTTGGACTCCAACTTTATGATTCTAACAGTTTTCCTTCATTCAATCTCCTCTGAACAGATGGGGAGGGTGTGTACATGAGAGAGTATGTGTAATATATGTTCCTTCAAGCTGCTTGTTAGCTTATGGAGACCCAATGAATTTCATAGGGTTTTATTAGGCGAGAAATACTCATGGATTATTTCCCACTCCCTTCCTCTGAAATACAGTTTACAGCACCTGGTATTCCCTGCCAGTCCCCTTTCAGGTATTAGCCAGGCCTGATTCTGTTTGGCTTCCAAGATCAGACAGGATCTGGTATCTTTAATGTATTTGGGCCTTGGGAGAGTGGAGCTCCTATTTAAATGCTCCATCTGTCTTCACCCCAAAATCCTTCAATTAACCCAAACTGGAAAGCATTAGGTGCAAGAGCCAATTTTCCCAGTATAGTATAGATTTCCATGGATCATGTGATAGCATGAGGCAACAGGACAAAAGAAAATAATAGATGCTAATACACATAGTTGGAACTGGGGAACAGAGCTGGGTAGAAGGAAAGTTTATTCATAGCAGTGCTGACAGACAAAACCAGAGAGAAGGAACCAGTAAAGTTTCTTGAACCTTTAACCCATTTTATCTGTTGTTAGTAATACAAAGAATAGGAGCAGTAATATCCACGAAATTCACTGTTGTGATAGCAGAAGCACAACCATACTGTCAATCTAATTTTGAAAGATGGCTTGTGGTCTCTTTCACACAATACAGTTACAGCAACATATATGATTCCATGTTAACTGCCATGGCTGCATACTATGGAATCCTGTAGTTCCTTGTAGTTTGGTGCAGTGGTTTGAGGACTGGACTACAATGCTGGAGATCAGAGTTTGAATCCCCACTCAGCCTGGAAACTACTGAGTGATCCTGGACAAGTCACACACTCTCATCCTGGGAGAAAAGTAAAGGCACACACACAAACAAATCTTGACATGAAAACCCCATGATAGGGTCACCTAGAATCAGAAGCCACTTGAAGACATTCAATGGGACACTAGAATTCTTTGGCAGAGAATTCTAAATCTCCTGTGAAAGTAGATATCCCAGGTACTGTAGGATGCAGCTGTGGCAGTGAAAGTGATATAAAAGTGTTATGATTGTGTTGTGTGAACTCTGCTGCAAAACTGCGTATCTCAAGTACTGTAGGATGCAGCTGTGGCAGTGAAAGTGGCATAAAAGTTTGAAAAACACATGTGATAAACATGGAATAAAATACAAATATAAATACAGTATAAACACACATTATGGAGACGGGTAAGTGTTTAGGATCCTGGGCGACTGAACTCGAAGCACTTCAAGAATATAGTCTTTGCCAACTGAACAGTTATTTTGCAGCTATCCAAACATTATGGCAAAGTTTTCATTTCAAGAAATACATCAAATTGTAATTCTGACCCATGTATTTTGAAAACAAACAATGCATAATATTTGGATACTGATTTATAATTATAATATTCAGTGATATAAAATGAAATGTATGCAAAGGGATCTTATAACATGGCTATGTCTCTGAGATGTAAATGAGTAAAATATAAAAGTTCTCTTAATCTGCCTTATGCCAGAACCAGCCCTAACTCCAAATTCATTCAAGATTCAACCATCCAGAAAGGATTTCTAGGGACTTGTGCTATTAGAGCCTGAGTGATTCCAGAGACCAGGGTTCAAATCCCTGCTTGGCTATAGAAACCCACTGCTTTGCCTTGGACAAGTCACACTCCCTCAAGCTCAAAGGAAAGCAAAGGTAAACTTCCTCTGAATGAATCTCACCAGTTTTTTACCTTCTGCTTTCCAGTTTTATTTTAGAGATCCACATAATGTTTACTTCATCCCAAAGTATTTCTTTGAGCTCCAGGCATTACCAAGGACTTCCCCCCCAGATCAGTTTAAATTAACTCAGTATTTTCCAATAGAAAAGGTATCTGTACTTGCCTTGTGTTTTCCTACATTCTCAGAACTAAGGCCCTATTCACACAAGGAAATAACCCAGTGTGGAAACCGGGCTATTTCCATAAATTTGCCATGATCGAATCTCTCCATGGCATTTTATACCGATTCCCATTCACCTCACCCTCTGCCCACCCTCTGCCCATTACACCACTCCCTTCTGGATGCCCCAAATAGGATTGGGAGCAAGTTCCCATTGGCGGTACTCTGATAACACCTGGTGCTTTTGGAAAGATATGGGGGAAAACACAATCCTGGAAAAACTGGGTTAAGGGGGATGATAATAATAATAATAATAATAATAATAATAATAATAATAATAACAACAATAACAACAACAATAATAATAAAATTTATTTATCCCCCACCCTCTGTCAACAATTGGGGTGGCTAACAACAATTAAAATTCCATACAATATTTACTCCAACAACCCCCAAACCCACCCACCCCTTAAAAAAGTATTAAACCACTTAACTATTAAAACCACATAATTAAAACAACACCACAAAACAATGATAATATAAAAAGGGTCCCATTGAATTCAGGTCAGAAAAATCCAGTGCCAGTGTGAACGACCCCATTTTAAACTGGTTTGCAAATTGGTTTATAACGTAATGTGAACGACCCCTAAATGAGATGGCTGGCACCAGTAAACACAGCATGCAAAGAGATCTTGTAGCACCTCATGGACTAACTGAAAGAAATTGGTAGCATGAGCTTTCACAGACTGGGCCTACATCAGATGCATGTAGGCTCAAGTCTTTGAAAGCTCATACTACCAGCTTCTTTCTTTCTGTTAGTCTCAAAGGTGCTAGAAAATCCCTTTGCATACTGATTTTCCAGGCTAACAGGCTATGTCTTAGAAGTCTACCACCAGTAAACACAGCTATTGTTTCTGGGATATAGATTCAACAGAGATCAAGGGAGGAAAAGAGGAATGTTGGCACTAAAAGAAAATGATCATAATGTGTGATATTGCTAAAGCAATTTAGTACTTTGATGATAAAGAATCTGCTAATGGTAGGGCCAATCCTATGGTGGATCCGTCCTGCAACGAAAAAATACTGGCTAAAATGTTCTTAACTAATAACAAAATCTGCAATGAGAGTCACCAAGAGATATTCAAAGCTACATTTACTGACTCATTTGAAAGATGCAGTCCCTAAAGATAATGAAATATTACTCGCTCACATGATTACAGCAGCAAGACTTTGACATGCCAAGTACTGGAAAAGAAACGATATCCCCCAGCTGCAAGTGTGGCTTATTAAGTCATTCAACTTGGCAGTTCTAAGTAAATTAACATGGTGTCTTTGGGTAAAGCAAAGTAGGTGCAATCTAAACAGACTGGCGCAGGAATGCAAATCTTTTAGAAATTATTTGAATAGTAAGTTCAGTTCTTGGCAATCTCCTTTCTTTAATGTAAGCTAAAAATATAGAGGGTTCATATAGTAGATGTACGATCTCCATTTTATTTTTCAAAAAGAGTTTGTAGTTAGTTGTGTTTAAGGGTTTTGGGATTTTTGCTGATTATAAGTATTTAAGAGTTAAAAGTGGGTGGATATTTGTTTGTTTGTTCCTTTAATCTGATTCCCACTTTTCTCCCACATAGGACTCACAGCATAAATTAAAAGTACAGCTAAAAACAGCAATGATTTATAAGTTTTAAAATATTAAAACCATCCTAAGTCCTCACTAGGAAGGTCCATGGCAGTGATGGGACAGAGAAAGCCCTTCCCGGGGATCTTCAGACTTGGGCAGGTTTATATAGGGAGACGTGGTCTTTCAGATAGTCTGCACCCAAGCTGTACAGGCCTTTATTGTGTCTGAAAATGAACTGACAGTCATTGAAGCTGTTCATCAAAGAATAACATTTTCCCTTAACCAGGCCCTACCAGCAGTCTGGGCACAGCACCCACTGAAGTTTCTGAAAAGTTTCCAAAACTTGCCCCAAACACAATGCATTGTGTATATGTGCCTTTCAGTTGTCTGTCAACTTATGACAACCCCATGAATTTCTTAGGGTTTTCTTTGTAAGGAATACTCAGATGTGGTTTTTCCAGTTCTTTCCTCTGAAATGCAGCCTACAGCACCTGACATTCGTTGGTGGGTTCCCATCGAAATATTATCCAGGGTTGGCCTGGCTTGGCTTCCAAGATCAGACAGGATCTGGTGCATTTAGGGCAGTGATGGTGAACCTTTTAGGGACAAAGTGCCCAAACTGCAACCCAAAACCCACTTATTTATTGCAAAGTGCAGCATCCCTCTGGCTTTCTAGTAATGAACTCTGGTGAACTCTGTGTTGGGGCGACGGCATGCATGCCCACAGAGAGGGCTCTGAGTGCCCCCTCTGGCACCCGTGCCATATGTTCGCCATCATTGCTTTAGGTATTTAGGCTGCTTTACAGTAATCTAAACAGGATGTAATCAAGTTAGATATCAATAGCACACTGGTGTGTAGTTGCTGCTTCTCAGGAAAGAACCTTATACATATGCCCTGGCTCTACCTATCCATGTTGGCCATGGTTCTCTCTTTGCGATCAAACAGCAGTCCTGTCTTCTCTTTGGTCATTATTCTTGTTTTGTACTCTAGTCCTGTCTTCACATTTGCTCTTTGGAACTGCTCTTTGGTCTTGGCTCCCAATTCCCAGCTGCCAGAGCAAAAAAGCAATAACTTAATACTTTCATCAACAACAAAGGTATAACTTAAATTAAAACTGTACAAGACCTTTACTCTATACGAGACCTTAAAGACCTTTACTCCTCCTCCAATGTAAGGGCAAATATTCAGGTACAGTACTTTTACATAAAACTGATGTGTGCAGACTCACTAAATGGTGATGGAATGTCACAGCATGCTGACTTAGGCTCTATTGTGGATGTTGAGATTGTGAGTTTTCATGTATCTTTTAATAAATAAAATGTAATAGGAAATGAGAATTATATTTTAAAATTGCCAAAATAATGTTAAGTAACTTACTTTTTGAGGCTTTGGAAATATACATGTTAACCAGAGCTTGGCAACATTACTTTTTGGGCTACAACTCTCAGAATCCCTCAGCCAGCAGTACATAGTGGCCATACAACTCCTGCTCTGATTGTATCTAATTACTTTTTAAAGTAACTATCTTAGCTATGCAAGCTATGGTCCTCTTCAGACAACTGCCCAGCATTGACATTAAGCAGCTTTTTATATGACTAGTGGCAGATATGTGGCAAACAAATCAACAGGTAAAGCCATCTGCATGCTAAGGAAAATCCCAATTGTTGGTTTATATTATACAAGTTCCAATGCCAAGAGTCATTGCTTATTTTATAACAAGGTGGGGGATAAATTGGTATCCCCAGAGCCAACTCAGTTCTCCACAAAGGATTTGTGGGTACACTATAAATAATTATGCAACAAAACAAAACAAAAAATAGGGAAAGGGCTTTTGAGCAGAGGTATACAGAATCCAAATCCAGCAGAAAATCCTCAGTTTTGGTTCAGTACTTGTTAAGCCCATCTCCACCCCTGGGAGGATATTCTGAACATTGCAGGCTTGTGAAAGATCAAGGCTGAAGCTTTGCTCAGCAGCAGTGTTGCCAACAGGCTCAACCCTAAAATGAATTCACTCACTCCACCGCCCAGAGTTCTGCTTGGCTGCACTATTCACCAACCCCAAATGACCCAGGAGCTTTATATAAAGCCTCAGCTGCAGGCATGAGACTACCTGTTCAGTGTAGCAGCAATGTTCTGCTTGATCATTGGAAAATGTGCCTTCTTTATTACCTTGAGATTCTGTTGCATTCCCCATACCTCATTCTTCCTATTTCCCCTACAGCTCCCATTCAGCTTCAGGGGCTGATTCTAATCACGGACCAGATTCCAACACTCCTAGATTGTGCACTGCCTTAATGGATGCCCACTGTCCACAAAGACTTTGGAGGCATTCACACTCAGTTTTTTGTCCTGAGAAGATGTGGATTGCCGCACGCATGTATATCTGCATTGTTGTTCCCAATATGTTTTGGGCTTGTGAATCTCTCCAAGTCATTTTAACCCTTGTGTTATTCACACATGCCATTGTTTCAGGATTAAATTGAGCTGCTTCCATTCCCTTGAATGATACAGAGTGATCTGAATCAATTCAGAAGTGTATTCACACTGAGGAAAATGTGGATCAATGTGGATATTTCACGAAAACATAGAAAAAAACCCAGTATCGAATAGCCCATGTTGAGTTGGTTTTTTGGTAGCCCCCCCCCCATGTGCACTGAATACATTCAGGGACACAGTGGCTCAAATGATTAAGATGCTGACTGTTGATTGTAAGATGGCAGGTTGGCAATTCGAAGCCCAGGTGCCATGTGATGGAGTATGCTCCTGTCACTAGTCTCAGCTTCTGCCAACCTAGCAGTTCAAAAGTATGCAAATGCAAGTAGAAAAATAGGTACCACTTCAGTGGGAAGGTAACAGCGTTCTGTACAGTCATACTGGCCGCAGGATCACAGAGTAGTCTCTGACAACACTGGCTCTTCAGCTTAGTAAGCAGATCAAGCTAGAAATATCCCTAGAAGCCAGGATGACAAGACTTAGACTGTCGTACTTTGGACACATCATGAGAAGGCATGAATCATTGGAAAAGACAGTAATGTTAGGAAAGGTAGAGGGAAGTAGAAAGAGAGGAAGGCCACATGCTAGATGGATGGAATTTATTAAATAGACCACGAATATGTGTTTGCAGGAGCTGGGCAGAGCAATAGAGGACAGGAGGGCCTGGAGATGTCTCACCCATAGGATTACCATGGGTTGACACCGACATGGAGGCAGTTATCAACATCAATAATAGTCCAGCGACAGGGAGTCTATGGCCTTCAAGATTTTGTTACCTCCTGGCCCTGCTGGCTAGAAAGTCTGTACCAAACAGCTTGGTTCCAATGACCAAAGGTTTGCCTATCCTGTTGAATCAGATGCATGCCTCCAATATTTCACAGATGAAAACTGGGGCACATATGGTTAAGCAACAGATGACAAAAAATTTTAATGAAGAATAATACATTAGCTAGGAGAGGCTGCAGCAGTTTGCTTTTGTCTGAGCCAACTGGAAGGACAAAATTCTGCCCCTTCTCTACTCCTCTCCCTTTGGCTGAATTAATAAAGTGCACACTACATTTGCACTATGAGGTCAGCTGGCAACAACTAAAGCAAGCTCTTTTTAATTAAAATCTGCAGGGGGGTGTTGGCTTTGACTTTTACTGCAACCCCAATCATCCCATACCATAATAACCCTTACTGTTTATATAGAATCATTCACCTAACATACATCACACAAATCACTTCAGTAATTGGACACCATTCTGCAAAGTTACCCAATATTTACTATTGCCCTATTGCAGTTGTGAGTGCTGAGGCTGAAAGGTTTGCCTAAAGCCACCTAACACATTCATGGATGAGGTAAGATCAGAGCCAAAATTCACACTAAATTACCATTACTACAACTGCCTTAATTACACTGACATATATAGTTACATTTCATTTTCTTGCCTAATTCTCACATAAAAGGAGAGTTCCAGAGTTCATCTTTGTTTCACAACATATCTTCCCCCAGTATATTTAAATGACTGGATGGATCATAATGGTTTTATATTTATATATAAATAACTAGATTATACGTTTTAATCTGAAATTTTAGAGCCAAAACAACAGCTTTAGGGTTTAACCCCTCAGAAGATTAAGATGTTCAGGAACTACCTTGAAGAAATTATTAGAACGGAACTGACAGAAAATCTGAACTTCTTGCCTGCATCCAGAAAATGCACAAGAAAATGCACAGGAACATTCAAAGGAAATTTGAAGGCAACCAAACAGACTAGCAACATCTTATAAGAGGAGAGTTCCCACACTTTTTGCTTGTAGGTTACTCTAGGAGTCCCTCAGGGTAAACAAAGCAATATTTAGAACATTCACCTGCTTATATCCATGAGATTAAATGCTTTAAATCCATGTGGTGTAGCAATTTCTTTTGGATGTGGGACATTCCAGGACATGTTTATAGCTCAGTGACCTTTGGATGCAGGAGATCTGCAGTTTATTCCCAGATATCTCCAGGTAGGGCTGAGAATGGCTCATCTCAAATCCTGAAGAGCTACTGGGTTCAATTCCAATTTAGGTTCAGGTACTTGAGTATGAACCTAAATGTGGTGGAAGGAGAACCTCTCTCTGACACACATACATCACCTCTACAGGACAGCCCCTCTACTATTCTGAAGATGTGACAAAGCTTCAAGGGGACCCTGGTGAATTAAGTGAGCAGTAGTTCAGAATAGAGAGGTAACCACCTAAAAAGCAGAGACTTCTTTCATGAGAGGTATATTTTGTCTATAGATAGCAGATACTGGATCCATCCATATTAGTGCAAACAGCACTGCGCCAGATAAATCAATTGTCTAACTCTTTTCAAGGCAGCTTCTTATATTTCTTATTCAGCAATGAAGCTCACAGGGTGATGCTGGTCTAGTCATTTCCTCATCATCTTACAGGTTTCTTATGAGAATAAAATGGGGAAAACCCAATGATTGTTATCTTGAAGGAAAGCTGATGTCTAAATGAAATTTATGGAAATAAATCAACATCACCAACAAATCTGAAAGCTAAATAAACTTTATAGCTGTGGGTGAAATGGCTGTCTGGACACAGCCATTGTCCAAGACAGAATCTGGAAAATTGTTACAGTATAAAATAATTAGTGTATGGCACTTTTCCCAGGAAAGCTGTTAAGATCTAGCCTCAGGTTTTCCAGGGTCCTGTCTTGTTTTGCCCAGTTTCAACTCTGGTTCACTGCAGTACACGGGCGCCAGACAACTCACCCAGAGTCAACCAGTTCAGCCAGAACTGGATCCAGGCCATACTATAGAAACTTGGCTCCTACCACTATTGTTCTATCCAGAAAACCACAAAAGCAGCATTGGTATGTACTGCTTTGAGCACAAATGCAATAGATCATTGCATAAGGTTAATTCAGAAAAACAGACGAAAGGGGAGCAGAAGAGAATTAATAACCGGATGCTGCTAAGAAGCTGAGCCAACACAGAAAGGGCTAAGGTGGTGTCACAATGCAATGATTTGTCTAAGTCACAAACAGAGTATTTGCATTAGTACAGATCAACATAAATGCCCAGGCTAAAATAACAGACACAGGTCTACGTCATTAAAGATCAGGGGGTATCATACTTTGGGACAAGGTATTTTTAAATCACTGTGAAACTGAAGTCTAAATACAAATAACTGTATTTTTTATTTCAAAAATAATGGTGATTATTACAAAATTAAAATAAGTCCCCTCCACAAAGTCCTTCTATGCAGCAAAGTGGCTCTGGGATCCAAGGTCAGTAGAGCACAAGTTCTAGCAGGTTTACCAAGCCAGTAAGGCTTCACAGAAGGCACTGGTGGTAGACCACATATCTGCCATCTGAGGAACACAAGGAGGTTTGTCTCCAAATGTGAAATTGGCTGCAACAACTATGAGATCAACAATTGGGTATAACACTTGCCGTCATTCTCTGTGGGGCAACCATCTGGACCAATTAAATCATGGACTTTTAATGTATTCAGGGTAAAGCATGTGTCCAACTGTTTGCTATCAGCTCTGGCACCATTGTGTACAACATGGAAAGCTGGGCTACTTAGTATTCAGCAACTGGATAGAGTAGTGATTCCCAAACTCTGGGAAGTCCAGGTATTTTGGACTTCATTTCCCAGAAGCTTCAACCATCTTGGCCAATGTCCTGGGATTCTGGGAGCTGAAGTTCAAAACACCTGGAAGGCCAGAGATTGGGAATCACTGGGATAGAGTATAGGCTGTACAGCTTTTCTTGGTTTTCCATTAATATCAAAGTCTTTTCTACTGAAAAGTTAGAAGTCTATGTTATTTTGTGGTTGTGAAAAGGAATTAGGTTCACACACACACATGATCCTACACCAGGGCTGCACAATACAGTGCTTCTTAAGTTTTCTGATGTTTTGGATGGAAAAAGAAATCGAATTTGAATAAGTTTTATTTGTTTAAATATATAAAAGAATATATATTATTTGATTTTCTTAGGGAAATAAGGCTTAAATATACTGGAGAAAGCCATAAAGAATCATGGAGTGATAAATGGGAAATTGTGATTAAGAAAGTGGAAGATAAAATGGGGTATGAAGAAGTAAAAAATATAATCAATGATATTTTCCATATCTCCGAAAATGATTGTTAAATTTTGTTAATCAAATGACTGTTAATTTAAATGGAATGTATTTTCTCGAAATGCTGTTTGTGGGAGGGGGGATAGGGGAGAAAAGCATATTATGAATTATGGATTGAATAATTTGTACTATGTACTGCATTAATTAAAAAAAGCTGGGGGAAAAAGGGAAAAAAGTTATCTGATGCGGAAAGCAAGCAGAGTCCCCCACCTTCACCAGTGTTCCAGAGATCTGCACCTATTTGTGTCCACTGACAACTATTTTACTTCTTTCCTAGAAATTGTTCATCATGGGTAGGCACTGGTCCATGGACCACTGTGTGAGTTGCACTGGCTTGGCATAAATCTCTGCATGTGGAGTTATGTGCTGATTGTATTGTGAGACCCTTATGTTGAATGGCAACATTGTACAACCTAATGCACAACTGACTAGGCAATCAAATAAGTGCTACTGGCAATTTAAGCAGAGACAGACAGATAACATTGGCTGAGAATGTGCATCCTCTTGCACTACAACACCACACATGCAACTCTTCTCCTGTGACCTTCTACTGAATGCAGACATAGAGATTTTGAGACATAAACAGGATTTCAGTCATAGTGTTCTGAGCTACATATTAGTTTGGAAAATTAGTAATGAGAATTTATTTTTTTTCACTATAACATTTTGTCCAGATTCCTCTTTCCCTAGTCATGATGTCTAAACAGGAGGATATGACTATCAATGGAATGGCATTTGGAATGGCTCAGCACTCAGAAGTAACCAGTTACTTTTCTAAATTACATTACAAATCTCATGTTACAGTGCAATGATACCTTTTAAAGTTTCTTTTATAGCTATCAGGTACAGGCTCATTGAATGGAGATGGAAGAATTTCACCTGATTCAATCTGGCATGCTGCATCTCATACTTTATTGCACCTGCTGAAGCAATGAAGGCAACAGGAAGAGAGTTTGGTTTCTACAACATGACTGCTGCTTGTAACATTCAGATTTTTAAAAAATCTTTAAAGTATCTATTTTAAGGCTAAATGTCTTTGAGACATAATGTCCATTGGGAGAAAGGGGGAAGAGCTACTTTTTAAACCTGTGGTTGTAACTCCTGATTGGACTGCAGAATTAAAGATGCAACTATTTACATTTGCAAAATAAGTTTCCAAGCTTTGTAATGGTTATAACAAACTCCAAGAAGACTTTCAAATGGGGGGGGGGAGGGAAATAGGAGTAAAAGGCATAAATCCAGCATAATTGTGCAATCGCACTGAAGATTTTCAGATGACGTTGTGATCATCCAGGACTTCCCCTGTGAACAATTGGAATGCTCCTGTAACAAACCATTCACTGGGAAGTCCCATTAATGGCTTCTCAATAGAGCAAATGAAGTGCAATTACAAAAGTGCAAAAGTAAATTGCATTTCATTCACGCTATTGGGGAAGCAACCAGAGACATTTACCCAGACTGCATTTCGGCGGAGGCAATCCATTCTCATTGCCAGGATCATTTCTGCAGTGGGTTTCAGTTTTCTTTGAGATCTGGGGCAAGATTTTGTTTACACTGGATTAAAATAATATGAAGTAATAAATTTTATTTTATTTTATTTTATTTTATTTTATTTTATTATATGTGGGATGGAAACGTGATTTGCAGACATGTGCCATAGTGCTGAAATGGTGCATGCACAAAACAATCAATTCCATTGTACTAATGATTCATTCATGGATATGTGTGGAATGCAATCACGATATTATTTGGTATTTATGTCACAATTATCACGCTACTGCGCGAAAATATCGACCACTATAGCACTATTGTTGTATTAGCTTTTACTACCGCAATTATTGCTGAATTGGCCCTGGTGTGACAATCTCCCATGTCCACGGTTCTGAGTTAGTACGCAGCGGTGCACCAATGGAAGAACCCAACTGCCTTTGCACCCTCCTTGCGCACTTTCTAGACGATCTCATTGGTCAGTGTGGGAAACAGGATGCTGGACAAGACAGCTTGAACCCAGCAGGCCTCTTATACAGGCACCGCATTGAAGCAAAGCTTGTTATTTTCCTTAAGTTCCTTTAAGTGCAATCATGTTAACCCTTTTAGATACAAGAAATTCCTTACAAAGGCTTACAACATTACTACTAGGAGAAAGAGGGATGAAATATAACAGGGGAAAACAAATATGTTCTCATGGAGGAAGCAGTACATTTGAACAGCAAAGTGAGAAAAGCACTGCCTCTTAGAAGTGCTGAAAAGAGAGGGAAATAAAGCAAGAGTGGGAAATACATAAAAAAGGAAAGTTTTCTCATTTGCTTGCAATTACATGTTTGTCAGATTAATATGTACTGCAAGTCCAGTCAGATACCACTAAATAGCATGTGTCTTGATAGATTCTTTCACATTTAAAATGCCTGGGGTTGCTGATAATTGCCATAGTACGCTTCATGCCTGAAGAGACAATTATAACTGCTGAACAGGTCAGTCTTTGCATTTTCGAGAATTCTAACACAAGCCTGTCACACTTTCAAGACAGCAAGCAGGCAGTGAATCATCAGTGGGTTAAAATGTGGATTGCTGATCATACCTATCAGCTAAAGAGAGTCAACGAGAAGATCCCCAATAAACATCTTTTTAGGAAATCGTGTTGTTGTTATGTGCCTTGAAGTCATTCCCAACTTATGGACACCCTTTCATGGGTCCCCTATCATGAGTTTTTCTTGGCAAAATTTGTTCAGAGCTGGTTTGCCTTTGTCTCCCTCTGAGGCTGAGAGAATATGACTTGCCCAAGGTCACTTAGTGGGTTTCCATGGCCAAATGGGGATCTGAACCCCGGTTTTTGGAGGGGGGGGGCGTTGATGTCTGCATGTAGATGTAAAGTGAGTCACAAGAGTAAAAGGTTTGAGCACCACTGGCTTAGAAAGCTGATAGCCACTTGAACATCAGGAAAAACACAGTCTTCCTCTTGCCCTGGTTCTGTGCTTGGTCCTCCATCATTCCTAGGCTGGACAACCACAGCTTCAACAGACACCACTGCATCTCCTCCTGCTGGGCCTTTGAAAGATTCCTACTTTCAGCTACTTACAAATTACAGACATGCTCATCATGCAAGAATGGTGGCATTAGTCACTTCACTTACAGTTCCATTTATTATTATTATTATTATTATTATTATTATTATTATTATTATTATTATTATTATTATTACTACCCACCTCTTCCCAAGGCTCAAGGTGAGGTATAAATACAATATACAGTCATCTCTCCAGATTCGTGGACTTAACATTCGTGATTTTGATTATTTGCAAATGTTAAAACCTGCTAGCATGCACTCCTCCTCCTGCTCCTCCCTCTCAGACTTTTTTCCATGGGGGAAAAAAGCCCAAGAGGGAGGGAGCAGCCAGAAAGAGTGTGCACTTGTGCCTCTTCCCGCCACCCTCTTGCCCCTTTAACTAGCTTCCCGGAGCCAGTTAAAGGCCGGAGAGGGCAGGGGCAGGAGTGGAGCAAGTGCGCACCTGTTCACTTTTCCCTCTGCCCCCTGCCTTTAACCAGCTGTGAGAGCCAAATGAAGGCAGGGGAGGATGGGAGAAGAGCTGGGCGAGCTCCCTCTGGCCCCTTCCAGGTCTCGGACAGCCGGTCCCAGACAATTATTTGCAAAATTTCCATATTCATGGGAGGCTTCTCCTAACGCCCGCGAATCCGGAGGGATGAGTGTACAGTTGGCTCTCCACATTTGTGGCTTTGACTTTTTCGGCTTTGATTATTTACTGTTTTGATTAATATGTTCTCTCTAAGAATCTCTAAGGGCTGTGCAGACCAGCCAAAAGGGCCGGCCTGGGGGTGGGATTGGGGCAGGGTGACTGCACGTCAGCTGACCCGACTCCACCTCAATGCTGCCGTCACGCTGCATGCCTCACTGCAGGGTGCATGGCATCAGGGCACCCCATTGGCACAGTGTGTAGACATGCTGCACCAAAGGGGTACAAAAGAGCTGTGGTGGCAGTGCTAAGAGTGGCTTTTTGCCACTCCAAAATGGAACAGCATTTACCAGCTCTTTTTGGAACAGCAAAAAGCTGGATCAGGGCTGTGGCATGTAGTTGCCACGGCCCCAATCTGTGCTCCCAGGGACAGCACAGAGTAGCCCCTTAGGGGCCGTCTGTACAGCCCCTAGGTTCTCCAGTGCAACTCTGCCAGAAGTTGACCATAGAGTTGTGCTAGAGAACCTAGAAGTTCCTAGAGAAAACACTTCTCTAGGCATTTGTAGGTCCTCCAACATGATTCTATGGTCAACTTCTGGCACATATTGGCCATAGAGTTGAGCTGGAAGACCTAGAGATTCCTAGAGAAGTGTTCTCTCAGTTAAAAAGAATCACATTTTTTTATTTCCAGTTTTTCCACATTCACGAGGCTCCTTCACCCCTAACCTCAGTGAATGTGGAGTGACCATTGTAGATGAAAGCACATAAACCCATTTAAACATATTAAGTTAAAACACATAAACATAGGACACATTAAAATCATCCAACATAAAAATAAAAACATACTATTTTAAAATTCATAGTTTAAAATCGATTGGGTAGGCCTGCTGGAAGAGATAGGTCTTTAAAATTCAGACAGCATATTTAGCTGTTGAATCTCTCCAGCAGGTCATTCCACAATATAGGGACAGCCAATGAAAATGTCCTCTAGGTGACAGTTTCCAGTTTAGTTCTGGCCGACTGAAGTAAATGTCCCCCAGATGTCCCCCAGAGGACCTGAGTGTATGGGATGGATTATACAGGAGAAGGCGATAGTTTTAGGGTAGGGTAAGAATAAAACTGGGAAAATTAACAATAAAACAGAAAAACCTATAGAGGGGCAATCATGCATTTAGCAATTTGCAAGGCAGCTAAATATTTCCCCATGGTGACCCCTCTCTCCCGCTGAGCCCTGGTAGCAGCTGTGGTTTGAAGAAACTTGGTGATGGGGCAGAGTGAAGGAGATGCTCAGTAGAATTGCTGATGAGTCTATAGGAGATAAAACCACAGAGCCATAGAGTTGGAAGAGACCACAAGGCCATCTAGTCCAACTCCCTGCCATGCAGGAACTCAATCAAAGCATCCCCAACAGATGCCCATTCAGCCTCTATTTAAAGACTTCCAAAGAAAGAGACTTCACCACACTCCAAGGGAGTGTGTTCCACTGTTGAACAACTCTTACTGTCAGGAAGTTCTTCCTAATGTTGAGGTGGAATTTCTTTTCCTGTAGCTTGCATCCATTGTTCCAGGTCCTATTCTCTGGAGCAGCAGAAAACAAGATACTTCAAAGGAGCTTGTAACAGCCCGGGAACGCAGTACACAGCAGTTATAAAATATTATTTTCAAGATAGGTCTCTCACCTAGAGATTTCCTCCCCTAGACTTGAGAAATGGACAAGAGGGGTTAGGCCTGAAAACCCTGGCTCTCACCTTGCCATGCACTTTAATCCATCTGTAGTGCCGCTCCTTTGAATGCACTGATGGCAAGCACCCATGTGGAGAAATTCACATATGGGTTTCTAGCTAGGCTCAGCAGCTTGTGGAATGTAACAGCAACACACACACAATATGTGAACACTTGGGCTTTAGAAGTCATGATTTCATCCCAGCTCTCAATATATCTTTGGGGATATTTTAAGAAAGCATGTCACCATTCCTTTTTCCATCTTTTCTTTGACAAATACTGGAGCGTCTGATCTTCAGCAAGCATAGTTGCTGCATAAAACGCAGATATGATCTATTCCAACTAATACGTGTCAGTTCCGCCCTGATATGAATTCTGGATATGTTATCCAGACAAATGAAAAAGGGGTCAAGTTAAAATAGCAGATGGGAGGAAAAGGAGTTATGGAGTAAGTGAGTGAGTGATGAATGAAGCTGGAATTAACATCCTCAGGTGGAGATGAACAGAAGGGGAGACGAGTTCAAGGCACTGCAGTGGGCAAATGTATACAAGATAATGAAAAGGACAGAACACACACTGAAATCCGAGGAGTGATACACTGTCAAGAGTTTGTGCTGAACTAATCCAAAGCTATGCTTATGTGCCAACACCATAAATTTAATTAGATTAAGTTAGGCATTTGTGAGAACCGCAATGTTTTGCTGCTGCTGAGTACAAACACTTTTGTTTTGTTTTGTTGTGGTCAGTAAACAATCCCACATCCTCACATTATTTATGACTGTAACTTAAATTCAAGTTGATATGTGGGACCTAGGTATTGCCAGATGATCTTATGCTTGGATTATCAGACGTTATGGAAATATAACTCTCAGAATCTCTAGCCAGCATGGCTTTGGGAGCTATAGTCCAACAACAACTAGTGACCCAGTCTGGGAGCCACTAACCTAGTTGATCCTCCATATACTTACTTGGCAGTGACATCCCAACATGTTTAAAAAAGAAAATATACAGCCAAGCTAGGCACCAAGTGTGCAGAGTAGCAGCCTTGGAGTATAGTCTTTCTCATTCTCCACTGACTGTTTTGCTTAGCATTTAAACTAAAATCTTTGCTATTCATGACTTGTGGTTTTGTTTGTTCGGCTTACAGTATTTCAAGAGCTTGGCAGGCTAAGAGAAAGTGGGACAAGGAGGCAATTTCTTTAATTTTTATACCTATCCAGACTAGGATAGGCAAACCCACAGAGACTCTCCTCAACTTGGCCCAGAGTTTTTCCCAAGTCCCACTGCACCCTACTATGTGGAGAAAAGAAACTAGAACATTTCCTTAACCAAACTGAGGGCTTGCATCTCCCCGCCTTCTATCCATCCCTCACATGCAAAAAGTAAGGCCCTGGACGACACTTCTGTGGTCTCTGAAGCCCACCACCAGTCCTTCAATGCCCTGCAACCCATTTTGAAAATGGCACAATTTTCAGGAATTTTTTGCCCCCATATTATGAAGAAAGGCCCCAAATGCATGAAATTACATGAAAATACTCCCACAACCACTCTAGAATTCTGTACTAATCTGCAATCCTTCATTTTACTAGACATCCCATTTAGGAAGTAATACAATATCACTTCTCAATGCCATTTTGAGAGGGACTATACAGAGGCATTTAGGCTTGCTATGGGAGAATGTTACCCACTTTGGGGGGTGGGGGAGAATGCAGGAAACTTGGCCTCTGGCCCCCATGCTGTTGCCCAGCTCAATCTAAAATATTCTCTGCCCCCCTCCAAGTCCAACACACCCACTCTTCCTTCCTCAAAATAACACCTCTAGGAGGCAAAGATGAAAGGGAGCATTTTCCCCAGCTACTCCCTGCCTTTCACCATCAGCCAAGTTCAAGGTGATGTAGAACAGAATATAAACAGAGGTATGCTTCTGGGATCAAACAATGATCGGAACAGGGACTGCAGTCAGGAAATCAGAAGAAGATTAAGAATGAGGAGGGCGGCTATGAAAAGATCCTAAAATGCAAAGACATACAACTCAACGCAAAAGTCAGAATCATACAAGCCATCATATTCCC